>CM039313.1:78178373-78778373 GCA_022316695.1 Camellia oleifera
TAACTTCCACTCTTCCCAAACCTCATCAAACCTCGCCTCGGTGATATTTTCAAGAAAACATGATCAGCCGTTTCAAATGCCAAAGGCCTCCTCCTACGGTCGGCATAACTTTTTTGGCGACTTTGGGCTGTAGCAAGCCTCCTACGGATAAGCTCAACTTTCTCGGTCGTTTCCCTCACTAACTCCGGGCCCAACAAAGGTGCATCACCCACCTCGGCCCAACAAACCGGAGAGCTACACGGTCGGCCATATAAGGCCTCAAACGGTGCCATATTGATGCTCGACTTGAAAACTGTTGCTGTAGGCAAACTCCACCAAGGGCAAGTGCCTCTCCCACGTCCCACTAAAGTGAAGGACACAACCCCGAAGCATATCCTCAAGGATCTGAATAGTACGCTCGGACTGCCCGTCAGTCTGAGGATGATAAGTCGTGCTAAAGGTCAACTTAGTACCCAAGGTACTCTGCAAACTTTGCCAAAACCTGACAGTAAAACGAGGATCTCTATCCGAGACAATCATCACTGGGACCCCATGCAACCTCACTATGTCCCGAATATATAAATCGGCAAGATGATCTACCGAATCTCTCATGCGTATAGGGATAAAGTGTGCCGACTTAGTCAACCGGTCTACAACCACCCAAATAGCATCACTACCCCGCTGAGTCCTCGGAAGACCTACAACGAAGTCCATAGTGACATGCTCCCACTTTCACTTGGCAATAGGAAAGGGTTGCAACAAACCCGCTGGCCTCTGATGCTCGGCCTTCACTTGCTGACAAGTAAGGCACTTAGAAATGAAAACCGCCACATCTCTCTTCATTCCCCGCCACCAGAACTGGCGGCCCAAATCCCGATACATCTTAGTGCCTCTCGGATGCACCGCAAGGTGTGAATGATGTAACTCTCGGAGTACTTCCTCTAGGCAAGACTCCGGCACAAACAAACGGTCTCGGTATATCACACTCAAGTCGGGATACACCGTCGAACCTTTCTCAACCTTCCCACTGGAGATCTTCTCTCGGTGGGATTCTACCTCAAGGTCACCTCTCTGTGCCTCTAACACTCAAGTCACAAGGCAGCAGCCTCAACAGATTCGCCCAAAAGCAAATCGAACTCGCCAAGTGCCTCCAACATCTCCCATTCCCGGATGGCTATACAAGCTACATCATTAATGGATTTCCTACTAAGGGCATCGGCCACAACATTGGCCTTTCCCGGGTGATAGTGCAACTCAAAATCGTAGTCCTCAATGAATTCCATCCACCTTCTCTGCCTCAAATTTAAGTCTCTCTGTGTAAACAGATACTTCAAACTCTTATGGTCTGAGAACACCTCGAACTTCTCACCATATAGGTAATGCCTCCAGATTTTCAGGGCAAAGATCATTGCTGCTAGTTCTAGGTCATGTGTAGGGTAATTCTTCTTGTGAATTTTCAACTGACGTGAGCCATAGGCAACCACTTTCCCTTTCTTGCATCAACACACTACCCAAACCCTCTCGTGAGGCATCACAATAAACTGCATAACCCAACCCTCTCTCCGGAATAATCAAGACCGGAGCAGTGGTCAATCTAACTTTCAACTCTTGGAACGAATTTTCACAAGTCTCACTCCATACAAACTTGACCCCTTTCCCCGTCAACCTAGTCAACGGCGAAGCTAGCCTGGAGAAATCCTTCACAAACCGGCGATAATACCCAACTAATCCCAGAAAATTATGGATCTCAAAAACACTCTTAGGCTGTGCCCAATCTTGCACTGCCTCTATCTTGGATGTATCAACAGACACCCCTTCCCCAGAAACCACATGGCCTAAGAACTTGACTTCTCCTAGCCAAAACTCACACTTCCCAAATTTGGCATACAGCCTATGGGCTCTAAGCAACTCTAGTACCACTCTCAAGTGTGCCTCGTGCTCCTCCTCAGAAAGTGAATAAATCAGAATGTCGTCCACGAAAACGACTACAAAACGGTCTAAGAATTTCCAAAATATCCGGTTCATCAAATCCATAAAGACTGTCGATGCATTGGTGAGCCCAAATAGCATCACCAGAAACTCATAGTGGCCATACCGCATACGGAATGCCGTTTTTGGAATATCCTCCTCCCTGACCCTCAACTGGTGGTAACCCGATCTCAAGTCTATCTTAGAGAAACAACGGGAACCCTTCAACTGGTCAAATCGATCATCTATACGGGGCATAGGGTACTTATTCTTGACCGTTGCCCGATTCAACTTCCGGTAGTCGATACAAAGTCTCAAGGCACCATCTTTCTTTTTAGCAAAGAGGGAGAAACACTAGGGCGAACAAAGCCCTTATCCAGCAACTCCTGGAGCTGAATCTTCAACTCACTCAACTCGGCTGGAGCAAAATGGTAAGGTGTCATGGAAATCAGCGCCGTGCCGGGCACTCAATCAATGGAGAACTCAATCTCACGGTGAGGTGGCAAACCAACGAGATCCTTGGAAAAAACATCCGAATACTCACAAACCACTCTCGGTAATACAATCTGGGTCTCATCACACTCACTACTCAAAAGGCTAGCAAGAAGACCACTAAGCTCACTCTGCCCTCGCGGATCTTACACCGGTGGCAACACACTACCAACCCGATCCCCCAAGAAATTAAAACACTCCTCGCTCAAGGTACATACTGTGACCCTTTGGCGGTAGCAATCGATAACAGCCCGGTATGACGATAGCCAGTCCATACCCAAAATAACATCAAAACCCTTCATGGGCATAACTACAATGAGGGAACGGTAGCCGGTGATCGACGACCTCTATATCACAACCTCTACATCCGTACTTCAAAATCAATTCACCCCCAACAGGTGATACAACACATATAGGAGATGCTAATTGTGCCAACTCCAATTCTAAAATAGATGCAAATGCATCAGATACAAAAGAATGAGACGCACCCGTATCAATCAATACACTAGCAACCAAGTTGCAAAACAGAAAGGTATCTCTCACAACTGATGGAACCGGTACTAGGTCCTGCACGGTAACAGCATACACGCGCCCAGTAGGCCCCTGATCCACCTGCTCATCCCTCGGAGCATACGACTATTGCACAGACTGGAACAATGAAGCCCTCTGATTGGCCCTCGAGGCCTACACTGACTGAGCTGGCTGAAGACTCTGCCTCTGCCCAGATGCACCAGATGTGCCACTCAACTACGGGAAAAACCTCTTCAGGTGCCCCGCCTGACCACACTGATAACAAGACAGTGGCTGACCCCTGCCCTGACTCTGGCTCTGCTGTCTAGCCGAAGAAGAAGCAGCTTGCTGACCTCCTCTCCTCTGTGGGCAAACCGAAGCCTTGTGGGCTAGCTGACCACACTTGTAACATGTGAAGTCCCCCTGATTGCCTCTTCCCGAGCCTGCACTCGGCACTAGAAAGGTCGATCTAGCAACACCACGCTGAGACTGCTGAGGGTTAGCACCCCTCTGTCTCCTGCCATCACCCTGACTATCCTGGCTCCTCTTGGAGCCTCTCTGTCCCTCCTCTTCCTGCATCATGATCTCCATATGGGCTGCAGGATCAACCAAGCGCCCATAGTCTCGGATCATAGAACCACCCACTCTCATCTTGAGGTCGCGCCTCAACCTCTTCTCAAACTCGATACAGCGGCGTTCCTCGGACGCCACAAGTTCAAGTGCGAACTTGGACAAGCTAGTAAAAGCAGCCTCATACTCGACCACTGAAGAACTCAACTGCAAAAGCTGGCAAAATTGATCTCTCAGCTTCTCTCTAACTGCTGGAGATAAGAACTTCTCCTGGAAGCACCCACAAAAGCCTCTCAAGTGCCATCCAAACGGCCCCTCATGAATTTCCACCATTGACCCGCATCCTCCTTCAGCTGGAAAGATGCCAAGGTCACCTTTAATGCTCCGTCCTCGATGCCAAGCATCTCAAACGTCTTACTCATTTGTTCCAACCACTCATCCGCCTTAAGTGGCTCCTTCGGATCCCCAACAAACTCATCCGGATTAGACCGGAAGAACTTCCTCTTCAAGAAGGAAGGCCTTGCCTCAGTAACCTGGGCCTGCACTAGAGCCTGAGCTGTATTCTCAGCTCTGAGAATACCCATAGACTCCCTCAAGGCATCGGCTATCCCTCGGGCTAAAGCGCCCATAGCCTCCTGACCTGCTGGCTCGGCCACATTGGCCTGGCCAACCCCCTCCTGCTGTGCCGGAATATCATCCGGTAAAGGCATCTTCTGCCTCCTAGGCCTACCTCGCCTACCACCTCGTCCTTATCCTGACATCCTAATAAAGGTAACAGAGAACGTTAGCACATTCACAAATGTGCCGAAACTATAACACTCGCGTCCTAATGCATGGACAACTGTAATTCACTCCACGTAAGCACATAAACACATAAGCATCTACGAATTTCATTTTCGGATAATGATAGTCCCTAGGCGTTACTAGAGTTCCGGTTAGAAACAACATTGATCAAGTGCTTTTCCAACAAGACTCACAGAAACCCAAGGATCCAATCAACATCCTAGAAACTAAATCCCATACCTATATAGTCACATAAACATGCTATCACATAAACACATTTCATTACACTTAAGTCTCTAACAAGCAAGACAAACCCATTGTGACACTAATCACTTCTCACGTACCCAAGTATTAGAACCCGGTACGCTCTGATACCAAGTTGTAAAGCCCTAAAAATAATAACATAAAATCCCATCAATTTAGACGTGCATTGATATAAAAGATAAATATTCTTCTATTCATCAGAGTAGTTCATTACAATGAGTATTACATGTTAACAAGAAAAGCAAATGCCCTACTGTAGACACCCCATTTTTGACATGACCTCAAGACTCAGACGTCACTGATTGAGCGCTTGGTGATATTGCATATCGTGCTCATTCAGAGGTTCCAGAGTCTCGGCTGCGAGCCTTGTCCCCAGACTTCCGGACTCTTTTGTGCCTTTCTTCGGTTTGCGAACCAGGCTTTGTTTTCTCTGTTTTCTCTTCCCAAAGGGAGGGAGAGGTCTCGTAGACCATCTCTCAGTGGCCGTGGGCTACGTTTCGTGGTCGTAGGCCATTTTCCCCGTTTGGAGCCCGATTCCCGGTTTTTCAGAGCTGTCAGGCCGTGTGCCTCGGTTCGGGACCGTCTAACTACCTCCGTTTGCTCCGGTTTCTGGCGTGCATCTTATTTTCTCCCTTTTAAGGGACACTGTGGTCCGAGAGACCAACTTCGTGGTCGAATACCACTCCCGGTGCCTAACAGTCGGTTTTCGGAGCCTCGGACTGCGCGTTTCAGCTCCCGAACCTTCATTTTGCATCAGTTTTTGTTTATTTTTGGCAGGTACCTCTGTTTCATCACCAGGAAGGCTGTAGAAGGGTGAGAGGCCAGTAATTGTTCCAGCAACCAGTTATATTCCATTATCAGCCCTCCGACGCCCGTTTTTCTCACTTCAAAGTCAATGTAGACCACCCTAGGGCCACTTTCCTCAACCCTAAACCCCATATTTGTGATGTACACATCTGGGAGGCCACCAATATGTGGTGGCCGGCTAGTAATTCCATTTGACCCTTTTGAACCCCTTTGAAAAGTGGGTTGTTCTCTCTCCTGGTTCACAGTTGCCAATTTTCAACCACAAGGTTTTGTTGAGGACACATGGGAGGCCACCAATCTATGGTGGCCGGCCATTAATTCCAATTGACCTGTTTGACCCTTGGCCGGCCGGCCATGGGGGGTGGCCAGACGGCCACCTACAAGCGCCAAAACTAGCCGGCCAGCTTCCTTACATCAAGTACAGTGCAGATACACCCTCATTTTCCCCCCAGATTCTGTATCCGGGGGACTTTTTTTGGAGGGAAACTTGATGCATTTTCCCTCCCTTTTTTCCCCCCTCTTTCTCCCTCTCATTTGTCTACAAAACCAGCTGCCCAACTCTGGTTTTAGGGTTGGAAAATTGATCCTTGGAGCTTACATACACACCCCCCCCTTTTTCCTTCCATTTCAAGACCAAAATACCCAAGTTCTACATCCCTTCCTATACCACCACCTAGCACCACCACCACCACTCCATTTCCAGCAGCTTGGGGAGTTTTTCAGAGGCTAGGAAGCACCATTTTTCAGTCCAAGAGGCAGCCAAGGCTTGGTCTTCAAGGGTAAGCACCATTCCCCTTTTTTTTAGCTCATTTTTGCACCATTTCTTAGCCCTCTTTGCTTGCTGTTTTGAGCTCCGACCAAAACTGAAAATGTGATTTTTTGGAGCTCATTTTTCTATTTCATTAAGGGTCTTACCCTGTTTGGGGCCCCCATCTCACACTTGCTTCAATACCCCTTTGTATGACATTATCTTGCATAGTATTTTTGGCCTATGTGTAATCTGATTTGAGGCATGATATAAACTGTAACTGAGCTTATTTTTAGCCCTTCTTCAACATTGAAGAAGGGCTCACCGACTGTTTGGGACCCCCATGTATCACTTTCCATTGTACCCCTCTTTGGTCCCCTTTTTTGCATGATTTATTAGCTTATTGAGCTTCTGTTTTTGGACTTTGGTCCGAACTGAAAATGGCCATATTTTGACTCCATATTCATGTTTCATTGAGGGTCTTTGGCTGTTTGATGCATATTTTGTATACTTCATGTTATAGCCCTCTTGGTGGCCTCATCTTGCATGATATTTTGAGCCTATTTTCACACTGTTTTGGGGCTGGTTCTAAACTGTAAAAAGCCTTATTTTGGGTCCCTCTTAAACATTGTTGAAGGACCCTCACTTTTTTAAGACCTCCATGCACCACTTGCTTCTTTACCCCTTGGTGGGCTCATTTCTTGCATGAGATCTTTGGCATATTTGTATCTGTTTTTCGGGGCTTGATATAAACTGAAAAAAGTCCTATTTTTGGTCCCTCTTCAATGTTGTAGAAGGCCCCTTTCCTATTTGGGGCCATAATTTGTGACTTACTTCATTACCCCCCTTGCGGAGCCATTTTTGTATGCTAATTTAGCCCTACTTGGGCCCACTGTTTGGCCTCACTCTAAAATGTAAAAATAGCTTTTCTCGGGGCTGGCTTGCTTCTGTCTTTTCATTTCATATTCAAATTATGTGTGCATTGTATAGTTATAGGCCATTTCATGCGCTAAAACCCGTGTTTCGGGACTCGTTTCATGCATCGGGTTTCATTTTACCGGGTTTCGGGGCTGTTTTGCATCTCATTTTGCCTCTGAAAATTGCATGATCATATGCCATATTCCATGTTTTGCCATGTCTTGTTAGAGTGGCATTCCGTGCCGTAGGTTTGGTCACGCACTTCGAGTTGTCTCATTTTCATCATTATGGCCTCTCATGTGAGTGTGGCTGAGGTCCACTCATGTTAGTGTAAGTCCATATTGCATTGTGTATGCCATGTCATTCCATAGCATTGTGTATGCTAGGTTGTATATTAGCGCATTGTGTATGCCATGTTTCCTCGTGCATTGTGTATGCCATTTCATAGCCTTTCGCATGATAGGTTGTATCTTAGTTGCATATCATGCATATTGCATCGTGTTCGGGATAGGAGTTAGCCCGGGCACGGGAAACGAGGTATGTTCCGTACTCCGAGTGACGGAACGTGTCTCAATTCCCCAGTCACCGACACTCCGGATCATCCATGATGGAGTTAGGTTTTGTTGTGTTTTCATATGCATTCATTTCATATTGAGTTGTGCAATTCGACTCCTCGGCCATCATGCATCGATATGCGTGATTGGTGGCACGAGGATCGAGACATGCATACATTTGTGAAAATACATTGCCATGCCCCTTTCCTGCTCTCTGTTGCAGCAAAATCAAGAATCAGCAGTCCTCCGAGGCTTGGCGCGCTTTCCAAGAACAATTGCAAAACAGAGGCTAATTGGGGCATCCTAGTGGATTTCCGCGCAAGGCAGCCTAAACATACATCATTCATCAGAATCAAGGCAGTCCCTGGCTTGCATGCCAGTTTATTATTTTCTTAGTTAATTTGTAAATTAATTAGGAATTTGTACACATTTTGTACTGTATTATTTGGACTGTAATATTCTTTTATTCAGGGCTGTATATTTATTCGGACCCTCTGCACGAGGGCATAATTGTAATAAGTGTGCGTGAGTGTGATGTATGTCTTCCAATCCCATGTCTTTCTCCCCTTTTATTTACCTGCTTATGATGGTTAGATTAGGGCATATTTCAATTAGCATACAGTATGATAGCATGTTTGCATTCATTCATCTGTTTTACATGCACCGGGCTCGGCACATCATACTAACTGCATTTGTATTTCAATTCCAAGTTGAATACATGATAGCTGTAGCATTCCATATGCCGTGTTTAGGATAGCCAAGCCTGCTATAGTTGCATTTTTGCATGTGTTGCATTAGGCAATCCTGTATATTTAGGATCATGCATGATTTCTAATGAGTTTCTGTTTTGGCTTGGAGTACTCGGTGAGTTTTATGCTTTAGCATCCTTGCATGCGTGTGAGTGACTGCCATGATAGCATGCTTACCATGAGGCTATTTGCTTATGTGATATAACTGCTTGAATGCCTGTGGGTGGAGGTTGGGTTATTTGGATTGGAACAATTCATCAAATGTTGGTTTTAAGCCCACTAGATAGTGGCGAAATCATGTTTTCTAAGCCCACCCGAGGGTGGCAAAATCCGCATTTTAAGCCTACTTGCGAGTAGCAAACCATTTTCACAAACAAACATAAAGTGTTTTGTTCCAATTCAGACGACTCAGTCTATACTTGTATGCTGTGCGCATCACATAGTAACCTAGGCTAATAACCGGAATAAGAACACACAATGTTTTCAAAAATAGATATCATGGTTAGTAGAGGCGGTCTTTGACCGAGCGAGCGGGGGTGCTCACGAAGTGACCTTCCCCAATCGTACCCAAGTTCCCGAGCCGAGGCAACTTTGGTGATGACGGACACGTGGCCTTAGGCAACGAGTCAGGGTTTCCTAAATTTCCCATTAAAAAAATATTTAGGTGGCGACTTTGTATCTGGCAAAGCAGTCCATGTTTGGCACTTCTTTTCAAAAAAATCTGTTTTCAAAATCGATTTGCCGGATTTGGACTCTTTGGTTCAAGATTAAGAACCGTGACATTTGAGTCCTCGAACTGTAGTGACCCCAATACGAACGGAACGGGACTTAACCCTCCTGGGGCGTTCAGGGACGTCTACACCTACGGGCTTACAAGCTTTCCAAGTTAACACTTGGTTACATGATTACAAAAAGAGAGTACGAACTCAAATACACATTAAGCCCTTGGCTTGAATTTACATGTAATACATCCAAAAGATAACAAAACGACAAAAGTCTGACTGCCTCTAGCCTCCCAAGCTATGTCCTTAGAGGTGGCATGCTACCTGTACCTGAAAGTGATGTCCCATAAAGGATGAGCTATAGCCCAGTAGAAAATACACTAAACCAGCTATGAACAATGACTAAAAGGTTAGCAGTTGATAGATGGTCAACTCAGATACATCCACATATAACACATTCCAGTTTCATGACATTAAGTCCATGTTACATTTCATTTCCCATTTCTTTTTCAACTTTGAGTTTGAAAACAAGGCTTAACACCTAGCCCAAATAACTTAATGAGATTAAGACTCATTTTTAAAACACTTTCGAAATTTAGGATGGATACACATTTTAATGCTGTATCGATAACACATAAACCATTTCCACAACTTACGAAAGATACACATTTCGATGCTGTATCAGCATAACATAGAATCACTTATATACTTCACAATTGATAACAATATACATTTTAGTGCTATAATCAAATCAATTCGAACACTTCCATAATCAACATTTGATACACATTGTAGTGTTGTATCAATGTCACACAAAATCCGGTTTAGAGGTCTATCCCCTATCTTCCCCTAAACCGTGGAGTACATCTCCTATCTCCTCCTACACAACACATGTATATAAACATAGATCATATACAATCAATCAATACATAAAGTTAATGTATTATTCCATTTGCAATATTCGATAGCATACTCAATCGATTAGTTTTAGTTTGCCTAATCATCATGCATTGTCTACAACAATCAAGACTATCCTCCACCGATAGCCCAAAGCAGTTATTTCTAAACAGAACATAAAAGCATCAAATGAATATATTATCAACATTCCAATTAGGTGAGCGATAAAGAAATCCATCTACACCCTTTAATCCCATACAATTCCAATATCAACATTCTCAATTCAATTCTTCATTTCTCCAAATTAATTATACAAATTAATTTAACTATGTAATTAGGGCATTTTTTTCCCATAAGTTACATAACAACTCTAAGGTTCCATTTCCTTCCTTAATCCATCATCTATCTCATTTCTCTATGCCAATCATGCATATAGGTTTATTATAAATAAAACCCCATCTTTTGTAAAATTACACAAAGACCCAAACTTTCTCAAAATTACACAACAACCCCCAACATATCAAAAGGCTAAAATTTAAAGACAATCCTCATAAAGAGGAGTAGGATATCCCTACCTCGAAGTTAGAGCTCGAATGGAGAAGAAGACCAAAACCAAAGTGCTCCAAACTCCAACCTTTCGGATCAAAACGAAGCCCTCAATGATCAATACGACTGTTACAAAGGCCGAAGGGAAAAGCACTCTATCTGGATCAATCCCTAGAGAGAAGGGAATTTCTAGAGAGAGAAGCTCTTAAAATCAATTTTGGGAAAGTTAGAGAGAGAAGAAAAGTGAAAAGTGATTCAAAAATGCCCAACTGCTATCTGATATACGGCAGGTCCGCTCGAGCGGAAAACACAACGCTCGAGCATCAAGAACAAAAAACATGGTCCGCTCGAGCGCCAAGACATAGAGATGAAGCACATCCGCTTGAGCGCGAACACCAGTCTGCTTGAGCGTAGATTTTCCCCTCCCAGAACTCTTATAGACCAGACACTACCCGCTCGAGCGCCAATAGGTCCGCTCGAGCGTAACCCGCTCGAGCATAAGAAAACCCGCTCGAGCATGAAAAACACACCTGCAGAAGTTTTTGTAGAGGCACGAAATACTGGGAGTGTGTAAACTCCGCTCGAGCGCAATAATACCTGTTCGAGTGTACAACCAAAAAACAAACCCCACTCGAGCGCAGAATGGCCTACTCGAGCGTAACACCAAAACTCTGGGCAACAACACTTGAGACCAAAACTCAACTTACCTGCTCGAAACACGCCCAACACATCCTAGAATTCAAACATAGGGAATTAAAGGACAACGGCAAGAATATACCACTACTAACTCCACGGAACCAAAGTCTGGAATACAACGAATACAGAAAAGGAAAACTGGGATCGCTATACAGATGGCCTTTGGCATGAGTCATGAGTTTCCTAAATTTCTCCAAAAATAAAATATTTAGGTGGTGACTCTATATCTGGAAAAGCAGTCCAATTTTGGCACTTTTTGATTCAAAATCAGTTTTCCAAAATGATTTGCTGGATTTGGACTCTTTAGTGTTTATCAATTTCACATTGCACTTGTGAAATTAGATTCAAAACTACAGGAGTCCAAACTATAGGGCTTTCTTTTCAAGCTTCCGAAAGGGGGTGTGAAAAACCTGAGCTACAATGGGCCATTGCTTGGCCTACATGTTCAGCACCACCATCATCAACAAAGACCAAGTCATGGTGTACCTCTTATTGTTCAAACTCAGTAGGCCTCTTTTAAACATGCTTATCAACCTGTTTTTTTGCCTTCACCATTTCTTGTACAAATCATGCAAGATTGTCTCACTTGGCGTACCAAAAATTGTTAGAAAAATTGTTAGAAAAATTATGCTAGTGCTGGATCAATAGTATCTAAATAATAATTCAAACTACACAACTTAAACAGGAACAATCAAACAATTGTGGTTCTGGTTCGAATGCCTCAAAAGAATAAGGACTTCTTTGGATCAAACAGTGACAACAAAGTAAACAAGAAGGAAAACAAGCTTTCTGTATCAGCAGATGGTAACAAGGTAAATTGAATAAAAAGAAAACAACTTCAAATTGTTGTATCAACGGATGGTAACAAGGTGGATTAAACAAACAAATGCAACTTCATGCTGAAATCTCCTATGTTCATTCAACAAGTACATATTACAGTGATAGAAACTACTCCTAAATTACAATCTCAACTACTCCTAAGTCAAAAAGCTAAGTTGTTATGTTGTTGTTGATGCCCTATTTCTTCCAACTTTTGGTCTCTTATAGCTCTTCTTTCCCACAACCTCATGATCTCTTCATTCTACAACTGCTGTTGTGTAACTGCCACAATTGCACTCTCACTTCCCAGCCTTCAAACTGCATCATGACTTTACCTTGACCTGTCAAACTTCATTCCTTTTAAGTTAACATGCGTCCCTGAGTCCTTCTACCTGTCCTTCAACAAAGAAAAATTCCCACTATGTTCTAAGTCTATGGCCACACTGCCAATAACTGCTCCAGCTTCCACGTTAGTCCCACATGGAAACCTCACCTCTAGTTGACGATCTCTGTCCTCTGATGATAACCATTTACTCTGAACTTGGCCAGGTGTCCTTTACTGACTGAACCACCTGTCGATAGGGTTTGGCAAAAATAGGTGCAAACAAGCCTAGTATACATGTTTGTTAGGTCCCTTTATTGTCAAATCTGCGTACAAACTTTGTTTTGAAAAAATTGTAATTTTTCCTTAGTTTTTATCTTTCCCGCTAGAGCAGGGTCATTGGCGCTCGAGCGGATTATAGGTTGTCTCAGTATTTGGTCAGGTTTGTAAAAATACTGAGCTATGTGATTTAGCGCTCGAGCGGGTTCTCCAGCACTTGAGCGGAACTCTGTTTTGTCACACGCATGTTTTGCTGAAGCCGCTCGAGCGGGATGTCCTGTGCTCGAGCGGAGATCGCGGACTTTGTTTTCCTATTTATATCTGTTTAGGCTAATGTTAGACTTTACTTTTCCTAGATCTTATTCAAGAGTCCTAGGGTTTTGTTTGAGGTTTTCTTCTGAGTTTTTAGTGAGTTTTCCTTGATAATATTGATTGAGTATTCAACTCACGAATTGAGAAGCACATATCAAGGAGATTGTTCGTATACATACAAGAGCGTTATTCTTCGATGGATTTTGAAGACTCAAGCGTAGAGTTTCAAAAGGCGTTTAATTCTGTACATAGTCGTTAATTCGACAAGTGAAGTTGTGGATTCAACTTCAGGTGGATTAGTTTCGAGACTAAGGCTTGGTGAAAGAGTTACAGAAGATTCGAAGGCAAATTGACTGAGTTGGGTAATTTGTGTATTATCTTTATAATCTTTCTTTCTTCAGTAGTGAATTGATTAGTGGCGTTTCACCCGTGGTTTTTTATTACAATTGAAGGTTCTTCAATTGTGGTTTTTCCACATAAAAATCGTTTGTGTCGATTTATTGTTTATTCATAAAACAACAATCTAAATCACTTTCGTAAGTGCTTGATGATTTAGATTTAGTGTTTTGAATATTTGGGAATTGGAATATTTTAAATCCTGATCTAATCACGAATCACTTAGGATTTTCAATTGGTATCATAGCGGGTCACTCTTTGTTTTTATCAAAACTATAGGAGTGTGATTTTGTGTGACTAGTATTATGGATTCTATTCGTGAAGGTAACTCGACTCATAGACCTCCTTTACTCAACGGTACAAACTATTCTTATTGGAAAGCTCGTATAAGAGCGTTTTTAAGATCCATTGATGAGAAAGTTTGGCACTGCGTGATCTATGGGTGGAGTGAACCTATTGTCACCATTGATGGTGTTAATATCCCTAAACCCCTTGATAAATGGGACACAACTGATTACCAAAACTCAAGTTGGAATAGTGAGGCTCTCAATTCCTTGTTTTACTCCGTCACACCTGAAGAATTTCGTCGTATTTGCACGTGTGAGGTAGCAAAAGAGGCTTGGGACATTCTTGAAATGATTCACTGAAGGTACTACTTCTGTCAAAAGGTCAAAACTTCAACGTCTCACCTCCACCTTTGAAACCCTTTTTATGCACGATGATGAGACATTTGATGATTTCTTTGCAAAACTTAGTGATATCAGTGAATTCCTGTTTCACACTCGGGGAAAAAAAAATCCCGAAAGCTAAAGTTGTTGGAAAAATTTTGAGGTCCTTACCCGAAAGGTTCCAATCAAAAGTGACAGCCATTGAGGAGGCTCAGAATGTTGATACCCTCAAGCTTGATCAATTGGTTGGAAATTTGCAGACTTATGAAGCCCACCAGATTTCAAAGAAAAAACAAAAAGATAGTGTGGCTTTCACTAGTGCTCATGAGACTGCAAAACCTTCAGAGGCTGAATTTGATTTAGAGTCTAAGATGACGGCGATGCTTACTAAACAGTTTAAAAAAATTTTGAAGAAAAAGAAGCCTAATCTTAGAGACTCTAGTTCAAAAGACAAAAGTAATGAAAAACCCAAAACTTTTCCACCAAAATTTGCTCAAAAACTGAAAAGAAGATTGTAAAGGGGCAAGGGGTCAAGTGCTATAAATGTCAAGGGTTTGGTCATATTGCCCTTGAATGCCCTTTGAAAAAGAACTGAAAGAAAGTCTACACTGTGACTTGGGATGATAAAAGCGGGTCGGAGCAAGAACCCGAAGTACCTGAATCCGGTGAAGACGGGGATAGTGCTTTCATGGCATTTTGGTCCTCTTTCTCTCAACCTCTTCCAAAGCCATCGGAATCAGCTCGTGGTCAGAACCTGCATCATGCTCTTACCTTTGATGGGAGTACTACCTGTATTGGAAGATTAGAATGAGAGCTTTTGACCCAGAAGGTTGGCAAGCCATTAAGAAGATACAGAAAGTGCAGACAATCCGAGGAATCAGAGAGCCCTGATTACTATTCGTGGAGCAATTTCTGATGAAGAATAGCAACGAGTTGTTCACTGGCACAAAGGCTAAAGATGCATGGGAAATTCTGAGCAATTCCATGAAAGAGGAGTTTTACCTTCCCTACCATCCAGCAACTTCCCTATCTTAGTTGCTAGATTGGATGAGGCCAAGGAGAATGTAGAGCAAAAAGAGGATGATGAAACATCTTAAGACAATGATGAGATTAATAGTGATGAACTACAACAAGCTTACGAAAAGCTGTACGAGGAATCTCTAAATTTGTCCAAAATTAACGACAAACTCTCTCTCTCAAGCTCAAAACATGTGACAGTGAGAATGTCAGGCTAAAAGGAGAACTTGTAGCAAGCAAAACAGAGTGTCATCAAGATCTCAAGTGACAAGCAAGACTTATGTGGAAAACTTCTATCCTGTGAAACTAAAAGGAATGAACTTCTGAAAGTGTATTCCACGTATGAAGAAAAGCTTGAAAGCTTTGAGATGTCACAAGCTGCATTAGAAGAGATAGTCTATCAGAAAGATGAAGAACTCCGTATTGCTAGAGCAACAATCTCTATGTGGAACAAAGGTTCCAAATCTCTAGAAGACATCCTCGGGTCCCAACAAATGGGTTGTGACAAAAGTGGGCTAGGCTATGGTGCGACAGCTCACAAGGGACAGGCCTCTACCTCACATAACCTGAAGACTCAAGCAAAGGGAAAGTTGAAGGTAGACCAGGATGATTTCTCTCTTCATCTATCGAAAGTGGGTAAGATCAACAAAAAGGAGGTAAAACCTGTTTTTATTTGTCATCACTATGGTAGGTATGGCCATATTCGTCCTTATTGCTATGAATTGTTTTGTAAGGTGTCTCAAAAGGGTAGAAATTCGAATACTTTTTGGGTTAGGAGACAACCTTACATGTCTAGGTGGAATACCAAGATTCATGAGGGTGTTCACAATGCCAAGACATTGACCAAAACCAAAAAGATTTTGGTGAGGAAAGATGATTTGACTTGTTTAGTTGTTCACACTGCCTTAAAAATACGTGACTCATACATGTGGTATCTTGATAGTGGCTGTTCTCGTCACATGTCCGGTAACAAATCCTACTTCACCTCTCTTGAAAAATATGAAGGAGGAATTGTTACCTTTGGAGATGGCGGCACTTCTAGAGTCATTGGTAAGGGCTCTATAAGTGTTGCTGGTCTTCCCAAGCTGGATAATGCTCTACTTGTTAATGGTCTTAAAGCAAATCTTTTGAGCATTAGTCAAATGTGTGATTCCCATCATGAAGTATTGTTTTCTAAAAATAAATGTGAAATTTTGGATAAAAAGGGAAATACTGTCTTACATGGGGTTCACACATCTGATAACTACTATGAGATTGTTACTACTAATGATCTCAGTTGTCACTCTGCCATCATAAGTAACATTGATTTGTGGCATCAAAGATTAGGTCACATAAATTTCAAAGACCTAACTAAGATAGCCAACAAAGAGCTTGTGAGAGGAGTACCTAAACTGGGTAAGAATTTGAGCCATGTCTGTGGACCATGTCAACTTGGAAAGCAAACCCATGCCCCTCATAAAAAGGTGAACAGCTTTACAACCAAACGTCCTCTTGAATTGGTTCACATGGATTTAATGGGTCTTACTCGCACTGAAAGCATTGGAGGTAAAAGATATATTTTTTTAACTGTTGATAATTTTACTCAATTTTCATGGGTAAATTTTTTAAAGAAAAAATCTGATACGTTTGATGCTTTCCAGGCTTTAGTCCTTAAAATCCAAAATGAACAAGGTTGTTTCCATTGGGCATATCATAAGAATCCGAACTAATCATGGTCGTGAATTTGAAAATAGTTCATTTTCGGATTTTTGTGATATGCATGGAATTAAGCATGAATTTTCTGCACCCATTACTCCACAACAAAATGAAGTGGTTGAGAGGAAGAATAGAGTTGTTTAAGAAATGGCTAGGGTCATGCTCCTTAGTAAGAGTCTTCCTCCAAAGTTTTGGGCTAAAGCTCTAAATACTGCTGTTTATGTCATAAATCGCGTGTATTTGAGGCCCGACACTTTACAAACTCCATATGAATTGTGGAAGGGATTGAAACCTAATGTAAAATACTTCAAAACCTTTGGAAGTAAGTGTTACATCTTCAAAGATAGAGAGCATTTGGGCAAATTTGACTCCCGAAGTGATGAAGGTATTTTTCTAGGGTATTCAACCACCAGTAGGGCTTTTTGAGTCTATAACCTGCGAACTTCTTCTTTAATGGAATCTATCAATGTGGTTATAGATGATACAGGTTCCCCTACTCTAGCAACAAATGAGGATGACAATGGTGAGTCTCCAATCTTGGATACTGAACCACAAAGTCAAAGAGAAGCTGAGGTTCAAGCATAAGAAGTTGAGACGGCACATTCCTCACAGGTAAGTCAAAGTCCAAAGAGGGCACAAAGAAACATCACTCCTGATGCTTCTGTCACCGCAAGTCCTGAGTTCAAACAATCAGCAAGGGTGAAACTGAATCATCCAGCTCAACAGGTGATTGGAAGTGTATCGGATCGAATGAAAACCCGAAGACAGATTCGGGATGAGGTATGACATATGTGTTATGTTTCTTTAATTGAACCTAAGAATTTTAAAGAGGCCTTGATAGATGATAGTTGGGTCAATGCTATGCATGAAGAATTAAGGTCAATTTGAACATAACAATGTTTGGACTCTAGTTCCCAAACCTAGAGACATGAATGTGACAGGTACCAAGTGGATCCTTAAAAACAAATCTGATGAGAATGGTACTGTGGTTAGGAATGAAGCCAGGTTGGTTGCTCAAGGCTACACACAAGTAGAAGGTGTTGACTATGATGAGACGTTTGCCCCAGTTGCACGTCTCGAATCTATTCGTATTTTGCTTGGTGTTGCATGTTATCTTGGTTTCAAATTGTTTCAAATGGATGTGAAAAGTGCTTTCCTGAATGGGTACTTGAAAGAAGATGCATATGTTGAGCAACCAAAAGGGTTTGAGGACCCCAAATGCCCAAATCATGTCTACAAGTCAGACAAGGCTTTGTATGGGTTGAAACAAGCCCCTCGGGCTTGGTATGATAGACTTACTACCTTTCTTCTTGATAATGATTTTCAAAAGGGTAGTGTGGATAAGACCTTATTTGTGAAACATACTAAGTCTCATATTCTTGTTGCTCAGATTTATGTTGATGATATTGTGTTTGGATCCACTGCTGGTCATCTTGTTAAATATTTTTCAGATTGCATGACACATGAGTTTAAGATGAGCTTGATGGGAGAGTTGTCCTATTTTTTGGGTCTTCAAGTTAAACAGTCTCTTCTGGTATAATTGTTTCTCAGTCTAAGTATGCCAAAAATCTTATGTCAAAGTTTGGTCTTGAGTCTGCCAAACATGCACGCACTCCCATGAGCACCAGTCTTTACCTCTCCAAAGACTCCTCCAGAATTAATGTAGATCCTACCCTTTATAGGAGTATGATAGGGAGTCTTTTGTATCTCACAGCCAGTCGTCCTGATATTTCCTTCAGTGTCGGAGTTTGTGCCCATTACCAAGCCAGTCCTAAAGAGTCTCACCTTCTTGCAGTCAAATGCATCATCAAATATGTTAATGGGACATTGGGGTATGGGGTTTGGTTTTCTACTGATACTTGTAGACACCCCATTTTTGACCGACCTTAAGACTCAGACGTCACCAATTGAGCGCTTGGTGATGTTGCATACTGTGCTCGTTTAGAAGTCTCGGAGTCGCGGCCATGCGCCCTGCCTCCGGACTTCTGAACTCTCTTCTGTGCCTTGCCTCGGATTGCGAACCAGACTCGGTTTTCTCTGTTTTCTTTCCTGAGGGAAGGGAGTGGTCCTGTATGCTATCTCTCGGTGGCCGTGGGCTACATTTCGTGGCCGTAGGCCATTTTGCCCATTTCAGAGCCCGGTTCCCGATTTTCGGAGCCGTCAGGCCGTGTGCCTCGGCTCGGGACCACCCAACCATCTCCGATTTCTCCGGTTTTTGGCATGCATCTCATTTACTCCATACCGAGGGACACTGGGGTCTCAGATACCCACTTCGTGGTCGAACAGCACTCTCCGATGCCCAACAGCCCATTTTCGGGACCCCGAACTGCGTGATTTGGGCCCCGAGCATTCATTTTGCATTAGTTTTTGTTCAATTTTGGCAGGTACCTCTGTTTTAGCACCAGGAAGACCACTAGAGGGTGGGAGGACAGCAATTGTCTCAGAAAACCAGTTTAGCTCCTCCGGCGTCCGTTTTGCTCACTTCTGGGCTAATGTTGAACACCCTAGGGATATTTTCTTCGAGCCGAGACTACATATTTGTGATTAGGGGACATGGGAGGACCCTAAAAGGTGGTGGTCGGCCAGTAATTGTCATTTTCATTTTTGAGCCTCTCTTTCAAGTTGAATGTTGTGCCTCCTGTTTCAGAGTTGCCAAATTCCAACCATGGGGTCTTGTTCTACACCCATAGGAGGACACCAAAATATGGTGGTCGGCCAGTAATTGTTATTTTCATTTTTGAGCCTCTCTTTCAAGTTGAATGTTGTGCCTCTTGTTTCAGAGTTGCCAAATTCTAACCATGGGGTCTTGTTCTACACACATGGGAGGACACCAAAATATGGTGGCCGGCCATTAATTATTCACTTCATTTTTTGGCCATGGCCGGCCGGCCATGGGGAGTGGCTGGCTGACCAGTGGGGTGGCCGGCCGGCCATCTTCAAGAAAATCACTTGGCCGGCCTGCTTCCTGCTTTTGACCACTTTACAGCTGTCCAGCTGTTTTTTCCAAATATCTTTTGCCTCCGAGGGATTTTTTGGAGGGAAAGCTTGGATGCATTTCCCTCCCTTTTACACCCCTTTCTTGCCCATTTAAGGGGCTGACCTCCTTCTTTGTTAGGGTTAGCAAATTTCTTCTCAAGACTTCATCTCCATTTGATTCCATCTCCATCTCCAAAAACCTCAAAAACCTTCAAGTCTCTAGCTCATTCCTTCATCAACCCTAAGCTTCACCATCACTACTTCCATTTCAGAAGCAAAGGAAGGTTTTTCAGAGGCTAAGGACCAGCAAATTCAAGCCAAGAAGCATCAAAGGACTTGTCTTCAAGGGTAAGTCTTCATTTCCCTTTTTCTAGCACATTTTTGCTTCAATTTTCTACCTTATTTTCTCTCTGTTTTGGGCTCCAAACCCTACTGATTTTAGGATTATTTTGAGCCCCTCTACAACATTGTAGAAGGGCTCAACCTTGTTTGGCACCTCTATGATGCACCTCTTTCAATATCACTCTTTGTGCCAATATTTTGCATGCTTTGTTTGGATTATGAGTGATCCATTTTCGAGCCTGATATAAACTGTGAGTGGGCTTATTCTGAGCTCCTCTTCAAAATTGAAGAAGGGCTCAACCATGTTTGGTGGTTCTATCATGCACTTGTTTTGTAATTCTTCCAATTTACCGTAAAATTGCATGGTTTCTTTAGCCTATTTGAAGTCTGATTTTGAGCATGCCATTAACTGAGATTGAGCTTATTTTAGGTCCCTCTACAACATTGTAGAAGGGATCAATCTTGTTTGGGGCCTCCATGCATGGCCTCTCTTTGTACCTCTCTTGGGCCCTATTTTGCATGCCTTTTTTAAGCTTATTTGGCTTCTGATTTCAGCCTTCATCAGGCCTGAAAAGAGCCTTATTTTTGCCTTCTTGTCATTTTTTGTTAAGGGTCTTATGCTATTTGGTGAATACTTTTGGTACTTCATGTTATACCCTCTTATACCCCCTTATTTTTGCATGCCTTGCTAGCTCATCATGCTTCTGTTTTTGAGCCTTCATCAGGCTTGGAAAGAGTCTTAAAATAACTCATTCTTCATGTTTTGTTAAGGGTCTTAGGCTGTTTGGTGCATCCTTTTGATACCTCATGTTATAGCCTTTGTTGGCTCATATTTTGCATGCTATTTTGAGCATATCTACATACTGAATTGGGGCATGTCATCTCTTGTAAATGTGCATATTTTTTTGTCCCTATTCAATGTTGTAGAACTATATTTTTCAGTTTGAGCATTGCGTATACCATCTGCTTCATTGTTCCCCTCTTTTCCCCCATTTTTGCATGCTTTGTTAAGCCTATCTAGATTCTGTTTTCGGCCTTCATCAGGTCTGGAAAGAGTCATATTTTGATCTTCTTGACATATTTCATGAAGGGTATTTTCTGGTTTGATGAATGTTTGGGGTACCTCATGTTATAGCCTATAGTATCCTAGTTCTTGCATGGCATTCTTAGCATGTTTTCATACTGATTTGGGGAATGTCATCTACTGTAAAGGTTCATATTTTTAGGCCCTCTTCAGTGTTGTAGAAGGATATTTTCTTGTTTGAGCTTTGCATTTATTACTTACTTCAATATCCCTCTTGCGGAGCCATTTTTGCATTCTTGCTTAATCCTATGTGTGCTTGCTGTTTAGCCCTTTTTATGACTGAAAAATGCTTGTCTTGGGGCTGCCTTGATACTGTATTTTCATTCCATGTCCATATTGTGCATGCATTGCATAGCTATAGGCCATTTCGGGCGCCTAATATCGCATTTCGGGATCATTCCCTGCTTCGGGTGCACTTTGGCCATGTTTCGGGACTGTTTTCCCCCACATCTTAGTGCTGAAATTTTATTTGCATGTTTACATATCATATTCCATGCCATTTCATGCCTTAGGGCCATTGCCTCGGTTTGCGTGCCCGTGTGCACAGCATTTCGAGGCACTTCATTTTCATCCGATGGCCTCTTATGTGAGTGTGGCTGAGGCCCTCTCATGTTAGTGTAAGCCCAATTTGCACTTTCCATGTCATTTCATTTCGTATGACATTGCCTCGGTTTGCGTGCTCGCGTGCACGCATTTCGAGGCATCTCATTTTCATCTCTAGGCCTCTTATGTGAGTGTGGCTGAGGCCCTCTCATGTTAGTGTAAGCCCAATTTGCATTGTGTATGCCATTTCATTTCATATGTCATTGCCTCGGTTTGCGTGCCCAGTGGGCACGCATTTCGAGGCACCTCATTTTCATCCATCGGCCTCTTATGTGAGTGTGGCTGAGGCTCTCTCATGTTAGTGTAAGCCCAATTTGCATTGCGTGTGCTGTTTCATGCTTTAGGATCATTGCACCTCGATTCGCGTGCCCGCGGGCACGCATTTCGAGGACACTTCATTCTCATCCATCGGCCTCTTATGTGAGTGTGGCTGAGACTCTCTCATGTTGGTGTAAGCCCATATTGCATTGTCATGCCATTTTAGTCTCATTACATCGCGTGTCTTTTCCTCGGTCTGCGTGCCCGTGTGCACGCATTTCGAGGTATCTCATTTTCATAGCATTATGCATGCCAAATTATATTTTAGAGCGCATTCATGCCTATTTGCATTGCATTCATGCATTTCCTCGATTTGCGTGCCCGTGTGCACGCATTTCGAGGCATCTCATTTTCATAGCATTGTGCATGCTAGGATTGTATTTTAGCTACATTTCATGCATATCATGCATATTGCATCGTGTTCGGGATAGGAGATTAGCCCGGGCACGGGAAACGAGGCACGTTCCGTACTCCGAGTGACGGAACGGGTCTCAATTCCCCAGTCACCGACACTCCGGATCACCCATGATGGAGTTAGGTTTTGTTGTAGCATTCATGTGCATTCATCCTATATTGAGTTGTGCAAATCCGACTCATCGGCCATCATGCATCGAGATGCGTGATTGGTGGCACGAGGATCGAGGCATGCATATATTTGTGAAATACATTGCTATGCCCCTTTCCTGCTCTCTGTTGCAGCAAAATGAAGAATCAGTAATTTTTTCGGGACTTGGCACGCATTTCAAGAAAAAGTGCAAACAGAGGCTAATCGGGGCATCGTCGTGGATTTCAGTGCCAAGACAGCTCAACATGCATCATTCATCATAATCGAGGCAGCCTCCTGGCCTGCGCCCCAGTTTACAGCTTTCTTAGTTAATTTGTAAATTAATTAGGAATTTGTATTTATTTCGGACTGTATCATTTGGACTGTAATATTCTTTTATTCGGACTGTATTATTTATTCGGACCCTCTGCGCGAGGGCATAATTGTAATAAGGGTGTGTGAGTGTGATGTATGTCTTCCAACCCCCACTTCTTTCTCCCTTTTATTTACCCGCTTATGATGGTTAGATATAGGGCATGTTTCAATTAGCATACAGTATGACAGCATGTTTGCATCATTCATCTATTTTGCATGCACCGGGCTCAGCGCATCATACAAACTACATTTTGTATTTCAATTCCAAATTGAATACATGTTAGTTGTTGCATTTCACATGCCATGTTTAGAATAGCCGAGCCTGCTATAGTTTGCATCTTTGCATGTGTTGCATTAGGCATTTCTGTATACTTAGGATCATGCATGATTTCTAATGTAGTTTCTGTTTTGGCTTGGAGTACTTGGTGATTTGTTATGCTTTAGCATCCTTGCATGCGTGTGAGTGTTGCCATGATAGCATGCTTGCCATGAGGCTAACTACTTATGTGATATAACTGCCTTGAATGCCTGTGGGTGGAGGTTGAGTTATCTGAATTGGGACAATTCATCAAATGTCTGTTTTAAGCCCACTAGATAGTGGCACAATCATGTTTTTCTAAGCCCACCTGAGGGTGGCAAATCCACGTCTTAGCCTACCTGCGGGTAGCACCATCAAACCATTTTCAAAACAAACATGAAATGTTTTGTTCCAATTCAGGCGATTCAGTCTATACTTGTATGCTGTGCGCATCACATAGTAACCTAGGCTAATAACCGGAATAAGAACGCACAAAGTTTTCAAAAATAGATATCATGGTTAGTAGAGGCCGGTCTTTGACCGGGCGAGCGGGGGTGCTCACGATGTGACCTTCCCCAATCGTACCCAAGTTCCCGAGCCAACTTTGGGGATGACGGACACGTGGCCTTTGGCACCGAGTTAGGGTTTCCTAAATTTCCCATTTAAAAAATATTTAGGTGGCGACTCTGTTATCTGGCAAAGCAGTCCATGTTTGGCACTTCTTTCAAAAAAATCTGTTTTTTCTCAAAAACGATTTGCCGGATTTGGACTCTTTGGTTCAAGATTAAGAACCGTGACATTTGAGTCCTTCGAACTGTAGTGACCCAATATCGAACCAGAACCGGAGGGGGGGACTCGCACCCCCTTTCCCCGGGATGCGTTCGGGGACGTCTACAGTTTCTGGCGACTCCGCTGGGGATTTAGAGAACTTGACTCGAACTCATGATATCTGGTTTTGACTACGCTTGTGTGTTTCTTTGCATTGCATTTGCATTGGTGCGCCTAGGACACCGTGTTTGCCATATGCCATTCCCGAACGATTTGCCGGAGGCTTGTCTTGTCAAGTCATGTCCATAAGGCTGATCGGCTCTGGGCTCTGACAGCATGGGAACACAAACCCCGGTTTTACCGGGGCACCCTTTTTGACCATTTGACCTAGTGCATATTCGGATCCATAGTGACCATTCCAAACTAGGACAGGTTGCTTACCCGTTTATAGGTTGTTTGAAGCCGCTGCGTGCGTAGTGAAACCCTAGTTCCTGACAAAATAGGACAGGGAAACCCTACCCCAACATAGGGGTGTTTTCAGCTCTCACTTATCTGCTATGTGCTTGTTAGAGTGCGTCTCTACAGGGAATGCATGTATCAGGTTATGAGTTTCGACATCAGGCCTGCGGGCATCAGTTTATGAGTTTGGATATCAGGCCTGCGGGCATCAGTCAGTTATCTGAGAATCAGTTGTCTGCGGATATCCGATTCAGTTTTGGGGAACAGTGAAACAGGAACAGTGATCAGTTATTGAGGACAGTATATTTTCAGCTTATCAACTGCGTGTTGTATGCCCGACTGTGTGTTGTGTGTATTTAAATTAAGCTGTTATGCTGCCCGTTTTTCTGGTTATTTATTTCCTTTTCGCTTTATTATCTTTTTGCTAGGGCAGATTTTAGCACGATTGCTTCCGAACCAGTCGATACTCCCCAAGCACTTTGGACACGAGGTCGCCTGACTCAACCGATCCGAGGATCTAGTTGACGGACATCCAGTGTTCCACTCTTTACCCCCAGTCACCAGAAGAAGGCAGAGGAGGCGTAGTGTATCAGAGC
The DNA here is from genome assembly GCA_022316695.1 of Camellia oleifera. NCBI lineage: Eukaryota > Viridiplantae > Streptophyta > Magnoliopsida > Ericales > Theaceae > Camellia > Camellia oleifera. Next base: position 78,203,448 of record CM039313.1, read on the forward strand.
ACGGATCACCGGAACAGCAGTCCACTTTAGTGACAGACAGTCGGGTTGAGATTTCTGTTTCTGCTATAGAGATACACTTGCCAGTTATTCAGATGGAACCACAGGCTACACCAACTATGGAGGCGATGATGCGCCAGATGCATGAGAGCATGAAACAGATGCAAGATGATGCTATTCCGCCAGGCGGAATTTTCTAAACAGCAGGCCGCTGTCATGGCCCAGCAGTCTGAGCTGATCACCAGATTACAACAGCAGAATGCAGCATCTGCTTCACACCAGGTCCCTCCTCCACTAGGGGCGCATCAAATTCCTCCTCCACCAGCAGCTCCACTACCTGAGCAGGCATCTACTGGTCAGAATACTCTGCCGAATACTCAGAATGTCCTCCCAAACACTCAGAATACCTTACCTGATGTCCGGAACACTCAAGAGGACACGGGTCTTCCAACGGGGCCGGCTCCGCCCCCGCTTCTATCCGCAACTGTCCAAGAATCTTACACCCAACCACCCGGACTCTCCTTTTGAGTTCGAGGTAGATCAGACAGCTCTGAAGCTGAGTAAGCTGGAAAAGCTTTTTAAGAAATCGCAGGGGGTGAAGGCCATCCCAGACATCGAAGATGGCTATACTGACGTGGCCGTGACTTTGCCGGACAGATTTAAGATGCCCCAGATCGACCGCTTTGATGGGTCTGGGGACCCCATGGTCCATCTCCGGCTATTTTCAGATATCTTGAGGCCAATGGGCCTAACCAGACTACAGAAACTCTCGCTGTTTGGCCGAACCCTGTCAGGAGTGGTCGCCAACTGGTATGCAAAGTTGGATAATGATGTTAAGAGGAACTGGGATGAGATGGCTGGGGCCTTCGTTGCACAATATTCATATAACACACAGATCGAGATTACCACTCGTGATCTCGAGACAACGAGGCAGGAACCCAAGGAGTCTTTCTCCGACTTTGTAACTCGGTGGAGGGCAAAGGCATCGATGATGACCTTGAGGCCCACAGACAGAGATCAAATCCGGATGATTGTGCGCAATCTCCAACCGGGGTTAATGAAGAAGATGATTGTAGTCCCTTTTCCCACCTTCGCAGATCTGCATGATATGGGGATGCAGATTGAAGATGCGATGAAGCAAAGTCTGTTCGACCAAGACCGGGAACAACCCCGGCGGACATTTAACCGAAACAATAACGCAGGCTCGAGTGGCACTGCAAATCCAAGAGCATCTGAGGTCGGTATGGTCATTACCACTCCCCCTTCCCAACCAAGGCCTACGGCGGCCTCACCCTTTTCCAGCACATCCGGAAATAACACCCAAAACAACAGATTCCAACCCCGGGGCCAAAGAACCTTCACTCCACTATACATGCCCCTGTCCAAGGCTCTGGGGGTGTTAATCAGGAAGAAGCATCTGACGCCCCTAGAACCGAGGCCACTACCAAATCCACTCCCCCCTTCCCACAACCCAGCCAAGTACTGTGCGTACCACCAGCAGCATGGCCATGACACAGATCAATGTTTCCGATTGCGTCACGAGATTTAAGACCTCGTCGACGAGAATATCATTGTGCCTCCCGAAAGACCCAACGTCGCAACTAATCCACTCCCCGTACATAACCAAGATCCACCACCCAAAAGAGTCAACTTCATCCAAACTGAGGTCGTTTCCTACGATCCCAGTATCTATATTACTCCCTCTCACCTACCCAAGCCGGAGGTGATCCTTCCTGACTGCACTGACTTGTGCGTGTTGGACACCTTCACAACTCAATCTGAGCGAAAGGCGGTGATCACCGAAAATGGAACGGGGCAGGCTTCCGCGGAAAGCAGAACTGTTGAGTCTGGGATCGAACAGTCTGGGAATCTAGCTGGAAGAGCTTATGATCCGAGTGAATATATCTTGTCAATGGGCTAGCCTAAGCTGAGTGTGGGGTTGCCAGAGAAGACTGAACTGTGCATGATCCGGGGGGACAGACCTGAACAAGGGGCAGATGATCTGACTACAATGGAACAGGACTTCGCCAACCTCCAATTTTTCAACAACCAAGAATCAGCGGATGTAACTATCAACTGGTTTGAATACGGGGAGTCAGCGGAAGTTACTGGGTGGTTAGATGATCAACCAGACATCGTGGAATTTCAATCAGAGCAAGGCCCGGCAGGGGCAAAAGTACCATCTGTGGCCGGAAGGGCCGAGAGTCAGATCGAATTGCCGGAGAGCGCCGGTACAAAGAATTTCGCTCGGGATCAAGACATTTTGAAAACCGAACAATTAACGCTGGAGGAACAAGAAAGGAAGTGGGATTCTGAGAGGATCCGAAAAGCAAAGAACCATGAAGAGGTTGAAAGTGCTGCAATCACGAGGGCAGGACATGCTGTGAGCATGTGGAATGAAAATGCTGAGAGTGCAAACATGCCCGAACCAGACAGGTGCCTGTTAGATGCTAATGGGATGTGGTGGGAAGATGACGACTTGTATCTCGCCCACACAGACGAAGATTGGGCGGGTGGCCAACCGGACAGCACCTAGTACCTCGAAGAGGTAGACCATATGACTAGAAGTGGGCAGTATTTCAAGCCCCCACACCTTGATCAACCCGAAGCATCGGGGAAAGATAAAGAGGCGGAGAAACAGAGAGAGAAGCAAATTGAAGAAGAGGCTGTACTGAGGCAGTTAAAGAAAATACAAGCAGACATCTCCATTTGGGGACTGCTTATGGCTTCAAGGGTGCACAGACAGGCTATCCTATCTGCTATGGACAGGGCCAAACTCTCCATCGAAACTACACCAGAGTAGCTGGTTGGGCTGGTTTTTTCGGGAGGAGGTTCCCTGGCATTGACCTTTTCAGACAAGGAGCTGCCGCCTGAGGGCGTGAATCATAACAGACCCCTCTACATCTCTGTAGAATGCAGGGATAAATGGATTCCGGTGGTACTTGTTGATACCGGGTCCGCTATCAATGTCTGCCCAGCCAGAACGGCGTATGCAATCGGGTTGAAGCCCGCAGACTTCACACCGACCACTCAAGTAATCAGAGCCTACGACAATACAAGTAGGGATGTCCTAGGGACAGTAAAAATCCAAACCAAGATTGGGCCTGGACAACACGAGGTAGATTTTCATGTCTTGGAGGTCCCTGCATCCTTTAACATGCTTTTGGGGCGACCCTGGTTGCATCAGGTAAAGGCCGTCTCATCCACTCTACATCAAATGGTGAAATACCCCTATGGAAAGGGAGTAGCCATTGTGTTTGGGAACTCATCAATCCATCCCCCACCCGAGATATCTACGCCAGTCCTAGAGATTGAACACGGCATGGAGGACGTGTTTATATCGGGATTTACTTTGGCTGAGGCTCGGGTGGTGCAAAACATTATGGCTGTGAATGAAGGTGTGTACGTCAGTGCTCAATCCGTCTACCTCATGAACAAGCTACAACATATCCCCGGGATGGGATTGGGAAGAAGCGGCAGGAAAGGAGTCGCAGCGTTGGCCGAAGTGCCACATAACCCGCATACCTTTGGACTGGGTTATCTGCCCACCAAAAAAGATTCGGTGAGGAAAGGAAAAGAAATGGCCGGCAGAGCCAGGGCGAAGCAGGCTGGGAAGCCTTTTGACTTAATGCACAGGCCCATCCAGGGTACCCTAAACGGACGCTTCGTCCGGGAGGGGGAGGACTTTCCATTTTGCGGCTTCCCAGAGCCATGGTTGAACGCGGAGAAGAAGCGCGTACCAGGTTTCGAACTCTTCTTCGACCTGCAACTATCCGGGGATGATGTTACCACAAAGCAGACAGACCCAACAACTGAGGATGAGCAGAATAAGGCAGTGGATCCTGAGGGCACAGAACTTGAATGGGGGGTAGCACTGGCATGTCTCCTCTCTGATCCTCCGATCGACCAAGAGTGCTTGGGGGATAACTTCGCGGTTTCCATGATTGGGGATGAAACGGCTGTGAGCCGACCAACAGCTATCTTGGATGCATCAATCGCACCCTCTCTCACTTGGCAGTACGAGGAGGGATTTTTGTCCAGCAGCACCGGGTCAGGTAGTGAGCCGGAATCTGATTCCACCGAGTCTTGTGAGTCGGAATCAGGTTCCAGCTCGACTGAGTCTGAGTCTGGTACTCCTGGGGATGCTAACCCGGATGCCACAGTCTTGTCTGGGTCGTCTTTTTCCTTTTCATTTGAGTCTGTTGTAACCGATGAATTGGACGATTTGGATGTGCCTAATGAGAATGAACTATCTGTGGTTTCCGAGTACTTTTCTGTGCCCCTAATTTATTGCATTAATTCAGACTTTCAAAATTTTGATCAAAACGACGAGGACGAAGTTCCTCCGGTTTTACAACGTTTAATTGAGCAAGAGCAAGAGAGATTTGTTAAGCCATTAATGGATGAAATCATTTCCGTGAACATTGGTACTGAGGAGGACCCGCGGCTGGTCCAGATCGGGTCCACGTTGTCTTCGCAGGAACGTGAGCGCTTAGTCGCCTTATTAAAAGATTTCAAAGATGTTTTCGCGTGGTCCTACGAAGACATGCCTGGAATCGATCCTGAGATTGTACAGCATCGGATCCCCCTTGACCCCGAGGCCCGACCTGTCAAGCAGAAGCTCAGAAGGATCCGCCCGGACTGGGCTCTCAAGATTAAGGAAGAGGTCACCAAGCAAATTGACGCAGGTTTCCTGCTGGTATCTGAATATCCGACTTGGTTGGCCAACATTGTTCCGGTGCCGAAGAAAGATGGCAGGATCCGGGTGTGTGTAGACTTCAGGGATTTGAACAGAGCTAGTCCGAAGGACGACTTTCCCTTGCCGCATATCGATGAGTTGGTAGATTTCACGGCAGGGCATGCATTGCTCTCATTCATGGATGGCTTCTCAGGATACAACCAAATAGTGATGGCGCCAGAAGATAGGGAAAAGACTGCATTTACCACCCCGTGGGGGACATACTGCTACCGGGTAATGCCGTTTGGGTTGAAGAACGCTGGGGCTACTTATCAACGGGCCGCGACCACAATACTACATGATATGATCCACAAAGAGGTTGAGGTGTACGTGGACGACATGATTGTCAAGTCCAAAGAAAGAGAGGGCCACTACACCGCCTTGCACAAGTTTTTTCAAAGGATCAGGGAATTCCGATTGCGGCTAAACCCTCAGAAATGTACGTTTGGTGTTACAGCGGGGAAAATGCTGGGGTTTCTGATTACACAAAGGGGCATCGAGGTCGACCCATCCAAGATCAAGGCCATCCTAGAAATGCCACCACCAAGGACTGAAAAGGAGGTGCAAGGCTTTCTGGGTAAAGTGCAATTCATAAGACGGTTTATTTCAAAACTAACCTTGACTTGTGAACCACTTTTTGGGCTCCTGAAGAAAGGAAAGAAGTTCCAATGGGACGGCCGATGCCAAGCTGCATTCGAACAGATTAAAGAATATCTACAGAACCCACCCGTTTTGTCGCCACCAGAACCAGGGAAACCGTTGATTTTGTATCTGTCAGTGACGGAAACTACAATGGGCTACATGCTTGCACAAGAATCAGAAGATAAGGTGGAAAGAGCCATCTATTATTTGAGCAAGAAGATGCTGGAGTATGAGACCCGATATACACCGCTGGAAAAGGCTTGCTTAGCTCTGGTATGGGCTACCAGGAAGCTGCGGCACTACCTGTTAGCTCACTCTGTAATGTTGGTTTCACGACTTGATCCCATCAAATATCTCTTCGAGAAACCAGCACTTACAGGTAGGCTAGCCCGTTGGTTGCTGTTGCTCTCCGAATTTGATCTCACATACGTCACACGCAAGTCAGTGAAAGGAAGAGCAGTGGCAGAGTTCCTTGCCGACCACCCGGTTGAGGGGGATGAAGCAGTTGAGTACCTATTCCCGGATGAATCAATTCTGCATATCGACGAAGAAGCCTGGACGATGTACTTTGACGGAGCATCAAATCAACATGGGTATGGGATAGGAGTGTTGCTGATAGCACCCGATGATTCCCGTATCCCTCTAGCCTTCAAACTCCGATTCAAAGTCTCAAACAATGAAGCAGAATACGAAGCGTGCATTGCTGGTTTGGAAGCAGCCCTGGAATTAGGGGTAAGACGGCTGGACGTCATTGGGGATTCGAACCTTGTTGTGTCTCAAGCTAAAGGAGACTGGAAAGTGAAAGAGGAAAAGATGATGATGTATCACCAAACCTTGGATCTGCTAATTCCTCGGTTTGAAAAGTTAAGTTTTACTCATCTACTAAGAGAGAACAACAAGTTCGCAGACGCTTTAGCAACTCTATCATCTATGATAGACATCCCGTGTGGAGTCCGAATGCGTCCAGTCATCATTGACCAGAAATTTGCACCTGCCTATGAGTCGATTGCAGCCATAGATGAAGTTCAGGACGAACACCCTTGGTATTACGACATCTGGAACTTCTTGGAGACAGAAACATACCCGCCAGGGGTAAATGCCAAAGACAAGAGGGCAATCAGAAGAATGGCAGTTCAGTTCATCATCTGCGGGGGTAAACTGTATAAACGGGGTCATCTGGGAATGCATAAACTGTGCGTTGATGCTGAAGAATCAAAGCGTCTGATGGAAGCCATCCACGGGGGTGAATGTGGTGCACACATGAATGGGGTAATGTTGGCACGGAAAATCCTTAGACAAGGTTATTATTGGTCCACCATGGAGGAGGATTGTATTAGTTTCGTCCGGCGATGCCATAAGTGTCAAATTCATGCAAATCGCATGAACATCCCGCCGTCAAAGCTGTACAACATGACTTCGCCATGGCCGTTTTCTGTCTGGGGAATTGATGTAATCGGAGCTGTTACGCCTAAAGGGGTCGAATGGGCATGAGTTCATCCTGGTAGCGATAGATTATTTCACAAAGTGGGTTGAGGCCCAATCTTACGCGGTGTTGAAGGCTTCGCATGTGGCAAAATTTATCAGAAACAACATCATCTGTCGCTATGGGGTCCCAAATGAAATCGTTTCAGACAATGGTTCCCACTTCAAAAAGGAGGTGATTGATTTGTTGGAGAAATACAATGTGGCTTTTCATAAGTCGTCTACTTACCGGCCGCAAACCAACGGAGCAGTTGAGGCCGCCAACAAGAATATCAAGCGCATACTACAGAAGATGGTGGAAACCTATCGGGACTGGCCAGACAAGCTGCCGTTCGCTCTATGGGGCTACAGGACTTCGATCAGAACTTCTACTGGGGCGACTCCGTACTCATTGGTCTATGGGATGGAGGCCGTCCTGCCTATTGAGATTGAGGTCCCGTCATTACGAGTATTGGCTGAGTGCCAGATAGCCGAAGCAGATTGGCAGCAAAACAGATTTGAGGAACTCATGCTTTTCGATGAAAGAAGGCTGAAAGCACTGTACCACATCCAAGGTTATCAACGCAGAATCGCCCGGGCCTTTAACAAGAAGGTTAAGTCCAGGAATTTGAAAGAAGGAGATTTGGTACTCAAAGACAACCGAGCTCCCATCCATGACCCAAGGGGCAAGTTCAGACCCAATTGGACTGGTCCTTACATTATCAAGTCAATCTGGTCAGGTGGAGCTGTGGTTCTGATGGATCTAGATGGCTTGGAGTTTTCCCAACCGATCAACATGGACAAGTTGAAGAAATATTACCCTTGAGAGGCTCGCTAGGCCGAAAACCCGAAAGGGCGACCTAGGCAAAATTCAGAGCATAGAAAATGTAAAATCATAAAAACTGAACTCGCAAGGTTGAAAACCCGCAAAGGGCGGCCTTGGCAAAAGTTAGAGCGCAAAAGGAAAGTAAAAATACCCGAGCAAACCTAAGCCTGAACTACGTAAGGCTTGATTCCCATCTTTGGGATACGTAGGCAGCTTCATCCCGAAGTTCAGCCACAATCTTTTCCCCGATCGACTTTGTCTATTTTGATCATCTCAGTCATCTCTATTCATCAGCATTTATCGTGATCTCCGGTACAGTGCTATTCAGACTAGGGGCAACTTTCCGTTGCAATGAAGTGCTGCGGTACCATTCAAACTAGGGGCAACTTTCCAGTTGCTAGGATTCGGGATTGTGCATCTCAGTGACAGATCTCAGGTGTGTCCAATTCTGATCCATATCGAAAATAGTTTTGAAAAGTTTTAATAAAAGTTGACTTTGTTCAAATTAATCTTTTCACAACTAAGACCATTTTGGACCAAAAGTGGAGAATTTCCAGTACCATAACCTTCAATTTCATTGATTTCAAAACAGAGTTCTTTTGCTCTTGCATACAATTGAAGTTGCTTTTTTATTACACTCATAAAGAAAACTTGAAAGTACTAATAAAGCAATAAATCTGGGGCATAGTTAAGTCAGGTGTCCCTGCGCCCCCTTCCAGAGCTAGTTGAAGCCTCTGATGCCGACCTAGGCCCAACCTGTGCTTCTTCGTTGAGCCAATCCCAGCATTCGTCAGACAAAGTGCAACTGAAAGTAAGGGCAGGGGCCAGAAGCTCTCTAACTCTCCATGCTGCGGTCTGCCGAGCCAGCTGTGCGCCTCGAACTGGGAATGTAGCCGGATACTCTATCCCCTCCGGTGGGCAAGTCTGATCATGGCCAAACTGGCGCAGAATACGGAATGGGAAATAGAATACACAGTGAGTCAAGCCGATTAGTCGAATCCCGACCTGTCGGGACATGCTGTAGCTCATTGCCGGGAGATTGAGCCAAGGACAACGCCATGCAATGCGATCTGCCGACAAATTGCACATCCATTCAAACCACCATCCCTCATCGAGGGCATCGACTAGGCGTGGTCGAAAGAAGTAGCCGCGGGCTGAATAAGCAGGGCAAGAATCCACAACTTGCAATTTATCCATCAACCATATCTGGGGAGGGATGAAAAATGAGAGAATAAAGAATAGAGAGATGTGCGATGAGAGAAAAGTAAGATAAGGGTTTTGTGAGAAAAACCGAGCCCGAGGGCCGAGTGATGTGAGCAAATATACATGTGAGCTTGGGTGGGAAACATTACCTGTAGCAGTAGTGGACTCCCTGCAAACCTGGTTGTCTCCCGGCAGTGGAAAGCATCCAAGCCCATCAGTGTCTCGGCCAGAGTCATGGCGATGCAACTCTTTCCTTCTCTCAAACCTTGGGCGACTTCAATCAAACGGATGCTAGCTCCTCCGGAGCCGGAGACAAACAGAAAATGAGATAGTAGGCACAAGCAGAGGGCATGCTGCCGGAAACCTTGCCAATAGTGGTCGCTACGGTCACCAGCATCAGAGAATCGGTAAATCAGGCTCGGAATGTCCAACATTCCGTCACAAATCAGGGATCGAGCATCATGCGCATTGAGTCCGCACATCCGCCCTAAGGTCTGGGCATAGCCAAAATTGAGCTGGGGCAAGATCTCCTCGCCTCGCTCGGATTCCATCAAGGCTTGAAAATCTTCAAAAGTAGGACATACCTCTTGCCCTCCGAAGCTGAAGACGTGCGTCACCGGGTTCCAAAACCTTGCCGCGGCATAGAGGAAAGGAAGATGCAGTGGAGTCCGGCCCAGCGTGAACAGTGCATTCAGGCCAAAACCCCGGAAGTTCAACTTCTCCGAGCCATCTAAAGAAGAAATCCAAGATGTGAGATTTTCTGCGAGAAACGCCTCCATTTTTGTGAGAAACGAAGATGAAATGAATAAGGTCCAAGGGTGAGGCTTTTATAGAGGGGCAAAACACTATTTAAAGGACACGTGTCAAATTTCTGGAGGTTACGGGGGAGGTGGCCGGCCGGCCATCTATTCTAGTAGGCCGGCCACCCTCTAATTTCCAGATACAAAATGTGTTCGGCCACGCATTGGTCCTGTTTTGCCCTCCGGAAGGAAGTTTGAGGCATTTTTATGCACCGGGGATGTCAAAGGCCTCCATTTCTCTCAGTTTCGGATACGTTCCATCATCCAGATCTTCCGTCGAAAGTACGCTTTGTTGTATTTTTGCTTATCGAGTTGTTGTTTTGTTTATCGAGTTATAAGTTTTGTCGAGCTGTCGCATTTTGTGTTTTGAGTTATTACCTTTTGTTTACGCGATTTTATTAAGTCTTGTTTATCGAGTCGTTAACATTGTTGTTTTCTTTGCTTATCGAGTTGTAAACTTGCTAAGATTCTGTTATTTCTTAGTGAGTCGAGTTGTTTTGATTTGTTGCGTCGGTTCATTACCTGACCCGGTAAATACACAAGGCACATTTCCATTCAATTCCATTTTTGTGCAAAATGATGCGATGCGATGCTAAGAATTTCAAATACAACATCTTTTCAAAAGCTGTTTCATTCCATCATGTTTTACAACAAAATAAAGGTACAAGTTTTACAGGAAATAAAACTGCCTAATAATATGCAAAGTGCTACAAACTACTAGCCAAAAAGTAAAATAAAGCAGGAAATAACATCAGTATCCTCGGGAACGGGAATGAGGAGGCCCTCTCATCCTCTTCTGCGGGATAACCTCTGCACCATCATCACCATCCGGATCAGAGCTGTCATCCTCCGGATCTCCCTCAGCCTCACCCCCGCTTCCGGAACCAAGACCGGAGCCTCCCTCCCCAGGAGATGTCTCTGACTCACGGTCTGCAACCTCCTCCTCCTCATCCTCGATAATGGGTGCCCTGCGTCTGCGAGACGACCCCGCTCCTCGAGCTCCTCGGTAAGGCCTGGATGGCCCAGCTCCTCGAGGCCCAGTACCTCGAGCAGGTCTAGCACCTCGACCTCTCTGAGAAAGCCCTGGTGGCCCGCCTCGCGTCGGAGCATATACATGAGGCATCTGAAAATGAAAAGTGCAATACATCAGTTCAAACATAAAAAGTAGGTGCAAGTACAGTATGTGAGTGGGGTGTGTGCCAGATGTGTTCTACGCAGTCTATCAATACAGCAGGATGTTTAAAACCAGCATGTCATCACAAATATGATAAATGCAAGAGAGATGAAGGGTACCTGGAAGCCCATGACGGACATCTGCGTCTCTCTACGCAGGACCATCCCCTCAAGTGAGGCCACCATCCCGAGCATCTGATCTATGTACTCCCGAGGTGGCTGCAGATACAAGCTCAAGTCATCAATAAATAAGCAACTGCCAAAATGTCTGTGTGATAAATGAAAAATGGTGGAACATACCGGCGGTGAGTCAGGATCATTGACATATCTGTGACCAGGCATCAGAGGCTCTATAGGGATCGAAATCAGAGAAGTAGTCCCATACTGCCAACTCATCAACTCGGTCGGCATATCTGGCCACCCAGGATGATCGAGAGTCGGAGGGATCGGAGGAATCGAACTACCTCTACCCCTAGACGCACCAGCCCTGCTAGAAGAAGGGATGTCTGCAGCACGAGCGCGACTCGAAGATGGTGCGCCAGTGGGCCTCAGTGGCGGAGCCCGCACTCCCGTCAAGGGGGGCATCAGATATATACGGCGATAGGTGGCGTAGTCCCCCTCAATGAGATATAGCAAAGCATCGGTGCCCTGCATATCCCTAATGACCTCCTCAGTAGATAGCCTATCGGCAGTCCGCATAGTGGCTGGAGGCACAGCGGGAGGGTCCTGAGAATCATACCCCCACACCTGGCGCAGGAAGCGTTCCCCCAGGAACCACGCCCTACCAACTGGTCCCTCGAGCAGGTACCTATACTGGGAATTGCTCGACCCTCCGGGGTACTGATTTTGCAGATCATCGCCGAAGACTGCCCAGGGCTGCCAAGTAATCTGCAGATAACCAGTGTACAAATCAATCAGAAATCAAGAATACACAAAGCAGATCAAAGATGAAAATGAAAGGAACTGAGAGTTCTGAAATACCTCTGTCGTCCGCACAGTATCAAAATACTGTCGCAGAGAAAAGAGAGTCTCTCGAGGCCTCGGTAGGTGCTCGCCCTCAAACATCAATGAAAACGGAGTCATAAGAGGTCCTACCACCTCCATCTCCGGAGCTAATGTGGGAAAATACACATACACCCATAGCTGAGAAAAGCAGTGCGGAATGTGAATACAAGGTGCTAAAGGCAGAATATAGAATGCAAAGTGCGCCGTGTGTGCAGTGAACAAGTAATGAGGAGCAAAAATGTAAATCAAGAGGACAGAATGTACCTCCCAGGCTCTCCAGTAGCCGCCGAGTAAGTCCCCCCGCGTGCGAGAGACTGCGCTCATATAACAATAAAGGGTAGCCAGGGCAGCGCCGCCCCAATCATACTGACTGACCTGTGATAGGTCTACTAGGGCACTCAAGAGATACAGCCCCACAGTGTTTCCCCTATCAGCAAACAGGGTAGTGCCGAAGAGGAACATGAGGAAACCTCGGGTGTACTGCTCGACCTCCTCAGGAGACTCAGGCTCCATCTCTGGCCTCCGGAAATGGGAAGAGAACCAAGTATACCGAACCCTCCCGGAAGCTCTGTCTACAGGCGGGCGAGCCCCCAATAGATGAATCCAAGCAGCCTCCCACTCACCCATATCCTCGTCGTAGGGAATGGGTCCACCGCCTACGTCTAGGCCGGTGAGTACAGCAAAGTCTAGTGGGGTCATGGTCATATCCCCGGTGGCAGAAAAATGGAAAGAATTGGTGGTGTCCCACCATCTCTCCGCCAAAGCAGCAAACAATGTCCTGCTGATATGACAATGTGATAACCCCCCTGCAGAATGCTCTGAATCCTGCTGAGTCAACCAAATCCCAGACAGCTTCCGGAAGCTCAGCATACCACTCCCTCGCGGCGGTGGAGCCATACCCTCACACGGTGCGAGAACCAACCTGCATTTAGAACGAATACATGTGTTCAGTACACAATAAAAACGAGCTGTGTGCAAATGAAATGAATGAGCTATGTACCAATTAGTGGGCTGTGTGTTCACTTCAAATCTGGGCTGCGTGTTCAGTAAATTTGGTATTTGGGCTGCGTGTTCAAATTTTGGAAAAATTAGTGGGCTGCGTGTTCAGTAAATCCGTGTTTTGGGCTGCGTGTTCAATTCCAAATTAGTGGGCTGTGTGTTCACTTCAAATCTGGGCTGCGTGTTCAAATTTCGGAAAAATTAGTGGGCTGTGTGTTCACTTCAAATCTGGGCTGCGTGTTCAGTAAATCCGTGTTTTGGGCTGCGTGTTCAATTCCTGATCAGTGGGCTGTGTGTTCACTTCAAATCTGGGCTGCGTGTTCAGTAAATCCGTGTTTTGGGCTGCGTGTTCAATTCCTAATCAGTGGGCTGTGTGTTCAGTTTAAATCTGGGCTGCGTGTTCAGTAAATCCGTGTTTTGGGCTGCGTGTTCAATTCCTAATTAGTGGGCTGTGCGTTCACCTCAAATCTGGGCTGCGTGTTCAGTAAATTTGGTATTTGGGCTACGTGTTCAATTCCTAATCAGTGGGCTGCGTGTTCGCTCCAAATCTGGGCTGTGTGTTCAGTAAATCTGAGTTAGGGCTGTGTGTTCTATTCTCAATCAGTGCGGGCTGTATGTTCACTTTCTATCTGGGCTGTGTGTTCAGTAAATCTGAGTTAGGGCTGTGTGTTCTACTCTTAATCAGTGTGGGTTGTGTGCTCACCATCAACTTGGACTGTGTGTTCAGAAAACCGGGGTTAGGGCTGTGTGTTCTACTCTTAATCAGTGTGGGTTGTGTGTTCACCATCAAATCTGGGCTGTGCGTTCAGAAAATCAGAGTTTGGGACCGTGTGTTCTACTCCTAGTCAGTGTGTGCTGTGTGCTCACCTTCAATTTCAGGCTGTGTGTTCGACAAATCAGTGTTTGAGCTGTGTGTTCAATTCCTAACTAATGTGTGTCGTGTGTTCACGATCAATCAATGAGCCTAGTGTTCAAGAAATTCAAGTGTTTAAGTCACATGTTCAAGATGCAAGTAAAATACTATGTCATAAGCTAAACCGCATGTTCAAGCATGGCAAAACTACAAAATGCAAAAAATAAAATAGCAAATGAAGTAAAATACCTCTCGTGCCTCGTGAGAGAGGTGCTGCTCCAGCTCTCGCAAAAGAAGATCCCCGGGTACCCGATCGTTGAACTCGATGAAATGACGGAAAACTGCCCGCGGAAGCCTATGTACCGGCGGGGCATATCTCTCGGGGATAAAAGGGCGGACCCTCGGGGGCAATGTCATGATGTCAAAATCATCTCCGGCACCCGGAAAACCTCCACCGTGAGGAAAATGACCCGCCATTTCGAGAAATCTGCAAAAAGAGCAAAAAGGAGCAAAAATGAGCCAAAATTGGAAAAAGTCAACAAAAGTCAACTCTCGGGAAATGAAAAAGTCAACAAAAGTCAACTCCCGGGAAAATCTTCCAAATATTGAGACAAAATTACCTCAAGTGGTGAAAATGAGAAGAGAAGCCCCGAAATCAAAATTTAGTCGGCTCAAAGTGCTTAAAACTGGAAGATTTCGCGAAAACAACTTGTGTGGAAGGCCGGAGGACGCGTATAAAATGCAGATCTGAAAAAGAAAATGGTTTGGGAAGCAAGAGGAGAGAATTTCACACTTGGGGGAGTGATTTCAGAGGCATTGGATGAGCCTATATGTAGAAATAACCAAAATGACCAAAATGCCCCTGCTTTTGGGCAGGTGGCCGGCCGGCCACCTTTTCTGGCTGGCCGGCCATTTGCTTTATTCCCCCTGGCCGGTGGCTTCTCCAAGGGTAACCACGTGGCCGGTGGTGGTCCCCACACCCTCCCCCACCTCTCTGCAAATTTTGAGGAAAATCGGAGTTCCCGGGACTCAAAAAAGTTCAAGAAAAGTGCGCTTTCTGGCACCGAATTGCTCCACCGGAACTTCAACTGCAGTTTCTGACATGTGTCTCATCATCATTCGTCAAAATCAGAGTGTATCCTTTTTAAACACATTATAATCTCTCCAGGAGGTGAATCAGAGACTGCGATCAAATTGCCTTCGCCGAAATGCGCGTTTCCCAACTCGTTGTTGCGCAACAAACAGGCACCCCGATTTGTGCTCGTTTTGCATTATTATGCACCTAACTCGCATTCTCATGAACATTTTGCATTGTCATGCATTATTTCTTGGTGTACCATACTTCTGTGCTTAAACATGCGTTGTCACACATTATCTTTTCTTACATTGCGATGCATTCATTCGCCGACACTGTGTGTGTCAAACTTTTCGAATCATAGGAATCGCATTGAATATATGTTGTTAGCATATTATTCTTGTTGAATTTCTCTCTCTTGCAGGCACGATATTGTATGTACGGTTCATTTGAGGCTGGTGCGACCAGACGAATCGCACAGGTATCGTATCTTCTCTGTGTGAGACGCGACGAGAATTGAATGATTCTCCGCATTCCTAACTGCATGAAATGTAGTTGTTACTTTGCATTCTTGCTTAAAACTGTTGCATCTATTTGTCAATACTTGCTTCATTACAGCTTGCTGCACTTGCATGATCACTTGGCTCTACGCATGTCATTTTGCATTTTTTCCCCCTTGCCTGCGGGCACGCCTGCGGGCACATATCTGTTCATCTTGTATGATTGTCTAAGTCTTCGGCCTTGTCAAAAATGGGTCGTCTCTAGGCTTTGACATTCACTCCCGTCACTTCTTGACTTCCGAGTTCTGTCAAAGAGGGGCAACTGTAGACACCCCATTTTTGACCGACCTTAAGACTCAGACGTCACCGATTGAGCGCTTGGTGATGTTGCATACTGTGCTCGTTCAGAAGTCTCAGAGTCGCGGCCGTGCGCCCTGCCTCCGGACTTCCGAACTCTCTTTTGTGCCTTGCTTCGGTTTGCGAACCAGACTCGATTTTCTCTGTTTTCTTTCCTGAGGGAAGGGAGTGGTCCTGTAGGCTATCTCTCGGTGGCCGTGGGCTACATTTCGTGGCCGTAGGCCATTTTGCCCATTTCGGAGCCCGGTTCCCGATTTTCGGAGCCGTCAGGCCGTGTGCCTCGGCTCGGGACCGCCCAACCATCTCCGATTTCTCCGGTTTTTGGCATGCATCTCATTTACTCCATACCGAGGGACACTGGGGTCTCAGATACCCACTTCGTGGTCGAACACCACTCCCGATGCCCAACAGCCCATTTTCGGGACCCCGAACTGCGTGATTTGGGCCCCGAGCATTCATTTTGCATCGGTTTTTGTTCATCTTCCGCGAGTACCTCTGTTTTATCATACCGAGGGACACTGCGGTCTCAGATACCCACTTCGTGGTCGAACACCACTCCCGATGCCCAACAGCCCATTTTCGGGACCCCGAACTGCGTGATTTGGGCCCCGAGCATTCATTTTGCATTAGTTTTTGTTCAATTTTGGCAGGTACCTCTGTTTTAGTACCAGGAAGACCACTGGAGGGTGGGAGGACAGCAATTGTCTCAGAAAACCAGTTTCGCTCCTCCGGCGTCCGTTTTGCTCACTTCCGGGCTAATGTTGAACACCCTAGGGATATTTTCTTCGAGCCGAGACTACATATTTGTGATGAGGGGACATGGGAGGACCCTAAAAGGTGGTGGTCGGCCAGTAATTGTCATTTTCATTTTTGAGCCTCTCTTTCAAGTTGAATGTTGTGCCTCCTGTTTCAGAGTTGCCAAATTCCAACCATGGGGTCTTGTTCTACACACATGGGAGGACACCAAAATATGGTGGTCGGCCAGTAATTGTTATTTTCATTTTTGAGCCTCTCTTTCAAGTTGAATGTTGTGCCTCCTGTTTCAGAGTTGCCAAATTCCAACCATGGGGTCTTGTTCTACACACATGGGAGGACACCAAAATATGGTGGCCGGCCATTAATTGTTCACTTCATTTTTTGGCCATGGCCGGCCGGCCATGGGGAGTGGCTGGCCGACCAGTGGGGTGGCTGGCCGGCCATCTTCAAGAAAATCACCTGGCCGGCCTGCTTCCTGCTTTTGACCACTTTACAGCTGTCCAGCTGTTTTTCCAAATATCTTTTGCCTCCGAGGGATATTTTGGGAGGGAAAGCTTGGATGCATTTCCCTCCCTTTTACACCCCTTTCTTGCCCATTTAAGGGGCTGACCTCCTTCTTTGTTAGGGTTAGCAAATTTCTTCTCAAGACTTCATCTCCATTTGATTCCATCTCCATCTCCAAAAACCTCAAAAACCTTCAAGTCTCTAGCTCATTCCTTCATCAACCCTAAGCTTCACCATCACTACTTCCATTTCAGAAGCAAAGGAAGGTTTTTCAGAGGCTAAGGACCAGCAAATTCAAGCCAAGAAGCATCAAAAGACTTGTCTTCAAGGGTAAGTCTTCATTTCCCTTTTTCTAGCACATTTTTGCTTCAATTTTCTACCTTATTTGCTCTCTGTTTTGGGCTCCAAACCCTACTTATTTTAGGCTTATTTTGAGCCCATCTACAACATTGTAGAAGGGCTCAACCTTGTTTGGCACCTCTATGATGCACCTCTTTCAATATCACTCTTTGTGCCAATATTTTGCATGCTTTGTTTGGATTATGAGTGATCCATTTTCGAGCCTGATATAAACTGTGAGTGGGCTTATTCTGAGCTCCTCTTCAAAATTGAAGAAGGGCTCAACCATGTTTGGTGGTTCTATCATGCACTTGTTTTGTAATTCTTCCAATTTACCGTAAAATTGCATGGTTTCTTTAGCCTATTTGAAGTCTGATTTTGAGCATTCCATTAACTGAGATTGAGCTTATTTTATGTCCCTCTACAACATTGTAGAAGGGATCAATATTGTTTGGGGCCTCCATGCATGGCCTCTCTTTGTACCTCTCTTGGGCCCTATTTTGCATGCCTTTTTTAAGCTTATTTGGCTTCTGATTTCAGCCTTCATCAGGCCTGAAAAGAGCCTTATTTTTTCCTTCTTGTCATGTTTTGTTAAGGGTCTTATGCTATTTGGTGAATACTTTTGGTACTTCATGTTATACCCTCTTATACCCCCTTATTTTTGCATGCCTTGCTAGCTCATCATGCTTCTGTTTTTGAGCCTTCATCAGGCTTGGAAAGAGTCTTAAAATAACTCATTCTTCATGTTTTGTTAAGGGTCTTAGGCTGTTTGGTGCATCCTTTTGATACCTCATGTTATAGCCTTTGTTGGCTCATATTTTGCATGCTATTTTGAGCATATCTACATACTGAATTGGGGCATGTCATCTCTTGTAAATGTGCATATTTTTGGTCCCTCTTCAATGTTGTAGAACTGTATTTTTCAGTTTGAGCATTGCGTATACCATCTGCTTCATTGTTCCCCTCTTTTCCCCCATTTTTGCATGCTTTGTTAAGCCTATCTAGATTCTGTTTTCGGCCTTCATTAGATCTGGAAAGAGTCATATTTTGATCTTCTTGACATATTTCATGAAGGGTATTTGCTGGTTTGATGAATGTTTGGGGTACCTCATGTTATAGCCTATAGTATCCTAGTTCTTGCATGGCATTCTTAGCATGTTTTCATACTGATTTGGGGAATGTCATCTACTGTAAAGGTTCATATTTTTAGGCCCTCTTCAGTGTTGTAGAAGGATATTTTCTTGTTTGAGCTTTGCATTTATTACTTACTTCAATATCCCTCTTGCGGAGCCATTTTTGCATTCTTGCTTAATCCTATGTGTGCTTGCTGTTTAGCCCTTTTTATGACTGAAAAATGCTTTTCTTGGGGCTGCCTTGATACTGTATTTTCATTCCATGTCCATATTGTGCATGCATTGCATAGCTATAGGCCATTTCGGGCGCCTAATATCGCATTTCGGGATCATTCCATGCTTCGGGTGCACTTTGGCCATGTTTCGGGACTGTTTTCCCCCACATCTTAGTGCTGAAATTTTATTTGCATGTTTACATATCATATTCCATGCCATTTCATGCCTTAGGGCCATTGCCTCGGTTTGCGTGCCCGTGTGCACGCATTTCGAGGCACTTCATTTTCATCCGATGGCCTCTTATGTGAGTGTGGCTGAGGCCCTCTCATGTTAGTGTAAGCCCAATTTGCATTTTCCATGTCATTTCATTTCGTATGACATTGCCTCGGTTTGCGTGCTCGCGTGCACGCATTTCGAGGCATCTCATTTTCATCTCTAGGCCTCTTATGTGAGTGTGGCTGAGGCCCTCTCATGTTAGTGTAAGCCCAATTTGCATTGTGTATGCCATTTCATTTCATATGTCATTGCCTCGGTTTGCGTGCCCGTGGGCACGCATTTCGAGGCACCTCATTTTCATCCATCGGCCTCTTATGTGAGTGTGGCTGAGGCTCTCTCATGTTAGTGTAAGCCCAATTTGCATTGCATGTGCTATTTCATGCTTGAGGATCATCGCCTCGATTCGCGTGCCCGCAGGTACGCATTTCGAGGCACTTCATTCTCATCCATCGGCCTCTTATGTGAGTGTGGCTGAGACTCTCTCATGTTGGTGTAAGCCTATATTGCATTGTCATGCCATTTTAGTCTCATTACATCGCGTGTGTCATTTCCTCAGTCTGCATGCCCGTGTGCACGCATTTCGAGGTATCTCATTTTCATAGCATTATGCATGCCAAATTATATTTTAGAGCGCATTCATGCCTATTTGCATTGCATTCATGCATTTCCTCGATTTGCGTGCCCGTGTGCACGCATTTCGAGGCATCTCATTTTCATAGCATTGTGCATGCTAGGATTGTATTTTAGCTACATTTCATGCATATCATGCATATTGCATCGTGTTCGGGATAGGAGATTAGCCCGGGCACGGGAAACAAGGCACGTTCCGTACTCCGAGTGACGGAACGGGTCTCAATTCCCCAGTCACCGACACTTCGGATCACCCATGATGGAGTTAGGTTTTGTTGTAGCATTCATGTGCATTCATCCTATATTGAGTTGTGCAAATCCGACTCCTCGGCCATCATGCATCGAGATGCGTGATTGGTGGCACGAGGATCGAGGCATGCATATATTTGTGAAATACATTGCTATGCCCCTTTCCTGCTCTCTGTTGCAGCAAAATGAAGAATCAGTAATTTTTTCGGGACTTGGCACGCATTTCAAGAAAAAGTGCAAACAGAGGCTAATCGGGGCATCGTCGTGGGTTTCAGTGCCAAGACAGCTCAACATGCATCATTCATCAGAATCGAGGCAGCCCCCTGGCCTGCGCGCCAGTTTACAACTTTCTTAGTTAATTTGTAAATTAATTAGGAATTTGTATTTATTTCGGACTGTATCATTTGGACTGTAATATTCTTTTATTCGGACTGTATTATTTATCCGGACCCTCTACGCGAGGGCATAATTGTAATAAGGGTGTGTGAGTGTGATGTATGTCTTCCAACCCCCACTTCTTTCTCCCTTTTATTTACCCGCTTATGATGGTTAGATATAGGGCATGTTTCAATTAGCATACAGTATGACAGCATGTTTGCATCATTCATCTATTTTGCATGCACCGGGCTCAGCGCATCATACAAACTGCATTTTGTATTTCAATTCCAAATTGAATACATGTTAGTTCTTGCATTTCACATGCCATGTTTAGAATAGCCGAGCCTGCTATAGTTTGCATCTTTGCATGTGTTGCATTAGGCATTTCTGTATACTTAGGATCATGCATGATTTCTAATGTAGTTTCTGTTTTGGCTTGGAGTACTTGGTGAGTTGTTATGCTTTAGCATCCTTGCATGCGTGTGAGTGTTGCCATGATAGCATGCTTGCCATGAGGCTAACTACTTATGTGATATAACTGCCTTGAATGCCTGTGGGTGGAGGTTGAGTTATCTGAATTGGGACAATTCATCAAATGTCTGTTTTAAGCCCACTAGATAGTGGCAAAATCATGTTTTTCTAAGCCCACCTGAGGGTGGCAAATCCACGTCTTAGCCTACCTGCGGGTAGCACCATCAAACCATTTTCAAAAACAAACATGAAATGTTTTGTTCCAATTCAGGCGATTCAGTCTATACTTGTATGCTGTGCGCATCACATAGTAACCTAGGCTAATAACCGGAATAAGAACGCACAAAGTTTTCAAAAACAGATATCATGGTTAGTAGAGGCCGGTCTTTGACCGGGCGAGCGGGGGTGCTCACGATGTGACCTTCCCCAATCGTACCCAAGTTCCCGAGCCAACTTTGGTGATGACGGACACGTGGCCTTTGGCACCGAGTTAGGGTTTCCTAAATTTCCCATTTAAAAAATATTTAGGTGGCGACTCTATTATCTGGCAAAGCAGTCCATGTTTGGCACTTCTTTCAAAAAAATCTGTTTTTTCTCAAAAATGATTTGCCGGATTTGGACTCTTTGGTTCAAGATTAAGAACCGTGACATTTGAGTCCTTCGAACTGTAGTGACCCAATATCGAACCAGAACGGGGGGGGGGGGGGGGGGGACTCGCACCCCCTTTCCCCGGGATGCGTTCGGGGACGTCTACAATACTACAGCAGAGATTACTGGTTTTTCTGATGTTGACTGGGCCGGGTGTGCTGATGATAGGAAAAGTACATTCGGGGGGTATTTTTACCTTGGGAATAATCTGGTTTCCTGGCATAGTAAAAAGCAAAATGCCATCTCCCTTTCGACTGCTGAGGCTGAGTACATTACTGCAGGGAGTTGTTGTGCACAAATGTTGTAGATGAAGCAAATGCTTCATGATTATGGGATAGAACAAAATACTCTCACTCTTTTTTGTGATAACACAAGTGCCATAAACATTTCAAAAAATCCTGTCCAACACTCTCCCACCAAACACATTGACATTCGTCATCATTTTATTCGAGAGTTAGTGGAAGAGGGCCTTGTTGTTCTTGAGCATGTTCCCACGGAGCATCAAAAAGCTGATATTTTCACAAAACCCCTTGATCTTCTTCGGTTTGAGTTCCTCAGAAAGACCTTGGGCGTCATGCTCGATCACTAGAGTGTTACTTGTTCCTTGAGTAGGTGTAAGTGTTTGGCCTTATGTGTGCTTGGATGCTATAATCTCATTGTCATTGATATCTGTTTTTTTTGCATCCAAATTTTTATGTACACTACTCATGCTGCTTACAAGATCACATTGTTCTTTGTTCATAGCTCATTTTGAATGCCCATGCTCATTAACCTCATGACCTCATTCTGTACACATCCTTGAGATAAATTATTGCAAGGGTTTCCGCACAAGTGATCAAAGTTCTCTATGGACCACTAACAGTGTTTCTGGTACTTCTACAGAGGAATTGACTGATACTAGTATATCATGGGTGATGTTGAGTCTCTTAACCATCTACCATCTATTTTCACTTCCATAGTTTCTTCCTCAATTCCTTGAAGTCCGGGCATTAGGAAAAGGCTACCTCAAAGGCACCAACCAGGCCATCATTATTGATTTCATTCTTCTCTGGTTTGGTTTCCATACTCTTGATCGTGAATGCCACCAGTGAGTGCCCACATGAAAGAAGAAAAAAAGGAGGGGGGGGGACTAATTGAATCGAGGGGGAGCCTCCGCATTTACTCAACAAATACCCCGTGATTCCTAATGGTTTGACTTTTCTCTGTGTTGTTAAGTTACTCTTGCTGGAGGTCCAGCCATCCGATCACTACGAGGGTTAGCTCTAGCTCAGTGGACTCTCATGGATTGCACACATACACACTTTAATTTGTGAGATCTCATGTTGGCTTTTGAGTTGTACATTTTTATGTAGCTTATGATCATTGAGTATATTTTATCTACTTTGCTCATGATGTCCAGTGTCATTGTTTTTCTTAATTGCAAGTTTTACAGGATTCATGAATTGCGGATTATTTCATCTTAGTGTCACTCTTGGTCCAATGTGATCATCTACTTGTGGTCATCTTGCTTTAAAAAAAAAAATAAAAATCTCCACTCGAGCGGACTGTTCCACGCTCGGGCATGTTTTTTGGCCTTGCAGCATTTTTTTTTTTTCGTGTTTTTCAGTTCTATGAGGGGTGTTTTTACGCTCGAGCGTCCTTATTCGCGATCGAGCAGGTATCTGCTTGCCTTGCCTCACGCTCGAGCGCTACTCACTACGCTCGAGCGGACCTATTTTGTATATAACTCCCTCCATCGACTCTTCAAGTCATTTTTTCCCCTCTGTTTCTGTCTCTCATCCCTAGGGTTTGGATTGTGGTCAAGTTGGGCTTGATTTTGCCTCTCTTCTTCTTCTTCTTCTTCTTCTTCTTCTTCTTCTTCTTTGCCGATTTCACCTTTGGTAAGCCTTTCCCTCTTCTTATCTCTATTTTTTTTTTTCTGAAATTTCGGCTCTTGTGGTGGTGTATTTCAGTTTTTTGGTTTGTTTTTGTGTCTATTTTTTTTTTCCTTTTCCTCACTCACTTTCATTGCGTCATGGTTACCTTTTCTTGATGGATTTCGTTTTTTTTGTTGTCTGTTGTGTCTTTAGACCTAGGGTTTCTCATTGATTTTTTTGGTCTCACGTCTTTCTTGTTTTTGTTTGGGTTGATTTCGGTGTCCTAGCTTGTGGGTACCAAATAATGTAGGTATGTTGGGGCTTGGTTCTAATTTGAAAAATTGTGGATCATGTTTTGTGACTTCTTATCTTCATTATGTCAGTGATATCATGCCCTGCATCTATCATCCATTAATTTGCCCTGCATCTGCTTGTGCTTGTTTGTTTCATCCTTTTTGAAAGTCTCATATTTGTTTTAATTATTATCAATCTCCTTGTTACTAATGTTACTAACTTGTCTTATGTTGCTTTGCTCTTTGGGTTTGTTTAGTGTTGGGTTTGTATTGTGTCTCGAGTCATCATGTCTGCTCCTAAGCGACGAAAGTCTACTGTGTCGCGTCCTGTATTCAATACTAAGAGGTTTCCCTCTGCTAGGCAAGCCAAATTATTTCGTAAGTCCTTTGTGGCTCGGACTGTTCACCTCGAACGAAATGTCCAGCCTAATACTTTTGAGTCCATTTACATCCGTCCCTTGTTTGACCCCTTAGGTGGTGACTTAGTTTTGTCATTTTCTGGTCGCCAAAATCTTAACTGGGTTCGCGAATTTCTCTGCAATATTGAGCAAATCAGTGACATTGAGCCTTCCTTCACCACTTGGGTTAGGTCTAAATCCATCATTGTCACTCCTGATCTTATTCGAGGGCTTCTTAAGGTTAATCAAGTCTTTCCTGAACACTATCCTTTTCCAATCCGACCTACATGTGACTTTAATAATGTGGCTGAGTTTTTATGTGGTGCTCCCCTACCCTTGGCCTCAGGGTTTCTTGATTAAACAGTTTGAACTTCTTCTAGAGTTTAGACCGCTTAATCTAATTGTCTATGCTAATATCATTGTGACCACTCGCTCATTAGAAATTAATCAAGACCAGGGGTTCGTTTTGTTCTGTCTTGCTCATCACATGTCCATTGATCTTGCCACACTCATTATTAAGAAGATGATAGGTGTCTTTGGGAACAAACAGTTAGGTCTTCCGTATGGTTGTATGATCAACCGTCTTTTGTCCGAGCTTGAGGTTCCTATTTTCAAGTATGATGAGTTTGCCTTTCCCTCTAGGCCATTCACTAAAAAGATTGTTTCCCAAAGTCGAGCTCATGTTAAGGGGGAGTCTTCTAGGGCAGGTACTTCTACAGGTACAACTGCTGGCCTTGTTGAGGAGGCAAAGTTTGATGCTGCCGCTGCTGGTGGTGAGGAGGATGCTGTTCCACCTCAGGCTTTTCAAGACCAGCTTTAGCATTTCGAGGATGCTATGACTCAGAGGTTGGACTTTTTGGATGCTAGATTTGATGCTTTTGATGGCCGCCTTGGACAGTTGGAGCAGTCTGCCATCCAGACTACCACTCAGCTGGCACACATTATTTCCTTACTACAGATTCAGCAGTCTCATCCTCCACCTGATGTCTGATTTGGTTGTTCATGCGCCTGTTCTCTTCCTTGTCTCCCGGCCAAAAAGGGGAAGAGTTTTTGGTGGTATATGTTTTGATATATGTTTTGATATTTAGCTATTTGGGATATTTTGATATTTGATATTTGTTTTGATATTTAGCTATTGGGATATTTTGATATTTGGATACTTTGTCTTATTGATATTTTGCTATCTATTCCGGTTGTTTTTCATGATTGTGAATATCATTTTGGATCTAGTATCATGGTTGGTTCTCTTTATATTTTGATATCTTATGCCATTCCACAGTTTTTGTTTTTCTTGGTATGTTGGTTGATGTTTCACAGGTGTATGTTGGATGCATTATTCGAATGGCAAGAGTGTTTTGGATGGATTATTCACATGGCAGGGTTGTTTGTTAAACTTAGAGTTGTCTAGTCTTATTCTTTTCTTGGTTGTTACATTGTCGAGTGCGTGTGTTTAAGGAACATTGTTTAGAAAAGTTTTATTTGGGAATTGACAAAGGGGGAGATTGTTAGGTCCCTTTATTGTTAAATCCGCATGCAAACTTTGTTTTGAAAAAATTGTAATTTTTCCTTAGTTTTTGTCTTTCCCGCTTGAGCAGGGTCATTGGTGCTCGAGCGGATTATAGGTTGTCTCAGTATTTGGTCAGGTCTGTAAAAATACTGAGTTGTGTGATTTAGCACTCGAGCGGGTTCTCCAGCGCTCGAGTGGAACTCTGTTTTGTCACACGCATGTTTTGCTGAAGCCGCTCGAGCGGGATGTCCTATGCTCGAGCGGAGATCGCGGACTTTGTTCTCTTATTTATATCTGTTTAGGCTAATGTTAGACTTTACTTTTCCTAGATCTTATTCAAGAGTCCTAAGGTTTTGTTTGAGTTACATAATAAACCAATCAGCACTTAATTGACAATTGGAAAACTAAACATGTCATATACAACCATTATATAATTATATTATATAATGAAACATGCAAAACACACCTTGTAAGAAGAGGCTTCTTCTTTGTTCTTTTTCCTTCTACTCCAATGGTCATATGGCATCAATCAACATTCCCAAACTTTGATGAAACTGAAGGACTACCCAGGGAGAGACAGAACCCACAAATACATATGAAATAAAAATTAAAGTTCATTGACTAATCTCTTTTTGGAGTTTGATACACTAAGTTCGTGTTAGGTTCACTAGAATGATGTCGAATGATATGATTATTCAATCAAAAAAATATTTGGTTGTTTAAAAACTAATAAAAAATACATTACAAATGAAATTATCATTCACCATAAAGAATTGTCATTCTATTCCATTGGGACAAGTTAAATCAGAACAACCTAAATATGTAGCCCCAAATTTTGGAACACTGAAAATATGTAGTAGGAACACCTGAAACTGAGCAATTTGCAAAACATTTAATTTCTCCAACCCATAGAATTCATTGTTTCTACTTTCCAAGCATAGGGAATGAATCAATTTCAACAGAAATAGAATTACTTAAAACCAAATTTCATTATTAAAAAAAAAGAGAAAAGAATAGTTTTTTGTTTTCAATTTGGGATGCATCAACAAATCAAGGTAACGATAGAGCAAACCCTTATGATTTGTGTTTTATAAAAGCCATGTTTGATAAGATAATTTTTATTTTTATTTTTATTTTTTTTTCTGATTCTATAGTTGACTTGATGGTTGTGAGAGAAAAATTAAAATGATTATGGTTTGGGATGTAACATTTTATCTTATAGACTATTTAAACTTATTTTGTCTTTATTGGCTATTTTAGTCAAAACTCAAGTTCCCAATACATATTTTTTTGTTTTTAATAAAATTTTAAATATTTTACATTAATTTTAATTTTAATTTTTTAAATAAATCTAATTCCGGTACACTTAAAAAATATAATATTTATGATTTTTTTCCTATATATTCATTTTTTTTTTTCATTATTTTTTGCAATTTCAAAAACAAACATTTTGTTTTTTTTATTAAAAGAAATTAATAATTTGATTTATTTACTTTTAGTGAATTTTATTTTCAAATTTTCTCACTTTTTTTTTTCTTTTTTGCTTTTAAATTCTCTAAACTACACAGACATAAAATGAAAAAAAAATTTAGATACAGATTAATAAAACAATAGTTTAGACAAATTGTTTAAAACAATGAGAGAGAGAAAGCAATTTTGGCTTCAATACAATGGAAATTTTTTTTTTTTTCAGGTCCCTAATATTAAGATTTTATAAGATAAATGATATATAATATTTTTATAATAGTTAAGGTCTTTCAATATTTATACTTAGAAAATTCGACTAAGAGAAATTTTGTTAGACTTAGAGAAATTTAAATTTTCATAGAAAAATTTCTCTGATAAATTTTTCCGAGCCAAACAAATTTTTCTAAATCGAATTTTCTCTGTGAAAATGTTGAGGAACCTTAGCTAAAAAAAAAAAAAAAAAACAGCTTGGACCTCTCCTACTACATACAGTTAAAGAGAGATGTTCACTAATTTTTCCCAACACAATAGCAATTTTTTATTTTTTTTTTTAGATTTGAGCTCTTTTATTATTTGAAGCCAAATGTTATTTGATTTCATGCTTAACTTTATTTTGTGCTAAATTTTAATTTTCTTACTTGAACTTTTCACGACATGTTAATGCATGCCGTGTAGAGTTATGATATATTATAACATGAAATACATGTCGTTTTAAGTACAAATATTCCATGAAAAACCTTTGCAAGTCATAAAAGTATACTATTTTTACGTCATATTTTTGTTTGTCGTAAATATAAACATCAACAATTTACATGGTATGTATGCCGTTATTGACAAGACATTACCGGCTTGCCAAAAAAAAATTTCTCATAAAATACACTAACTACGACATGCATTTGATGCATGTCATAAACTCGAAACCATAAATAGTTAATTTTGTTATAGTGAAGAAAGTTGTATTATTTTCTGATCATAGTAAAAATTATAGCATCCGTGGATGTAATCCTATTCTGGGGTGAATCACGTAAATATTTGTGTTCTTATGTGTGCGTGATTTCTTTGATTCGTTTATCTTTCTTGTTTACTATTTTGTATCTCATTGATTCTGATTAGGAACATACAAATTCCTAACAATGTCTTTTTAGGGTGATAATTCTTGCCCATATTCATTATTCGCTCCATATATTTATTTATTTTTGGTTATTATTATTTTTTGATTAGCAAAAGAAGGGTGCTATATTGATAAATATACAAGTACATCATATTAATACAGACAAAGCAGATGGGTACCAAAAAACATCATAGCAAAAAACACAATGATTCCAACTAGGTTGACACTGATATGCCCACTCAATCATGTGCCAACACACCATCAAAGGTCGGTAAGAAACCAACCACTACCAGACACATACAGAAAGCAAAAACAAAATAAAATAATTAGTAGACCCTAAGAAACCCAAGAGCTCTGCAGCTCATCACTCTTATTCCTATAGACATTTCCTCCCTCGCTAGATGTTATAAACAACATCATTGATGGAAAAAGAACAGTTCGCACCAAATGAAATCAACCAGAAAGCAATTCTCAATTTAATGACATCACATAAATCCCCAAAGTTTGGTTATAGACTTGAGAAAATGCACTCATTTCTACATTTCCAAGCTGACCAAATCACTGTAGCAAGAATAGCTCTCCAAACCAGACCTTCATATTTTTTTTTTCCTTTTTATATTTCTAGCTCAATTACCACTGTAATAAACCTTCAATAGACCCTGGTACTATCCATGGCATCCCCCACCAATGAATAATGCAAGACCAGATTTTCCATACAAACAGACAGAAAAGTAAGAGATGATTCAGAGATTCCACCTCCTCTTTACAGAAGACACAAAGTGCATCAACATTTCCCATCAGCACCTCAATTCTACTAAGGAGTTTAGTTGTCTTTAGCCTGCTTTTCCATGCTAACCAGGTTATGAACTTAGTTTTGGGTGAAGCAAAACCATTCCAGATTAAATCAATTGAGCCAAATGATGGGCCCTTCAACCATCCACACCATCTATATGCATTGCTCACCTTGTAAACACCAGTTTGGTTAGCTTTCCATCTCATGGAATCCCTCTACTCCAGGTATAAACTTGGACTAGTACCCAGCAGAACAGTAAGCTTCACTCTCTTCCCAAGCATGAAGAGCTCTTATGAAATTGAAACCCCACTCATTGGACAAATGTCCTCTTGATAAAATTGCACTCAATGAAATCTCCTCCTCTGTGCTTGATTGGAGAAGTCTAGGAAACTGTGCGCTTAGACTATTATCCCCCATCCAAGTATCAACCCAAAACAATAATCTTCTGCCATTGCCAATTGTAATTTCAATATTCTTCATAAAGAAGTTAAACAAATTAAAGTTGATATGTGCAATGCCCACAATATCCCTCCAGATTTTGGAAGCATCCCTTCACTCAGTGATCAATGGTATCCACCTCCCTCTTGATAATCCATATTTGCTACAAATTATTGCTTTCCACTATGCACCCTTCTCTAAGGCAAACCTCTACCACCATTTGATTAACATGCAGTGGTTTGCAGGTCTTAAATCTCTAATTCCCAAGCCCCCTTGCTGCTTGTCCAATATGACTTCCTTTTATTTGACCAAGTGTACCTTTTTTCTAGCTTCTGTGTCCCCCCACAAAAGGCAGCTTGCATCCTATCAATATTCTTAGCTACAAACTCCGGTATCTTGAATAATGACATATAATAAATAGGCAAGGAAGAGAGAACATAATTTATGAGAACCACTCTATCTGCAAATGATAACAACCTTTTTGTCCAACCTAATAACTTCTTTTTAAAATTATCAATAATTGGTTTCCAGGTCTGCTTTCTGCTAGGATCAGCCCCCAACGATAGCCCCAAATATTTCAGTGGGAGTTTATGATTAAGACAATTAAGATTAGAGGCAATCTCATGCGCCCTCACCTCATTCACTCCAACTCCACGCACAACACTTTTATGAAAATTTATTCTTAACCCAGAGACCACTTCAAAACATCTTAAGATTCTTTTAATAACTAACACCTCAGACCATTTTTTCGCACAGAAGATAATTATATCATCCGCGAACTGAAGATGAGAGACATTAACTTTTCTGGACCCCACTTCCACCCATTTTATAATTCCAAACTCCTTCACTCTCAATAGTAGGATGTTGAGCCTTACAGCTACAACATTAAAAAGAAAAGGTGAGAGTGGATCACCTTGCCCATGCCCTCTTTTATGACCAAACTCCTCAGATGGGGATCCATTCACAAGCACAAACACTCTTGCTGAATAGATGCACTCCTTTATCCACCCAATCCATCTTGATCCAAAACCAAAATTTTCTAACATATATACCAAGAAGTTCCAATTTACAGAGTCATAGGCTTTTTCAAAATCCAACTTAAGGATTATACCCTTATTCCTAGACTTCTTCCACCAATCAATAACCTCATTAGCAATAAGAACTCCATCCATGATGTTTCTCCGTTTCAAAATGCAGATTGAACATTGTCAATAACAACATGCAACACTTGCTTAAATTTGTTTGCCAGTACTTTGGATAGGACTTTATACATAAAGTTAATCAAGCTACTTGGTCTATAGTTTCCAATCGAGGATAGGCAATCCTTCTTGGAGATCAAAGTGACAAAGGAGTAGTTCACCCCATTAGGAATGGCAATGGGACGGGCCGGGGATGCCATTCCCCGTCCCCGATCCCTGAAGATTAAAAAATCCCCATCCCTGGCCCCGATCCCCGACAGGGAAGGCATCACCTCCCTCGCCCCCGCCCCCTAACGGGGATCGGGTTTCCCTAACCCCAAAAAATCCCCGGACCTGTTCACAACACACAAAGATCTATTAAACACACACACACAGATCTGTTCAAAATAATAATAATAATAATCTGTATATGGAATCAACCAAAAAAAAAATTCTTAATAACATCATCAACAACATTTCTTTGTGTTGAAATTTTTTTTAGTGTAACATACAAAAATATAGAGACAGATACCAAAAAAAAAAAAAAAAAGATAGATAGACAGTGGTGGAGGGAGGAGCAGGTGAGATGAAGGATCTGAGTGGTGGAAGGGGATCTGCTCAGATCTGAGAAAAAGGGAATCGACGGTGGCGGTGGCAGGATCTGTTCAGATCTACCATGGAGGAGGGAGGAGAAGGCGAGAGGCGACGGTTCGGCGGTGGCCTGGAGGAGGAGGAAGCAACGAAGGAGGAGGAAGAGGAGGAGAAGGAGAAAGCGGTGAGAGTCGAGGGAGGAGGAAGAGGAAGCGATGAGCAGGAGATGACGACGCGGTGAGCAGAGAGAGTGAGAGAAGAGAAAGAGAGTGAGTGAAAGAGAGAGAGAGAGAGAGATCAGTGGACTAATTAACAAAGGGTGGTTATATATATGAATCATGGAGGGGTATTATGGTAATTTTATTTTGGAGAGAACCGGGGTCGGGGACTGGGCTGTGAAAGCTATCCCCGTCCCCGGCCCGAAACTAATTGGGGATTTAACTTCAAATACCATCCCCGGCCCATCAGGGGTATTTTTCGAAGAAAAATCACTCTTATTGGGGACGGGGGGTTGGGTCCCCATCGAGCCAGGTTTAAATTGCCATCCCTATACCCCATTCCCCAACCTGCTGTTTCTATGGAATTCCTTCATAAAGTTCATAATGTCCTTTTTCATAACCTTCCAACCCTTTTGATAACAAATCATGTTGAAACCATCTAGGCCTGGAGCTTTATTTCCATCACACATTCTAATTGCTTCCAATGCTTCTGCCTTAGTGAACTCTTGTTCCAATAATTCCTTGCCTTGGATTTGATCCGTCCCCTTAAAAGTCCCTCCAAAACCAGGCCTGAAACTCCACTTTTCATCAAAATGAGATTTAAAATAGTTAGACATTGCTTGTTTAATCTGAGTTGGTTCCTTCACTAAGCTTTTCCCAACATTCACTGAGTTGATCATATTCCTACCCTGTCTTATGTTTGCCATTACAGGGAAAAGTCTTGTATTCTTATCTCCTCCTTTTAGTGTCCAATCCATCGTTGATTTATACAACCACAACCACTCTTTTCTCTTTCGAAGCTTCCAAACCGAACTAATCATCTCATTTCTGAATACAACTTTTGCCTCAATAAGATGTCCAGCCTCAGCCACAAGGTCAAGGGCATGTATCTCTGCTTCAGTATCTATAAGTTTAAAATCAACATTTCCAAACACCTCAATGTTCCATTTTTTTCAAGGCTTGCTTCAATGCTCTCAATTTGGTCGTAACGATGAACCCACCCCACCCAACCACTAGTGTATTTTCCCAAACCCTTTTAATTTCCTTAGAAAACATAGGGTGGAATACCCAACCATTAATGAACCTGAATGGTTTGCGACCACAGTTTCTATCATCTCCATTAATAAAATGAGACAGTGGTCTGATAATAATCTAGGTAATCCCCAAACCTTTAGCTTGAACCATTCCAACCATTCTGGATTCACCAAAAATCTATCAATTCTACTCCAATTTTGTGAATTACCCCATGTGTATTGCCTCCCTAACATTGGGATATCCATAAACTCCAGATTATTAATGAAGCTACCAAACTTAGACATTCCTCTATCCCTCCTTATGTAACCTTTTCTTTCAATTACTGATAATATTTCATTAAGTCCCCTCCTAGACACCAAGGCTTAGGGAAGCACTCTTTCATTTTAAACGACACCTCCCACAAATATCTTCTATCAACCTACTCATTTGGAGAATAAAAATTGCCAATAACACACCAATACTAGAGAAGATCATACCTGCCAATAACACAAATCTTCAAGAGCAGCAACATTCTTTTAAGGTAAACACATTTGGCTTCCAAATGCATAATAGGCCCCCTACACTACCTTCCGCATCCATAGACATGTAGTCCATTGAAACATTAGGCCACAGAGATATCACACAATTCGTATCAATTTCTGACTCTTTGTGTGTGTGTGTGTGTGTGTGTGTGTGTGTTTTTTTTTTTTTTTTTTTTTTTTCTTGTAATAGAATCATATACACCCTTTTCTCCTTTCATAATTCTTTCACCCTTCTTCTTTTCTCCACCCTTCCAAGCCCTATCACATTCCATGATAAGATCTTTATTAACACAACACAATATGCCTAAAAAACCCCCTTTTTGGTGGGAAGCTAAATTCCACTTCCTTTCTCCACCGTCGCCAGCCATGCCTCATCATTTTCCTCTATTTGAACAATCTTCATCAATAACTCAGCCTCATGTCCATCAAAATTCAGCCCCAAAGCTTTGCCTAACTACATCATGTCTTGAGTTTCCTATAGAAATTTTCTTTGCCTTGCCGAAGTGTTACTAAGGAATATTGAGATAGAGATTGCAGATACTGCTCCACGGAACAGGGCTCCGCTCTGGAATACCCATTTTCTCCCTTTTTTTTCCTTTTATATCTTGACTCCATTTCCCTTCTCTTTTGCTCGCAATTCCTACTCCTCCCCGTTAGAAATCCTTTACCATGGTTTCTTTGAGGCTCAATCTCAAACAATAAGGCCAAGGACTGTGTGCCCATATTACTCCTAGGGATTGGCCTAGACTTTAACCCAATGGGTTGCCTACTTTGCTCCTCCTCAGCATATGGGCCCATCCTCAAATCATCTGTCCAATTTTTTATGATAACAATGCCTGACCTATTAAACTGATCCTTATTTAAAACCACCTTCAGATTAATATTGGGCCTATTCATATCACCCTCATTGATACGTCTTATGAGCCCACCAGATCCTTCCAATTCTTCATCTCTTTATATTCCTAACTCCTTCTCACTCTGGCCACCTCTTTTCCTCTAGCGTCTTTTGAGCCCTAGGCTAACAATTAATGTTGTCATCACTGCATTTTGAGCTTCCAATGGTGTAATTGTTTCATTAACCATTGATAATGATGAAAAACTACAAGCGTGCCCTTTCACCATCATTCCCTTTTCCATATCGCGCCATATCTTCATTGCCATGTCATCTTGAATTTCCATCTCAGCCTCTATACATGCCACGTCATCACCTTCTTCCTTATTCTCCTGCCACTGTTCAAAGCTTTGATCAACACCATTGATGCCTTTCGCTGAAGCTTGTCTACTAAGTCTATTATTGCACATACAATGTGATTTATTGAATCCATCTTCATGTCTATTATCCTCTACTACCCTGATAGGGTACACACTATCCTTGCATTCCAATAATACCATTTTATCAATTCTCTCTAGTTGAGACATACATATTCTGACCTTTTCACACTTTAGAGACTCCATGCTTGAGATATTCTCATCCATCTCGTTGATTTCCCCCCATAGCTCTCCTATGCTTGGATTGTTTTTGTTATTCCACATATTGGGCGAAACACCATAGCAATTTAACCAAACAAATCTCTTAATGTCTATTCTCATCCCATTTTTCCAGCTGGTAAAAGACTCACACCAATTGTAAATCCATTCTTTCATCTCATTCATTTTAGATTTCATATCCTCATTTGACCCAAAAGAAACGTACACTATTATTTCCCTACCTTATCTTACTTTTGCTTCATTTATACCCCTGCTATGTAACTCCGATACGAGGTCCGATAGGTTGCACTCCCTTCGCACTTTTAGTATTGCGCTTATATGCAACCTATTAGGTTTTTGTAATTGGCAATCCCGTTTGACAAAACTCCTTTCAGTTATAATTTTATTCAGTCTTTTATTTAAGTGAGGCAATGAGTATTTAGATGCGAATCCAACCCGAATTGTGCCTATGTAGAGGAGTTTGTGATCTTAATCCGATTATGTTTGCCACTTCGCTAACTATGTCGGGGATCGAGCTACCCGATCAGCTTGCGGGGGTCCAGGAGGCAGCGCCCAGGTGGGGTTGAGAGGGTTGTATTTTTACGCTCAAGCGGCCTTTCCTGTGCTCGAGCGTAGATCCTTGTTCTTAAACACGTGTTTTAGTCAGACCGCTCGAACGCTCATTCCTGCGCTTGAGTGGAGATCATCATCCTATTTTTTATAAATCTGCAATTAATTCAGTTTGTAGGATACGGTTTCCAGATCTTCTTCTTCGGTATTAAGGTTTTCAGCTGGAGCTTCTTCGCTTGTTTCCTTTGATATCTATGAGAGTTTATATCATGAATTGAGTGGATTATATCAAAGGTTTTTTTTTTAATTTTTATTTTGTTTTATTAAAAAAAGAGAGAGTTGTTCTTCGGTGGATTCTGTGGAATTTGGGCCTGAAGCTTTGGTGGATTTTAGAGTGTCTTGTCGCCATGGATTCGACATCGGCATTATGTATTCAATGTTGGATAAGACAATTCCGAGGTGAAGACTGTGGTGGAAGAGGCACATTGGGGTCGGTTCAATTTAGGCATGCATTCGCTAGGTAATTGAGAGTACATTTGTGTAATTCATTTTTGTCTTCTTAGTGGATTGTTTTATGGCTTTGGCCCGTTGTTTTTTTTTTTTTTTTATCATAATTGGAGGTGCTCTAATTGTGGTTTTCCCACGTTAAGTCATTATGTCGATGTGTCTTTGATTGATTGATTGGGATTGTTATTTATTGGTTAAAATTGATATATAATCACAAATAAATATCTCGGGGTATGAGCCCCTTTTTATGCTTTCATTTGAGATTCTTCTACCTATATCTTTTGGTCTCTACTTAGGTAGTACCTTTTTAATGTGAGGCTTATCCTTCCTAACTTGTTCTGTCCCATAATCAGCCTTTTTCACCTTTAGCACTCCATCTTCACACCATAATCCATTCGTTTCTATACTACAACCCCAGCGGCTATAGGATAGTCATATCGTACAAAACCAAATCTAGACTTGGTTACGTTCCTCTTATTTGAAATAAAAACATCTTTTACAACCCCAAAGTTAGAGAACAACGCATACAATCCTTTTGGACTCATATCATTAGGGATGTCATCCATGAACACCATATGAATCGTTGATGATGATCCATACCTACCTTGACATTTTCTCAAAACTGGCTTCCAACCTCCTCCAGCTTCCATCACCAGTAGTGGTTAGAAGAAGAAAAAGAAGTTGGGAACTTGCAAAGCTCCAAAAGACAAAAAATTAGACCTAGACTCTCTATTTATTTATGGTTATTATACTAACAAGGCCATCTAAGAAACAAACACTACAACCTTTTTTCCTTTTCAGCTGCCTTTTCTTCTCTTAGTCCAAGAGAGGGCTCAGAAGAAGGCAGAAAGCCCAATGATATTGCTGGATTACAAAGATACACTAAGAAACTACAGCTCTAAAAGAACGAGTGTTAATA
The DNA here is from genome assembly GCA_022316695.1 of Camellia oleifera. NCBI lineage: Eukaryota > Viridiplantae > Streptophyta > Magnoliopsida > Ericales > Theaceae > Camellia > Camellia oleifera. The sequence continues at coordinate 78,239,546 of CM039313.1, forward strand.
ATCACAAGTGACTAAGTGAGTAATCAAGGATTTCACTATCCTTCTACTAAATAAGGGGTATTTTTGCTTGTAGTTATCTATGAGCTGTGAAGTAACATATGTTCCAATTGCCTTAAAAGGAACAATTAAATGTAGTTATCAAACCTCAGGTAGTTATGGGAGAGTTATTTTGATATGAGGTGTTTGATGGCAACATCTCCTAAAAGACTTATTGGGAAATACAAGAATTGATCTTTAATCTAGACTACAAATGTAATATTAAAAGAAATAGTAATATTACAAATCCAGATTTAACTACTCATAAATTACTTAGAACTATCATCTTATACTTTAGATTTATTTTACACATGGATCCCGCACTACATAAATTTAATCTTTACCACACAGCCACCTACCAAGAAAATTCTAAGTAGATATTTCTGGGTTCTAGACTTTTCCCAAAAGGAATAAGTTACTGTTTAGTAGTAACACAGTTAGAATTGCCCCTTTTATCTTATTGATTTTTCCTGAATAACGGACCAAGTCATCTTATAAATTTTGGTTTGCATCATCAAAATAGGATCGATAGTGAGCCCAACGGCCCCAAATTACACGTGCATGATTTACTAGTATATATATATATCCCAAAAATTGAACATGATATCCCAAAGATTGGACAACTTGATACCATTTAAGAATGATGGATGGAGATCCAGTTTGCTTTCATCTTCTTTAGGTAACTGCTCCAATAACCAACCTTTAAAAAATTAGGTAATTTTTGATAAAATTAAAAACTGAAAATTTAGTATTAAAAACTAAATGTTGAATTTTTTAAGCTAAAAAGATGTTTGGTGAAAATTTAAGTGTTGAACTAAAAATAAGTTGTTTGATATGTATAAAATCAAATTTGAAATTAATTATTTTCAAATTATGTATTTCAGGTTTTATATTGTGACGGTGGTGGTCACGGTATGATGGTTATAGTTGTGGTTATGGTGGTGGTAATGGTAGCGGTGGCGGTGGAAGCTATAGTGTTGGTGGTGGTGGTAGCAATATCGATGATAGTGGTGGTAAAATGATGGTAGTGCTTATGTCAACAATAACAATGGTGATAATGGTGATAGCGGTAGTGGTGGTGGTTAAAGGAAATCTGAATATATTTTTTCATACCTTGATTATAGAGGTTCAGTACATTTTATATTAAAGCTAATCATAACACTATTCATAACAACCTAACCTAACTATAACAAACTAATCTAACCATGGTTTAATTCTAACAACCTAACTACTTGAAACAATTATGCTAGTATTGTAGCCTTGGCTGATTTGCTATAGTTGCGACTGGGACTGCAGTTCTATGTGCTTTGGCTTATCATTCCCCTCCAAACTGTGGGGACTAGGAAGGACCAGAAGTTTGTGTTGAAGATACTGAAAGCGAGAGACAGATCGAGTTTTAGTCAATATATCAGTAACTTGATCAGTAGAGGAAATGTACTAGATATGAAGTTGCTTAGCATCTACTTTCTCTCGGACAAAATGGTAGTCAATTTCAATGTGTTTTGTTCGAGTGTGGAACATAGAGTTATTAGTCAAAGGAATTACAGAAAGATTATCACACCGAAGGGTTGGTATAGGGACATGTACATTAAGATGTCAAGCCCACTTAAATCTGTAGGGGTCTTGGATAATGCTCGATATTCAACCTCTGAAGAAGAGCGAGAAATAGTGGGATGCTTTTTGGCACACCGAGAAATTAAATTTTGACCACGATAAACACAATAGCTTGTATTGGACCTATGATCAAACACACTTCCAGCCCAATCAGAGTCAGAAAAGGCAGTAAGAATGAGAGGACCACTAGTGAAATGAAGACCATGATGTAAGGTGCCCTTCAGTTATCGAAGAAGTCGTTTAACTGCTGCAAAATGACTATTTAAAGGATGTTGTATGAACTGGCAAGCATAGTTAACAACATAGACCAAATCTGGCATGGTGATAGTTAAGTATTGTAAGGCTCCAACCAAACTTCTGTAAAAGGAAGGCTGAGAAAATGGCAGATCATCATAAGTAGAAGAAACTAAATGTTTAGTAGCCATGGGAGAAGAGTAAGGCTTACAGTCACTCATGCCTGTTTCGACTAAAATTTCAAATGCATACTCGGCCAGAGAAAACACATATCCTAAAGAAGAGGTAGTAACAGAGATGCCAACGAAGTAGTTGATAAACCCCAATTCTTTCATGGAAAAAGTGGAATGCATTTGCTGAATAAGAGTAGAAATGTAAAGAGGATCATTCCCAATAAGGAAATTATCATCAACATAAATGAGCCAAATAGTGATAGAAGTGGAAGTCTTCTTAACAAACAAGGAAGAATCATAGTGACTAAGAGTGAACTGTTGAGTGAAAAGGAAATGAGAGAAGGTAGAAAACCAAGCTCTGGGAGCTTGTTTAAGCCCATAGAGAGCTTCGTGAAGTTAACATACAGAAAAATGATGAGTAACATCAACAAATCCTTGTGGCTGATGCATATGAACTTCTTCTTCAAGAATGCCATGTAAGAATGCATTAGAAATGTCTAATTGCTTGATGGACTAGTTGTAGTGCAAAGCGAGACATAAAAGAACCCGGATAGTGGATGGATTGAAAGTTTCATGATAATCAACCCCTTCAGTTTAAAGAAACCCTTTAGCTACCAATTTGGATTTGTATCTAGCAATGGACCCATCATAATTTTTCTTGAGCCTAAACATCGATTTGCAACCTATAGCTTGCTTTCCAGGTTGAAGAGAAACTAAGGACCAAGTGCCTTGTTTTTGAAGAACTTGATATTCGTCAAGCATAACAGCCCGCCAAGTAGAGGATTTGGTTGCCTCTTGATAAGTCTGTGGTTCATAAGTATCAATGGAAACAAGAAAACAGGAAGTAGAGTGGACTTTAGACCTGGTAAACATAGGATGAACATTAGAAGGTAGAGGGCAAGGAAGATCAATGAAAATAGAGGAAATAGGAATAGAAGGAGCTGGTGCTGCTGAGATAGAAGCTAGGTTTGGAGAAGAAGAAGCTGGTTCTGCAGGAGATAATGTTGTAGGAGCATAAAAGAGTGTAGGTGTAGCTGGTATAAAAGTAAAAGTGGAGGGAGTTTGTGCTACTGAGATAGGTGCAGGTGTAGTAGACCAGAAAAAATTGAATAACTAAGGAAGAGCATGAGCAGTAAGGGAGGTAGCTGTGGACAGTTTAAAATTTTCATCAAAGATAACATGCCTAGACACATAAATCTTACCTGTGCTAGGATTAAGACATTTGTAGCCTTTAATAGAAGGTTGATATCCAATGAAGACACATGGAAGAGATCTTCATTGAAGTTTATGAGAAGTGTATGGTCTAAGCCAAGGATAACATCTGCACCCAAAGGATCTAAGAAACTTGTAATCATGTTTTTGTTTGAACAAAACCTCAAATGAAGTAAGATTTTGAACTTTGAGAGTAGGAAGTCTATTGATCAAAAATACAAAAGCTGCAAGAGCTTCAAACCAATACTACAAAGGAAGGGATGCATGATGCATAAGAGTAATGGTGGTTTCAATAAGATATTTGTGCTTCCTCTCTGCTACACCATTTTGGGCAACTGTATATGGATAACTCAACTAAAGTTTAATGCCCTTAAGTTTTTGAAACTGATTACTCAAGTATTCCCCTCCATTATCATTTCTTAAAATTTCAAGTTTGGTGTGAAACTGAGTTTCAACAAAAGCTTTGAATTCCAAAAATTTAGTAAAGACTTCACGCTTGTAATGTAAAGGAAAAAGCCAAGTAAATTTACTAAATCATCAATGAAAACAACATAGCATTTAAAACTTGAAACTGAGGCTGAGAATGGACCCCAAACATCAGTATAAATAAGAGGCAATGATTTATTTTCAATAGAGTTGGGCAACGTGAAAGGCAGTTTATGACTGTTAGGCACACAACAATGCTCACACAAACTGGTATTATTTTTAACAGATAAAGAAAAATAACCTAAGTGATAATGAGTCATAAGATGATGAAGCTTCTTGGAGGAAGGATGACCAAGTTGAAAATGCCAATTTGGAGTAGAAAAGGAACTGGTGGAACAAGAGCAGCATACTTGAGATGTGGATGCAACAAATGAAGGTGAAAATATAAAGGGATAGAGACCATTAGCATCACAGCGTTTATGTAGCACCTTTTGAGTATTCTTGTCCTAAATAATAAAAGAATGCTGACCAAAAGTAATAATACAATTGTTATCAACAGTCAACTGATGAACGAAGAGTAAATTGGAAGAAATAGAGGGCACATGTAGCATTTTAGTAAGATGAAAAGGAAAATTAGGTGTGGAAATGAGTCCTTTACCAGTATGAGTGATAGGAAAAGTTGTGCCATCACCAACAGTAACCTAATCATTGCTTGGATATGGTTGATAGTAAGAAAGGTTGGATAGATTATTTGTCATGTGGCTTATTCCTGCCGAATCAAGAAACCACTGAGAATTGGCAGGAGGAGATGGATCTAATGCTGAGGCAACATATGCTTTAGAGTGAGCCTGAGGTAGAGAAGTAGATGGACGATAGGAAGAGGAAGACTGTGAATTCTGTGGATTTTGAAAAAGAATCCATTCTAAACTAGCAATCAAGAGTAGGGTGATTGACTTTTCCACAAATCTGATAGGTGACTGTGTGATTGAGACTGAACCTGTCTTTCTGAAATTGATTTCCTCTACCTCTTGGATATTAACCAGACTGAGTACCTCGAGAACTATTTCCATCTCTGCGTTGTGAACCCAAAAAGGAACCTCTGCCTCGGTAAGAGCCTCTATGACAACCTCTATTGACATAGGTACCTCTAGTTGCACAATATGCAAAAGGAAGTTTATAGGCATGTGTATGTTTGAGTGAGAATTCAACATGGATAGCTTTAGAACACAGCAGAGATGAAGGATTTTCCAATAAAAGAGGATCTGATCTAGCATGAACTGTGGTTTTGAGAGCATTATACCCTTTTGGTAAACCATTGAGGATAAGTAAGACTAAATCTTCATCATCTCAGGTGAAGAGGCCAAAGCTAATTGATATGAAAAGATCTTGAACTGATTCAAGTAATCTTCCATTGTAGATCCTTTCTTAACAATATGACTTAGTTTATTTTTCAACTGATGGATATGAGATCTAGATAAAGAGGTGAATTGTTTTGCAAGAACATTCTAAACCGCATGACTTGTCTAACAGTGAAGAACATATGTGAACATAGAAGGAGATAGAGTGGCAGTTATGCAACTCAAAAGATGAGCATCAATTGTGATCCATTGAGAGTAAATTGGATTCAGGACTTCATGATTATTGGAATCAAGCATTATAGGTGAGGGACATACCTCAAATCCATCAATGTATCCAAGCAGATTTGTAGCTCTCAAGATATTTTGAAACTGCCTTTTTCATATGATGTAATTCATTGAATCAAGTTTTGTTGCAACGAAGGCATTGAGATTTGAGGTTAGGAATGTGAGACTATGAGGTAAAGTTGTAGAAGAAATTGAAAAAGCCATTGACGAACTTTTATGAAGCTTTTTCAATCCTTCAAGGATCGTTGCTCGTAAGGGCTGAGAAAGCTCTGATACCATAAAGGAAATTTGAATATATTTTTTCGTACCTTGATTACAGAGGTTCAATACATTTTATATTGAAGCTAATCATAACAAACTATTCATAACAACCTAACCTAACTATAACAAACTAATCTAACCATGGTTTAATTCTAACAGCCTAACCACTTGAAATAGTTATGCTAGTATTGTAGCCTTGGCTGATTTGCTACAGCTGCGACTGGGACTGCAGCTCTGTGTGCTCTGGCTTATCAGTGGTAACATAGTGATAGTGGTAGTGGTAATGGTAGCAATGGTAGTGGTGGTGATGGTGGTAGCGGCGGTAGCTATGGCATGATGGTGTTGGTTGTGATGGCAGTGGCGTGGTGGTGGTGGTAGTGGTAGTAATGGTCGCGGTAGTGATGGTGGTGGTAGTGGTCGCGATAGTGATGGTGGTGGTGGTGGTGGTGGTGGTAGTGGTGTTAGTGGCATAATGGTGGTGGTGATAAGTTTATAATAGTGTATATCAATGCTTATATTTAGTATTTATAAATTTAGTTAGAATTAAGTAAGTTTCATTGTGACTTAAATTTTTTTTAAATTTTAACTTATATTTTAAGAGATACTTAAAATTTTAAGTGATATATCAATTGCAGTTGATAAACGGGCTTAATTAATTATCAATTAATGTATTCAGTTTAAGTACTAAATCAGATTATCAAACACTCCATTAATCTACAAATGAAGTTTTAAGGTTTAATAAGACAAAAAATGCAACCACTTCAAAATTACTCGAGTTATTGAAGTTGGAATGCTACTTCCCACCAATTTTGGACCCCTAATACCAACTCCTAATGACATGGCACGTACTTATTGAATAATTTTTATATTTTAGTAGAATTTTCAAACGATGTGATTTTTGACACATCACTAATGGTTGGTTTAGGAGTCTAAAATTAGGAATACAAAATATTTTCCAATAAAATATCTTAGGTATTTTGTGTTTAAAATTTTGACCTGACAATAACTTGTATATCATTTATATCATTCTCATCTATATGGTTCCTTTACCAAAATGTTTCTCGCTTTTCATGTCTTTTCAATAGACTAGTGGATGTGCACGTGCTTTGCACGTGGTATTTTTCTTATATTTATGTTTATGTGTATTTTTTTTTTTTTTTTTGGTTTGTAGGTTTTATATTGGTTTTACTTTTTGAACCATTTTGTTACTTTTTGTTAATGTTTAATGTTTATGTTTGAAAGCATGGATATTGTTTGGTTGAAATTTGATTAGTCGGATTAGGAGTGTAAGCGGACTCCATGTCCTTCATATGTGGATTTTTTTATGTCAATTCATCAAGAAAATAATGTATGAATTCCTGTGTATGGGGGCTTTTATATTTATGTTTAAGTATTAAAATTTAGAAAGTAAGTTGAAACAATCACATAAAATAGTTGCAGTCCATATCATATGGTTGGACTTATTATTATTAAATATATAATTCACCAAGTTATTTCACTTTTGCTATGTATATGAATCTAGAAACCATTTTGTAATTAAAAGATGAACAAATAAAACACCCAACCATAACATTGAAATATTATTATTATTATTTAAGGTGAAATAAATAAAACATTCAACTAATATTGTAATATTTTTATATAATTTTGAAATAAATTAAGTAAAGGAAATTGAAAGATAAAAATATTTTACAAAATTCATTCCTTCTCTAGTTTGATCCTCTTTGCAGAATTTTGAAAATTTGTGGTATGTATTTTACATTTCATATTGATCTTCGTCATTTTGTACTTTTTCTGCTACAATCTTCCCAGATATGCGATCCTTATCATTCATCTTGTGTAGCCTTGTGATAAATATGTATGTATGTCCATAAGCAAGTTTTAGCACGTTATAAAATTTGTTATTCTTACCTTCTTGCAACAACAATAACAATAGTATAATTTTAAATAAAATTATTCTCTTTGCTATGTATATATGTTACTAATGTGACACTGTTTTATGCATTTGGTAAGTTTGCCTTGGCTTTGGATGCTATGAATTCAATTGCTGGACATCCAATAATTTTCTCAGCCACTTCAAATAATGTGACATGTAGTTGTCTTTCTCCATCTATCACTATAAGTGTAGACACCCCATTTTTGACCATCCTTAAGACTTGGATGTCACCGTTTGAACACTCGGTGATCATCCATGTTATGTTGATCCTGAGTTCCCAGAGGTCTCGACCACGCGCCTTGCCTCAGGATCTCTCAACTCGACTATTTTGTGTCTGGTTTTACACCAAACACTTGTGTTTTGCCTTTGAGGGGCAGGGAATGGCTTGTTAACCATTCCCACACACCACCGACCATGGCTTGAGGCCATCGGCCATTGGTTTGTTGCCACCGGCCAAATGTTTGGCCGGCCGGCACTATTTGTGGCCGGCCGACCATCTATTTTGGTCAAATTGCATTTTTGGCTGGCCGACCACTGTTCATCTGCTTTTGCAGATATTTTTATGCCAGCTGTGCTAGCTGGCATACACTTTGCTCCCCTCCATACACTTGTATGGAGGGATCTCCCTCTTGTTAGCTTGCCTTGGAAGCTTTACAAGATTGGATTGTCTATAAGAGGAGGTCTCTTCTCCCTCTATTAGGTTAGACAATATTTTCAGAGAGCTTTGAGTTTTAGGGTTAGGGTTTGCATATCCTCCATCTCCTATATCTCTCTCTTGTGTATTTGTGTGTGTTTAGCCTTACTATTGCACACAAACACCCACCATTACACCTTATCTTGGTTGCTGAGGGGCCAGAGGTCTGTTCTTGGTGTTCTTGAGTGGTTTTGAGCTCAAAGAAGTAGCTGGACCATCATTTGTGAAGAGGGTCTTCAAGGGTAACATTCTTGCTCTTTTTACCCCATTTTTGCATAGCTTTTTTGACTACCTTGAAACTGTTTTTAGACTTGGTGTATAACATATAAAAGTCTTTTTTTTTCCTACTCTAAATAGTTGTTTAAGAGTATTTTGAGCTTTGAGGTTGTTTGACCTCTCTTAAGCCTTGTTAGGCTCCATTTTTGTGCATTTTTTGTGAGCTCCGGGACCATTGTGCTTGGGCCTCCTCACCACTGAAATCTTGAGGGATTTCAGTGATGAGGATGGTGCCTTGAGGTCCCAAGAAGGAGAGGGCCACCCCCTCTCCTTGTTGTCCTTGAAAAGGGCCATTTTAGCCTCTTAAGAGAGCATCTTGTTTAAGTGCATGTTGGCCATGCCTTAACTGATTTTTGTGCTTATTATGTCATAATATAACTCTGTTTTTGCTTGGTTTAGACACACCTTGCATGCCTTGCATACATGTCTTGTAATGCCATGTTTAGGCCTTAACATGCTTTAGGTTTTGACCCTTGTTCTAGCATGATTTTGGCCAAGCTTTGTGAAGTTTTTGTGTTGGTTTTAGCATGCTTAAGTTCTGTTTTTGGTTATTTTGGTCGACCATGACATGCTTAGTGTAGCCACCTTGCATTTTGGCTTGTTAGCCTTAGGTGTGTGAATGTGTAGCATGCTTTACCTGCATTATTTTCAGTGGTTTAGCACCACTTATCATGTCATTTCAGTCCACTTAACATGCTTGCATGCTTGCATTTAATGCTTCTTTGTTGCTTTAAGAGATTGTGTTGTATGCTCCATGTTTAAGTATTTGTGCATGCCTCCATGTGTAAATCATTTAGATGTTATCTAAGTGGTTTTTGGGGCTTGCCTTAACATGATTTGTGACTGTTTTGGTTCATTTTGGTCATTTACTTCATGTGTCATATGATCATAGTTTAGGTCCTTGGGCTTGGTTGCATGCTTAGCTTGTATCGGTATGTTGATTTGGCATCATTTCCTACATGATTTTCAGAGCTTACATTGCATGCTAATTGTCCATGCTGTTCTTCTTTTAAGTATGCTTAAAGGTTGCTTGATTGATACTTAAGTGTTGGTGTAACAAGTCCGCGGGGGACCTCGCTACAGTTCGGACTCGATTTGTGTCACGGTTCTTAATCTGAACCAAAGAGTCCAAATCCGGCAAATCGTTTTGAGAAAACAGATTTTTAGAAAAGAAGTGCCAAACATGGACTGCTTTTCCATATACAGAGTCGCCACCTAAATATTTTATTTTTGGGAAATTTAGGAAACCCTGACTCGTTTGCCTAAGGCCACGTGTCCGTCATCACCAAAGTTGCCTCGGCTCGGGAACTTGGGTACGATTGGAGAAGGTCACTTCGTGAGCACCCCCCTCGCCCGATCAAAGATCGGCCTCTACTAACCATGATATCTAGTTTTCAAAACATTGTGTGCTCTTATTCCGGTTATTAGCCTAGATTTACTATGTGATGCGCACAGCATACAAGTATAGACTGGATCGCCTGAATTGGAACAAAACACTTCATGTTTGTTTATTTGAAAATGGTTTGATGGTGCTACTCGCAAGTAGGCTTAAAATGCGGATTTTGCCACCCTCGGGTGGGCTTAGAAAACATGATTTTTCCACTGTCTAGTGGGCTTAAACAAACATTTGATGAATTGTTCCAATTCAAATAACCCAACCTCCACCCACAGACATTCAAGGCAATTATATCACATAAGCATATAGCCTCATGGTAAGCATGCTATTCATGGCAGTCACTTACACGCATGCAAGGATGCTAAAGCATAAAACTCACCAAGTACTCCAAGCCAAAACAGAAACTGATTAGAAATCCATGCATGATCTTAAGTATATAGAAATGCCGATTGCAACACATGCAAAAATGCAAACTATAGCAGGCTCGGCTATTCTAAACATGGCATATGAGATGCAACAGCTATCATGTATTCAACTTGGAATTGAAATACAAATGCAGTTAGCATGATGCGCCGAGCCCGGTGCATGCAAGACAGATGAATGAATGCAAACATGCTATCATACTGTATGCTAATTGAAACATGCCCTAATCTAACCATCATAAGCAAGTAAATAAAAGGGAAGAAAGACTTGGGGTTGGAAGACATACATCACACACACGCACACTTATTACAATTATGCCCTCGCACAAAGGGTCCAAATAAATATACAGTCCCGAACAAAAGAATAGTACAGTCCAAATAATACAGTCCAAATATGTACAAATTCCTAATTAATTAACAAATTAACTAAGAAAAATAATAAACTGGCATGCAAGCCAGGGACTGCCTTAACTCTTCTCCCGATGATGAATGATGCATATTCAGGTTGCCTTGTGCAGAAATCCACTGTGATGCCCCAATTAGCCTCTGTTTGCAATCATTTTTGGAATGTGTGTCAAGCCTCGGAAGACTGCTGATTCTTGATTTGCTGCAACAGAGAGCAGGAAAGGAGCATGGCAATGTATTTTAACAAATGTATGCATGTCTCGATCCTCGTGCTACCAATCACGCATATCGATGCATGATGGCCGAGGAGTCGAATTGCACAATTCAATATGGAATGAATGCACATGAAAACTTAACTAAAACCGAACTCCATCATGGATAATCCGGAGTGTCGGTGACTGGGGAATTGAGACACGTTCCGTCACTCGGAGTACGAAACGTACCTCGTTTCCCGTGCTCGGGCTAACTCCTATCCCGAACACAATGCTATATGCATGACATGCATGAAATGCAACTAAGATACATCCAAACATACAACATGCTATGAAATGGCATACACGATGCACGAGGTAATACGGCATACACAATGCGCTAACATACATCCTAGCATACACAATGCAATATGGACTTACACTAACACAAGTGGACCTCAGCCACAATCACGTAAGAGGCCATTAGATGAAAATGAGACACTCGAAATGCGTGCACGCGTGCACGCACACCGAGGACCGACCCTAAGGCACGAATGCCACTCTAACATGACATGGCATACTATCATGCAATTTTCAGAGGCGATAAGTGATGCAAAACAGCCCCGAAACATGGCAAAATGACACCCGATGCATGGAATGAATCCCGAAACATGAAATTAGGCGCATGGAATGACCTATGGCTATGCAATGCATGCATTATTTGAACATGAAGTGTGAAGACAGAATCAAGAAAGCCCAAAAATAAGCATTTTCACAGTTCTAAGCAAGGCCAAACAACGAACGCAAATGGGGCTAAACTAGCATGCAAAAACAGCCCCGAAAGTAAGATAATGAAGCAAGTGGAAGCTTTTGTCCCTAAACAGAGAAGGGCCCTTCTATAATGTTGAAGAGGGGCCCAAAATATGATGTTTTACAGCTTACCACAAGCCACAAAAACAGACACAAGTATGGCAAAATTCCTATGCAAGAAATGGGCCAAAATGGAGACAAAGAAGCAACTGATACATTCTGGCCTCAAACAGATGAAAATCCTTCAAAAAAGTTGAAGAGGGACCTAAAACATGACTTTTTACAGTTTATGATCAGACCCAAAACAGTATACAAGTATGCTCAAAATGCTATGCAAAATAAGGCCTAAAAAGAGGTTACAACACAAAGTATACAAAAGATGCTCCAAACAGTAATAGACCCTTAATGAAACATGAAGAGGGGGTCAAAATAAGACCCTTTTTGGTTTGGACCAGAGTCCAAAAACAGAAGCACAATAGGCTAATAAATCATGCAAAAATGGGACCAAAAGATGGATATCAAAGCAAGTGGTACATGGAGGATTCAAACAGTGATGAGCCCTTCTACAATGTTGAAGAAGGGATCAAAATAAGCCTATTTACAATTTACATCATGCTTCAAAACAGATTATACACAGGCCTAAAATGCTACACAAGAAATAGACATACAAGAGGGATAATGAAGTAAGTGCAAAAAGGAAGCCTCAAATAGTGAGAGGCCCTTAATGGAACATGAAAAATAGCTCAAAACAAGCCTATCTCCAGTTAAGGTTGGCGCCCAAATATGCAGGCATAAGGAGCTAAAATATAGACCAAGAAAAGAGCAAAAAGAGGGAAAATGAGACTCACCCTTGAAGACTAGTCTTTCATCAACTCTTGGTCCAAAAATCTGAGCTTTCAACCTCTTCAAAAGAGTCCCAAAGTGCTGGAATGGAGGATGGAGGTCTTGTGCTATGAGTTGGTGTGTAAAAATGGTGTAAGAATCAAAGGGTTTTGATGGTTAGAATGTAGAGAGAGAGAGAGAAATTTAATGTAAGAGCTCCACCCCAAAATGTTCTAACCCTTAAAACACAGCTGGGGGGTCTGTTATATAGACACAAGAGGGTGGAAAAGAGGGGGAAAAATGGGGGGGGGAAATGAAATTCAAATTTCCCTCCAAAATGACCATAAAGTGAGATATAAAGGCAAATGGTAGCTACTGGTTCCAAACGGCCGAGAGCCCTTCAACAAAGTTGAAGAGGGGCTCAAAAAAAGACACCTTTTAGTTTACAACCAAGTCCGAAACAGCTTACAAGTAAGCCTAAAATACCGTGCAAAAAAAGGCCTAAAAGAGGGTTTAAACACAAAGTGTAAAAAGGGAGTTTCAAACAGAAAAAGATCCTTAATCAAACATGAAAATGACCTCAAAATATGACTATCTCAAGTTCGGGTTGGAGCCCAAAAATGCAGAATGAAGGTTCGGGAGCCAAAACACGCAGTTCGGGGCCCCGAAAGTGGGCTGTTAGGCACCGAAAGTGGTGTCCGACCACAAAGTTGGTCTCTCGGACCACAGTGTCCCTCAAAAGGGAGGAAATAAGGTGTGTGCCAAAAATCGGAGCAAACGGAGGTGGTTAAGCGGTCCCGAATCGAGGCACACGGCTGACAGCTCCGAAAAACCGGGAACCGGGCTCCAAACGGAAAAAATGGCCTACGACCACAAAACGTAGCCTACGGCCACTGAGAGATGGTCTACGAGACCTCTCCCTCCCTTTGGAAAGAGAAAACAGAGAAAACAGGGCCTGATTCGCAAACCGAGGCAAAGCACAGAAAAGCCCGGAAGTCCGAAGGCAAGGCTCACGGCCGAGACTCTGAAACCTCTGGATGAGCACGATATGCAACATCACCAAGCGCTCAATTGGTGACGTCTGAGTCTTAAGGTCGATCAAAAATGGGGTGTCTACAGTTGCTCCTCTTTGACAGAACTCGAAAGTCATAAATGACGGGAGTGAATGTCATAGCCCAGAGACGACCCTTTTTTGACAAGGCCGAAGACTCAAACAAACAGGCGAGATAAACAAAGGTGTGCCGCAGGCAGGGGGGCAAAATGCAACCGGCAATGCAAGACGTCGATGGTGACTCAATGATCATGCAAATGCAACAAGCTGTAATGAAACACATATTTACATTAGATGCAACAGTTTTAAGCAAGAATGCAAAGCAACAACTACATTTCATGCAGTTAAGAATGCGAAGAATTATTCAATTCTTGCCACGTCTCACACGGAGAAGATACAATACCTGCGCGGTTCGTCTGGTCGCACCAGCCTCAAATGAACTGTACATACAATAACATGTCTCATGGTGCTGGAGATCTCTCGCTTCTTCTTGGTCGAACCACAAGTGTTACTTTTCTCCCTGACTATGGTTGCAGCTTTCCCTATTCTCCAACAGGGTGACAGACCAGGTTGATTCAGTATCCAGAATTGAGGCGCACACATATGCTATCTCAATCTATGGGGCTGCCATACAGATTTCAAGCCGAGGATATACCCCTGGGTATTTAAACCAGACTTTAGTCTCGGAAATCCCGAACCTTTGCGTTCTAGACATGAGCCATTCGAACTCTAGTTTCCACCGTCTCAGTTGGTCTCCTAGGAACTCACCGCTAACACAGGCAGGTGGCTATACCAGACCACCGGAAGTCGTTCGGGCACGACAAACACCAAAGGAATTGCACCTTTAGAGGATTTAAGGTCTCCTAGACCGGACAATAAAACAGATATGATGCAATGGAGGTAATAGATGTGATGCAACAGATAATAGATGTGATGCAACAGAGAGTACAATAGATGCAAAATGGTGACATACGCCAACCACGCTGGACTCGTGAGTGGAGGAAGAACAAAGAAAATCAATCAGGAGCGCGTTCCATGCAACCTAAGGTAAATTCCAAACACGCTGAAATCGTGTGCGGAAGGGGAGGCTCGAATCACGCTGTGATCGTGAGAGGAGATCAAAAAACAACCGCTCAAGTGCGCGCACAACGCAACCCGAGATAAAATCCAAACACGCTGAAATCGTGTGAGGAAAAGAACACTTTAACCACGCTGAAATCATGAGAAGAGGTCTGAAAACAACCGCTCAAGTGCATGCACAACGCAACCTGAGATAAGATCCAAACACGCTGAAGTCGTGTGAGGAACGGGACACTCAAACCACGCTGAAATCTTGAGGAGAGGTCCTAAAACAACCCGCCCAGCGCGTCTTCAACACAAACTGGGATAAATTCCAAACACGCTGAAATCGTGTGAGGAAGAGAACACTCTAACCACGCTGAAATCGTGAGAAGAGGTCCAAAAACAACCGCTCAAGTGCGCACACAACGCAACCTAAGATAAAATCCAAACACGCTGAAGTCGTGTGAGGAACGGGACGCTCAAACCACGCTGAAATCGTGAGGAGAAGTCCTAAAACAACCCGTCCAGTGCGTCTTTAACGCAAACTGGGATAAATTCCAAACACGTTGAAATCGTGTGAGGAAGAGAACACTCTAACCACACTGAAATCGTGAGAAGAGGTCCAAAAACAACCGCTCAAGTGCGCACACAACGCAACCTAAGATAAAATCCAAACACGCTGAAATCGTGTGAGGAACGGGACACTCAAACCACGCTGAAATCGTGAGAGGAGGTCCTAAAAAAATAACCCGCCCAGCGCGTCTACAACGCAACCTGGGATAAATTCCAAACACGCTGAAATCGTGTGAGGAAAAGAACACTCTAACCACGCTGAAATCGTGAGAAGAGGTCCAAAAACAACCGCTCAAGTGCGCACACAACGTAACCTGAGAAAGTCCCGGAGGACAACGATCCCAAACTCTGCTCAGCGTAAAAGGATAAATGGTAGAAGATAACACAAGATGCAAATAAATGCAAGTAAGGTGTGCATGACAATACGAGTGGAAAAGTGCATAACAATGCAGGTGGAAGGGTGCATAACTTTGAAGCAGGCTTGATCTTGCGCTTGAGGTAGAGGCACACTCATACTTCAGAGCATTGACAAGGCTTGAAAAGGTACATCCGGAATACAATCACAGAGTTTTCTGAAGTTGAAGCACACTCAGATGCTTCGATTTTCGCTCTTTTCTTTTGCTTTGCAGTCTGGAACTTATATAGCTTCAGATAGGTCCTTGCTTTACTATTCTCACGTGGCCTGGGTTGAACCTTGCGGTTTTACGAAAAAACGAATCTTGTTTTGCGCAAATGTAGGGAATGGCACGGCACTCTGAGCACAAAACAATTTTATTTTTGAAATTGAGAGATGAGTTCCTGATCGAGGTATTGAGCCTACGACTGAACATAGCGCACTACGACTCAACAACGGAAAACAAAAAGTAAACAACCTAAACACATCGAGTAATACTCGAAACGACTCAAAACAAGAATCGAGATAAAACAAAAAGACACGATACGCAGACATGCACAGGGAGCCTGTTTCTCTGGGTATTATTTCCCATCCTTTCTAATTTGTGATTCTCATATCACTCGGCCCTCAGGCTCTATTTTTCTCTCAAAAACCTTTCCTTGCTTTTCCTTTCAGCGCACATCTCTCTATTCTTTAATCTCTCATTTTTCATCCCTCCCCAGGGTGGTTGATGGATAAACAGGAAGTTGCGGGCTCTTGCCCCTAGCATTCCGCTAGATTCTTCTTCTTCTACACGCAGCTAGTGAGTTTCTCCCACAGGGGGGTTGTGCTACAACTGGGCGTGTAGCAAATTTGCAGCTGACATCGATCGATGATGCTCTGCTGGGGAGTTTGGACGTGATTAGATTTGTCCGGATGAGGGAGTGGAATATCTTGATCCATTCTAGTTCGTGCTTCGCACTTGGCTCGATACCTCATTGCTCGGAGGACGAGAGAGCTTTCAGCCCTTCGCAATTAGTTTCAATGGTGCCCTTTTCTGGCGAATATGATGCCCTTTTCGGCAAATGCATTGACAACGGGGAAAAGACAGGAAGCCTGACTCAAATGTACCCCTAGTTCATCATTTTGACCATTTTTTGTTTTGGTTTTCTACTAAAACAATTTTGATCAGCATAAGAGTTTGATTAACATGCTTGTTCGATTTTTGATTTGAAATCATGCAAGTCAGGCTATGAGCACTGAAAATCTCCGATCCGAAGGAAAATTACCCCTTGTTTGAACGGCACCGCGGCGCATTGAATGGCAACGGAAAGTTACCCCTTGTTTGAATGGCACCGCAACACATTGTAGTCAGTCCTCGGAGCGATGATTACAACCGAACTCTCGGATACAGAGAAGGCAAAGATGATCAAAACCATTACATGGACACAATTGATTTGGAGGTGTTTGTGGCTGGACTTCAGAATGAAGTTGCCTACGTATCCCAAAGATGAGAATCAAGCCTTACGTAGTTCGGGGTTATGGTACACTCGGGTATTAACTTCTTCTTTTTAGGCTCTAACTTTTGCCAAGACGCCCGTCGCGGGTTTTCGACCTTGCGAGCTTTGTTTTTCTAATTCTCTTCTCTTCTTTTTTTTTTATTTTTTTATTTTTTTTTCTTTTCTTTGCATTTTCTTCATTTTTCTTTTCTTTTTTTTCATTCTTTGCATTTTTCTTTTTTTTTTTTTCTTTTTCTTCTTTTTCTTGCTCTAACTTTTGCCTGGGTCGCCCTTTCGGGTTTTCGGCCCAGTGAGCCTCTCAAGGGTAAAAGTGTAGCTTTGTCCATGTCAAATGGTTTTGAGATCCTGAAGTCATCTGAATCCAAGAGAATGGCTGCTGTTCGCTGATGATGCAGGAGTCCATCCAATGGGGGCTGAATTTGCCCCTGGTGTTGTGGATCGGAACTCAGTTTTTCTTCAGTAATACTTTTTTCTTCCTCCCTCTGGGATTTGGCATTCTTGCCAGTCTTCATTGATTTGCAGGATGATCCATCTTCGGCTCTTCGAGCACATCTGACATTTTTTTGCCCCTAGGTCGCGAGCTGCTTCGAATCTGGCCACACAGGCCTCACATTACGGTTGACCGTTGAACACTCTGAATTAAGGTCCAAGGTTTGAAAGCAAGGGGTCGAGTCTCGAGGCTGAGAGCGATCCTAGGCTGCACAATCTCAAGAGCAATTCCACACAGGTCTTCGCAGGATCACGCCAAAACATTTTTTGAAATCTTTTAAGAAAGCGACCAGTTGCTTGCGCTAAAGACAGTGTAGAACCAATCTGGATCAAGCCAGGATCCTTCCCAGTACTCACATTAACAAGAATGATTTCATTCATTAAGGGTTTAGCACGCCTCTCTTTCTCTCAGCTGATCAAATTTTTGCAAAACCCGAGGAATTCCTTCCTCTTCGTTTTCACCGCAGTGTTCAAAAGGTTTTGAAAAACTCAGGTCATTATAATGACTTCAAGGCACAGAAAAGACAGAGTTCTTAGTCAAATACTGCTATCTCATTCAGAACTTCCGACATAACTGGCACAAGGCAGAAGCAAACGTGAGAGCGTGAAAATCACTGCTGTTTCATTCAGATCTTCTGGGCGTAACTGGCTCCCTGGCAGGAACAGACTCAAAACAAAATGAAAAGACAAACGCGAAACAAAATGGTGACGCCCGAGGTAACACCCCCGGAATCACCCGACCTTTGTACAACAGGATTGACTCGATACAACAAGACAGACCCTACTAACTCAGTATGAAAAGACTGACTCAAAACAAAAGGACAAACTCAAAACAAAACAACAAGACGGACTCAATACCCAAGTCAGAATGTAGCATTGGCCAAATGCTCAGGACGGTGCGTGCCATTCTCACGTCTGAGTTAATCGAGTGCCACCCGCAGTTGGTTCATCCCCCCGATCACATGGTCACATTATCCCCCAAGTTCATCGATCCAGTGCTGATAGACTTTGCAGATCTTGGTGCGGCAATGACCCCGTTGTCAAATAGATCCTGTACTTCATAGCGAAGACGGAAGCAGTTGTCGGTAGTATGGCCAGTTTGCTGATGGAAGGCACAGTACTGGGCGGCATCATGCGTAACCAGAAGAGGATTTGGGAGAGGCCGAGGCTCAAGGGGTTTGAGATGGCCTTGTCCAGCAAGGATTTGGAAAGCTTTGGACAAAGGCATGTGGAGGGCATGGAAGACCCTCTGACCTCGGGGTTGGTACTTCAAGGTTTGTGGATTTTTGCTGGACGCACCAGTAAAGGGATTGGCAGGTGCTGGCCTCGTTTGTTGATCTCTTCCGAGTGCAGGATTATAGCTGAAAGGAACGTTTCTGATACAACAACCTTTCTCCCGGCTTGCCCCTTGATTCAAACTGCCCCCAACTTGAGTGGCGAAAATGTCATCTACAGTTTTTGCAACAACTGCGAGCACTCGCTCTTTGTGCAGTCCCTCGGCTTTCAAAGCCTCAACAGCCAACATAAGGTGTTTATGGGGATCCATGTCCGCCCCTATCTTGTTCTTTCCACTCGCCTCCACTTTGCCAAGGGATTGGCATTCCTCAAATACAGCCTGTTCCAAGATTAGGGAGTCTTTTGTTGTGAAACTCCTAGCATGTGTTATGGTCGATGATGGAGCCAATGTCCCAGAGGCTAGATCTGTCATAGTTCTTTGAAGATCTTCGATCATTCTCTTTAGCTCAGAAGTAGTGGGCTCACAGGTTTGAGATGATTGGGGTCCAGATGCATCCATCATGCATAAGTCCATGCTTTCTGGAATGAACACCTCAGGCTTGGGTAGATGGGCTGGGGTGATGTGTATGCTAGGGTCGTAGGTGGATGGCAGTATATGGATGAGGTTGAGATGTAGAGGTGACGGGTCAGTACTAACCTGAGGCCCTTTTGGTGGAGCTAGGGTCTCTTCGTCAATAAGATCCTGAATCTTATGACGGAGGCGGATGCAACGGTTCGTATCATGACCATGCTGTTGATGGTAGGCACAGTATTTAGCTGGGTCATATCTTGGTGGAAGAGGGTTTGGAAGGGGTTGGGGTTCTAGAAGTTCTAGATGCCCTTCTTCTCGCAGCTTTTTCAAAGCTTGAGAGAGACTCATGTAAAGAGGATAGAATTTTCAGGCTTGGGGCCGAGTTGAGGTGGTTGGTTTTTGGCCATTGAGGGAAGTGGTGATAGTATCTACTTCTGAGTATTTCGCAGTTGTGCTACCATCAGTAGTAGCATTAGAACTGCGAGCAACATTCCTCTTCAAAGGCTCATTATCTTCTGCAAAGATCCTTTGTCTGATGGCATCCTCGATTTGAACCCGCATCTCATGCAGATCTAAAAAGGTAGGGAAGGGAAGAACAATCACCTTCTGCATAAGCTTGTGCTGGAGATTGCGCACAATCATCCGAATCTGATCTTTGTCAGTGGGCCTAGTGGTCATCATTGAGGCTTTTGCTCTCCACCTCGTCACGAACTCTGAGAAACCCTCCTTTGGTTCTTGGCGGGTGACTTCGAGATCACGAGTTGTGACCTCGATCTGTGTGTTGTAAGAGTATTGAGCAATAAAGGCCTCAGCCAGCTCTTCCCAATTCTGTTTCACAGAGTCCTCCAATTTTGCATATCAAATCGTGGCTATCCCAGACATGGTTTGGCCAAAGAGAGACAACTTCTGAGCTGTGGTCAAACCCATCGGCCTCAAGATATCAGAAAATAGTTGGAGGTGCACCATTGGGTCTTCAGAGCCATCAAATCGATCGACATGCGGCATTTTAAATCGCTCCGGCAATGTCACCACTGAGTCGGTATAACCATCCTCTATATCAGGAATAGAGCGGGCCCCCTGAGACTTTTTGAACAATTTCTCAAGCTTGCTCACTTTCAATGCTGTGGGGTCCGTCTCGAACTCCAAGGGGGAGTCCAGCAGGTTGGTGGGTGTTTTAGATAGCTGGGGTAGAACCGGGGGCAGAGCTGGCCTGCCTGGAATGTCCGTATCATCCTGGACGTGGGTTGCCTCCCCGAGTATGGGAACTCTTGGTGGGGGAGGAGCCTGGTATGAAGTAGATACTCCAATTTGCTGCTCTAACCTGGCAATTGTCTCTGCCTGTTGGGCTATGACCATGACCTGTTGCTTGGCAAATTTCACTTGACGGACAGCGTCCTCCTGCATGAGCTTCATACTTTCTTGAAGCTGACGCATCATTTCTTCCATCACTGCCATACTGCCCTGATCTGATTGAACCACCAGTATATCTATCTCTGCAGTAGACTCGGAAATCTCAACCTGGCTTTTTAAAGACCACTGAGCTGGTAGCTGCTATACTGGTGGTCTGTGCCTGACCGACCTTTTCACCCTGCCTCTGGTAAAGGAACACTGATTGCCCTTGAACTGAATCTCTGACCTGAAAAAGTCTATCAACACAAGTTCGGTGTACTCGGGGGATATTGGAGCCTTCTGAAGCTATGGTTCCAAGACTACCTAGCAAAAGAGAAAATGGACAACATCTCAGCCTGATTTCACCTGAACAGATACGAGCATAGTTTGAATGAGTGTGCCCTCTACTGAATTCTGCCCAAATCTCTGTCCTGCAAACTGATACCCTCAGGTAAATTGAGTCCCAAAATACTGAACCGGTGCCCGCAAGCCTGATGCCCAAACTTGTAAACTAATACATGCATTCCTGTAGAGACGCACTCTAAAGCACATAACAAGCAAGTGAGAGCCAAAACACACCTATGTTGGGGTAGAGTTTCCCTGTCCGATTTTGTCAGGAGCTAGGGTTTCACTACGCACGCAGCGGTTTCAAACAACCTATATCGGGTAGGCAACTTATCCTAGTTTGGAATGGTCACTATAGATCCGAATATGCACTAGGTCGAATGGTCAAAAAGGGTGCCCCGGTAAAACCGGGGTTTGTAATCCCATGCTGTCAGAGCCCACAGCCGATCAGCCTTATGGTCATGCCTTGACAAGACAAGCCTCCGGCAAATCGTTCGGGAATGGCATATGGCAAACACGGTGTCCTAGGCGTACCAATGCAAATGCAATGCAAAGAAACACACAAATGTAGTCAAAACCAGATATCATGAGTTCAAGTCAAGTTCTCTAAATCCCCAGCAGAGTCGCCAGAAACTGTAACAAGTCCGCAGGGGACCTCGCCACAGTTCGGACTCGATTTGTGTCACGGTTCTTAATCTGAACCAAAGAGTCCAAATCCGGCAAATCGTTTTGAGAAAACAGATTTTTAGAAAAGAAGTGCCAAACATGGACTGTTTTTCCAGATACAGAGTCGCCACCTAAATATTTTGTTTTTGGGAAATTTAGGAAACCCTGACTCGTTTGCCTAAGGTCACGTGTCCGTCATCACCAAAGTTGCCTCGGCTCGGGAACTTGGGTACGATTGGGGAAGGTCACTTCGTGAGCACCCCCGCTCGCCCGATCAAAGATCGGCCTCTACTAACCACGATATCTAGTTTTGAAAACATTGTGTGCTCTTATTCCGGTTATTAGCCTAGATTTACTATGTGATGCGCACAACATACAAGTATAGACTGGATCGCCTGAATTGGAACAAAACACTTCATGTTTGTTTATTTGAAAATGGTTTGATGGTGCTACTCGCAAGTAGGCTTAAAATGCGGATTTTGCCACCCTCGGGTGGGCTTAGAAAACATGATTTTGCCACTGTCTAGTGGGCTTAAAACAAACATTTGATGAATTGTTCCAATCCAAATAACCCAACCTCCACCCACAGGCATTCAAGGCAATTATATCACATAAGCATATAGTCTCATGGTAAGCATGCTATTCATGGCAGTCACTCACACGCATGCAAGGATGCTAAAGAATAAAACTCACCAAGTACTCCAAGCCAAAACAGAAACAGATTAGAAATCCATGCATGATCCTAAGTATACAGAAATGCCAAATGCAACACATGCAAAAATGCAAACTATAGCAGGCTCGGCTATTCTAAACATGGCATATGAGATGCAACAGCTATCATGTATTCAACTTGGAATTGAAATACAAATGCAGTTAGCATAATGCGCCGAGCCCGGTGCATGCAAGACAGATGAATGAATGCAAACATGCTATCATACTGTATGGTAATTGAAACATGCCCTAATCTAACCATCATAAGCAGGTAAATAAAAAGGAAGAAAGACGTGGGGTTGGAAGACATACATCACACACACGCACACTTATTACAATTATGCCCTCGCACAGAGGGTCCAAATAAATATACAGTCCCGAATAAATGAATAGTACAGTCCAAATATGTACAAATTCCTAATTAATTAACAAATTAACTAAGAAAAATAATAAACTGGCATGCAAGCCAGGGACTGCCTTGACTCTTCTCCAGATGATGAATGATGCATGTCCGGGTTGCCTTGTGCATAAATCCACTGTGATGCCCTAATTAGCCTCTGTTTGTAATCGTTTTTGGAATGCGTGTCAAGCCTCGGAAGACTGCTGATTCTTGATTTGCTGTACTAGAGAGCAGGAAAGGGGTATGGCAATGTATTTTCACAAATGTATGCATGTCTCGATCCTCGTGCCACCAATCACGCATATCGATGCATGATGGCCGAGGAGTCAAATTGCACAATTCAATATGGAATGAATGCACATGAAAACTTAACTAAAACCTAACTCCATCATGGATAATCTGGAGTGTCGGTGACTGGGGAATTGAGACACGTTCTGTCACTCGGAGTACGGAATGTACCTCGTTTCCCGTGCTCGGGCTAACTCCTATCTCGAACACAATGCAATATGCATGAAATGCATGAAATGCAACTAAGATACATCCTAACATGCAACATGCTATGAAATGGCATACACGATACACGAGGTAATACGGCATACACAATGCGCTAACATACATCCTAGCATACACAATGCTATGGAATGAAATGGCATACACAATGCAATATGGACTTACACTAACACAAGTGGACCTCAGCCACAGTCACGTAAGAGGCCATTAGATGAAAATGAGACACTCGAAATGCGTGCACGCGTGCACGCACACCGAGGACCGACCCTAAGGCACGAATGGCACTCTAACATGACATGGCAAAGTATGGAATATGGCATACTATCATGCAATTTTCAGAGGCAATAAGTGATGCAAAACAGCCCCGAAACATGGCAAAATGACACCCGATGCATGGAATGAATCCCGAAACATGAAATTAGGCGCATGGAATGACCGATGGCTATGCAATGCATGCATTATTTGAACATGAAGTGTGAAGACAGAATCAAGAAAGCCCAAAAATAAGCATTTTCACAGTTCTAAGCAAGGCCAAACAACGAACGCAAATGGGGCTAAACTAGCATGCAAAAACAGCCCCGAAAGTAAGATAATGAAGCAAGTGGCAGCTTTTGTCCCTAAACAGAGAAGGGCCCTTCTATAATGTTGAAGAGGGGCCCAAAATATGATGTTTTACAGCTTACCACAAGCCACAAAAACAGACACAAGTATGGCAAAATTCCTATGCAAGAAATGGGCCAAAATGGAGACAAAGAAGCAACTGATACATTCTGGCCTCAAACAGATGAAGGTCCTTCAACAAAGTTGAAGAGGGACCTAAAAAATGACTTTTTACAGTTTATGATCAGACCCAAAACAGTATACAAGTATGCTCAAAATGCTATGCAAAATAAGGCCTAAAAAGAGGTTACAACACAAAGCATACAAAAGATGCTCCAAACAGTAATAGACCCTTAATGAAACATGAAGAGGGGGTCAAAATAAGACCCTTTTCAGTTCAGACCAGAGTCCAAAAACAGAAGCACAATAGGCTAATAAATCATGCAAAAATGGGACCAAAAGATGGATATGAAAGCAAGTGGTACGTGGAGGATTCAAACAGTGATGAGCCCTTCTAAAATGTTAAAGAAGCACTCAAAATAAGCCTATTTACAGTTTACATCATCCTTCAAAACAGATTATACACAGGCCTAAAATGCTACACAAGAAATAGGTATACAAGAGGGATAATGAAGTAAGTGAAAAAAGGAAGCCTCAAACAGTGAGAGGCCCTTAATGGAACATGAAAAATAGCTCAAAAAAAGCCTATCTCCAGTTAGGGTCGGAGCCCAAATATGCAAGCATAAGGAGCTAAAATATAGACCAAGAAAAGAGCAAAAAGAAGGAAAATAAGACTCACCCTTGAAGACTAGTCTTTCATCAACTCTTGGTCCAAAAATCTGAGCTTTCAACTTCTTCAAAAGAGTCCCAAAGTGCTGGAATGGAGGGTGGAGGTCTTGTGCTATGAGTTGGTGTGTAAAAATGGTGTAAGAATCAAAGGGTTTTGATGGTTAGAATGTAGAGAGAGAGAAATTTAATGTGAGAGCTCCACCCCAAAATGTTCTAACCCCTAAAACACAGCTGGGGGGTCTGTTATATAGACACAAGAGGGTGGAAAAGAGGGGGGAAAAATGGGGGGGAAATGAAATTCAAATTTCCCCCCAAAATGGCCATAAAGTGAGATATAAAGGCAAGTGGTAGCTTCTGGTTCCAAATGGTCGAGAGCCCTTCAACAAAGTTGAAGAGGGGCTCAAAACAAGACACTTTGTAGTTTATAACCAAGTCCGAAACAGCTCACAAGTAAGCCTAAAATACCGTGCAAAAAAAGGCCTAAAAGAGGGTTTAAACACAAAGTGTAAAAATGGAGTTTCAAACAGAAAAAGGTCCTTAATCAAACATGAAAAGGACCTCAAAATATAACTATCTCAAGTTCAGGTCGGAGCCCAAAAATGCAGAATGAAGGTTCGGGAGCCAAAACATGCAATTCGGGGTCCCGAAAGTGGGTTGTTAGGCATCGGAAGTGGTGTCCGACCACGAAGTTGGTCTCTCGGACCACAGTATCCCTCAAAAGGGAGGAAATAAGGTGTGTACCAAAAACCGGAGCAAACGGAGGTGGTTAAGCTGTCTCGAATCGAGGCACACGGCCAACAGCTCCGAAAAACCGGGAACCGGGCTCCAAACGGGAAAAATGGCCTACGACCACAAAACGTAGCCTACGACCACTGAGAGATGGTCTACGAGACCTCTCCCTCCCTTTAGGAAGAGAAAATAGAGAAAACAGGGCCTGATTCGCAAACCGAGGCAAAGCACAGAAAAGCCCGGAAGTCTAGAGGCAAGGCTCACGGCCGAGACTTTGAAACCTCTGGATGAGCACGATATGCAACATCACCAAGCGCTCAATTGGTGACGTCTGAGTCTTAAGGTCGGTTAAAAATGAGGTGTCTACAGATGGCCCATTTGCATGCATGTTTGTATGTATAATTGTCCCTCATTTCCATAGCATTGGCCACTGTTTTAGGCTTGTTTGAGGGCTGCCTAAATTAGTCTAAGTCAATCCTTCATGTGTTATAGCATGCTTGTCATTAACATGATTGCTATATGCCTTGTATGTTTGCTTGCATACTTGCATGCCCACATTGCATCTTGTATGCTTGTCACTAGCATAGTGGTTGCATGCTTGTTTGCCTCGCATGATTATTTGTTTAGGTTGCATGCCTAAATACACATTGCATGTCCATGTTGCATACTTAGCCTCTATGTCTAGGATGCATTCCATTTACATGCATGCTTCGCCTCTTGATCAAGCCATGATAGAGGTTGAAAGCCCCTTTGTTTGATTATGTGCATTGCATTCCATTTGAAATCAAAATATACACTTGGTTTTCTTGGGCCATCATGCATTGAAATGCGCGATTGGTGGTCCGAGAACCGAGAACCATGTCCCTTTGAGTCATAAACATGATAAGGGATGTGGTGGTGCACACATTTGCTTGAAATGCATTGTCATGCTATATTTTGCCCTCTGCTGCTGTCAAAAATAGATTCTGCAGGAAGTTTTGGCCGGTCGGCTACATATAGTGCCGACAGACCAACAATTGGTGGCCGATGGCTCAATCAGTGGCCGGTGAGCATTCCCCATGGCCGGTGACCATTTCCCTTAGCCGGTGGTATTCCACAGCATTCAAAGAAGCAACCCTGGGACTTGTGCAGTCTTCAGAAGAGGATAACAGTCAAAGCAGAGGCAACTTGTGCATAGCAGTGGCTTTCTGAGCGTAGCCGAGCACGCATTGCATTGAGCCCTCTTTCCGAGGCTGTTTACTGTTTAATTAGATTGGTTAATTTTCTTAACTAGTTTAATTGGTCTGTAATATTTTAATTAGCTTGATAGTTAGTTAAATTGTATTATTCTTTTGGTTCCTCCGAGCGAGGGCAAATTTGTAATAAGTGTGGGTGCGTGTGTGCATATCTTCCAACCCCTACTTCTTTCTCCCTTTTACTTACCTGCTTTTGATGGTTAGTATTAGGACATGTTTAATTTAGCATACCTTATGCTATGCATGCATGCATCATTCATCAGTATTGCATGCACTGGGCTCGGCACATTATACTAACTGCATAATATTTTGAAATCTAACTTGAATACATGCTATCTGTGCATTCCACATGTCATCCTAGGATTAGCCGAGCCTATTCTAGTGACATTCTGTATGTGTTGCATTAGCCACTTAACATGGACTTGGATCATGCATGATTGCTAACATGTTCTTTGTTTTGGCTCGGAGTACGATGTAAGTATTTATGCTTTAGCATCCCGCATGAGTGTGAATGTTAACATGATAGCATGCTTACCATGTGGCTAGATACTTATGTGATTTAAACTGCCTCAATGCCTGTGGGTGAAGGTTGGATTGTTTGAGTTGGAACAACTCGTTGAAATCCGTGTTTTAGCTTACTTGTGAGTAGCAAATCTCAAAGCGTTTTTCAAACAAACGGATATGCAATGCTTCATTCCAAATTAGGCGATCTAGTCTATACTTTTGTGTTGTGCGCATCACATAGTAATTCTGGCTAATTAACCAGATTAAGAACACATAACGTTTTCAAAATCAGATATCATGGTTAGTAGAGGCCGATCTTCGGATCGGGCGAGAGGGGGCGCTCATAGCTGACCTTTCCCAATCGTACCCAAGTTCCCGAGTTGAGGCAACTTTAGTGATGACGGACGCGTGGCCTTAGGCAAGCGAGTCAGAGTTTCCAAAATTTCCCCATAAAAAATATTTAGATGGCGACTTTGTATCTGGCAAAGCAATCCATGTTTGACACTTCTTTCAAAAAAAATATGTTTTTCTCAAAACGATTTGCCGAATTTGGACTCTTTGGTTCAGATTTAAAACCATGACAAATCGAGTCCGAACTGTGGGGTGAGGCCCTCCACGCGGGGTGCGTCCACAGTAAGCTTCATCAAATATCTGATATTTGATGTGACAAATGTAAATAAATTATGAGGTTATAATTTGTTATTTAATAAATGCAAAAGATTAATTTGTATTATTATGTAGAACTATCACATACCTTGGATGATATGCTAAATTTGAGTTCTTGCATTTACTGCATTCTGCTCCTTGTTCAGTTTGATAAACTTTCTTATTGCATACTTTGCAAGCAATATACCAAAGTTGGTCTAGATTTTCTATACGAATAATTGTCACTTTGAAGGAACAATGTGTACTCTATTTGGATATTTATAGTCATGGTTCATCAAGTACTTCCCTTTTTCCCATTATTTCCAATCCCTGTATGTTTGTCTTCAAAACTGGTAACTCATAATCATTTATACTTCTTCCCATGCTATCTAAAAATATTCAACACTTTTAAGTTTTTGTAACTGTCGCAGCTCAACAGTGAGGCCTTCAGTGTGTGAAAAATCTTCAAACATAGCTTCAAAGTTTGCATCCAATAACTTTCTTACATCACCAGGTTGACAATATACTAAAATAGTTGCAAAAAGTCTACGCGAAGCTAATGGCATTTGGAATGGAAAGAAGAAGCCTCAACTAAAATTGTTTTCCTTTTTTCTCAGTACTTCCCTTGTTTGTTCCATACAAACTGCTCTGAGAATTCTCTATAAAGATATTGCCTTTTATGTTTATCATTCAAACAAAACGTAAAAAATTCGTTGTTTTTGAAGATGTTTCAAAATAAATAATGTTCTCCAAGTCTTTGTTTTCCCAATAGGAGACAAATTGATTGTTTAGCAAATGTAGTGGCAAATTTATAACTGTTGGGCATATTTCATTTAGATCAAATTCAAATATCCTCCATATGGCTTCTTGTACTAATACCCACCGAGCATCTTGGAATTTTTGTATTTCATCAATAATGATATCTCCATTATTCTGACTAATGTTGACTGCAATCTTGTTGTGGCCCTTATAAATGTATTTATAAAGATACTTAACTACTTTCACCCCTAAGCATATCTCAACATTAATATGGCAGTTATATTGACTCAAAAGATAAGGATTATAAGGTACCACCCATCTATTATCCAAAATAGCATTCCGCACATTAACAGTAAAACTTTCTTCACTCCTCTTATAAATTGGATAACTGTCTTTGCCTTGCATTGTTTTCGGTGAAAAAGAGCAGGGAAAATGATTTTTGCATTTACCTTCACACATACAAGGATTTTTTTTGATTTAAAACTCCACAAGGGCCATGCATCATATGTTTAGCAACATTTTCATATAAATCAGGAAATTTGTCTGGATCTGGAATTTCAGCACAAACAAATTTGTCATAATCATTTGGATTTGTAA
The DNA here is from genome assembly GCA_022316695.1 of Camellia oleifera. NCBI lineage: Eukaryota > Viridiplantae > Streptophyta > Magnoliopsida > Ericales > Theaceae > Camellia > Camellia oleifera. The sequence continues at coordinate 78,268,851 of CM039313.1, forward strand.
TCTTGCAATCTTCCATGAAGATGATTAACATGTGTGCATGGGGTAAGCCTCCTTTTTGAAACTCAATAACGTGAACATGTGCTGCTACTTTTCCAAAAATATGCTTCTTAAATAGTTGCTGTTGTAGGTCTTGTAACTTTGCTTGAAAAACTCTTGCAGTTAAATTAGGTCTATCTTGTGCTACCTATCCTTCCTTTAATGAATCCCTAATCTCTTTCCAATCAGGATTACAAGTCATTGTGATAAAAAGATCTAGCTTTCCAAACCACTATAATAATGAGATAGCATCTAAATACCTCCTACGCATATCTCTTAGGCCTCCTACAAAGGATGCAGGTAATACTATTCTTTTTCCCACTTTGCTTTCCCTGTTCTCACCAGATAATTCACTATATACAATCCCTTGGTAAAGTTTAGCCCTTATTTTTTATTGTTTCTTTCGATAAAAGTCCAACATTGTATTCTCAAGTTTTATATACATGTCGACAGCAAATTACTGCAATAGTCGCCCAGATAGTAGGATGATTGAGTGGTCTTCATCTTGTACTTGTAGTTTATAACAATAGTATTGTTGACACGATACATTCTTTCTGCCACTACCATCAATATCTGCACCAAACATTAAATTTACAATAAGAAAAAAGAAGACACTTAATAGTATACATGAAAAATATATAATGAGATCACAACTAAATAGGCACAATGACACCTATTAAAATATGTCACTCCCATACAATTGGCTTAGTAAAAAAATATATTGTACACAATCTTGAAACTAAGTTCTAGAACTTATTAAAAAATTAGCCTTGATTTGTTCTGGAATTGACCTCTTCATAAAAATAATACTAAAAAAGTAAATTGGTCAAATAAAAAGATAATCACTCTATTTGGTTTCAGTTTTCAGAATTCACTTTTCAGAAATTTTTATGTTTTTTTTTTAATTATTCATATATTTTTTTGTTTTCACCGAATTTTTTTAATATTTTAAGCAATTTTCTTTTTAATTTTTAAACACACTTAACATAAATACACTTAAAAAATATAATATTTGCAAAAAAAAAAATCTTTTAAAAATTCACTAAATACTAAAATTTAAAAAAAATATTCAGTACATTTTTCGTATTTTGTGTATTTATTAATTTTTTAAAATATTTTTTTCACAAATATTTAACTATTTAGATATATCTAAGTAAGGTGTATCTAAATTTTTTTTTAAAAATATTCATTAAAAACAAAAAAACAAAAAACTCAATTTCCAGAAAACTGAAACCAAACACACTAAATAGAAAAAGAAACTCCAAACTTATTGTTAAAAAAATACATAGTTAAATTAACATTTAGCCAATAATATAGGTATTGTCGAATCCATCAATTGAATCCACAACTACCGTCGCTACGTTAAAATTCAAAATATTCATGAAAAAAACTAAACCAAAGGTCTAAAAAAATAAAAGAAAAAATATATTTATAAACAATTCCACCATGCTTCTATTTTTGGTCAAGCCATGAACAAGATTTTTAGTTAAAAAGACTATTATCGTTGACAAGAAAGATTATGGTACACACCCTTTAAAGAGTGTGTACTGTATGTATCTTATAACTAAATAAGAAAATGATATAATTTCATACTTTCTGAGTCATAACTAAATAAATAAATAAAGTCACAACCAAACCATACGTGAAGCATAACCAAAGATCTCATGAGTTATAACTAAAATAAGGTCATAATTAAAGAGAAAAATTGGTCATAACTAAAGGAAAAAATGACATAACTTAGGGGTACATATGGTAGGGATGTATGTAGTAGAATTTTCCTTGGCTTACTATATAGTTTAAATTAAGAGAGAAGGAGGGCCGGGTAGGTCAATTGTATAGAAGTGATTGATTTTAATTGGTATAAAATTATGTTATGAATGCTTTCGACACGGGTAATTTGCTAGTATATGCATATTATCACAATGATTAAAAATTTAAAATATTTAAACTATTCAGATATTTTTCGTTGCAAATTTATTGTAGAAAACTAAAAATCACAATTGACTAATTCTACTACAATAATTCATAATAAAACCCTAATGATTTACATATATATATATATATGGGTTGAACTTCTTTTCTGTTGGCCATCTCAACTTGAGAGACCGTTTGGACTTGGTAGGTTCATTTTGGAACTGACTTCGATGATCCGAATTGTTCACTTTTTAGGACTTGTTAAGCAACGATGGTAGGTTTCATGAAAGAACTATGAAAAATATATAATTGTTCAACAAAACACAAGCTTGGTCATACCTTGCTATTCCATGACTTATCCTCTTTATTAATTTTTTTATTAGTCCTTCAGCATCCCATTCATAAAAATCCAAAAAAAAAAAAAAACAAAAGGGAAAAAAATGATAAAATATAAAATAATAAAAATAAAAAATGATTTCATTATAAAAGAGTAAGTACCTTCTTGTTCTTGTCTAAAAATATCTTCAGCTGATGTAAATGAATGTATATTTGAATTTTGTTGCATGTTAATGACACCATTATCTACTCCACCTCTATTTCTTTTAAGGATATTTTGATGCCATCCAACCTCTCCTCTAGGAAATAATAATGGGTATTACAATGGATCGTAGCAACCATGATAATGTCGCACTCTATGCTTATGGCCCGAATTTGACTGAACTATAATATCACGTTCATGAGGTACATCTAGGTTATTTCCTTCAATCTAAATTGCAACTACCTGATCAGCTGATGGTGAGTTGTAAACCCTTTGATCCAACTTCACATCTGTACTTATATGGATTTGAAAAGTATCTAATGGAACATGTTCTAGTCTACACAAAAACTGAGCATAAGGATTTTCTGAAAGTATCTCAATTAGTTTACCAACAACAGCCTTACAAATTGGTGCATCATTTAGTTTACTCAATCTATTCTGAAGTTCATTTTATGTATCATAGAAGTACAATTAGAAATAACAAGAATCCTTACCAGATGGAATCAAAGACAAATCATGGTATATTTTACCTTGTGCACGAAATGTATAAACACCTCGTCTAGAATTTGCCAATTCCTTGTCTAACTTCACGCCAAATGATGTGAATGCAAAAATGCTATTATATGCTCGAATATGTCTATGAAATTCAATAGCCTCTCTAGTTTAAGAAGTGAACAAGGTTCTTAGACATTCTGGAACTTCGGGGCTTTCAAGCACTACTTCTCCTTTATAGCAACAAAAGCTCGGAGGTTCATATTCAAACCTTTTAGCTTTACAAAAGGTACAAGGTGTCATTTTACATAATTCATGTGTCAAAGAGCAAACAATTTGCGATGATGTATCACCTGTTTTTCATATATATTAAACAAATTACAGGCATTAGAATCAAGTCTATATAGTAAAAAACGTCAAAAATAATTATTAATTTTGTGTGTTTACCATTTGTTGAGGTTGTCTTGTCATGCCCTTCCAAAGAATAAGTTGTGTTGCCAAATGTGTTTGGACCTTTGCGTTTTTCCTATTATTTGAAATATTTTCAATATATTGTTTTCGTTGTTTAGGTGTAAATCTGGCATATCAATTGTTTTGTCGAGCAAGACATTCAGAAATTGCATCTGCAACAAATCCTTCGATTAGTAGCTGTAACAAACCATGAACATTTTTTTTATTTGTTCATTGAAATTGACATACAAGTTCATACCATTGATATATTCTGTCTCTTTTTGTTGGTGGAGGAGTATTTACTTTCTTGTTGTAACCGATAATTTGGAAAAGAAAAATAAAATAAAATTTAATATTGACACACCTCTTTCACATTAGGTGATATTTAAATATTTTGGGTTTACATTATATATTTGGATAAGAATTTAAAAAAGAGAAGGAAAAATGTAAAAATAATGCGAATAAAATTTGAGTTAATTTTTTTTTATAATATTTTATCTGATTCTATGATACATCTTAATATTTCAATTTAACATTAATAATTATTTTTTTTGTAAATAAATTATTAAGTTAATTAACAAATTTTAATGATATGAGAAATATTTTTCAATGAACAATTTTAATAATTTTATCATTGCATAGGAAAGCAGTTAGATTTTTTTTTTTTTTTTTTTTTTTTTTTTTGACGAATAGTATAATTGATTATGAGTGATAAGTCCAATGACATTCTGAATTATGTGAAATTGATCTGATCTTGCTGTGAAACCCATCCACCAAAAGTTCGAAATTCAAAATCAAAAAGACAAAAGAAACAAAAAATATTGACAAAGTAATAGTATAATTGGATATGAGTCATAAGTCCAAAAATATTCAGTGTGTCTGATAGTAGATTGTGATGTTTCAAGGTGTTTGGTTATTTTAAGGTGTTTAATGTTTGAAGGTGTTTGAATTTCGAAAGATGTCTGTGATTGTTTGTGTGCAATATTAATAATTAATTTTTTTTATGCAATATTAATAATTAAATTTTTTTGTAAATAAATTATTAAGTCAATTAACGATTTTTAATGATTTGAAAAATATTTTTCAACGATCAATTTTGATAATTCTATTGTTGCATAGGAGAGTAGTTAGATTTATTTTTATTTATTTATTTATTTATTTTTTTGGGTTTGTTTACTTAAATTACAAAATTTAACAAAGAGTAGTAATAATGAGAACTGTAAGTGTTTTTACCATTAAAAGCTAAAATTCTTACAAATAAAAATCTTGTTACAATCAGATACGAGTAAATCAACTAATATATTATCAAGTGATAGACAAGAAAGATATAATTTATCAAAGAAGAAAAGTTTTTACACCCTCAGTAAAATCAAAAGAATATTAGAAATGATTATATCTTTAAAATTAAAGTATGAACACAATGAAGATACTTTGTGCCACTATTTTGATGTTACAATGTTCCAAAAATTCCATTGAAGAACTTGTTGACAACAATTTTTTATTCAACTACTTCAAAGAGTACACTATTATCAGCTAACCAAACTTTATGTGATAACAAATATAGTATGGTTTACATTATAAATTTCGATAAGAATTTAAAAAAGAGAAGGAAAAATATAAAAATATTGCGAATAAAATTTGAGTTAATTTTTTTTTCCCATAATATTCTATTTGATTCTACTTTTTAACCCTATTTAGATGATTAGATATTAGATTTTCATGTAAAAATATAATTTAAATATAAAATATGAAGAAATTCTAGTATCTTTAATCACCAAAATTGAGAAAATATGAAAAATAAAAAACTGAAAAATAAATTTAAAAAATAAAACCAATGAAAGTGGTTCTTATTTAGAAGTTTGACATCATACATTAATTATTAAAGTACTATATAAAACATTACGGTTCATAAATTTTTTGTGTATATGCACCATTTTTTAATTAGATTATTAAATTCACATAAAAATTGAAAAGAATTTGTAGAATTAGAGATTAGTGAAGAAGTATATATATATATATATTTTTTTTAAAAAAAGGAAAAGAAATTTGTAGTGTTTTGTTTGGTTTGTACCGTTTTCCTGGTGCATTGTAATTTGAGGCATCTTCAACAATTCACACCAAATTTTCCAGAAACAAGTGCAAGACAATATATATATAGAGAGAGAAGTATTGCAAACTGGTTTGGAGATTTTGATTGCTGAATGCAAAGCGAGAAGGGATGCTTGCATGTTATATAACGTGGGGCTATTTACACCAAATATTGTTTGGAGTAGAATTTCCAAACATTAAGGAAAACCATAACTAATTTTATAAAGGAATATTTTCTATCCCGTCTCTAGTTTGTGCCCATGAGCACACCAGATGCCTCGGTTTTGCACTATTCAGTTCAACACCTAAAGCCCATGGGCCTCTAGATAGACTAAAGGGAAATAAAATAATTACAAAGTGATAGTATAATTAGATATGAGTCATGAGTCCAAAATATTCAAGGTATTTGATAGTAGATTGTGATGTTTTAATGTGTTTGGTTATTTTAAGGTGTTTAATATTTGAAGGTGTTTGAATTTCGAAAGATGTCTATATTGTCTGTGATTTTGTTGATATTTAATTTAATAAGTTTGAAAGGGTATTTTTGGAACACATAAAAAGTAGAAAACATAGAAATTATTCACACTTTTATAATGGTAGTAGATAGTAGATAGTAGATTTAAGGTGTTTGGTTATTTTAAGGTATTTGATATTTGAAGGTGTTTGAATTTCGAAAGATGTCTATGTTGTTTGTGGTTTTGTTGATATTTAATTTAATAAGTTTGAGAGGGTATTTTTGGAATACACAAAAAGTAGAAAATATAGAAATTCTTCACATTTTTATAATAGTAATAGATAGTAGATATATATAAAGTTAAAAAATTCATAATTTCCGTATCGTATTCATTTTTGTGCAATAACAGCTTTTGAGAATTCAAAAATAATTTTTTAAAGTCCCTAAAAATTGAGTTATTTAAAATAAATAAATAAATTTCCAAGAACAATCTAACAGAAACATTACCAAATAACCCTTAGCTAACGAAATGTCAAAACACTTTTGGCAAATAACAAGATTACCCAACAACTAAGATGCTGTCGTGATTTCCTTAAAAAAATTATAAAAAAAAAAAGTTGTCGTGGTGCTATATCCCATGTGACAAACCAACTAACCTCTAATTTTCTTTGGTCATATGTTTATGTATTTTATTCTATGATCAGGGACTTTTGTGCACCAAAATGATTATTCACATGGAAAACCATGACCTTCCTACTTTTTTGAAACATTCATTCCAATACTTCTTGAATCATAGGGTAGAGTCTGTTGATTGAATTTGTGCTTTATAAAAATAAAAAATAAAAAAAATTTCAATATGTAATAGTGACGACAAACCAGCGAATTTGGACGGGTCAAATCAAACAAGTTATGTATTAAAAAAATCTAATCTAAACTAGTTCATTTAAGTAACGGGTTTAAGTAAATTAGGTTAAACTAACTCTTTTACTTTATTGAACTCTTTTTTCAATGAATGGTGGAGGTGGAGGTAGCATTAGTGGCGGTGGTGGTGAGTGTTAAGGAATCCATAACACCTAGCCCGGAACAGTGAGACATGAAATACATAAAAGAATAAATGTATAACAATTATATAATTGTCATCTTTATTTTTCTTTACATAGGATTAATAATTAGATTAGATACAGAAAACTTGACTATTGAAATGCCCTTGACAATAATATCTAGCGGGTGGGAGTTGCAATTTACACACCACAAAAACTCTTATCTCACACAATTTTTCAATTCTTTTAATTACCAATTTGCCACTCAAGAAAATTACCAAAGAGGACAAATATTCATCCATTCAAACCCTGGTTGGTGCCCGCGCCGGTGAGAGAGAGAGAGAGAGAGAGAGAGAGAGAGAGGTGGTGGTGGCGACAGTGGATGCTAGGGTTTTGAAACGAGGGGAGGGTAGTTAGGGAGGGTTCTGTGACTGAAGGGAAGGGGTGGCAGCGAAAGGATAAGTCGATGATGAAGGGGCTTCGACACAAGGACAAGGAGGTTGGGGAGGAAGAAATGGTGGGGGGGAATGAGAGATTGATTGGGGGGGTGGCAGTGGAAGAAGGGGGTAGTCGATGCTGGTTAGAGTTTGGGTTAGGACTTCAACATCGAAGCCGGTAATGGAAGCGGCAGTAGTGACAATGATTTGGGATTAGAGTTGATGGGGGTATTTTAGGAATTTGGTGGTGTGAATTGAGAAAGAAAAAAAAAAATAATGTGTGTAGTGTGAACTAAGTAATGGTGTGGGATGAGAGTTTTGGTGGTGCGCAAATAGAGGCTCCCTAATATCTACTATTCTGCCATTTAACAAGATTACCTATTTTTGGAGGAGATATTTGTTTAGACGGACTAAATAACGAAAGATTGTGATGTAATGAATTATTAATCTTGGAGTAAATTTTCTCTCGATTATTTAGTTAAAAATTGTGTTTATTTGACTATTAGTCTGACTTTTATTTTTCTAACCAAACAATGGATTAATATATCTATTAAATTTGGAGTTTAATCTCATGTCTCAATTCCATAAACATACGTTCCCCTCTAAATTTTCCTTATTTTCTCTCTTTCACACACACAAAGACACAGTCAAGACACATATACACACAAAAAACAAATATTAGTCTCTATTTGATAAACGTGTTAAGAGTGTGATTGAAATCCCATTAGGCTCCCATGGCTTCACACGTTTTTATTATTTTTAATATGATGTTTGATTCAATGTTAGATGGGAATTACTTGTTTGATAGTTGATCGTATAGTATCAAGCTCTAACTTTAAATCTAATGGTAAAGAAGAGTGATAGGGTTATTTTATTAGAGGAAGACGGAAACTTAAGTTGACATGATATGTAATGGTGAAAAAATATATAATTTTATTAAATTTAACTGAGCACATAACATTTGATAGAGCAGAGTGGTTAAAAATGATTCACGTAGCCACCTCACATAATCAGGACACAAGACTTAGTTTTACTTGATTTAATTTGATAGTATTAATATTATTAATTTTGGAGAGACTAAGTTAATTCCGTGATCATGGAATTAACCACATCACTCCATCTTATTATCAAAAATAATTTTCTTCCTTCCATCTTAATGTTTGTTTGAGTAGATTGTATTAGATGAAACTAACATTCACAAGACTTTTAATTCTGGAATTATCAATTCTTTTGAATTATTTATTCTATTACATATTTGGATTGACAAAATTTTATTAATTTTGTAATTTAGACAATTAGTTTAAATATCTTTTTAATCCCTTATTTTATATCTGATCTTTTTTGAGATTCAATAGTTTTTCATATGGAAATTGTCACAACCCAAACCCGGGTATGACTAGCCGTGGCCCACATGGCCTTAGCTCAAGGCACACGTAAGCCTAAATGCGAAACCATACACACTAAATACTATAAAATAGTCCATTAATAAATAACCAAAACTCAATCCAGCGTCATGCCACAAGTATAAACGACAAAATCAACCGTAATCAATACCATCCAAACTTATGGGATATAAACGGCCCACATATCAAAATAATCCTAAATGAACCTCAATAAAAATTAAAAATAAATATGCACAACCTTGACATAACAATCTAAAACAAAATAAATGAATGTCCTAGAGGTCCATGCAATCGAGTCTCCACTACGCCATGAGTCCACTCTAAGTCCTTCTAACACCTGAAAATGGTAAACAACTAAGTCAACTAATAGCTCAGTAAGTAGTAACATGGTTAATAAATACAGTTTTGAAAACAGGGATCAATTCCAAAATAAGATATATATCACAGAAACTAGATTGGCATATAGTTTGGTAAAGATAATCTGTTTAAAAAAGAAGGTTCTGCAGTTCAACAGTTAAAATGCTTATGTCTCTCAAGAACATGATAAATGACATTTTTCACTTAAAACAAATTACAACATAAACACCAATAATTTTCTAGGTACCAAGAAAAACAAATAATATGCCACACTGTTCTCAAGGCTATAAGCCCCGTTGGATCCAATATCGAACTAAGAGTCATCCTTAGGGTGGCAACTTGGGCCTTTTCTCTAAGACGATCCGATTGAAGGTCACCTAGCTTTTTTTTTAAGGTCTTTTTCTTACAATCGTTGAGCACTAGAGTCATCACGGCCCAACCCGGATCTGTTCCCTAGTAGCCAGAGTCACCACGCACAGTGGAATAATTTCCATGGACTAAATACACATATGGTCCCAATAATCAATACACATCAGTTTCGCAAAACATGGTAGTTCATCATTATAAACATGAGACCAAAACAATTAGTTTACAGTATACCAAGTTCACACATATTTCAGAAATAATTTAATTCCATTAATAATATAATAATTTATCAAACAATAATGATTCATCCCCCCTTTTTAGGACCCCCTTTGGACCCCCTCTCTCTCTCATTGGTCACATTTTTTTTTTTTCTTTTTTTTTTCCTGCTCCTCCAATCACCTCTTGCCACGTGGCAAATGGGGGTAAAGGGGGTGACCCCCAAAGGGGGTCCCAACCTTTATTCTTTATCAAAACAGTTTAGTTCTGAAACAACAATTTAATTTTTCAACAATTCAGGGTAAGGGTACATTTATAAAATATGTAGCATGAAACTACTCACCTGAACACAGAATAATATAATCCTCGAATAGAGTATGAAAGTCCAACTAGTACCTTAACCCAAGTATGAAAACTACACGTCACTACTAATTTAAAAATACTAAAGAATAGGAACTAAGTAACCACAAACTTAAAGCGCACTAACATGGCTCAACCCAACTCACCGTTACTCTTGAATATTACCTAAATTCATGTTCTTCAAGGTCTAAAATCACCCAAGACATGGGTTCAAATCAAAACTTAATTAAAAATAACTTTAAGATAAAACAGAATTTTAAACTAGTTTTCCCAATCTATTCACTAACTTCAAAAATTAAGAACCCACTCCACGCAGTTTGAAAATTTCTAAAACCCTCCAGATATCAACTAATATATCCTAAGTTTTAAACCCAAAAGGTTTCACTTGATTTGCTTATCAAAATAATTATCTACAATTAATTATACCTAAATAGGTTGCTTTCTGCAGCACTTTAAATAAATTAATGGCTCTCTTAGTATACATGAGCAATCAACGCAAGGCCAAAAACGTACAAAACTAGGCTCGTAACCGGTTCTAATGACACTAATTTGATAATTTTTGGATTTATACCCAAAGAGAACAACACTCCCGAATTTATTATTTAAAACCAATTTTCTGGACAGATTTAAACGCATCAGTTTATATAGATTTTGACTTCCAAAAATTATAAAAAAAAATCAGATATGCAATTCAATATGTAATTAATCTACCGTAAAAATTTCAATTCAAAATTCCTTTGTTTGATATGGTTTTTTGATTTTTAAAGTTTGTGGTTCTGCACAGAATTCTTATTTAACGACTTTAGCTCCTTAATTCACTTTAAAATTTTGTATGATAATAATATACACATAATACTAACCCAATCATCCAAACCATTCCTTTTTCTTCCAATCAATACACCGAAACATCTATACACAATAATCATAGATATTATAGAAGAACAATACCTTAAAGTTGTAGAACCACAAGATGCTAGAAATTTCTCTCTCTCTCTCTCTCTCTCTCTCTCTCTCTCTCTCTCTCTCTCAATGACTCACGGCTGCTAAGAAACCTAAAGTGGCGGCTGTTGTGTTGTGAAAATAATAAGAGAGGGTTTTTCTTTTATTTATATACTAGCGTATGCCCATGCCTGAAGGCACGGCGTAAATAATGTTCGGTATAAATAATGTTGGAATTAAAATGTAGCTATAATGTTTAGTGTAAATAATGTCAATTAATTAACAAAATGTAAAATTAAAAATAAAAAAGAACCATTCTCCCTTATTCAAAAATAAATAAATAAAATCAGAGATGGGTATAGATGATTTACTGTCTTTGGGTCCATGAAAATCCACAGAGAACTTCTCCACCTTATAGTCACTCATCATCCTATTTCACAACAATCAAAACCCAACTATTAAAATAATAATAGAAGCCAGTTTTAGTGAATAATACAAAGTGAGCAAACCCAATATTTGTCCAAAGTAATACAGAGCATCCAATATTTGAATTTTGTTCAAATATTTGTCCAAAGTAATACAGAGCATCCAACCTAATAATAAATTAATGGAAGAAGAAGAAAAAGAAAAAAAAAAAAAAAACTGTTCTCCCTTATTCAAAAAATGAGAACCTGGGTAAAATAGCGTATCCAATTGATGAATGACAAATCCAATCAGATTGATTTTTACCAAAGAAACAGAAACAGAGAAATGTCATTTTCAAATATGTATTGTGAGAACCCGAATGTACAAATAAAATAAATAATTAGATAATAATAATTTTACAAATCTCAAATATTTTATTGTGAATCCTTAAGTGCGAATTAACTATTATTGGAGGGTTTTTTAATTAATTTTTAAACTTAAAATAAATTTATGGTGAAAGTATTTAATTTAGAGGCAAGATTTATTATTTAAAAAAAAAAAATAGAGGGTAAGTTTGTAAGTATATTTTGTTATATTAATAGTTATATTTTATTTAAATTAATGGGTTAGAAAATAAAATAATATAAAGGGATAATAAACTAGAGCCTTTTGTTTAGATACATAACCCTAGGTTGCCTAATACATTCTATAGCAGCAGTAGGAGGCAGCCACGGAGAGAGAGAGAGATTGAGAGAAAAGAAGAAGAAGAAAAAAAAAGGGGATGCAAACAAGGATGGATTTTTGGGTGTGTACTAGGTCTTTATCTTTCTTCTTCCTTAATGTTTTGTTCTTTATCCTTACTCTATGATTATTTAGTTCATTGATGGAGAGGTTGTAGATTTATGTATTGTGTATATAGATATCTTATTAAGAAACTTGAGGAGCTAAATTTATGTGTAAAGATTGGGTGTAATTCTTAGTTCAAAAATTCTGCACAAAATCGTAAACTTTAAAAATCAAGAAAACATATCAAACGGATGAATTTTAAAATGAAATTTTTACAGTAGATCAATTACATATTGAATTGCATATCTAAATTTTTTCATAATTTTTGGGATTCGAAAACAATATAATCTGATGTGTTCAAATCTGTCCAGGAAACCAGTCTGAAACAGTAAATTCGGGAATGTTGTTTTCTTTGGGTATAAATCCAAAAATAATCAAATTAGTGTCATTAGAACCGGTTACGAGTCTAGTTTCGTACGTTTTTGGCCTTGCATTGATTGCTCATGTATATTAAGAGAACCGTCAATTTCTTTAAAGGGCTGCAGAAAACAACCTGTTTGGATATAATAAATTGTAGATAATTATTTTGATAAGCAAATCAAGTGAAACCAATTGGATTTGAAACTTAGGATATATTAGATCATATATGGAGGTTATTGGAATTTTTCGAATAGCGTGGAGTGGGTTTTGTAATTTTCAAAGTTAGCGAATAGGTTGGGAAGGCTTGTTTGAAATTCTGTTTTATCTTAAAGTCACAATTAATTAAGTTTTGACCGGAACCCATGTTTTGGGTATTTTAAACCTTGAAGAACATGAACTTAGGTAATATTTAAGAGTAACGGTGAGTTGGGTTGAGCCATGTTAGTGCGCTTTAGTTGAGGTTACTTAGTTTCTATTTTTTTTTTAGTATTTTTAAATTAGTTGTGACGTGTAGTTTTTATACTTGGTTCAGGGCACTAGTTGGACTTTTACACTCTATTCGATTCAAGGATTATATTATTTCATTTCAGGTGAGTAGTTTCATGCTACATATTTTTATAAATGTTCCCCTACCCTGAACTGTTGGAAAATTAAATTGTTGTTTTAAGACTAAACTGTTTTGATAAATTATTATATTATCAATGGAATCAAATTATTTCTGAAATATGTGTGAACTTGGCATACTGCAAACTATTTGTTTTGGTCTCATGTTTATAATGATGAACTACCATGTTTTGCGAAACTGATGTGTATTGATTATTGGGACCATGTGTGTATTTAGTCCAGGGAAATTATTCCACTGTGTGTGGTGACTCTGGCCACTAGGGAACAGATCGGGGTTGGGCCGTGATGACTCTAGTGCTCAATGATTGTAAGGAAAAGACCTTTAAAAACAACTAGGTGACCTTCAATCGGGATGTCTTTGAGAAAAGGCCCAGGTGCCACCCTGAGGATGACTCTTAGTTCGGTATTGGATCCAACGGGGCATATAGCCTTGAGAACTGTGTGGCATATTATTTGTTTTTCTTGGTACCCAGAAAATTATTGATGTTCATGTTATAATCTGTTTTAAGTGAAAATGTCGTTTATCATGTTCTTGGGAGACATGAGTATTTTAAGTGTTGAACTGTGGAACCTCTTTTTGAAAGAGATTGTATTTACCAAACTGTATGCCAATCTAGTTTCTGTGATATATATCTTATTTTGGAATTGAGCCATGTTTTCAAAACTGTATTTACTATCCATGTTGCTACTCACTAAGCTATCAGCTGACTTAGTTGTTTACCATTTTCAGGTGTTAAAGGGACTTAGAGTGGACTCATGGCATAACGGGGACTCGATTGCATGGACCTCTAGGGCATTCATTTATTTTAGAGTGTTATGTCAAGTTTGTACATATTTATATTTATTTTTTATTGAGGTTCATTTAGGATTATTTTGATATGTGGGCTGTTTATATCCCATAAGTTTGGATGGTATTGATTACGGTTGGTTTTGGCGTTTATACTTGTGGCATGTCACTGGATTGAGTTTGGTTATTTATTACTGGACTTTTGTATAGTTGCTCAATGTGATTATGGATTAGTAGTTAGGCTTACGTGTGCCTTGGGCTGAGTTCCTGTGGGCCACGGCTGGTCATACCCGGGTTTGGGGTGTGACAATTGTGGTATCAGAGCAATAGGTTTATTGAGTTACATATCTTGCATTTCATTATTTAGACGAGGTCCGAGTGCCTATAGTCCTTAGTTGTGTTTGGTTAAGTTAGTTTTGTTTAAACTCGTGTTGAATCTTTCTTGATTTCAGTTTGAAGGTTAAGAGTTGACACCTAGATATCTACACAGATTGTCTATTCCTTGTAAGCCTTTGATGTTTGTATTACCGTGTCTACTCCATTAGGTGGGACAGTAGTATTGGGAGAAACAGTAGTGTTAGGGGATGATTGTAGATCTTGTGAGATAGAGATGGATGGTAGAATTTTTCCAGTGGATTTGATTTCTTTAGAGATGAAGGATTTTGATGTGATTTTGGGGATGGATTGGTTGACCAAGCATCATATCTCTGTTGATTGTTTTAGAAATAGGGTAGTTTTTGCTATGCCGGGGCAACATGAGTTTTTTCTTTCAGGGAGATAGGAAAGGGTCTTCTATTTGTTTTATTTCGTCCCTTCAGGCTAACCGAATGTTGAGAAAAGGGTGTCGTAGTTATTTAGCTTGTGTGGTGAGTACTGAACAACCAAAGCAGAAGTTAGAGGAGTTACCTGTAGTGAGGGAATTTGTTGATGTTTTTCCAGAGGATCTACCTGGTCTTCCTCCAGACGGTGAGGTCGAATTTTCCATTGACTTGATCCCTAATACAACACCTATCTCTAAAGCACCCTATAGAATGGCACCGTTGGAGTTGAGGGAGTTACAAACTCAGTTACAGGAGTTGCTAGACAAAGGTTTTATTAGGCCTAGTGTTTCATCTTGGGGAGCACCTGTGCTGTTTGTGAAGAAGAATGATGGGTCTGTGAGATTATGTATTGATTATAGGGAACCAAACAAAATCACAATGAAGAATAGGTGTCCTCTGCCATGTATTGATGCCCTATTTGACCAATTGTAGGGAGCTTAGGTATTCTCTAAGATTGACTTGAGGTTAGTCTATCACCAGCTGAAAGTAAGGGATGAGGATGTTCCTAAGATTGCTTTTAGAACCCGTTATGGGCATTATGAGTTTTTGGCGATACCTTTTGGTCTCACAAATGCAACAGCCGCATTCATGGATTTAATGAACAGAGTATACAAATCCCAACTGAATAAATTTGTGGTAGTGTTTATTGATGACATCCTAATTTAATCGAGTAAGGAGGAGCATGAGCAGCATTTGAGGGTAGTACTGCAGATCCTTAGGGAGAAGAGATTGTGTGCAAAATTTAAGAAGTGTGAATTCTGGTTGAGTAGTGTATCCTTTTTGGGTCATGTGGTGAGTAAAGATAGGGTATCTGTGGATAGCACGAAGGTGGTAAAAAAATCATTGATTGGCCACGACCTACTTCTGTGACAGAGGTACGTAGCTTTCTAGGGCTTGTTGGATATTAAAGAAAGTTTGTGGAAGGATTCTCCCGTATTGCTTTGCCATTTATAAATCTCACTAGGAAAGAGGTAAAGTTTGAGTGAAATGATGATTGTGAGTGTAGCTTCCAAGAGTTTAATCAGAGGTTGATATCAGCTCCAATCCTTGCCTTATCTACTAATGGTGGTGTTTTGTGACTTATAGTGATGCTTCACGACAGGGTTTAGGATGTGTGCTCATGCAGCATGGGAAAGTGATTACTTATGTGTCATGATAGTTGAAAGTACATGATAGAAATTATCCTACGCACGACTTGGAGTTTGCAGCAGTGATTTTCACTCTTAAGATCTGGCGACATTATTCGTATGGAGAGTCATGTGAGATTTACACTGATCATAAGTGTTTGAAGTATATTTTCACACAAAAGGAACTAAATTTGAGGCAAAGAAGATGGCTTGAGTTACTAAAAAATTATGATGTGAATATTTTATATCATCCGGGATAGGTAAATGTGGTTGCAGATGCCTTGAGTAGGAAGGTCGCAGTTGGAGATGTAGCTGCTTTGTCTATTGAGAGTTGTTTGGTGGAAGACATGAGACGTTTAAGGCTTGAGGTTGTTACGCCTGGTGATAGGGCTTATTGTAGTCAATTGAAAGTTCAGCTGACCTTGAGAGAACGGATTCGTTTAGCTCAGGAGATTGACCCCCAGTGTGAGCGTATTAGAGGAGAGATGGTAGAGGGTAAGCATGTAGACTTTGCGGTTAGTGATGATGGGTTGCTTAGATTCCGTAGCCGAATTTGTGTTCCTGCTGGTGGTGATTTAAGGAAGGAGATTATGACGGAGGCACATAGTTCTAGTTACAGCATTCATCCCGGAAGCACTAAGATGTATCGGGATCTTCATGAACATTTTTGTGGAATGGTATGAAGGGAGATATTGCAGAATTTGTGGCTTAGTGTTTGGTGTGTCAACAGGTTAAAGTAGAATATTAGAAACTTGCAGGGAAACTACAACCCTTACCTATACCAGAGTGGAAGTGAGATCATGATACCATGGACTTCTTGTGTGGATTACCTCGTACTAGTAGTAATCACGATGCAGTTTGGGTAGTTGTTGATAGATTAACCAAGTCAGCACATTTTATTGCAGTACGGATGACATATTCTCTAGCTCGATTTGCACAGTTGTATGTGAAGGAGATTGTTAGATTGCATGGTGCACCAGTGTCAATAGTGTCAGATCGGGACCCTCGTTTTGTGTCTAAGTTTTGGGGTGCGTTACAATCAGCTATGGGTACTCGGTTAAATTTTAGTTCAGCTTATCACCCTCAGACAAATGGACAATCAGAGAGGACTATTCAAACCCTTGAGGATATGTTGAGGGCTTGTGCTTTGGAGTGGAGAGGTAATTGGGATGATTATTTGCCGCTCATGGAGTTTGCCTATAATAATAGCTATCATTCTAGTTTGGGAGTAGCTCCTTATGAGGCTTTGTATGGAAGGAAGTGTAGGTCTCCTTTGTGTTGGTATGAGGTTGGTGAAAGGTAAATGTTGGGACCTGATTTGGTGGAGGATGCTACACGGAAAATTATCACCATCAGAGAGAGATTATTGACTGCTCAATGTAGACAAAAAAGGTTATGTTGATCATCGTAGGAGAGATTTAGAGTTTCATGTGGGGGATATGGTATTCTTGAAAGTATAACCATGGAAAGGAGTCATCGGGTTTGAAAGAACGGAAAGTTGAGTCCTAGATACATTGGTTCATTGAGGTATTGGAGAAGGTTGGTGAGGTTGCTTATCGTGTTGCTCTACTGCCTAGGTTGGCAGGAGTGCATAGTATGTTTCACGTGTCTATGCCGAGGAAATATGTGTATAGTCTGTTGCATGTGACAGATCATGAGCCGCTTCAGATTAGAGAGGATTTTTCGTATGAGGAGATGCCTGTTCAGATTTCGGATTCGAAAGAGAAAATGATGTGTACAAAGGTTATTAAATTGATTAAGGTACTGTGGTGTAATCATCTAGTTGAAGAGGCGACTTGGGAACGCGATGACGAGATGCACGAGAAGTACCCACATCTATTCTTATGATTTAATCATGTTAGTTTCGAGGACGAAACTTTTCTTTTAGGGGGAGAGAATGTGAGAACCCGAATGTACAAATAAAATAAATAATTAGATAATAATAATTTTACAAATCTCAAATATTTTATTGTGAATCCTTAAGTGCGAATTAACTATTATTGGAGGGTTTTTTAATTAATTTTTAAACTTAAAATAAATTTATGGTGAAAGTATTTAATTTAGAGGCAAGATTTATTATTTTAAAAAAAAATAGAGGGTAAGTTTGTAAGTATATTTTGTTATATTAATAGTTATATTTTATTTAAATTAATGGGTTAGAAAATAAAATAATATAAAGGGATAATAAACTAGAGCCTTTTGTTTAGATACATAACCCTAGGTTGCCTAATACATTCTATAGCAGCAGTAGGAGGCAGCCACGGGGAGAGAGAGAGATTGAGAGAAAAGAAGAAGAAGAAAAAAAAAGGGGATGCAAACAAGGATGGATTTTTGGGTGTGTACTAGGTCTTTATCTTTCTTCTTCCTTAATGTTTTGTTCTTTATCCTTACTCTATGATTATTTAGTTCATTGATGGAGAGGTTGTAGATTTATGTATTGTGTATATAGATATCTTATTAAGAAACTTGAGGAGCTAAATTTATGTGTAAAGATTGGGTGTAATTCTTAGTTCAAAAATTCTGCACAGAATCGTAAACTTTAAAAATCAAGAAAACATATCAAACGGATGAATTTTAAAATGAAATTTTTACAGTAGATCAATTACATATTGAATTGCATATCTGAATTTTTTCATAATTTTTGGGATTCGAAAACAATATAATCTTATGTGTTCAAATCTGTCCAGGAAACCAGTCTGAAACAGTAAATTCGGGAATGTTGTTCTCTTTGGGTATAAATCCAAAAATAATCAAATTAGTGTCATTAGAACCGGTTACGAGTCTAGTTTCGTATGTTTTTGGCCTTGCATTGATTGCTCATGTATATTAAGAGAACCGTCAATTTCTTTAAAGGGCTGCAGAAAACAACCTATTTGGATATAATAAATTGTAGATAATTATTTTGATAAGCAAATCAAGTGAAACCAATTGGATTTGAAACTTAGGATATATTCGATCATATATGGAGGTTATTGGAATTTTTCGAATAGCGTGGAGTGGGTTTTGTAATTTTCAAAGTTAGCGAATAGGTTGGGAAGGCTTGTTTGAAATTCTGTTTTATCTTAAAGTCACAATTAATTAAGTTTTGACCGGAACCCATGTTTTGGGTGATTTTAAACCTTGATGAACATGAACTTAGGTAATATTTAAGAGTAACGGTGAGTTGGGTTGAGCCATGTTAGTGCGCTTTAGTTGAGGTTACTTAGTTTCTATTTTTTTTTTTTAGTATTTTTAAATTAGTTGTGACGTGTAGTTTTTATACTTGGTTCAGGGCACTAGTTGGACTTTTACACTCTATTCGATTCAAGGATTATATTATTTCATTTCAGGTGAGTAGTTTCATGCTACATATTTTTATAAATGTTCCCCTACCCTGAATTGTTGGAAAATTAAATTGTTGTTTTAAGACTAAACTGTTTTGATAAATTATTATATTATCAATGGAATCAAATTATTTCTGAAACATGTGTGAACTTGGCATACTGCAAACTATTTGTTTTGGTCTCATGTTTATAATGATGAACTACCATGTTTTGCGAAACTGATGTGTATTGATTATTGGGACCATGTGTGTATTTAGTCCAGGGAAATTATTCCACTGTGTGTGGTGACTCTGGCCACTAGGGAACAGATCCGGGTTGGGCCGTGATGACTCTAGTGCTCAACGATTGTAAGGAAAAGACCTTTAAAAACAACTAGGTGACCTTCAATCGGATCGTCTTTGAGAAAAGGCCCAGGTGCCACCCTGAGGATGACTCTTAGTTTGGTATTGGATCCAACGGGGCTTATAGCCTTGAGAATTGTGTGGCATATTATTTGTTTTTCTTGGTACCCAGAAAATTATTGATGTTCATGTTATAATCTGTTTTAAGTGAAAATGTCGTTTATCATGTTCTTGGGAGACATGAGTATTTTAAGTGTTGAACTGTGGAACCTCTTTTTGAAAGAGATTGTATTTACCAAACTGTATGCCAATCTAGTTTCTGTGATATATATCTTATTTTGGAATTGAGCCATGTTTTCAAAACTGTATTTACTATCCATGTTGCTACTCACTAAGCTATCAGCTGACTTAGTTGTTTACCATTTTCAGGTGTTAGAGGGACTTAGAGTGGACTCATGGCATAACGGGGACTCGATTGCATGGACCTCTAGGGCATTCATTTATTTTAGAGTGTTATGTCAAGTTTGTACATATTTATATTTATTTTTTATTGAGGTTCATTTAGGATTATTTTGATATGTGGGCTGTTTATATCCCATAAGTTTGGATGGTATTGATTACGGTTGGTTTTGGCGTTTATACTTGTGGCATGTCACTGGATTGAGTTTGGTTATTTATTACTGGACTTTTGTATAGTTGCTCAATGTGATTATGGATTAGTGGTTAGACTTACGTGTGCCTTGGGCTGAGTTCCTGTGGGCCACGGCTGGTCATACCCGGATTTGGGGTGTGACAATTGTGGTATCAGAGCAATAGGTTTATTGAGTTACATATCTTGCATTTCATTATTTAGACGAGGTCCGAGTGCCTATAGTCCTTAGTTGTGTTTGGTTAAGTTAGTTTTGTTTAAACTCGTGTTGAATCTTTCTTGATTTCAGTTTGAAGGTTAAGAGTTGACACCTAGATATCTACACAGATTGTCTATTCCTTGTAAGCCTTTGATGTTTGTATTACCGTGTCTACTCCATTAGGTGGGACAGTAGTATTGGGAGAAACAGTAGTGTTAGGGGATGATTGTAGATCTTGTGAGATAGAGATGGATGGTAGAATTTTTCCAGTGGATTTGATTTCTTTAGAGATGAAGGATTTTGATGTGATTTTGGGGATGGATTGGTTGACCAAGCATCATATCTCTGTTGATTGTTTTAGAAATAGGGTAGTTTTTGCTATGCCGGGGCAACATGAGTTTTTTCTTTCAGGGAGATAGGAAAGGGTCTTCTATTTGTTTTATTTCGTCCCTTCAGGCTAACCGAATGTTGAGAAAAGGGTGTCGTAGTTATTTAGCTTGTGTGGTGAGTACTGAACAACCAAAGCAGAAGTTAGAGGAGTTACCTGTAGTGAGGGAATTTGTTGATGTTTTTCCAGAGGATCTACCTGGTCTTCCTCCAGACGGTGAGGTCGAATTTTCCATTGACTTGATCCCTAATACAACACCTATCTCTAAAGCACCCTATAGAATGGCACCGTTGGAGTTGAGGGAGTTACAAACTCAGTTACAGGAGTTGCTAGACAAAGGTTTTATTAGGCCTAGTGTTTCATCTTGGGGAGCACCTGTGCTGTTTGTGAAGAAGAATGATGGGTCTATGAGATTATGTATTGATTATAGGGAACCAAACAAAATCACAATGAAGAATAGGTGTCCTCTGCCATGTATTGATGCCCTATTTGACCAATTGTAGGGAGCTTAGGTATTCTCTAAGATTGACTTGAGGTTAGTCTATCACCAGCTGAAAGTAAGGGATGAGGATGTTCCTAAGATTGCTTTTAGAACCCGTTATGGGCATTATGAGTTTTTGGCGATACCTTTTGGTCTCACAAATGCAACAACCGCATTCATGGATTTAATGAACAGAGTATACAAACCCCAACTGAATAAATTTGTGGTAGTGTTTATTGATGACATCCTAATTTAATCGAGTAAGGAGGAGCATGAGCAGCATTTGAGGGTAGTACTGCAGATCCTTAGGGAGAAGAGATTGTGTGCAAAATTTAAGAAGTGTGAATTCTGGTTGAGTAGTGTATCCTTTTTGGGTCATGTGGTGAGTAAAGATAGGGTATCTGTGGATAGCACGAAGGTGGTAAAAAAATCATTGATTGGCCACGACCTACTTCTGTGACAGAGGTACGTAGCTTTCTAGGGCTTGCTGGATATTAAAGAAAGTTTGTGGAAGGATTCTCCTGTATTGCTTTGCCATTTATAAATCTCACTAGGAAAGAGGTAAAGTTTGAGTGAAATGATGATTGTGAGTGTAGCTTCCAAGAGTTTAATCAGAGGTTGATATCAGCTCCAATCCTTGCCTTATCTACTAATGGTGGTGTTTTGTGACTTATAGTGATGCTTCACGACAGGGTTTAGGATGTGTGCTCATGCAGCATGGGAAGGTGATTACTTATGTGTCATGATAGTTGAAAGTACATGATAGAAATTATCCTACGCACGACTTGGAGTTTGCAGCAGTGATTTTCACTCTTAAGATCTGGCGACATTATTCGTATGGAGAGTCATGTGAGATTTACACTGATCATAAGTGTTTGAAGTATATTTTCACACAAAAGGAACTAAATTTGAGGCAAAGAAGATGGCTTGAGTTACTAAAAAATTATGATGTGAATATTTTATATCATCCGGGATAGGTAAATGTGGTTGCAGATGCCTTGAGTAGGAAGGTCGCAGTTGGAGATGTAGCTGCTTTGTCTATTGAGAGTTGTTTGGTGGAAGACATGAGACGTTTAAGGCTTGAGGTTGTTACGCCTGGTGATAGGGCTTATTGTAGTCAATTGAAAGTTCAGCTGACCTTGAGAGAACGGATTCGTTTAGCTCAGGAGATTGACCCCCAGTGTGAGCGTATTAGAGGAGAGATGGTAGAGGGTAAGCATGTAGACTTTGCGGTTAGTGATGATGGGTTGCTTAGATTCCGTAGCCGAATTTGTGTTCCTGCTGGTGGTGATTTAAGGAAGGAGATTATGACGGAGGCACATAGTTCTAGTTACAGCATTCATCCCGGAAGCACTAAGATGTATCGGGATCTTCATGAACATTTTTGTGGAATGGTATGAAGGGAGATATTGCAGAATTTGTGGCTTAGTGTTTGGTGTGTCAACAGGTTAAAGTAGAATATTAGAAACTTGCAGGGAAACTACAACCCTTACCTATACCAGAGTGGAAGTGGGATCATGATACCATGGACTTCTTGTGTGGATTACCTCGTACTAGTAGTAATCACGATGCAGTTTGGGTAGTTGTTGATAGATTAACCAAGTCAGCACATTTTATTGCAGTACGGATGACATATTCTCTAGCTCGATTTGCACAGTTGTATGTGAAGAAGATTGTTAGATTGCATGGTGCACCAGTGTCAATAGTGTCAGATCGGGACCCTCGTTTTGTGTCTAAGTTTTGGGGTGCGTTACAATCAGCTATGGGTACTCGGTTAAATTTTAGTTCAGCTTATCACCCTCAGACAGATGGACAATCAGAGAGGACTATTCAAACCCTTGAGGATATGTTGAGGGCTTGTGCTTTGGAGTGGAGAGGTAATTGGGATGATTATTTGCCGCTCATGGAGTTTGCCTATAATAATAGCTATCATTCTAGTTTGGGAGTAGCTCCTTATGAGGCTTTGTATGGAAGGAAGTGTAGGTCTCCTTTGTGTTGGTATGAGGTTGGTGAAAGGTAAATGTTGGGACCTGATTTGGTGGAGGATGCTACACGGAAAATTATCACCATCAGAGAGAGATTATTGACTGCTCAATGTAGACAAAAAGGTTATGTTGATCATCGTAGGAGAGATTTAGAGTTTCATGTGGGGGATATGGTATTCTTGAAAGTATAACCATGGAAAGGAGTCATCGGGTTTGAAAAGAACGGAAAGTTGAGTCCTAGATACATTGGTTCATTGAGGTATTGGAGAAGGTTGGTGAGGTTGCTTATCGTGTTGCTCTACTGCCTAGGTTGGCAGGAGTGCATAATATGTTTCACGTGTCTATGCCGAGGAAATATGTGTATAGTCTGTTGCATGTGACAGATCATGAGCCGCTTCAGATTAGAGAGGATTTTTCGTATGAGGAGATGCCTGTTCAGATTTCGGATTCGAAAGAGAAAATGATGTGTACAAAGGTTATTAAATTGATTAAGGTACTGTGGTGTAATCATCTAGTTGAAGAGGCGACTTGGGAACGCGATGACGAGATGCACGAGAAGTACCCACATCTATTCTTATGATTTAATCATGTTAGTTTCGAGGACGAAACTTTTCTTTTAGGGGGAGAGAATGTGAGAACCCGAATGTACAAATAAAATAAATAATTAGATAATAATAATTTTACAAATCTCAAATATTTTATTGTGAATCCTTAAGTGCGAATTAACTATTATTGGAGGGTTTTTTAATTAATTTTTAAACTTAAAATAAATTTATGGTGAAAGTATTTAATTTAGAGGCAAGATTTATTATTTTTAAAAAAAAATAGAGGGTGAGTTTGTAAGTATATTTTGTTATATTAATAGTTATATTTTATTTAAATTAATGGGTTAGAAAATAAAATAATATAAAGGGATAATAAACTAGAGCCTTTTGTTTAGATACATAACCCTAGGTTGCCTAATACATTCTATAGCAGCAGTAGGAGGCAGCCACGGGGAGAGAGAGAGATTGAGAGAAAAGAAGAAGAAGAAAAAAAAAGGGGATGCAAACAAGGATGGATTTTTGGGTGTGTACTAGGTCTTTATCTTTCTTCTTCCTTAATGTTTTGTTCTTTATCCTTACTCTATGATTATTTAGTTCATTGATGGAGAGGTTGTAGATTTATGTATTGTGTATATAGATATCTTATTAAGAAACTTGAGGAGCTAAATTTATGTGTAAAGATTGGGTGTAATTCTTAGTTCAAAAATTCTGCACAGAATCGTAAACTTTAAAAATCAAGAAAACATATCAAACGGATGAATTTTAAAATGAAATTTTTACAGTAGATCAATTACATATTGAATTGCATATCTGAATTTTTTCATAATTTTTGGGATTCGAAAACAATATAATCTTCTGTGTTCAAATCTGTCCAGGAAACCAGTCTGAAACAGTAAATTCGGGAATGTTGTTCTCTTTGGGTATAAATCCAAAAATAATCAAATTAGTGTCATTAGAACCGGTTACGAGTCTAGTTTCGTATGTTTTTGGCCTTGCATTGATTGCTCATGCATATTAAGAGAACCGTCAATTTCTTTAAAGGGCTGCAGAAAACAACCTGTTTGGATATAATAAATTGTAGATAATTATTTTGATAAGCAAATCAAGTGAAACCAATTGGATTTGAAACTTAGGATATATTCGATCATATATGGAGGTTATTGGAATTTTTCGAATAGCGTGGAGTGGGTTTTGTAATTTTCAAAGTTAGCGAATAGGTTGGGAAGGCTTGTTTGAAATTCTGTTTTATCTTAAAGTCACAATTAATTAAGTTTTGACCGGAACCCATGTTTTGGGTGATTTTAAACCTTGATGAACATGAACTTAGGTAATATTTAAGAGTAACGGTGAGTTGGGTTGAGCCATGTTAGTGCGCTTTAGTTGAGGTTACTTAGTTTCTATTTTTTTTTTTTTAGTATTTTTAAATTAGTTGTGACGTGTAGTTTTTATACTTGGTTCAGGGCACTAGTTGGACTTTTACACTCTATTCGATTCAAGGATTATATTATTTCATTTCAGGTGAGTAGTTTCATGCTACATATTTTTATAAATGTTCCCCTACCCTGAACTGTTGGAAAATTAAATTGTTGTTTTAAGACTAAACTGTTTTGATAAATTATTATATTATCAATGGAATCAAATTATTTCTGAAATATGTGTGAACTTGGCATACTGCAAACTATTTGTTTTGGTCTCATGTTTATAATGATGAACTACCATGTTTTGCGAAACCGATGTGTAATGATTATTGGGACCATGTGTGTATTTAGTCCAGGGAAATTATTCCACTGTGTGTGGTGACTCTGGCCACTAGGGAACAGATCCGGGTTGGGCCGTGATGACTCTAGTGCTCAACGATTGTAAGGAAAAGACCTTTAAAAACAACTAGGTGACCTTCAATCGGATCGTCTTTGAGAAAAGGCCCAGGTGCCACCCTGAGGATGACTCTTAGTTCGGTATTGGATCCAACGGGGCTTATAGCCTTGAGAACTGTGTGGCATATTATTTGTTTTTCTTGGTACCCAGAAAATTATTGATGTTCATGTTATAATCTGTTTTAAGTGAAAATGTCGTTTATCATGTTCTTGGGAGACATGAGTATTTTAAGTGTTGAACTGTGGAACCTCTTTTTGAAAGAGATTGTATTTACCAAACTGTATGCCAATCTAGTTTCTGTGATATATATCTTATTTTGGAATTGAGCCATGTTTTCAAAACTGTATTTACTATCCATGTTGCTACTCACTAAGCTATCAGCTGACTTAGTTGTTTACCATTTTCAGGTGTTAGAGGGACTTAGAGTGGACTCATGGCATAACGGGGACTCGATTGCATGGACCTCTAGGGCATTCATTTATTTTAGAGTGTTATGTCAAGTTTGTACATATTTATATTTATTTTTTATTGAGGTTCATTTAGGATTATTTTGATATGTGGGCTGTTTATATCCCATAAGTTTGGATAGTATTGATTACGGTTGGTTTTGGCGTTTATACTTGTGGCATGTCACTGGATTGAGTTTGGTTATTTATTACTGGACTTTTGTATAGTTGCTCAATGTGATTATGGATTAGTGGTTAGGCTTACGTGTGCCTTGGGCTGAGTTCCTGTGGGCCACGGCTGGTCATACCCGGATTTGGGGTGTGACAATTGTGGTATCAGAGCAATAGGTTTATTGAGTTACATATCTTGCATTTCATTATTTAGACGAGGTCCGAGTGCCTATAGTCCTTAGTTGTGTTTGGTTAAGTTAGTTTTGTTTAAACTCGTGTTGAATCTTTCTTGATTTCAGTTTGAAGGTTAAGAGTTGACACCTAGATATCTACACAGATTGTCTATTCCTTGTAAGCCTTTGATGTTTGTATTACCGTGTCTACTCCATTAGGTGGGACAGTAGTATTGGGAGAAACAGTAGTGTTAGGGGATGATTGTAGATCTTGTGAGATAGAGATGGATGGTAGAATTTTTCCAGTGGATTTGATTTCTTTAGAGATGAAGGATTTTGATGTGATTTTGGGGATGGATTGGTTGACCAAGCATCATATCTCTGTTGATTGTTTTAGAAATAGGGTAGTTTTTGCTATGCCGGGGCAACATGAGTTTTTTCTTTCAGGGAGATAGGAAAGGGTCTTCTATTTGTTTTATTTCGTCCCTTCAGGCTAACCGAATGTTGAGAAAAGGGTGTCGTAGTTATTTAGCTTGTGTGGTGAGTACTGAACAACCAAAGCAGAAGTTAGAGGAGTTACCTGTAGTGAGGGAATTTGTTGATGTTTTTCCAGAGGATCTACTTGGTCTTCCTTCAGACGGTGAGGTCGAATTTTCCATTGACTTGATCCCTAATACAACACCTATCTCTAAAGCACCCTATAGAATGGCACCGTTGGAGTTGAGGGAGTTACAAACTCAGTTACAGGAGTTGCTAGACAAAGGTTTTATTAGGCCTAGTGTTTCATTTTGGGGAGCACCTGTGCTGTTTGTGAAGAAGAATGATGGGTCTATGAGATTATGTATTGATTATAGGGAACCAAACAAAATCACAATGAAGAATAGGTGTCCTCTGCCATGTATTGATGCCCTATTTGACCAATTGTAGGGAGCTTAGGTATTCTCTAAGATTGACTTGAGGTTAGTCTATCACCAGCTGAAAGTAAGGGATGAGGATGTTCCTAAGATTGCTTTTAGAACCCGTTATGGGTATTATGAGTTTTTGGCGATACCTTCTGGTCTCACAAATGCAACAGCCGCATTCATGGATTTAATGAACAGAGTATACAAACCCCAACTGAATAAATTTGTGGTAGTGTTTATTGATGACATCCTAATTTAATCGAGTAAGGAGGAGCATGAGCAGCATTTGAGGGTAGTACTGCAGATCCTTAGGGAGAAGAGATTGTGTGCAAAATTTAAGAAGTGTGAATTCTGGTTGAGTAATGTATCCTTTTTGGGTCATGTGGTGAGTAAAGATAGGGTATCTGTGGATAGCACGAAGGTGGTAAAAAAAATCATTGATTGGCCACGACCTACTTCTGTGACAGAGGTACGTAGCTTTCTAGGGCTTGCTGGATATTAAAGAAAGTTTGTGGAAGGATTCTCCCGTATTGCTTTGCCATTTATAAATCTCACTAGGAAAGAGGTAAAGTTTGAGTGAAATGATGATTGTGAGTGTAGCTTCCAAGAGTTTAATCAGAGGTTGATATCAGCTCCAATCCTTGCCTTATCTACTAATGGTGGTGTTTTGTGACTTATAGTGATGCTTCACGACAGGGTTTAGGATGTGTGCTCATGCAGCATGGGAAGGTGATTACTTATGTGTCATGATAGTTGAAAGTACATGATAGAAATTATCCTACGCACGACTTGGAGTTTGCAGCAGTGATTTTCACTCTTAAGATCTGGCGACATTATTCGTATGGAGAGTCATGTGAGATTTACACTGATCATAAGTGTTTGAAGTATATTTTCACACAAAAGGAACTAAATTTGAGGCAAAGAAGATGGCTTGAGTTACTAAAAAATTATGATGTGAATATTTTATATCATCCGGGATAGGTAAATGTGGTTGCAGATGCCTTGAGTAGGAAGGTCGCAGTTGGAGATGTAGCTGCTTTGTCTATTGAGAGTTGTTTGGTGGAAGACATGAGACGTTTAAGGCTTGAGGTTGTTACGCCTGGTGATAGGGCTTATTGTAGTCAATTGAAAGTTCAGCTGACCTTGAGAGAACGGATTCGTTTAGCTCAGGAGATTGACCCCCAGTGTGAGCGTATTAGAGGAGAGATGGTAGAGGGTAAGCATGTAGACTTTGCGGTTAGTGATGATGGGTTGCTTAGATTCCGTAGCCGAATTTGTGTTCCTGCTGGTGGTGATTTAAGGAAGGAGATTATGACGGAGGCACATAGTTCTAGTTACAGCATTCATCCCGGAAGCACTAAGATGTATCGGGATCTTCATGAACATTTTTG
This sequence comes from Camellia oleifera, assembly GCA_022316695.1. Classification (NCBI taxonomy): domain Eukaryota; kingdom Viridiplantae; phylum Streptophyta; class Magnoliopsida; order Ericales; family Theaceae; genus Camellia; species Camellia oleifera. Next base: position 78,297,780 of record CM039313.1, read on the forward strand.
TGGAATGGTATGAAGGGAGATATTGCAGAATTTGTGGCTTAGTGTTTGGTGTGTCAACAGGTTAAAGTAGAATATTAGAAACTTGCAGGGAAACTACAACCCTTACCTATACCAGAGTGGAAGTGGGATCATGATACCATGGACTTCTTGTGTGGATTACCTCGTACTAGTAGTAATCACGATGCAATTTGGGTAGTTGTTGATAGATTAACCAAGTCAGCACATTTTATTGCAGTACGGATGACATATTCTCTAGCTCGATTTGCACAGTTGTATGTGAAGGAGATTGTTAGATTGCATGGTGCACCAGTGTCAATAGTGTCAGATCGGGACCCTCGTTTTGTGTCTAAGTTTTGGGGTGCGTTACAATCAGCTATGGGTACTCGGTTAAATTTTAGTTCAGCTTATCACCCTCAGACAGATGGACAATCAGAGAGGACTATTCAAACCCTTGAGGATATGTTGAGGGCTTGTGCTTTGGAGTGGAGAGGTAATTGGGATGATTATTTGCCGCTCATGGAATTTGCCTATAATAATAGCTATCATTCTAGTTTGGGAGTAGCTCCTTATGAGGCTTTGTATGGAAGGAAGTGTAGGTCTCCTTTGTGTTGGTATGAGGTTGGTGAAAGGTAAATGTTGGGACCTGATTTGGTGGAGGATGCTACACGGAAAATTATCACCATCAGAGAGAGATTATTGACTGCTCAATGTAGACAAAAAGGTTATGTTGATCATCGTAGGAGAGATTTAGAGTTTCATGTGGGGGATATGGTATTCTTGAAAGTATAACCATGGAAAGGAGTCATCGGGTTTGAAAAGAACGGAAAGTTGAGTCCTAGATACATTGGTTCATTGAGGTATTGGAGAAGGTTGGTGAGGTTGCTTATCGTGTTGCTCTACTGCCTAGGTTGGCAGGAGTGCATAATATGTTTCACGTGTCTATGCCGAGGAAATATGTGTATAGTCTGTTGCATGTGACAGATCATGAGCCGCTTCAGATTAGAGAGGATTTTTCGTATGAGGAGATGCCTGTTCAGATTTCGGATTCGAAAGAGAAAATGATGTGTACAAAGGTTATTAAATTGATTAAGGTACTGTGGTGTAATCATCTAGTTGAAGAGGCGACTTGGGAACGCGATGACGAGATGCACGAGAAGTACCCACATCTATTCTTATGATTTAATCATGTTAGTTTCGAGGACGAAACTTTTCTTTTAGGGGGAGAGAATGTGAGAACCTGAATGTACAAATAAAATAAATAATTAGATAATAATAATTTTACAAATCTCAAATATTTTATTGTGAATCCTTAAGTGCGAATTAACTATTATTGGAGGGTTTTTTAATTAATTTTTAAACTTAAAATAAATTTATGGTGAAAGTATTTAATTTAGAGGCAAGATTTATTATTTTAAAAAAAAAATAGAGGGTAAGTTTGTAAGTATATTTTGTTATATTAATAGTTATGTTTTATTTAAATTAATGGGTTAGAAAATAAAATAATATAAAGGGATAATAAACTAGAGCCTTTTGTTTAGATACATAACCCTAGGTTGCCTAATACATTCTATAGCAGCAGTAGGAGGCAGCCACGGGGAGAGAGAGAGATTGAGAGAAAAGAAGAAGAAGAAAAAAAAAGGGGATGCAAACAAGGATGGATTTTTGGGTGTGTACTAGGTCTTTATCTTTCTTCTTCCTTAATGTTTTGTTCTTTATCCTTACTCTATGATTATTTAGTTCATTGATGGAGAGGTTGTAGATTTATGTATTGTGTATATAGATATCTTATTAAGAAACTTGAGGAGCTAAATTTATGTGTAAAGATTGGGTGTAATTCTTAGTTCAAAAATTCTGCACAAAATCGTAAACTTTAAAAATCAAGAAAACATATCAAACGGATGAATTTTAAAATGAAATTTTTACAGTAGATCAATTACATATTGAATTGCATATCTGAATTTTTTCATAATTTTTGGGATTCGAAAACAATATAATCTGATGTGTTCAAATCTGTCCAGGACACCAGTCTGAAACAGTAAATTCGGGAATGTTGTTCTCTTTGGGTATAAATCCAAAAATAATCAAATTAGTGTCATTAGAACCGGTTACGAGTCTAGTTTCGTACGTTTTTGGCCTTGCATTGATTGCTCATGTATATTAAGAGAACCGTCAATTTCTTTAAAGGGCTGCAGAAAACAACCTGTTTGGATATAATAAATTGTAGATAATTATTTTGATAAGCAAATCAAGTGAAACCAATTGGATTTGAAACTTAGGATATATTCGATCATATCTGGAGGTTATTGGAATTTTTCGAATAGCGTGGAGTGGGTTTTGTAATTTTCAAAGTTAGCGAATAGGTTGGGAAGGCTTGTTTGAAATTCTGTTTTATCTTAAAGTCACAATTAATTAAGTTTTGACCGGAACCCATGTTTTGGGTGATTTTAAACCTTGAAGAACATGAACTTAGGTAATATTTAAGAGTAACGGTGAGTTGGGTTGAGCCATGTTAGTGCGCTTTAGTTGAGGTTACTTAGTTTCTATTTTTTTTTTTAGTATTTTTAAATTAGTTGTGACGTGTAGTTTTTATACTTGGTTCAGGGCACTAGTTGGACTTTTACACTCTATTCGATTCAAGGATTATATTATTTCATTTCAGGTGAGTAGTTTCATGCTACATATTTTTATAAATGTTCCCCTACCCTGAACTGTTGGAAAATTAAATTGTTGTTTTAAGACTAAACTGTTTTGATAAATTATTATATTATCAATGGAATCAAATTATTTCTGAAACATGTGTGAACTTGGCATACTGCAAACTATTTGTTTTGGTCTCATGTTTATAATGATGAACTACCATGTTTTGCGAAACCGATGTGTATTGATTATTGGGACCATGTGTGTATTTAGTCCAGGGAAATTATTCCACTGTGTGTGGTGACTCTGGCCACTAGGGAACAGATCCGGGTTGGGCCGTGATGACTCTAGTGCTCAACGATTGTAAGGAAAAGACCTTTAAAAACAACTAGGTGACCTTCAATCGGATCGTCTTTGAGAAAAGGCCCAGGTGCCACCCTGAGGATGACTCTTAGTTCGGTATTGGATCCAACGGGGCTTATAGCCTTGAGAACTGTGGCATATTATTTGTTTTTCTTGGTACCCAGAAAATTATTGATGTTCATGTTATAATCTGTTTTAAGTGAAAATGTCGTTTATCATGTTCTTGGGAGACATGAGTATTTTAAGTGTTGAACTGTGGAACCTCTTTTTGAAAGAGATTGTATTTACCAAACTGTATGCCAATCTAGTTTCTGTGATATATATCTTATTTTGGAATTGAGCCATGTTTTCAAAACTGTATTTACTATCCATGTTGCTACTCACTAAGCTATCAGCTGACTTAGTTGTTTACCATTTTCAGGTGTTAGAGGGACTTAGAGTGGACTCATGGCATAACGGGGACTCGATTGCATGGACCTCTAGGGCATTCATTTATTTTAGAGTGTTATGTCAAGTTTGTACATATTTATATTTATTTTTTATTGAGGTTCATTTAGGATTATTTTGATATGTGGGCTATTTATATCCCATAAGTTTGGATGGTATTGATTACGGTTGGTTTTGGCATTTATACTTGTGGCATGTCACTGGATTGAGTTTGGTTATTTATTACTGGACTTTTGTATAGTTGCTCAATGTGATTATGGATTAGTGGTTAGGCTTACGTGTTCCTTGGGCTGAGTTCCTGTGGGCCACGGCTGGTCATACCCGGATTTGGGGTGTGACATGTGTTATATAATATATGCAATGTGAAACGCCATCAAGTTACAAGAGACATGCTGTAAAAATTTTATAAAAGAATACAAACAAAAAAGAAAGCATGCCCAAGTATGACACAGACCTCATCACAAGAAATGGATGATCACAACACTGTCGAAGACGTAACAGTAATTCCAAAATAGAAGCATAATTATGGAGAACCCGTCCTTGCTCAACAAATTGATCAAATTTCACCTGTAGCGATTCAAGTTAACATTTGACATACAAAATGCATTATAAGATAACACAATAAGCAAAATCAATCAAGATTATAAACCTTGGATCTTCTAAATAGAGCTTCATAGAAATCTTTTTCAGCTTCTGTCAATTCACAATAAATCACCTGCACATCTACTAGTGGAAGAATTAAAATTGGCCTGCAAACCCAAAAAAAATAAAAAATTAAGAGCCTAATGGAAAGAAAGGCAAAAGGGATAAGATGAGATTACATTCTTAGCCATGAGATTACATTCTTAACATAATTGGCCTCAAGATTGATTGAACCAACTTTAATCCTCTCTCATCACCCTCCTCAAAAGGCCTTTGGATTAGCTTATTCCACCTGGATTAAATAGAAAGGTAGCTTAATGATACCGATACCATCCCATAAATGATAACAAACACTCAGCAACACAAAGGAAAAACCCAGGGAAACTGGCTTACCCTAAATGAGGCTTCCAACTCAAGAAACTAATCTTTCAAAACAATTTCCAGAAATTACATAGTACTTACCTAGAAAATCCCCATTACTAATGGTTGGCAATGGCATATAAAACAACGAAGAACAACAATCAAGACCTTATTCTATACCCAATTAAGGATCCTATTCTCTTATTACTCCATTTTCAAAGTTGTCATATTGAGGAACCCAATTTTTTCTTTTTTTTTTCTTTTTTGATAAATATATTGAGGAACCCACTTTGGCCAAGTAAACGATTATCTTATCCATGACATAAAGGAAAATTGACTCCATCAAGGAGTGCTAATCCCAACCATTATAAGCTTTACATTTGCAATCTACCTACCATAAGCTTCTCCTTTCTCCACTTTTGGAACCAGAAATATAATGGTTCTTACTCATGGTACATACAAAAAAAGTCGCAAAATAAAAAATAATAAAATGAAGAAAACATATATTTTTTATTCTCCCAACATAATGAACTTTGAGAGGATGTACTGTATATGTTTAAATGATTGGAGAAGAACAAATAAAACTTTAGAGTAGACAGGTAATTTGATCAAGATATCAAACAGCAGACAATTTGAATCATACAAATTATTTAAAATAAATTTGAGGCGACGCGACGGTGGAGATCAGATTATGCCCAAATAAGAATTAGCATGCAACAAATGCAACTTAACTTCAAAGAAAAAATCCTCCACGTTGGCTGCTTCTTCCCCTGTCCTTTCCTGCGCAATTAAGCACTCACAAATTAGGGGGAAAATCTTCCATTTGATATTTCAATTAAATTTTAGATATTTCACTTCAGATGCTAAGCAAACTCAGTTAAGTTATGTACAGTTACTACAGCAGGATTAAGCTCATTCTTTTGATTTCTCATACACTAAACTGTAGGATTTTTGAAAAATAAAAGATTTTCTTGACAACCAAACAGAGGGAAAAGGACCTCCTTCACCCAAATTATGTATGTTCTCTCTTGAATTTTGCATTACACATCAAAATAAAAAATAAATAAATAACCCAATCATAATTTGAGGCCAAAGAAGGGCAACACAACCACCCATCAGAGTTTAATTACACTAACAATCTAAAAATTATTTTACAAATTAACAGAAAAATAGTAGTCTTAGCTTCGAGCAATTATTTACTAAACTGTAGGGATTTTTTTTTTAAAAAAAAAAAGAAGAAGATTTTCTTCACAACCAAACATAGGGGGAACCAATTCCTTTCCCCAAATTCTGCATTAAATTTTGAATTATATATTAAATTAAACACTTCCCAATAACCAACCAAAGTTCAATTACACTAAAAAATTCAATTTCCTTCTCAAAACACATCCAAACAAACATGGGTTTTAACTTAAAATCCCTAATAATTTTTTAAATCTATGAAAGAGTGTTGAAACATTAACACAAATCCATTTAAGAATGAAGAGAAATAGAACCCACCTGACTGAACTCTTTGGAGAGAGAGACATGGAAAACCCCCAAAAAGAGATAAATCGAACTTCTTAACCGCGTTCCTCAACACCTCCTGAATCACCGAGTCCCACCGACGGTTAACTGAGGCCGAGTCATCGTTGTTGCTGTGGCACCGACATAGTGCAGAATCGGAAACCCTAGAGAGAGAGAGAGAGTGAGGGCTTGATGAGAGGGAGTAGGAGTGCAAAGATGATCGTGAAGAGAGTCTGGTAAGCATCGGATTGTTTCAAAGATGGTGTTGTACAGAATATACACAAACATATTGAGAAACGTGGGTTACTTGTGCAGAGTTAGGGTTTCGGTCTTTGAGAGAGAGAGAGAGAAGCGTGGACGTGGGTGAGAAGCGTAGAAGAGGGAGGGACAGAGAGAGAGATGGCTTTCAGAGAGAGAGCGTGGACGTGGTTTAACACGTGGACGTGGGTATGGGCGGGAATCTAAAATTGTTAGATTAGTTTATACATTTTTAAGGGTTGGATGTTATTATTAAAAGTCATCTCAGCCGTTGAAATGTCCTAATAGGACAATTGTCTCTAGGACATTTTCAAAATCCGTTCTACTTTATTATATAGATATAAATAACAACCGCTCTTATTTATTATTATTGTTGTTATTATTATTATCTTTTAAAATTGTGGGCATCCATAACGAATTTGTTTTAGGTTTAAAATTAATTAAAAGTCCCTCCAAATATTTAATTTGCACTTTAAGATTTACCATCAAAATATTTGAGATTGTAAAATTATTATTATTTAATTATTTACTTAATTTTTATATTCGGGTTCTCACATAAATATCTTGCACAAGTAGATGACTATTAATCCAAACTCTAACCCAAAGTTAAAATATTTCGATGAATTATTAATTCAATACAAGGAACCCAAGACCGAATGAAACATAGTAATACAAAAATATATATTCCTAACCTTTACCTTATGTATTTCGATGCCTTAATCCCATGACATGATCAATTCCCAACAGTACCAAAAAATCTATACCCATAATTAAGGATTGAGCTTTAATGGGCCCGTGAGGTATATCATAGATTCTACTGTAATAATTTGAATTATTCATTTTAAAGAACTTTTCGTATATATCATTTATAGAAAAATTAGGACAATTCGATAATTATAACATTTTTATTTATAATTATTTTTATATATGATATATACAAAATATATTACAAAATATATAATTTAAATTATCAAAACGAGACTCATAATAACCCCCACAAACCCCTAAAGTTTTAGCCCAAATGAAATGGAGAAGATGTCATTGTTCAAACCCCTGACTTGGCAAACGAACTCCAACAAAATGAGACGTAATTATCTTGGTATCCATTTTCTATGAGTGACTTTTCTTTGCACCAGAAAGTTTCAACCACGTAAAAAAAAAAAAAAAAACACACCACACACACAAACACACAAACACACACCGTGTCCCATCCAAAAAAACTCCTTTAAAATCACTCCCAACACAACAGTCAACAACAACATAACAGTATCAAAAACTAGCCATGATTACCCTCTTCTTGATTGCCTTGTTGGTTTCACCCATACCCTTCTCTTTTGCTGATCCTGACCCGTTACAGGACTTCTGTATTGCAGACTTGGAAGCTCAACCTTCTATCAATGGCTTCCCCTGCAAACCCGCCTCCAACGTGACCTCTGACGACTTCTTCTTCGACGGTCTGAGCAAAGAAGGAAGCACAGGAAACATATTCGGATCAAATGTCACAGCAGCAAATGTTCTTGCATTTCCCGGGCTCAACACGCTGGGACTATCGATGAACCGGGTTGACTTTGCTCCAGGAGCAATCAACCCACCTCATATTCACCCCCGTTCGACGGAGTTGGTTTTGGTGGTCAAAGGGAAGCTACTTGTAGGGTTTGTGACGACTGGGTTTGTTTATCATTCCAAGGTTGTGAGTGCTGGGGAGATTTTCGTGATTCCGAGAGGGCTTGTGCATTTTCAGAAGAATGTTGGGAAGGGAAAGGCCTTGTCTTTTACGGCTTTCGATAGTCAGTTGCCGGGAGTGGTGATCCTACCGTTGACTCTCTTCGGTTCTACACCACCAATTCCTAATGATGTGCTGACTAAAAGTTTCCAAGTAGATGAAGATGTTGTCAAAGCCATAAAATCCAAGTTTGGCAACTAGGCTATTTTTTGGATAAGTTGGTCTGTATTTTTATCAATAAGTAGGTGATTTGTGGGGATGATTCTTTTATTCTTGCCTTTGCTCTTTTGATTTGATTGTGTTGTATCACAATTGTATTTCTCTTTTTGTTTATTTTATGTTTGTATTCAATATGGAATAATACATGCAAGGTCAGATTCTTCTCCAACAAGTCTACTCATGATTCCAAATTTTGTGAATTAGATTGACCAAACAAACAAAACAATTGAAAAAGATGGCCCACCTACACTACTAAAAAAAGTGACCTTTTCTGTCTAATTTTTTTGCGATCCACTATTACCCGTCGCAAAAAGAAAAAATTTTGCAATGACAAACTTAAGTCGGAAAAGGCCTATTTTACGTGTATTTTTTTTTTCCCTTCACTAGCCCCAAATTTTTTTTTTTGCCCTTTTGTTATACATACGCCCTAAGCCCATTTAACTTTCATTTTCACGACATTGACAAGCAGAGATGCCTCTCTAGCTCTCTCACACTGTTTGTCTCTCTCACTCTTTTTGTTCGCCATGGTCGTAACTCTGGTGGTATGAATCTCTCTCTCTATATATATACATACACATTTGTATATTTACATGTATATATATATATATATTGTGGATTGCAAGTAGAGTTCTTTATATGCTTGGTATTGACAATCTTAGGTTACATTCCTGGAATAGTTTACGCTCTCTATATGATCCTCTATGTCGATCGTGATATGACTCGTGCCGATTACCCTCCACTCACCTAGTCTTTCTCTCCCTCTCTCTCTCTCTCTCTCTGAGGAAATCTATATGTGTTTAGCTATAATCTCATGGTATTATACTATGGCCCCATGTATGAAATTAATTTGAATGAGCTTAAACTCTCGCTATCTGATTGAATCGCTTTGATTTAATTTAATTATTCTCTTATTTATTTGTATTTCAAATATACGTGTATAGATTTTGGAGTGATTTGATATTTATTATGTGTTGAGTGGAAGTTTGTGATTATATGTTGGCCTAATTTCTAGATGTGCTGGCTCTTTTATGATATTTGTTACTTCAATCTCTCTATTAATTTGTTTGCTTGCTCAGAAATTGAAAGAAAAAAAAATGAAAAATGTGATTTTGAATATTTATATTTGATTGCTTCAATCTCTCTCAGTTTACTTCTCTCTATCTCTCGGTCTCTTAATCTACCTATAAATACTTATCTAGCTTTCTCATATTATATTTTGTATCATTTATGATCTCTCTGTGCATCCTTTTGTAGACTTTGAGTTCAAGTTCTAAGTTTTGCGGTAAACATTCAATCAAAATTCAAGCTGAGACCCTAGCATCTTTTACACACTCAGTAGGACAAACTAGTTTTGCCATCATTTCTTATGCAAGGTAAACTTTACTGCTAAAGTTCAATTTATGTTCATAATCGTGTATAGATAATGAAATATTAAATTCTAGGTTAGCTACTTGGTGCTTTGGATAGATGATTGATAATAAGCGATCTATGCAACTTGACCCTCGATTTGTTAAAATTCATAAAAATAAGTTTACAAGAATGATGTCGCAATGCTCGGACAAGAAATTTATATTTAGTACTACTGGAATTGATTGCATAATTCTACATAACTTTCAATTGTAGCTGCTTGCATTATTATTTTCCTATTTCCTTTCCATGAGATTGTGATGCATTCACAGAATATTCCAGCGTGCTAATTGATTAATTATATAAAACCAGAGTCACTAACTCACTATGAAACCAAAATGGACTAAGAACTTGCTTGTATGCTCCATGAAAATGGAAATCTATAGACTAGAATAATCAAGAAAATACAGCCATCATGATGAAAAATGATTAAAATTTGGAACAATGCCTTTAATAATTTTGTTGTATCGGTAACAATAAGATAATGTTTGAAATTTGTGATTCACTTAAGTGAAAAAAATCTAATTATGTTATGTTATCTACATTTTGCATGCATTGAACACACAATACATTATGTGTGAGATTTGAACATGGTCTAACTGATTCAATTAGAAAAGGCTGCCTTTCTGTAGACCACAACATGAAGTTTTAAGTAATCATCTTAATAGAACCTGAAACTTAAATGAATGTGTGATGACCCCATCAAGTATAATAATTAGTCTTTAAATAATTAAGGAGATTTGAATTTTAATTGTTCATTATTTTGATTCAATTTGAAATTCATAAGAATTATTGAGTCTGATTCGTAAATGATTTTATTAAGAATTTATTTTAGAATTAGAAGCTGAATATCTATATAGCCTAAGGAGGTGAAATTGATGAGTTGAATCAGTTTAATTTTAAGTATTGGATCATATGAGAGTTTAATTAAATATTTGATTTAATTTCGATTTAGTTTAATAAAATTAAGATTTGATTAATTGGGTCCAAATTGAAATTAATTAAGCCAATATGATTATTAGGATTAGTAATTGTAATTATTATGAATTAAATTTGCTTATGAGATGTTCGATTTGAGTGTGTAATTTATTGATGGAGATTTTGAGTTTGATTTGAAATTGATGGCCTTAATGATTTGAGAAACTAAAATTGATGATGGAAATAAGTTTAATTTAATATTTAGAATCTTTTCGAGTTTGATTAAAAATTTGATTCATATTGGTAAAAATTAAACAAAATTAATTAAGCCTTAATTGAAGGCAATTAGGCTAATTAAAATTATGTGGGTGTGGGTGTGGGCGTGGGTATGGCTGTGCTGGGAAATTTGTGTGTGTGCTGAGAAATCTGTGTCTGTGTGTGCATGATAAGGAATGTGTTGGAAGCTTTGTTAAGTGTGTATGTGTGCACGTGTTTCATTGTCAAAGAAAGGGGATGTTGTGTGTAAGATTGAAGGAGTCAAGAGGTGAACTCAATATACATGTTTGTGCTGTAAGAGTTAGAAAGAGAGTGAGTTCTAGAGTTGAGAGAGAGAGTGTATAGAGAGAGAGAGAGAGAGAGCTCATCTCATCTTGGTTGTTGGAAAAGAAAGCTTGCTAGAGAGTGAGAGAATTCAAGATAAACAACTAAGAAAGCAAAGGAAATATGAAGAATTGAAGAGAGACTATAGAAATTTTGAAGGGCTTCACCAAATTCAAGAGTTTAGGTAAGAAATCCAAGCTTAGTCCTTATAGATTAATTACTTAGCAACTAAAATCAAGTGGTAATTGGGTTTAATTTCATGAAATTAGAAAGGGATGAAGAAAAGAATGAAAAAGATTTTAGTCAAGTTTGATAATTAAGAAATTGATGTTGTAATTTAATATTTGAGTTTGATTTTTGTCATACTTCATAAATTTGAAGTTCATCTTTACATGCATCTTGGAATTTCAAGATTTTAGACTTTACTTCATATTTTAAAGGGCTATGAATTTAAATTTGGGTTTGATGTGAAGAAAATTAAAATTAAAAAAAAAAATTAGAGCAATTCAAGAAGTAAATTATGATTTGAAAATATAAAATTAGTTAGTTTTGATCTTAATTTCATACATGCAAATACTTTTCTAAGAGTTTTATAGCTTCAATTTCACGATTTAAAGAAAAAACAAAAGAGTTAGAAATCAATTTCATGTAATTTGAAAAGTAGTAAAAGGATGAAGAAATTGAATTAGATTCAAAATTATGAAAGTTAATTTAGAAATTAATTATTTTGGATTGATTTTGAAAGTCATAGTTAAATTAAATTTCATAAATTACATACAATTTTATTGTGCATTTGATTTTGAAGAAGAATTTTACATGAGTTCATGGGTTTTGATTCCAATAAATTAATTAATAATTATGTTTCATGATTTTGAGTTTGGATTTTAAAGTGCTGATGTATGAAAGTTTTTGTATTGAATTTTATTTCAGAAAATTCATGAGCTTCATGGTTAATTTCATGTTTATTTTTCAAAGGAAGAGAAGTTTGAAAATATTTGCATGCATGAAGTTTGATTTAAGTTTTTGACAACTTGATGAGATTTTAAGCAAATGATTTATAAATAAATAAGTGTTTATGTTTTGTAAAGTGTTTTCAAGGTTTTGATCAAGATATGTATGGGTTTAAAGATTGAAAAATGTATTTGAAAAATATTTTTGAGAAATTCAAAATTTTGAAATTTTACAGGCCGCTAAAGTGAACTAATTACCGCTGGAGCGCACATTAAAGGTTTCTAGTACTTTTGCAGTCTTTTACAAACCGCTCGAGCAACTAAAGGTTCGCTTGAGCAAACAGCTCTCTTTTTAGCATATTTTGAAAAAATTGCATTTAAGTTCATATTTCCATTCTTATATTTTCCCATATATTCTTATGCATGAATTATAACCCATTAAGGATTAATAAGCTAACAATCAATATAAATTAGTTGGTTAAAGAATAAGTCATTGACTTGGTAGTAATTGATTAAGAGGCCAAGTAAGAAATTGGTTTATTTAGAAAAGAATGATTTAGTAATGAAAGCATGGATTTGAAAATTGGACCGGACGGTTCACCGGTTGGGGTTTCGGTCCAGATATGCCGTCTAAACCGTTCGAAGCTAAAACTCGACCTATTTATAGAGAATCGGGAAAACCGATAGTTGAACCGGCAAACCAGTCGCCATATCGGATCATGGATACCCTAGAATCCTTGAACTAGCTCTACATCCGAGAGATAGTGCGATTAGATAGAGTACCAATATCTATCGTCTCTGATCATGATCCCAAGTTCACCTCGAGATTTTAGGGAAGCATGCAGAAGGCCTTGGGAACGGAGTTCTGCTTCAGCATTGCTTTTCACCACCAAACTAACGGCTAATCCGAGTACACCATTTTAACATTGGAAGATATGTTGAGGGCGTGCGTTATGGACTTCAAGGGCAATTGGGAGTGACATCTATCCTTAGTAGAGTTTGCCTATAACAATAACTTCCAGGCTAGTATTCAGATGGCACCATTTGAAGCACTTTACGGTCGACCCTACCAATCTCCAATTTGTTCGACTGAGATTGCAGAAGATGGGTTAATGGGGCCAGAAATTGTTCAAGAAACAACCGAAAAAGTGAAGCTCATCCAACAGTGACTTAAGGCAGCCCAGGACAGAAAAAAGAGTTATATGGATAAGAGGAAGAGGCCTCTAACCTTTGAAGTAAAGATCATGTGTTCTTGAAAATACAACCCTGACGAGGAATCATTCGTTTTGGAAAAAAATAGAAACTGCCACCACGATACATTAGACCTTTCGAGGTTATACGAAGGGTTGGTGAAGTTGCATATTGCCTAGCCTTACCACCACAGTTAGCCGGTATCCATGATGTGTTTCATGTGTCGATACTTCGGAAGTACTTCTTCAACCCCTCTCACATTGTCAACTGGAAGGAAATTAGTCTAGATGAAGTTGCCACTTTTGAAGAAGGACCCCTAACGATACAAGATACTCAAGAGAAGAATCTTAGGGGTAAGACGGTTCATTTAGTAAAGGTGCTTTGGCGACATCGTGGAATTGAAGAATCAACCTGGGAACGTGAAGACGCGATGCGGACAAACTATCCCCAACTATTTGAACCTAGTGTGTGATTGTAATTTTGGGGACGAAATTAGTTTAAGGGGCATAGGTTGCGAGGCCTCTAACTTTTTGCAATTTCCCCAAACCCTTATAGTGGAAGAATTTCAATAAGAAACCATGTTTCTCCATTTCTTGCAAATTAAATCCTGGAAATTAGGAACGATTGCACGAGCTAACCGGCAAACCTAATCGACTCTGAGAACTTAGGGAACTTTATATAAATAAATAAATAAATAAAAACCCCTAATTTAATAATTTAGAAATCCTAGAATGAAAATTTATAAGAGAAAAATCCTAATTTTTGGTAATCACTGTTTTAGCCCAGTCTCTCGCCTTTTGTGGCGAACCAGTACCACGTGATCCGAATTTATTTTCCTATCGTGATTTTATTGATTATATGATTTAAATATATATTTCATTTTAAAATTTCAGATTTAGCTCTTCTCTTTCTTTATTATTGCATTTTGGTCCCAAAAACCCCAATATTTTAATCAAATAAGGTATTACTATTATTATATTGATATATACATAATACCTATTATATATTATAAAAAAAAAAACATTTCCCACATGTTTAAAAGAGGACCAGTCGGTTGTGAATAGTGTAGGAGGGACAAGAAAAAAAAAACTAATTTTTTTTTTATTATATATATAGAATATCTTGATATATCTTTCAAAATATATGTTGAATGACTAGCATTTATTGCTATGTCCTTTTGTCTCCCAACTAGTAACTAAGTAGGATTACTTTTTCCTAATCAAGATTACCTAACACTAATCCTGATTGGAATACAACCAAACTTGAATAGTTTCCATTGGAATCCAACCAAACCAAACAAGCCTTTCTCTCTCCTCTTGGCATTGTAGACGTCCCCGAACGTCCCGGGAGGATGAGTCCCGTTCTGTTCATTTTGGGCTCACTACAGTTCGGACTCAAATTGTCACGGTTCTCAATCTGAACCAAAGAGTCCAAATCCGGCAAATCGTTTTGAGAAAATAGATTTTTGAAAGAAGTGCCAAATATGGACTGCTTTGCCAGATACAGAGTCGCCACCTAAATATTTTATTTTGAAAAATTTAGGAAACCCTGACTCGTTGCCTAAGGCCACGTGTCCATCATCACCAAAGTTGTCTCGGCTCGGGAACTTGGGTACGATTGGGGAAGGTCACTTCGTGAGCACCCCCGCTCGCCCGATCACAGATCGGTCTCTACTAACCATAATATCTAGTTTTGAAAACATTATGTGTTCTTATTCCAGTTATTAGCCTAGGTTTACTATGTGATGCACACAGCATACAAGTATAGACTGGATTGCCTGAATTGGAACAAAACATTTCGTGTTTGTTTTTGAAAGATGGTTTGCTACTCGCAAATAGGCTTAAAATGCAGATTTTGCCACCCTCAGGTGGGCTTAGAAAAGATGGTTTTGCCACTATCTAGTGGGCTTAAAACTCATAGTCAATGCATTGTTCCAATCCAAATAACCCAACCTTCAGCCACAGGCATTCAGGCAGTTATATCACATAAACAAATAGCCTTATGGTAAGCATGCTATCATGGCACTCACTCACACACATGCAAGGATGCTAAAGCGTAAAAACTTACCGAGTACTCCGAGCCAAAACAGAAACTATGTCAGAAATCCATGCATGATCCTAACTATACAAAAATGCCTAATGCAACACATGCAGGAATGCAACTAAGATAGGCTCGGCTATTCTAAACATGGCATATGGAATGCTAAAGCTAACAAGTATTCAACTTGGAATTCAAAACAATGCAGGGAGTTATGATGCGCCGAGCCCGGTGCATGCAAAACAGATGAATGAATGCAAACATGCTATCATACTGTATGCTAATTGAAACATGCCATATTCTAACCATCGTAAGCTGGTAAATAAAAGGGAGAAAGACGTGGGGTTGGAAGACATACATCACACGCAGGCACACTTATTACAATTGTGCCCTCATTTGGAGGGTCTGAATAAATAATACAGTCTGAATAAATAATTACAGTCCGAATAAGTACAAAATTTCTAATTAATTAACAAATTAACTAAGGAATGAAATAAATAACATGCAAATCCATGGACCGCCTCAGCTCTGTTCCGAATGATGAATGATGCATGCTTGAGTTGCTTTGCACGGAAATCTATTGCGATGCCTCAATAAGCCTCTGTTTACAATTAAGCCCGGAATATTACGTGAAGCTCCAAAAGATTGCTGGTTTCTGATTTGCTGCAATAGAGAGCAAGAAAGGGGCATGACAATGTATTTTCACATATGTATGCTTGCCTCGATCCTCGTGCCATCAATCACGCATCCCGATGCATGATGGCCGAGGAGTCGAATTGCACGACTTAATATGAAATGAATGCACATGAAAACACCACAAGATCGAGACTCCATCATGGATAATTCGGAGTGTCGATGACTGGGAGTTGAGACACGTTCCGTCACTCAAAGTACGAAACGTCCCTCGTTTTCCATGCTTGGGCTAACTCCTATCCCAAACACAATGCAATATGCATGACATGCATGAATGCAATCCTAACATGCAACCTAGCATACACAATGCTATGAAATGGCATACACAATGTTCGATGTAACATGGCATACACGATGCTCTAACATACAACCTAGCATACGCAATGCTATGAATTGAAATGGCATACACAATGCACGATGGACTTACACCAATATGAGTCGACCTCAACCCCACTCACATCAGTGGCCATAAGATGAAAATGAGACTATCGAAATGCGTGCATATATGTACGCAAACCGAGGACCGAACCTAAGGCACCAAATGCCACTCTAACAAGGCATGGCAAGGGATGCAAGATGGCATGCAATAGCATAAATTATAGCTCTAAAACAGTATGCAAAGTGATCCCGAAACATAGAAACGTGGCACCCGATGCATGAAGTAAACCCCGAAACTCAAAACTAAGCACATGTATTGACTTATAGCTATGCAAAAAAAAAGCATTATTTGACTATGAAGCACAAAGACAAAGCTAAGGCAGTCCCAAAACATGAACATTTCTAGTTCAAAGCATGGCCAAAAGATGCTAGCAAGATGGACTAAAATAGCATGCAACTTTGACTAGCAAACATGGTTTACATGGCATGTATATGAAGCATATGAAATCTCACCAAACCAGAAAAAATCAGTGAACAAAACAAGTGAAAATATGCCCAAATAAATATGGAAATGCAGCCAATGCATGTAAAAATGAGGGGCTCCTTTGGAAGGGCATACAAGGGGTTATTAAGCACATACAAGATAGACATGAAGCATAGAAAAACCACCCCTGGAAATGAGTTATGGGGGTCTTAAAACCCACTAAAAAGTGATAGAAATAAAACTTGGAAGCTTGCAAATTGGGGGTCCTTTGGAAGGCCAAAAAGGCCACCAAACAAGACAAGGAGAGAGGGGGTCACCCCCCTCTGATTTTGGCCTTCAAGGATACACCTAAGCCACTAAAAATCCACTGAATTTCAGTGGCTAAGAGGCCAAACCATGGCCAATGCAAGTGTTCTAATGCATAGCCCTAATCATGAAGAGATGAAGCATGCATAGGGGGAAGATGACCCCAAACAGAGGATAGACCTTAATCAAACATGAAGACAATGTCAAAGAAAGACTTTTTTCAGTTTATGTTGAGGTCCAAAAAGGCTCACAAATAAGGCTAATGTATCATGCAAAAACAGCCCTAAAAGAGAAATTGAACAAACTGGGCAGCAAAAGGCCTCAAACAGCAAAGAGTCATTCAACAAAGTTGAAGAGGGACTCAAAAAAAGATACTTTATAGTTTATTGGAAAATCTCAAATATGCTCACAAGTAAGGCTAAAATATGATGCAAAAATAGCCCTAAAAGAGATATAAAGGGTAAGGGGAAGTAGATGGCTTCAAACAGCAAATAGCACTTCAACAAAGTTGAAGAGGGGCTCAAAATAAGACACTTTATACTTTGGCTCGAAGCCCATAAATGCTCACAAATAAGGGTAATATATTATGCAAAAATAAGCCCTAAAAGAGAGATAAGGCACAAAGGGTGAGTAGAAGACCTCAAACAGAGAAAAGTCCTTGATAAAACATGAAAACGAACTCAAAATAGGACTATTTTCAGTTCAGGTCAAAGCCCAAAAATGTAAGAAAAAGGAGCTAAGATATCATGCAAAATAAAGCAAGAAAAGGGGAAATAGGGACTCACCCTTGAAGATCAACTTTCCAGCAGCTTTTGGTCCAAAATTCTGAGCTTCCAAGCTCTGCAAATGGCCCCCAAGGTGCTGGGATGAGTGGTGGAAGTGGTAGGCTATGAGGTGTAGGGTAAATATGCAAGAAAATATGGACTGTTAGCACAAAAGAGAGATATATGGAGATGTATATATATTGCTCTAGCTAGTTTTTCTAACCCTTAGAAATGGAGGTGGGGGGTTAGTTATATAGAGGGAGAGGAGTGAAAGAAAAGGGGGGGAAAAAAATTCAAATTTCCCTCCAAAAGATAGAAGATCTGGTGCAAAACAGCTGGCACAGCTGGAATGCACCAGGAGAGACAAGCTTGGCTGGCCAGGTTCAAAAGGTTCCGGTGGCCGGCCGGCCACCTCCCCTGGCCAGCCGACCAGGGGTCAAAGAGGTCAAGCAGAATTGCTGGCCGGCCACCCCAAAAGGGTGGCCTCCCAGATGAGTGCAACACAGCTGCATGGAGAAAAACCAGAAAATGTAACCCAAGAGAGAGAAAAACCAACTTTTTAGAAAGGTTCAAAAGGGTCAGGGGGAATTACTGGCCGGCCTACCCATGTTGGTGGCCTCCCAGGTGTGTATAACACAATGGTGTGGTGGAAAGTCAGAAAAAGTGGCCAGGGAATGGGAAAAATCAGCTTTCTAGTGAAGAAAATGGGTGATGAAGAGCGATGAAGGAATAAAGCTAGTTTTTCAGAAAAATTGCTGGCCTCCCACCCTTCTACAACCTTCCTAACAATGAAAACAAGGTCTCCACCAAAAATGAACCCAAACCGATGGAAAACGAAGGTTCGGGGGCCAAAACGTGCGGCCTGGGGGCCCGAAAACTGACTATTAAGCACCGGAGGTGGCGTTCGACCACAAAGTTGATCTCTCGAGCCACAATGTCCCTCAAAAGGGAGGAAACAAGGTGTATGCCAAAAACCAGAGCAAACGGAGGTGGTTAAGCGGTCTCAAACCGAGGCACACGACCGACGGCTCCGAAAACCAGGAATCGAGCTCCAAATGGAAAAAATGGCCTACGATCACGAAATGTAGCCTACGGCCACTAAGAGATGGTCTACGAGACCTCTCCCTCCCTTCGGAAAGAGAAAATGGAGAAAACAGGACCCGATTCGCAAACCGAGGCAAAGCACAAAAGAGTTCGGAAGTCCGGAGGTAAGGCTCACGGCCGAGATTCCGCAACTTCAGAACGAGCACAATATACAACATCACCGAGTGCTCAGTTGGTGACGTTTGAGTCTTAAGGTTGGTCAAAAATGGGGTGTCTACAGGCATGTAAATACAATGCGTTACATGCTGATTTTTGTCACTCAAAAATACACGCACACAACCGGTTTTCAAATAGAAGAAAGAGAGAGGGAGCTTCTAAGTTTTATAGAAAAAGAGAGAATGAAAAAGAGAAGGAAAGTAGGAAAGCTTTAGCAACTAAGTGTAGCTCGACTTTTCATGCTCCTTTCGGATACAACTAGCTTTACCGTTCAGATTCTCGTGGTTTTGAATCTGATTCCACAAGTGCAATGTGAAATAGATAAACACAAATGAGACCAAATCTGACAATTCTTTTAGAAAATTGATTTTGAATCAAAATGCTAAAAATTGACTGCTTTGCCAGATACAGAGTCGCCCCCTAAATATTTTTGAGAAATTTAGGAAACCCATGACTCATGCCAAAGGCCACGTGTCCGTCATCACAAAGATTGTCTCGACTCGGGAACTTAGGTACAAGGGGAGAAGGTCATGAATTGAGCACCCTACTCGCCCGATCAAAGATCGCCTTCTACTAATCATGATATGATTCTTATTTACATTATATGCTCTTGTTCTAGTTATTGGTCTAACATTACTATGCGTTGCACACAAGTATAGACTAACTTGAAAAAATTGGAACATTTGATTTCAAGTTTGTTTTTGAAAATTGTTTCGAATATGTACCACTTGAAAAAGTGATCTCATATATACTTCGATCAAACTATTTCAGTTTAAGCAATTAGCCTCCATCCACAGACATTCAAGAGTTACATCATTTAAACACTAAGCCTCATGGAAATATGCTTGACATCGCAACAATCACACTCATGTGATATTCCAAAGCAATAAATGCTTACCTAGTACTCCAAGGCGAGCCAAAACAAAAGAGTTAGAAAAATGCATACTCCTAACTAATAAAATATGACTAATGCAACACATGCAAGATACAATTAATAGGCTTAGCTACTAATATAACATGTGAATCAATTTGATAGCATGCAGTTTAAACATGTATTCAACGAAGTAATAAACAACAATGCTTGTTAGAATGATGAACCGAGCCTCGATGCATGCAAGACAAGTGGATGCAAATCATGGATTATGTTAAATGAAAAACGATGTTCTAGCTAATTACTACAAATTAATTAATCTATTACAACCCAAATGAAATAAATTAAATATGCTAGCTAATTATTACAATACTACAAATTAACTAACTACTTTAGCTAATTAATTAAGTACAACACAAAACTAACTAGCTATTTTAACTAAACTAACTAATTAGTTACAAGTCGGCTACTTTAAGTACAACATACCACTATTACAACATTATTTTAATAGCTCCCGAGAATCGAGGAATGGTTTATGCATGGATGTAGATTTTCACCCGAAAATGCTCTCCGTTTTGCTACCGAAATGCTTCTGTTGCACAGTCAGGAGATTGCACTGATTTCTCACCTCAGTTTCTACTCTATTCTGCAGGAAACAGTACACTGCCTTGTTGGAAAAAGTGGCCAGCAGGCTAGAAGTAGTGGCCTGCCGCCCAGTAAAGGTGGCCTACCGAGCGCTGATGTTGGATTTCTCCTATTGCAGCAAAAAATAAACAGAGCACAAACAGAGCATTCTCGAGGGATGTTTGTCCACCCTACCTCTCCTTATCATCAAACAACTTAAAAGAGAGGTAGGCTCGATTCGTAAGACATGAATCAGTGCAATTTCATTGCATCGTGACTTATGAACCAAGGGATACAATTTCAATAAATGGTAAGGAAAGACCAACAAAACCTCCTCCGTATCATTGATTGATCAAGGGAAAGGGTTGACATTGATTCTTGAATCGTTTTCATCACTAACAAGTGTGAAACAACTCAAGACTCAATAGGTTCAATTGACATCCGATTGAACCCAAACCATTTTATTATCTTGCTTCATTTTAACCCTAACTTTTATTACTCCATTTTAATTACCTTCCACTCATTAGTCAATTAAGTCCAATAATGAACTTTAAGTCTACTATTAGAGAGAAATGTCAAACCAAATGTTGTTTTAGGCATGAGAGGGAGATCATGCCATTGGTAATGAATCCCCAAAGGGATTAAACCATTAAGCACAATATCACGCTTCAAGCTTAAACAATACTCCTTTAGGAGAAACTGTCAAAACAAAGAGAAAATGCCAAGAAATGAGGGAGATTGCAGAGATGCTTAAAGGTAAACACAAGTATGGAAAGCAAGAAATAAATGCTATCAACTCAAATAGGTTGGTGGCTAAGGCCTAAACCACTAAGCCGATAAGGACTATTACACTACAAGCATACTATACAAAGTATGAATGAAACTAACACATAAAACAAGTACTATGTTAGCTCAAAACAGTGCTAGAATTAAAGTAAAAATAGCTAAAAGAGTAAGCTAAAAATGTGGAAAAATTTAGCTAATAAACAAGCACAAGGAGGGGAGGCTACCCTTTCCATTTTTGGAACTTTAAAACATGATTTTTAACCTCTGGAAAACTCTGAAAACCAGTGGTAAAAAGCTCAAAAAAAAGTTGATAAAAAGGTGGGAAACACAAAGAGGGGAGGCTACCCCTTCCATTTTTGGAACTTCAAAACATGATTTTTAGCCTCTGGAAAACTCTGAAAACCAGTGGTAAAAAGCTCAAAAAAAGTTGATAAAAAAGTGGGAAGCACAAGGGTAAAAGCCTATGAAACAAGGTTCAAAGAAGCGTGATCCACCCCTCTATCTTTAATGGCTTTAAACCACAAGTTTCAGCCCAAAAATACTGGTGATGAACAACTCAAAAATAGCAGGAAACGATGAGAAAGAGATGGTACAAAAGAACTAAAATGTATACCTCTTGAAGAGGAATGATCCTTTTGAGCTAGAAACCAACAATTCCACACCCTCAAGAGCTAAAATACAAGCTCAAAAACACCTCAACAAAGAACCCTCAAGGTTTGGTTTAGAGTGTCTAAGCAAAAGGTATAGAAGTTGCAAAAGAGAGAGCGAATTGTAGAGAGGGAGAGAAATATTTTCCAAACTTTTGTTCCAAAATATTCCAACCCTAAATTATAAGAGAGGGTCAAGTATATATAGAAAATTTTGTTTGGCTCTTGGAAATATCAGTATACATACAGCTAGTATCATCCATGCACCTATGGAGACAACTGGCACAACTGGCAAAAAGATATGAAATTTTACACAAGTAATGGGCAGCAGGAGTCGCAAGTGGGTTCGCAGGCATAAGTGGCCGATAGCCACTAAAAGGGAGTGGCCGGCCACTAATAGTGGGCGGTTGGAGTCACTAATTGGTCTATAGATCCCTGGATGGTTAGGCTTGAAAAACCCTTGTTTTGGTCCAAAACAAAGCACAAGGTTTGTATGCTCAAAACTGAGGTTTTCTACTAAGGACAGTAAGCATTTGGACAAGCGTATGCATTCATCATCGGGTGAGCAATCGGTGGCACCCAAGTCATAAGGGCGGTCAAAAATGGGATGTCTACAGTTGCCTCTCTTTGACAGAGCTCAAAGTCATGAAATGACATGAGTGAATATCAAAGCCCAGAGACGACCCATTTTGACTAGGCTGTAAGACTTGGGCAAGAAATCAAGACATAAATTAAATTTATTGAGCCGAAAAGCTACCTATGTATCCCTTTGCAGGGAATCAAACCAACATAGTTTTGGGGCAGGATGCAAATGACATGCATAAAAAAAATATACTTTGAGAGCTGTACTCACACGCTTCGCGAAGACGGCTATTTTGAAAAATCACAATCATGCAAGACGATGCAATAAGCAATAACAACTATAATAAGCAATAACAAGATAACAACATGTGAATGAGCTTTAAGCTTAAATTAAAATGGGTTTCACATGGAAAGAACTAAAAGCATGCACTCTAACCATGCAGAAGCCATGAAAAGAGGAGAGAAAAATCGCTTAGGCTCGTGTTTCACGTGCCTTGAGATAACTCTACATACGTTGAAATCGCGAGAAGAGGAGAGAAATTGCTCAGGGTCACGTTTCCCGCGTCCTGAGATACTCTAATCACGCTAAAATCATGAGAAGAAGAGAAAAACCACTTAGGGTCGCGTTTCACGCGTCCAGAGACAAAAATTGCTCAGCTTCACGAATCACGTTGAAATCATGAGAGGAAGGGAACACTCAAACCATGCTGAAATCGTGAGAAAAGCTCTCGATAAAACCGCCCAGGGTCGCATTCCACGCATCCTGAGATAAATTCCAAACACGTTGAAATCGTGTGAGAAAAGAAACACTCAAACCATGCTGAAATCGTGAGAAGAAGTCCTAAGAAAACCGCTTAGGGTCGTGCTCCACGTGTCCTGAAATAAATTACAAACACGCTGAAATCGTGTGAGGAAAAGAACACTCATACCATGCTAAAATCGTGAAAAGAAGTCCTGAGAAAACCGTTTAGGTTTGCGTTCCACACCTCCTAAGATAAATTCCAAACACGTTGATGAGAAAACCGCTCAGGGTTGCATTCCATGCGTCCTGAGATAAATTCCAAACATGCTGAAATCGTGTGAGAAAATGAACACTCAAACCACGCTGAAATCGTAAGAAGAGGTCTTGAGAAAACAGCTTAGGGTTTCTTTTTATGAGTCTTAAGATAAATTCCAAACACGCTGAAATCGTTTGAGGAAAGGAACACTCAAACCATGCTAAAATCGTAAGACAAGATCCTGAGAAAATCGCTCAGGGTCGCATTCCACGCATCCTGAGATAAATTCCAAACACGTTAAAATCGTGTGAGGAAAGGAACACTCTAACCACACTCAAATCGTGGGAAGAGGTCCTGAGAAAACCACTTAAGGTTACGTTCTACGTGTCCTGAGAAAAAGCCCTAAGGGACAATGATCCTAAAC
This sequence comes from Camellia oleifera, assembly GCA_022316695.1. Classification (NCBI taxonomy): domain Eukaryota; kingdom Viridiplantae; phylum Streptophyta; class Magnoliopsida; order Ericales; family Theaceae; genus Camellia; species Camellia oleifera. The sequence goes on from CM039313.1 coordinate 78,321,855, forward strand.
GCTACTCAGCGTAAAAGGACAAATGATACAAGATAACATAAGATGTAAATGAATGCAATAAGTGCGATAGATAATATGATGTGTGGCTGGTAAGCAATATAGTGGATAATGCTTAGGAAATCTAGTAAACAAACAAAGCGGCGCTTTTGAAAGCACCTCATAAGGTGAGTGGCGATGAACTGCTCTACTCAAACGGCAATCTCTCTCTTGTGTTCTTCGAACTCTTACCTTCAACTCACAGTTCAAAGGCCCTCAAATGCTGACATGAGGTAACATCTACAAGTAAAAGCAATGGATGCTGTAGACACCCCATTTTTGACTGTCCTCAAGACTTGGACGTCATCGTTTGAACACTCGATGATCATCCATGCACGTGTTCGTTTTGAGTTTCTGAAGGTCTCAGCTGCGCGCCTTGCCTTAGGATCTCTCAACTTGTCTGTTTTGTGCTTGGTTGTGGACCAAGGACTTGTGGTTTTGCTTCTGAGGAAAGGGGGTGGCTTGTTGGCCATCCCTACAACCCATTGGCTAAGGCATTATGCCATCGGCCATGTTTTCCTGCCATCGGCTATAAGTGTTGGCCGATCGACACTCTTTTTGGTCGATCGACCATATTTTTGAGCTGAGACCTTTCCATTTGCTTTTTGCAGATATTTTGTGCCAGCTGTGCCAGCTAGTATGCACAATTCTCATCCTCCATACACGTTTATGGAGGGATTGCTTTCAAGACTCAAGCTTGTTGAACAAGCTTGAGAATTGAAATTCTATAAGAAGGGAGCCTCCCCTCCCTTTACAAAGGTTCAAAAATTTGATATACAAGTTCTATATATCTCTTTATATATATTTTACCTCTCTCTCTTGTTTAGCCCTTGTTTGTGCCCAAAAGTATAGATTCTTCACACTATTGCACACAAACACCTACTAGAACACCATCATTTGGTTGTTGAGGTCCTTAGGAGTTGGTTTTGGAGTTCTTGGATTGGTTTTGATCAGAGGAGAGTGTTGGAGTTATGTTCTTGAAGGTGTTCTTCAAGGGTGAGTCAACTACCTTTTAATCCCCAATTTTGGTTTAAGCTTTTAAACCTATTTGAAAATTGTTTTAAGCTTAACTCTAAACTACAAAAAGTTCTAATTTTGTGTGCTTGAGATCTTTGTTTAAGCTCATTTTTGTGTTGGAGGGTTTTTTACCCCCTCTTAGGCCTTGTTTGGCCTTGTTTTGTGCCTTTCCTTTTGAGCTTTGGAACCAACTTGTTTTGACCTTCTCACCACTGAAATCCAGAGGATTTTCAGTGGTGGAAAGGTAGTTTTGGAGTCTTGAATAGGAGAGGGACACCCCCCTCTCCTTGTGTCTCATTTGCTAGTATAAATGGCTCATAATAGTAGCACGTTTGCTTATCATGTTTTGGCCCCATTTCAGCAAGTATTTGATGTTATTTTGCCATGCTATACCTCTGTTTTAAGTTGGTTTGATAGCCTCTTACATGCACCATGCACTCGTAGTGTAATCCTCTCTATTGCCTTAACATGCATCTTGCATTTGGATCATCATTCTTGCATTATATTGGCTCAACTCAAAGAAGCTTTTAGTCATGTTTTACCATGCTTGAGCTCTGTTTCATGTTTTTTTAGTCATGCATGCATTGTTTTGTATAGCCATGGTTCAATCTAGCTTGTTAGCTTTGAGTGTCCAAGTCATTAGCATGCATTGCTTAGACCATTTTCATAATTTGGCATCATTTCACATGTGATTTCAGTCCATGTAGTGTAGCTATACACTTGCATTTTTCATCCTTTCAATGCTTTGAAGAGTTGGTGTTTTATGCCTTAAGAGTGGGTCATTGTGCATGCCTCTATGCTTAGGCCTTTAGGATGCCATCTCAATGGGTTTTTGGGCTTATTTTGACATGCCATAACTCTGATTTTTATTGGTTAAGTCATGCCATGTTTGGTTGTAATAGGTGTAGTGTAATGCCCTTTGTTAGCCTCGCATGCCTCATGCTTTTTGGACTTTTGTTCTAGCTTGTGTTGGCTAGGTTCGAGCTTGCTTTTGGTCTTATCTTGACCTACCTTGGGACTATTTTGGTTGCCTTTGGCCCTTTGGGGCTTGCTTTGCATGGCCATGGTGTAAACCCCTTTGCTAGCCTCAAGCTTTGAGCTCTCTTGCATGCCATACTTGCATTATTTGGTTGATTTGGCATCATTCCTCACATGATTTCATAGCTTATTTCATTGCCACATTCTCATGTTTGTCACACCTTGCTCATGTTTGAGGATTGTGCATTGTTGCCTAGTGATAGGCCAATTGGAATGCATGCTTGTTTTGCATTTCATTCCATCATTTCATCACATTTGGCCACTGATTTGGGTATGGCTGAAGTCTGCCCCTTTTGGTTTAAGTCCATCTTTGCATGTTGTTGCATGCTTGCTAGTTTGCATGTTGTTGCAAGCTTGTCCATCTTTGCATGCCATGCATGTTTGTATGTTTAGGTTGCATTTTGCATGCTTGCTATTTTGCATTTTGTCACATGCTTGTTTAGGTTGCATTGCATTTGGCATGCTTGTTACCTTAGCCTTGGGTGCATGTTTGAGTCATATTGTATTTGGCATGCTTATGTTGCATTGCATAGCCTTTCCATGTTGCATGCATTGCATCGTGTTTGGTTTGGGGTGTCAAATCAAACACGAGGACCGAGGGACGTTTCGTACTTGAAGTGATGAAACGTGCCTCAATCCTCGGTCGCCGACACTCTTGATCCAACAAGATAGAGTGCGAGGCATTTATGTGTTTTTGTGCATTCATTCTATATTGATTTGTGCAATTCGACCTCTTTGGCCATCATGCATCGAAATGCGTGATTGATGGCTCAAGAGTCGAGCACTACACTCCTTTGAGTCTCAAACATGATAAGGGGTGTAGTTGCACAACATTTTCTTGCAAATGTATTGCCATGCCTCTGTTTGTACTTTGCTGTAGCAAAAGGAGCAGTCTGCAGGAAGAGATAGCCGATCGGCTATCTGGTGTGCCGATCGGCTAATTATTTTTGGCTGATGGACTCAAAAGTGGTCGATGACCCTTTTCCCTTGGCCGATGGCCTCTCAGCATGTCCATGAGGTGGTTCAGAAGCATCACAGAGATTTTCACAGTTTTCAGAGGTGCAAAACAGTACAAACAGAGGCAACATGAGGCACGACAACAGATTTCCGAGTGAAGCCGACCGAGCATGCATATGTCCCTCTTCTCGAGGCCGCTTTAACTGTTTTGTAACTTAATTAATTTGTTTGATTAGTTAAGAGTTTTGCAATAATTAATTATCTAGGGTAGTTAATTAATTAGTTGATTTGTATTATTTATTCGAACCCTCTGTCGAGAGGGCACAATTTTGTAATAAGTGTGTATGAGTGTGTGAATGTCTTCCAACCCCACGTCTTTCTCCCTTTTACTTAACCACTTACGATGGTTAGTTCTAGGGCATATTTCAATTAGCATACTTATGATAGCATGTTTGCATTCATTCATCTGTCTTGCATGCACCGGGCTCGGCGCATCATACAACTGCATTGTATTTCAATACCAATTTGAATATATGATTATCAAATTGCATTTCACATGCCATCTTAGAATAGCCGAGCCTATTTCTAGTTGCATTTTGCATGTGTTGCATTAGCCATCTAAACATAGCTAGGATCATGCATTGATTACTAACTAACTTCTTGTTTTGGCCCGGAGTACTAGGTAAGTGTTTATGCTTTAGCATCTTGCATGAGTGTGAGTGTTGCCATGATAGCATGCTTGCCATGAGGCTATTTGCTTAAATGATATAACTGCCTGAATGCTTGTGGGTGAAGGTTGGATTACTTGAATTGGAACAATTCATCGAAATGCGAGTTTTAAGCCCACTTGAGAGTGGCAAATCATGTTTTCTAAGCCCACTTGAGGGTGGCAAATCCACGTCTTAGCCTACTTGCGAGTAGCACCTTCAAACCATTTTTTAACAAACAAACATGAGATGTTTTGTTCCAACTTAGGCGATCTAGTCTATACTTGTATGTTGTGCGCATCACATAGTAATTCTAGGCTAATAACCGGAATAAAAGCGCATGTGTTTTCAAAAACAAAATATTATGTTAGTAAAGGCCGATCTTTGATTGGGCGAGCAGGGGTGCTCATTGCATAACCTTCCCCTCTCGTACCCAAGTTCCCGAGCCGAGGCAACTTTGGTGATGATGGACACGTGGCCTTAGGCACGGGTCAGGGTTTCCTAAATTTTCCAAAACAAAAACATTTAGGTGGCGACTCTGTATCTGGAAAAGCAGTCCATGTTTGGCACTTCTTTATTAAAATCAGTTTTCCAAAACGATTTGCCGAATTTGGACTCTTTGGTGATTTATCGGTCTCACATTGCACTTTGCGGGTTTAGATTCAAAACCGTGACATTAAGTTCGAACTGTAGTAGCCTAATGAACAAAACGGATTTTCGCGCCATCTCGCACGCAGAGCTGAGACATTCGGGCACGTCTACAGATGTCGTTTTTCTTCCTGATCATATTCATAACTTTTTCTATTCTCCAACGGGGTGACAGACTAGGTTGGTTCAGTATTCAGAATTGAGGCGTATATACGCTACCTCAACCTATGGGGCTGCTATTCAGATTTCAAGTCGCAGATACAACCCTGGATACACCCCTTGATATTTAAACCAGACTTTAGTCTCGGAAATTCCAAACCTTTGTGTTCTAGGCATCGCCATTTGAACTCTAGTTTCCACCGTCGCAATTGGTCTCCTAAGAACTCATTGGAAACACAGCCAAGACGACTCTGGCAGGGAATGGTGTTCAGGAAGAGCACTTTGATTGCCATTTTGACTTGAAACAGGCTTGAACTTGAGGTCGAGGTACACTCAAACTTTGGAGAAATAACAAGGTCTGGGAAGGTGCCTCCGGAATGCAATCTCGAAAATTGCTTAGATGCTCTAATTTTCCATCCTTTTCTTTTGCTTTTGCTTTGTAGTCCAGAACCTATGTAGCTTCAGATAGGTCCTCATTCTGTTGCTCTCTTTTTTGATCGAGCTTGGACCGTTCAGTTTATGAAAGAAAGAATTCTGTTTTGCACACCATGTTAGGAATGGTACGACACTCTGAGCACAAAACGATTTATTTTTGCAATTGAAGTGGGTATTGAGCCTAACACAAAATACAACCCAACAAAGGAAGAACAAAGTAAAAACAACCTAAACACATTGATTTACACCTACCGAAATCAAAACAACTCAAAACAAGACTCGAGATAAACAAAAAAACAACAACAACACAACACTTGGATGTTTTCCACCAGTGGGAGATCTCTTAGTTCACAGGGAGCCCATTGCTTCTCCAGGTAATGTTTCCCACCCTTTCTTATTTATGGCTCTCACATCACTTTGGCCCTCGATCTCTATTTTCTCTCAAAGCCCTTTCCTTACTTTTGCTCTCATCGCACATCTCTCTAATCTTTAATCTCTCTTATTTTTTTATCTCTTTGTAGGTGTGGTTGATGGATAAGCTGGAAGTTATGGACCCTTGCCCCTAGTACTCTGCTAATTCTATTTCTTCCGCTAGCGGCTAATTGACTTTCCCTCAGAGGGATGGTGGTGCAACTGGATGTGCAGCAGATCTCCAGCTGACATAGCCTGGTGTTGCCCCTGGCTTAACTTGAGCGAGATGAGCTACAACATGTTCCACTGGCCAGGTATACAATTGACTGGTCTAACACATTGCGTTTTCTACTTTCCCATTCTGGTTCAGACACTAATTTGGGTGTGATCAAACCCGTCTAGATGAGGAGGTCAAACATCCAGCTTCATTTCCAGTCAGTGCTTCACACTTGGCTTGATACCTCACTGCTTGAAGGATAGGAGAGTTTTTTGGCCTCTGCTATTAGCTTCAGTTGTCCCTTTCTGGAAAGTACGTTGACGATGGGAAAAAGACAGAAAACTTGACTCGATTGTGCCCCTAGTTCATCATTTTAACCATTTTTTTGTTTTTGGCTTTCTGTTAAAACAATCTTGACCAGCATGAGGGTTAGATTAACATGCTTGATTGATTTTCTGTTTTGAAATCATGTAAGTCAAGTTGTGAGAACTGAAAATTTTCCTTTTTTGGGTCCAAAAAATGGTCCAGTTTTGGAAAAATGGAATAATTTTTGGGAAAATTAGTCAACTTTACTAAAAATTTTCACAAACTGTTTTTGCAAATGACCACTACCCGACCAACGAGGAATTAACTCTTGAGATGCACAACCTCAGATCTGAACTTGATTTGTCTTGCAGCTGAATGTTTTAACGAAATAGGACAATAGATTTTGAACGAAGACGAGCCAATTGGACATGGATATGATAGTCGAGTTAAACAAGGATAAGCCAATCAACATGGATGAAACAAGTAGGTTAAAAATGGTTAGGGCCGAACTTCAGGATGAGGTTGCCTACGTGTCCCAAAGATGGGAATCAGGCCGTACGTAGTTCTCGGGGTTAAGGTGCACTTGGGTATTAACTCTCTCCTTTTGTGCTCTAACTTTTGTTAAAGTCGTCTTTCCGGATTTTCAACCATGCGAGCTATTTTTCTTTTCATTTTTCTTTCTTTTTCTTTTCTCTTTTTTTTTTTCCTTTTTTTTTTGTTTGCATTTTTTATTCTTTTTCTTTTCTTTTTGCTTCTTTTCTTTTTTTTCTCTTTTTCTTGCTTTAACTTTTGCCTGGGTCGCCCTTCCGGGTTTTCGGCCTAGCGAGCCTCTCAATGATAGAAAAGTTTAACTTGTCCATGTTGATTGGCCGTAGGATCTCTAAGCCATCTAAATCCACGAGAATGGCCGTTGTTCCTAACTTGATGATGTAAGAGCCCATCCAATTGGGTCTGAATTTACCCCTAGTGTCATGGATAGGAACTTGATTGTCCTTCAACAAAAATTTTCTTCTCTTAGATTCTGGGATTTGGCTTTTTTGCCAATCTCCATTGGTTTGAGAAGTGACCTATTTTTGAATCTTTGATCACATCTGACATTTTTTGCCCCTAGTTCAAGGGTTGTTTCTCATCCAACTATGCAAGCTTCCTTTGATGACATCTGACCTTCTTGCCCCTAGTTCAAGAGTTACTTCCAATCCGATTATGCAAGCCTCATACTTTGGTTGACTGTTTAAACACTCTGAATCAAAGTTTGAAAGCAAAAGGTGTGAGCCTTGAGGCCGAGAGTGATCCTATGTTATATAATCTCAAGATCAATTCCAGGCATTCTTCATGGGACCACATGAAAATATTTTTCGAAATATTTTAATAAAGCGACTAGTCATTCATGCTCCTCTGAAGACAATGTAGAACCAATCTGGACCAAGCCAGGATCCTTCTCAGTACTCATATTAACAGATATGATCTCATTCATTAAGGGCTTAGCATGCCTTTCTCTCAGTCGATCAAATTTTGCAAATCCCCACGGAATTCCTTCCTCTTTGTTTTCATTACAGTTTTGGAAACAATTTTGAAAAGCTTTGGTCAATGCAATGATTTAAAGGCACAGAAAAGTAGGTGGAAATTACTGTCGTTTCATTCAGAACTTTTGGCGCAACTAGCTTAATGGTAGAAACAGACTCAAAAGAAAGAGTGAAAAGACAAACAAAAACAAATAGGGACGTGATGTCCAAGTTAACATGCCCAAAATCACCTAACCTCAATAGAACAAGATTGACTCAATATAACAAGACGGACTCAACAACAAGATTGACTCGATACCCAGTTCAGAAAGTAAAATAAACAGCATTTTGAAAGTGCTAAAAGAGTGTGTGTCATCTACCACATCGGGAGTAAAATGAGCGCTATTAGCAGGTGGTTCATTCCTAATCACATAGTCACATTATCCCCCAAGTTCCTTGATCCAGCGCTAATAGACTTTGTAGGACCCGGTGGAGTGATGACCTTTTTGTCAATCAAATCTTGAACTTCATGGGGAAGACGAAAACAACTGTCAGTGTCATGGCCGATTTGTTGATGAAAGGCACAGTACTTGGCAACATTATGCATGGCTAGAAGGAAATTAGGGAGAGGCCAAGGGTCAAGGGATTTGAGATGGCCTTGTCCTATGAGGATTTGGAGAGCTTTGAATAAGGTCATGAAAAGGGGATTGAAGGTGGGCTTACTAGTCCTGATAGGATTGACAAAGGGGTCGGCAAGTGTTGACAGGGTTTGATGATCTCTTACGAGTGTAGGATTAGAGCTGAAATGGGTGTTTCTAGTATGTCATCCCTTTTCCTGGCTTGCCCCTTGATTCAAAATGCTCCCAACCTGAGCGCGACAAAAGTGTCATCTATAATTTTTTGCAACAGCTGCAAGAACTTGCTGTTTGTTCAGCCCTTTGACCTTCAAAGCCTTAACAGCCCACTAAAGATGTTCATAGGGATCAATGCCTGCCCCGACCTTGTTCTTGCCACTTGTATCTACTTTACCAAGAGATTGGGTGGCTATATTGAAGCAAGGCCCATTCATTGTTGACATGTCATTACCTAAACTTGAGATAGCTTTGGGTTAGCCCTCTTCAAATGCAACCCGTCCAAGATTGGTGAGCCTTTTGACGTGAAATTTTTGATATGTGATGTAGTCGATGATGGAGCCAATATCCCAAAGGCTAGATCTGCCATAGTTCTCTAAAGATCTTCAATCATGCTCATTAGCTCAGAAGTAGTGGGTTCATAGGTTTGAGATGATTGGGGTTCAAATGCATCCATCATACACAAGTTTTTGCTTTTTGGAATGAACACCTCAGGCTTGGGTAAATGAGCTGGAGTAATATATATGCTAGGGTTGTAGGTGGATGATAGTGTATGGATTAGGTTGAAGTGTGGAGGTAATGGCTTAGTGGTGGACTAAGGCCTTTTTGGTGGAGCTATGATCTCATTGTCAATAAGATCCTGAATCTTATGACAAAGGTAGATGCAACAGTTTGTATCATGACCATGTTGTTGATGATAAACACAGTACTTAGCGGGGTCATGTCTTGGTGGAAGAGGATTTGGGAGGGGTCGGGATTCTAGAAGCTCTAGGTGCCCTTTTTCTAGCAGCGTTTTCAAGGCTTGAGAGAGACTCATGTAAAGAGGATGGAAATTTCGGGCTTGGCACCGAGTTGAAGTGGTTTGTTTTTGGCTATTAATAGGAGTGGTGACAATGTTTACTTCTGAGCATTTTACAGTTGTGCTACCACTGGTAGTAGCATTGGAACTGCAAACAACATTCTTCATCACAGGCTCATTATCTTCCACAATGATCCCTTGTTTGATGGCATCCTCTATTTGAAGCCCCATTTCATGAAGCTTTATAAAGGTAAATAGAGGTAAAACAATCATCTTTTGTAGCAACTTACCATGTAGATTCCGAACAACCATTCTTATCTGATCTTTCTCGGAAGGTCTCGTGGTCATCATCGAGGCTTTGGCCCTCCATCTAGTCACAAACTCAGAGAAACCCTCCTTCGGCTCTTGACGGGTTGCCTCGAGATCACATGTTGTGACCTCAATCTGTGTATTGTAAGAGTACTGAGCAATGAAGGATTCGGCCATCACCTCCCAATTTTTTTTAACGGAATCTTCCAACTTGGCATACCAAATAGCCGCTATACCTGACATGGTGCGACCAAAGGGAGATAGCTTCTGTGGTCTAGTTAAGCCCATCGGCCTTAAGATATCAGAAAACAATCGCAAGTGGACCATCGAATCCTTGGAGCCGTCAAAACAATCAATATGCGGCATCTTAAATCGATCCAGTAATGTAACTGCAGAATCAGAGTATTCATCCTCTATGTCTAGGACGAAGTTAACCCCTTGTGCTCTCTCGAACAACTTCTCTAATTTATTGACTTTGAGCGCAGTTGAATCGACTTTGAATTCAAATGGTGCCTCGATCTGATAAACTGGTGCTTTGGAAACTTGTGCTAGGATTGGCTCTGTTAGATTGTCTTGGTTTTCTTGGACATTGGCAATATTAGCAGTGGCACTGGGCACAGGGATAGCTGTGGTAGGTACATGTGATGCAGAGGCCGTTGCTGGCTGCAGGTGCTGTTGCTATAGCCTTGTTATAACCTCGACCTGACGAGCCGTAACCTCGACTTGATGGACCGCGTCATGCTGCAGTGTCTCGACTGTCTATTGCAAATGATGTATTAGTTCCTCCATACTGGCCAGGAGATACTGTGCTATTGGAATAGGTGACTGGTCTTGGACTAGACTGGAAGTAGATGACTGTTCCTGAACTGGACTAGACACAGGTGAGCAGAGGGATGACTACTGTAGGAATTGGACTGGTGAATTCTATCTAATCCTTCTTCGCCTTGTAACTGGCAGTAGTGAAGCAAACACTAGTTTCCCTTGAACTAGGTCCCCAATCTTACAAAGTCTATCGACACGAGTCCAGAGTACCCGGGAGATATTGGAGCCTTCTGAAGCTATGGTTCTAAGACTACCTAGCAAAAGAGAAAACAGACAGCACCTTAGCCTAATTCCACGAGAATAGATATGATCACAGCTGAGTGAATGTACTCCCCGCTGAATTCTGCCTCAAAATAGATACCAACTGTACCACTGATATGAACATTCCTGTATAGTTTCACTATAAAGCACATACCAAGTAAAGGGAGCCAAAACACCCCTATAAGAAGGTAGGGTTACCTTATCCTAGTTTTGGCATGAACTAGGGTTTCACTACTTTAACCAAGTGGTTTACGCAATCCTGCACGCAGGTTAGTATCATGTCCTAGTTTGGAACAATCACTATGGCTTACTATATGTAGCTAGGCCAAATGGTCAAAGAGGGGTACCTCAGCAAAACTACCTAATATACCTCTCACACCTAATACCGAGAAGTGAAATGAGGATCAAACGCTATAGCGGTAGTCTAGATCCAAGGGTTGTGTTCCCAACATGGCAGAGCCCACGATCAAGATCAGCCTTTTGGCAAGATTTTGGGCAAGCCTTTAGCAAACTGTCCAGGAATAGCAGCAAACACAGTGACTTAAGCGCACCAATGCAAATGTAATGCAAAGAACATATAAGTGTAGATAAAATTTCACATCATGAAGCTCAAGTCAAGTTCTCTAAAATCTCCAACAAAGTCGCCAGAAACTGCAGCTCGACTTTTTGTGCTCCTTTCGGATACAACTAGCTCTACAATTCAGACTCCTGTGGTTCTGAATCTGATTCCACAAGTGTGATGTGAAATAGATAAACACAAATGAGTCTAAATTCGGCAATTCTTTTAGAAAATCAATTTTGAATCAAAATGCCAAAAATGGACTGCTTTGCCAGATACAGAGTTGTGACCTAAATATTATTGAGAAATTTAGGAAACCCATGACTCGTGCCAAAGGCCACGTGTCCGTTATCACCAAGATTGTCTCGGCTCGGGAACTTAGGTACAAGAGGGGAAGGTCATGAATTGAGCACCCCACTCACCCAATCAAAGATCGGCCTTTACTAATCATGATGTGAGTCTTATTTACATTATATGCTCTTTTTCCGGTTATTAGGCACTAATGGCTCCAAAAGCAGACAGACAGAGCAGACCGATCGAATAGTTTACGGCGTGTGACCTACATAAACAGATAACGGATACACATTGAAACACACACTCAGAAAACATTTAACTCATTACGGTTCGTTCTTAGTGTGTTTCTAAGTCTTATCCTAATTATTATGTATTAATTAGGGTTTAGGAATACCTAAGATGCAATGAGGATGCTAAGATGTGCTTTGGAACACTTAGCCAAAATTTCAAAAATAGGGTAGTCTGCTCGAGCAGTCTGCAAAGTCTGCAAAAGTACTTGTTGCATGATTTTACCGCTCAATAGATGCTTGACGGTCACTCAAGCCAAAGACTGAGTAAACAGGGTCTCCACATGAGCGCAACTTCCTACGCTCGAGCGGTTTGTAAAAGTTTGGGAGCTCTCATTTTAAGCTTGAGCGTAACTTCGGTTGCTCGAGTGGAGGGTCAAAATAAAGGTGGTCACTTGAGCGCAAGTTCTACTGCTCGAGCCAACCCCCAAACTCTACAAAAGTACTGGGAGCTTGCAGTCTCTACTTGAGCGCAGACTTCACCGCTCGAGCGAAAGGTGCAAGTTCTGAAATTTTCCAAATTACAGTTCTAAGTTCAAAACTCAAGTTCAAGACTTTAAAACACATCCTCTTGGGCCCAAAACTTGAGGAACGTTTGTAAACTTGTAAAACATAATGAATTCAAAATCATTTCACAAAATCAAAGCCCAATAGCATGCCAATTGTACAAAATCAAACTTGGAACTTAAAGAACATAACATGAAGATAACATGCATGAATTGTCTGGACTTCAAAGCTTTCAAAACATGATCAAATGAGGTAAACAAATACATGTTGAATTCTTAGAAGAAAGCCAAAATGAGGACATGCAAGAGGAAATTCTTTGAAAACATCTCCAAAACACAATGAAATAAGCATGCATGCATGTCTTATGCTTTGATCCTATAATATGTGCTCAATTCTTGTCTTAATCTTGAATTTCTTTTGAACTCATGTATTCGCTAAATTAATTACATAATCAAGGGCTTGAATTCTCACATAAACTTCCCAATTGAGCTTCAAGTAGTTATATTCGTAAGTGTCAAAGCTAATTCTCCTTAGTTCCTCTTATGTTTTTTCCTTTTGATCTCAATTCTCTCCTCCTCTCTTTCCTCTCACTTTTGTGCCTCAAGATTGAAGGAATAAGAGTGTTTAATGAGTCTAGAGTCATATATAAGCCTTATATAGGCTAATTAGGAAGTCTAAGTAAGTCTTATTTAAGCTTATTAACTTTAATGATTTTATTCTAATTATTGGGTTCCGGATCAAATTTCAATTAAACCTACCATAAAATTCTAAAAATTCCAAATAACACATAAACCAAGTCAATTTCACATTCTGTGGCCGATAACGCCTTCAATTCATATAATGAAATAGAAACACAGAAAGATATTCCTACAGCAGACAAATATAAACTCAAGTAATGCAACACACATGCAATTAATTCAGAATTTCTTCTTAATTGCTGATTAGGCACTTTTAATCATGGATTAGTGGCTAATCACTGTTTGGGGTTGTTACACGTCATTTGTTCAGACATTCCTCGTTTTGATCTTGTAAGTCTTCTGAACCCCCTTTTTCATCTTGCTTATGTTTTTTTGTTGAATTTTCAACTTTGCTTCACCATCGATCCACCTTCAGTCTATCCATCCTTCAACATCTCCATGGCAAACTATCTGAAAGCCTTGTTATCTTAGAATAAGGTTGCCACTTTTTGCTGCCATTATTCTATTCCCAACGATGTTCAAATAGAGCTTGTTGCAGACATGGTGGTGGATATGAAGAGGATAGACACTAATACCATAGTGTTTCTATTGCTAGCCATTACTGAAGGCAGAGTATGACTTCCCCTACACCATTTTCTTTGAACTATTCTCCATTATTAGGGTTTGATTCCCTCATAATCGAATATAATTTTTTACTGAATAATCATGGGTATCGTATCACTCAATTGTCGATTGCGAATTAATCTAGGCATCCCTATTATTCTGCATTACTACGCCCTTGCCAAATCATATGGTTGGCTAGGATGATTGTTTCTTAGGGCCAAGGACATGGATCACCAACTGGTGACCATGCTTGCCAGTTGAGGCAAAAGAGTGGATGATGTCATGGTCCTAGTGAGTGGAAATTGGGAATTCAGCTCTAAGGAAGACCATTTGGACTAGATTCCTAGGCAAAAAGGGAAACCAGGTGGCCAAGTAATTCAACAGTCATTTTTAATTCTATTTGGCTATCAATGTATTAACAACTTTGCTTCCTTGCAAGTAACGATCTGAAGAAGTCGATCACTTCATTGGACGAAGCCGTCTTGGCCCACGTCAAGACTGCTCTTAAGTATACTAGCCTAGAGAATCTCGAAGGGCAAGGCCGCGCTGCATATATTCTTCTTAGATACGATCCATCTTACTCTAGTTTTGCTGTTGCTGATCACATTCCCATTTCTGAAAAAAAATCACAGTTTATGGCTTTGGTTTTCGAAAGTTTCGTCAACTTGAGGGATGTGGGAACCATTAAAGTAACAGACAGTGAAAGTAGCAAAGCAAGCACCGAAGAATCTAATCAGGTTGTCGAACAAAGTAAAGGCATAGATAACGGAGATGTCGAGCAAGCGCAGTAGGGCATTGATTCGGTTGTTGAGATCAATGAAAGCGAAGAATCCAACCAACAGCGTATGGAATTAGTGTCGTCTCCTGCTCGAGCCGATTTGGGAGGCACTCAGGAAGAGGCCGATATATTTTTTGACTTGGATGACCTTTTTGGGTCTAGAGCCAAAGATATGGCAGGTGAGTCCCTATCGCTCGCCTAATTTGCTAAGAAGTAAAATGCTAAGAGGATGGCAGCAAGGAGAAAGACGGGTGCCGCTGGAAGTAGCCAAGAGATCCCCCTGCCAGTGGTGACCTAGTCCAAAGAGATCACTACTCCACCCATTCCCACAGAGTCAGCATAGCCAACTCTTAAGCCCTCGATCGAAGAAATAGTGGCTAAACAAAAAGGGGTGAGAAGCACCCTGCTGAGCCCAGTAAGTCGGTCGAGCGGTCGATTGAGAAAAGACCAAGGGCTTCACCCACTTTGGATCTGGTGGCGCCGTTTACAATTCAGCCAAAGATTAGGGGGTCGTTCCTCTCCATGGACATATCGGTGGTAAAAGAGCCTGCCATTGCGCTAAGTATGGCTACAGCCATCACGTTGCCTTTGGACAAGGCAGTGTTCCATACTAAGTCGAATGTTATCTCAATCACTATGGCCGCACAATCGATTATTCGGATGAGTTGATTTCAACAAACATATAAGTTAGTAAAACCTTCTTGCTTTCTTAATATAAACATTCTCTTTTGCATGCAACTAAGCAAATTGCGAAGATTGGCCGTCGCACCATGACGCTGTCAAGCTAATCAACCAACTTAAAGGAAAAGTGGTGACCGAGCACAGTAAGGAAAAGCCAACAGCTGCCGAATTGACCATAGCAATGTAGAGCTCTGAAGCTGAAGCGAAAAGGGCTGATGAAGAGCGTTTAAGGGCCAACTGTGAAGAGGAAAAAACAAAACATGTCGACCTACTTCGTCGTGCTACCAAAGAAAGGGAAAATCTTTTGGATTCCGCGTTGAAAGAAGCAAAGGCAGACTTGGAAAAGCTTAGGGCTAAGCTTCTGGCAGCTAAGACGGTGACAGAACAAGCACAATCGGTGGCGGCCAAAGCATTTGGAGATGGAGAGTTGTTAGCTATGGAGAAGTATGCCGATGAGGCCCTGAAGTTTGAGAATTGAGGCTTCAAACACGATTGACTCAAGGCATTGGCCACCGCACAAGTGAAGCTGGACGTGCTGATTCCTTTTAAGCAGGAAAAGGTGGAGCTGCTAGAGTCGGACCTAGAGGAATAGATCTGATGCCAAATAGTTTAGACTAAGTTTCCATTGTAATAGTCTTTTTGCTTCTTTTTTTTGTTTTTTTGTTTTTTTAAGAATTGATGTACTTGGGTTGGGCCATTTTCATATGTAAAGTGACCTAGTCATGTATCAAGCCAATTTATAAATGAAAACATTTTACTATGCTTCAAAATTGTCTTGTTAGATGGGTATAATTGAAATGTATTCGTGTAATCATCATAGCGTAATTATTAACGTAATTTGAACAATGAGAGTCAATAAATTAAGTATTGTGTTAATTCAGCATACAACCGAGTTGCTGCTTCTCAAACAGGGTACACTATGTTTGTTCGGCACCTTTCTATAATTCACCACTTATCTGCCGAACAGATTCATATATCTGTCCTTGCCCCGGTGAGAACGAAGGAAAACTCCAAGCCAAATATTTGAACGCGATCGATGATGCGTTCTCACACTAAGTAGATTCATACATTTGCCCCTGCCCTGGTGAGAACGTAGGTAGACTGCCAGCCAAATAATTAAACATGAAAGACGACATATTCTCACTGAGTAGATTCATCTATCTGCTATGTAGGTAGACATTTTCCCCTGCCCTTAATGGAAATGTAATGGTGCACCAAAAATGGGCCAACCAGATACGATACGTATTGACGGTTTGTACTAGTGAATAAAGGAATGAAGCATATGTGGAGTCTTTTGGGTAGCATCTAGAGTAATGCTTTGTTGTGAAAATAAAGTGGTATGCTCAACCAACTTGTAATTACTTTGGTTACTTTAAATAGATTCATCATTTTCGACAAAGAGATTCAAGTTTTGAGAAGGGTTCATCGGAGCAATAGCAAACGTAGAGGAAATCCTTTTTGTTGTTGAAGCTTGCGGGGTCGCATATGTTAGGAAAGTTGTTCTTCAATAGTAGAGGTGAGGGGAAGAGTTTGGCAGAGCTAGATGCGAAGATGAGCCAAGAAGCGCCTCGGGATTATGTTCGCAATGGGAACATGGGACCGAAGGAGCAAAACAAGCGTTGATCACCTACACGACGAAGTAGGTCTCCCAGAAGGGATAATTGAAGCAAATCTCCTAGAAGTAGGGTCCAAAAAAGAGGGAATAATATAACCGCCAGTTGTCATGTCCCACTTCGGAATGCGCTGAGTAAGCTGCAACGTCCATTTAGCTTCTCTGTTTTTATTGGGAATAAGTCCATCACCGAAGCCAATTCGATTGTTCATGACCCAAACATGGCAGTTGAATTCACGTGGCAAATCTTCCCCTAAGAAGTGCACCAATCAATGACCGATTGGGAAGACTATGAAGTCTTCAGAGAAGGGGTCCACGGAGCCATCACGGGACTCTACAGTTCATATGAAGTCAGCATGCACCTTTGTGCCGCTTGAAAATAAATTGAACACAAAGATGGGTGGATTCAGAACTTACAGCTTTGACTCGAAAAAGCCTGGAAGCAGGCGAATAACGAGGCTTGGAAAGCTAGAGTGGCAGAATTGAAGGCAACGAGGGACAATATCAAAAGACACAATTACACAATGCCTCATGGATCGTGCAATAGCTGATTGTGATATTGCCAGTATTTTTGCAAGAGAGGCTATACTGACTTGAGCTTATAATAAGGGCTTCTTTGAAGGAAGAAAGATTGGTATTGACAACACAATGGAGAAACTAGCCGACGACGTTTGCCAATGTGAAAATTGTGGCTTCAAGAACGGATGGATCAAAGCATTACAATCGGCGGGTGTAGATTCTACGTTGTCATTATATCAGAGTTGTGTCATGCTGTTTAAAGCCTACAATGCTGAGAAAACAGACGATGTGGAGGAGCTCAATCGGCCTTAGGATAAACTGATTTGGGTTCCTATGACTAGGACGTTGATTGGCCTTAGGAAAAATGTAATGTGATGATATCTTCTTAATAAAAATACAATTATGGTTATTTGTATTTGTCAAACCAATTGTGTCTAAATTACGTGCTGTAAATAAATAAAAAAATGATGCTTTGTAGAATGCTCCGAATTTGAAGGTTTTACTGATGGTTCTTCATGCCAAGTACAAAGAGCACTCCGAATTCAAAGGGTTTACTGATTGTGCTATGTGCCAAGCACGAAGAGCGCTCCGAATTCGAAAGCTTTACTGATGGCGCTTCATGTCGAGCACGAAGAGCGCTCCGAATTTGGAGGCTTTACTGATGATGCTTTTGAATAGGATTGCAAACGAGCTGAGCCAAGCTTTTAGATGTTTAGCCTCGGCTCTGTCAAAATGAGGAAAGCTCGAGCTTGGCTTGAGCTCAAGTCGAGCTTCAAAAATTATGTTTGAGCTCGACTCGTTGGCTAATTTAAAAGCTTAAGCTTGGCTCGTCTAGGCTCGACAATGTAAACGAGCTCGAACAAGCTCAAAATTCAAATTCACATCTATAACTTAAAAAATGAAATTCCAATTCACATATGGAGAGTGATTGTAGACACCCCATTTTTGACCGACCTTAAGACTCAGACGTCATCGATTGAGTGCTCGGTGATGTTACGTATTGTGCTCGTTCAGAAGTCTTAGAGTCGCGGCCGTGAGCCCTGCCTCCGGACTTCCGAACCCTTTTCTGTGCCTTGCTTCGGTTTGCGAACCAGACTCGGTTTTCTCTGTTTCTTTTCCTAAGGGGAGGGAGAGGTCCCGTAGGCCATCTCTCAGTGGCCGTGGGCTACATTTCGTGGCTGTAGGCCATTTTGCCCATTCCGGAGCCCGGTTCCCGGTTTTCGGAGCCGTTAGGCCGTGTGCCTCGGTTCGGGACCGCCTAACCATCTCTGATTGCTCCGGTTTTTGGCATGCATCCTATTTACTCCCTTTTGAGGGACACTGAGGTCTGAGAGACCCACTTCATCGTTGAATGCCACTTTCGGTGCTTAACAGTCAGTTTTTGGGGCCTCGGACTGCGCGTTTCGGCCCCGAAACATTCGTTTTGCATCGGTTTTCGTTCATTTTTGGCAGGTACCTCTGTTTCATCAAAAGGAAGGCCGTAGAAGGGTGGGAGGCCAGCAATTGTTTCAGCAACCAGTTATATTCCTCCAGCGCCCTCCGACGCCCGTTTTTCTCACTTCCAAGCCAATGTTGACCACCCTAGGGTCACTTTCTTCAGTCCTAACCCCCATATTTGTGTTGTAGACATCTGGGAGGACACAAATATCATATGGCCGGCCATTAATTCCACTTGAACCTTTTGAACCCCTTTTAAAAATGGCTTGTTCTCTCTCCTGTTTCACAGTTGCCAGTTTTGAACCACAGGGTTGTGTTGAGGGCACCTGGGAGGACACCAATATCTGGTGGCTGGCCAGAAAATCTTTTTGACCATTTTGACCCTTGGCCGGCTGGCCATGGGGGGTGGCCGGCCGGCCACCTGCAACTCAGATAGTTGGCCGGCCAGCTTCCTCAGGGTGAGTACATTACAGCTGTGCATTGTTTTTCCCTCCAAAACCTGTATCCGGAGGGAACTTTTTTGGAGGGAAACTTGATGCAATTTCCCTCCCCTTTTTCCCTCCTTTTCTCCCTCTCTTTGGTCCATATAACCAGCTGCAAAAACCTGGTTTTAGGGTTACAAAAAATTGCTTTGAGCTCTTGCATGCATATCTCCCTCCATCTCTCTCATTTCCTTCAAAAAATTCCCAAGTTCTACACCCTTTCTTCATCACCACCTAGCACCACCACCACTACTCCATTTCCAGCAGCTTGGGGAGTTTTTCAGAGGCTAGGAGGCAACATTTTTGGTCCAAGAGGCAGCAAAAGGGTTGGTCTACAAGGGTAAGTTCATTTCCCCTCTTTTGGTCTCATTTTTGCAACATTTCTTAGCCCTCTTTTCTTACTGTTTTGGGCTCTGACCCT
Source organism: Camellia oleifera (assembly GCA_022316695.1). Classification (NCBI taxonomy): domain Eukaryota; kingdom Viridiplantae; phylum Streptophyta; class Magnoliopsida; order Ericales; family Theaceae; genus Camellia; species Camellia oleifera. The sequence continues at coordinate 78,341,208 of CM039313.1, forward strand.
AACTAGAAATAGGATTATTTTGAGCCATTTTTCATGTTTGTTTAAGGGCTCAACACTGTTTGGGACCCCCATGTTGCACTTGCTTCAATGCCCTCTTGAATGCCATTTTCTTGCATGATATTTTTAGCTTGTGTGTGATTTGTTTTGGGGCCTGATGTAAACTTTAAATAGGCCTATTTTGAGCCTCTATTCAACATTGAAGAAGGGATCAACACTGTTTGGGATCTCCATGTATCACTTGCCATTGTACCCCTCTTTGGTCCTTATTTTTGCATACTTTGTTAGCTTGTCTTGCTTCTATTTTTCGGCCATGATCAGAACTGAGAGTGGCCATATTTTGACCCATTTGTCATGTTTCATTAAGGGTCTTTGGCTGTTTGATGAATATTTTGTATACTTTGTGTTACAGCCCTCTTATGGCCTTAATCTTGCATTGTATTTTGAGCATGTTTGCATACTGATTTGGGACTTTTCATCTACTGTAAATAGTCATATTTTTTGTCCCTCTTCAGTTTTTTAGAAGGGTCTTTTTCTTTTTGGGCATTGCATCTACCACTTGCCTCATTGCCCCCCTTGCGGAGCCATTTTTGTATGCCATTTTAGCCCTGCTTTTGCCCACTGTTTGGCCATGCTTTGTATTGTAAAAATACTATTTTTGGGGCTTCCTTGCTTCTGATTTTACACTTCATGTCCTAATTATGCATGCTTTGTATAGCTGTAAGTCATTTCATGTACCTAGTTTTGCATTTCGAGGTGATTCCATGCATCGGGTGTCATTTCGCCTCGTTTCGGGACTGTTTTGCCCCTCATTTTGTCACTGATTTTTTGCATGTTCGCATATCATATTCCATGTCTTTGCCATGTCTCATTAGAGTGGCATTCAGTGCCTGAGGGTCGGTCCTCGGTTTGCGTGCACGCGGGCACGCATTTCGAGTTGTCTTGTTTTCATCAGATGGCCTCTTATGTGAGTGTGGCTGAGGCTCTCTCATGTTGGTGTAAGCCCATATTGCATTGCGTATGCCATTTCATCCATAGCATTGTGTATGCTCGGTTGTATATCACCTCGTGTAGTGTGTATGCCATTCCATAACATTGTGTATGTTAGGATTGTATCTTAGTTGCATTTCACGCATATCATGCATATTGCATCGTGTTCGGGATAGGAGTTAGCCCGAGCACGGGAAACGAGGCACGTTTCGTACTCCGAGTGACGGAACGTGTCTCAATTCCCAAGTCACCGACACTCCGGATTATCCATGATGGAGTTAGGTTTTGTTGTAGTGTTCATATGCATTCATCCTATATTGAGTTGTGCAATTCGGCTCCTCGGCCATCATGCATCGAGATGTGTGATTGGTGGTACGAGGATCGAGACATGCATACATTTGTGAAAATACATTGCTATGCCCCTTTCCTGCTCTCTGTAGCAGCATATCAAGGATCAGCAGTCTTCCGAGGCTTGGTGCGCTTTTCAAGAATCATTGCAAAACAGAGGCTAATTGGGGCATTCCAGTGGATTTCCGCGCAAAGCAGCCCAAACATGCATCATTCCATCATCTAGAGCAGAATCAAGGCAGTCCCTGGCTTGCATGCCAGTTTTATTATTTTCTTAGTTAATTTGTAAATTAATTAAGAATCTGTACATTATTTGGACTGTACTATTCTTTCATTCGGGACTGTATATTTATTTGGACCCTCTGCGCGAGGGCATAATTGTAATAAGTGTGGGTGAGTGTAATGTATGTCTTCCAACCCCACATCTTTCTTCCCTTTTATTTACCTACTTATGATGGTTAGTGTAGACGTCCCCGAACGCATCCCGGGGGAAGGGAGTGCGAACCCTCCCCCCCCCCCCCCGGGTTCTAGTTCGATATTGGGTCTACTACAGTTCGAAGGACTCAAATGTCACGGTTCTCAATCTTGAACCGAAGAGTCCAAATCTGGCAAATCGTTTTGAAAACAAATTTTTTTGAAAGAAGTGCCAAACATGGACTGCTTCGCCAGATACAGAGTCGCCACCTAAATATTTTAAAATGGGAAATTTAGGAAACCCTGACTCGGTGCCAAAGGCCACGTGTCCGTCATCACCAAAGTTGCCTCGGCTCGGGAACTTGGGTACGATTGGGGAAGGTCACTTCGTGAGCACCCCCGCTCGCCCGGTCAAAGACCGGCCTCTACTAACCATGATATCTGTTTTTGAAGACATTGTGAGTTCTTATTTCGGTTATTAGCCTATGTTACTATGTGATGCGCACAGCATACAAGTATAGATTGAATCGCCTGAATTGGGACAAAATATTTCGTGTTTGTTTGAAAATGGTTTGATGGTCCTACCCGCAGGTAGGCTAAGACGTGGATTTGCCACCCTCGGGTGGGCTTAGAAAAACGTGATTTTGCCACTATCTAGTGGGCTTAAAACAAACATTTGATGAATTGTCCCAATTCAAGTAACTCAACCTCCACCCACAGGCATTCAAGGCAGTTATATCCCATAAGCATTTAGCCTCATGGTAAGCATCCTATTTATGGCAGCACTTACACGCATGCAAGGATGCTAAAGCATAAAACTCACCGAGTACTCCAAGCCAAAATAGAAGCTACGTTAGAAATCATGCATGATCCTAAGTATACAGCAATGCCTAATGCAACACATGCAAAAATGCAACTATAGCAGGCTCGGCTATTCTATACATGGCATATGAAATGCTATAACTAACACGTATTCAATTTGGAATTGAAATACAAATGCAGTTTGTATGATGCGCCGAGCCCGGTGCGTGCAAAACAGATGAATGATGCAAACATGCTGTCATACTGTATGCTAATTGAAATATGCCCTATATCTAACCATCGTAAGCAGGTAAATAAAAGGGAGAAAGAAATGGGGGTTAGAAGACATACATCACACTCACCCACACTTATTACAATTTTGCCCTCGCACAGAGGGTCCGAATAAATAATACAGTCCCAAATAAAAGAATAATACAGTCCGAATAATACAGTCCGAATAAATATACAGATTCCTAATTAATTAACAGATTTAACTAAGAAAAACTGTAAACTGGCATGCAAGCCAGGGGGCTGCCTCGATTCTGATGAATGATATATGCTGGGCTACCTTGCGCGGAAATCCACTGGGATGCCCCAATTAGCCTCTGTTTGCACCTTTCCTCGAAATGCGTGCCAGACTCTGAAAAGTTGCTGATTCTTCATTTTGCTGCAACAGAGAGCAGGAAAGGGGCATAGCAATGTATTTCACAAATATATGCATGCCTCGATCCTCGTGCCACCAATCACGCATCTCGATGCATGATGGCCGAGGAACCGATTTGCACAACTCAATATAGGATGAATGCATATGAATTCTACAACAAAACCTAACTCCATCATGGGTAATCCGGAGTGTCGGTGACTTGGGAATTGAGACACATTCCGTTAAGCGGAGTACGAAACGTGCCTCGTTTCCCGTGCCCGGGCTAACTCCTATCCCGACCATGATGCAATATGCATGATATGCATGAATGCAACTAAAATGCAATCCTAACATACACAATGCTATGGAAATGAGATGTCTCGGAATGCGTGCACACGGGCACGCAAATCGAGAAAATGATCCGAAGGCATAAAATGGCATACGCAATGCAATTGGACTTACACTAACATGAGTGGACCTCAGCCACGCTCACATAAAAGGCCGAGATGAAAAATGAGATGCCTCGAAATGCGTGTACACGGGCACGCAAACCGAGGCAATGGCATACACGATGCAGTGAGACTAAAAATAGCATACAGAATGCAAAATGGACTTACACTAACATGAGTAAGCCTCAGCCGCACTCACATAAGAGGCCGATGGATGAAAAATGAGATGCCTCGAAATGCGTGCACACGGGCACGTAAACCGAGGCAATGGCCCTAAGGCATGAAATGACATGGAAAATGATATGCAAACATGCAAATGGAATTTCAGCACTCACAAATGATGCAAAACAGTCCCGAAAGGTGGGGAAATGACACCAAATGCACGGAATGGTCCCGAAATGCGATATTAAGCACCCGAAATGGCCTACAGCCATACTAAACATGCATAATTGGTACATGACATGCAAGACAGTAGCAAGGAAGCCCCAAAATAGCATTTTTTACAGTACAAAACATGGCGAAACAGCAAGCATAGATAGGGCAACAATGGCATACAAAAATGGCTCCGCAAGGGAGGCAATGAAGCAAGTGATACATGCAATGTCCAACCAGTAAAATACCCTTCTACAACACTGATGAGGGACTAAAAATATGCACATTTACAGTAGATGAAATCCCCCAGATCAGTATGCAAACATGCTCAAAATGCAATGCAAGAACTAGGATACATAAGGCTATAACATGAGGTACCCCAAAAATTCATTAAACCAGCAAAGAACCTTAATGAAATATGTCAATAAGATCAAAATATGATGCTTTCTAGTTCTGATGATGGCCAAAAACAGAAGCTAGATAAGCTTAAAAAAACATGCAAAAATGGGGGTCCAAGAGGGGTATAATGACAAGTATAACATGGAGACCCCCAATAAGGTTGATCCCTTCTACAATGTTGTAGAGGGACACAAAATAAGCTTACTCACAGTTCATGACATGCTCCGAAACAGACTACATGTAGGCCAAACAAATCATGCAAACTTACGGTAAATAGGAAGAATTGTGAAGCAAGTGCAAGATAGGGGGCCCAAACAGGGTTGAGCCCTTCTTCAATGTTGAAGAGGGGCTCAAAATAGTCCCTCTTACAGCTTACATTATGCTCTAAAACAGATCACTCATAGGCTAGAAATTTCATGCAAAATAATGGCATATACGAGGATATTGAAGCAAGTGCCAAATGGAGGGCTCAAACAAGGTTGAGCCCTTAAACAAACATGAAGAATAGCTCAAAATAATGACCTTTTCAGTTCTGGTCGGAGCTCAAAATAGTGAGAAAGTAGGCTTAAGAAATGAAGCAAGAAAATGCTACAAAAGAGGGAAATGGAGACTTACCCTTGAAGACCACACTTTTGCTACCTCTTGGCCAAGGAATGTTGCTTCTAAGCCTCTGAAAAACCTCTCCTTGCTACTGGAAATGGAGTGGTGATGGTGGTGCTTGATGATGATGAAGAAATGGTACCAAAACTTGAGATTTTGAGAGGAAAATGGATAGATATGTGTATCTATCCTCAACACAAGTCCTCTAAGTCTTGAAGAAGAGCCAAATCTGCTGTATGGGTGCAAGCAAGGAGGAGCAAGTGAGAGAAAGTGTGTCTAGCTTAGGGATTAAGTTCCCTTCTCCTACAAAAGTCCCCGAAATCAGATTTTTTTGGGGAAAAAGTCACACAGCTGTAAAGTACACAGCATGGGGATCAGGGCCGGCCAGCTGTCTGGGCTGCAGGTGGCCGGCCGGCCACCCCCTATGGCCGGCTGGCCAAAGGGAAAAATGGACATGTTGAATTAATGGCCGACCATAGCATATTAGGGTCCTCCCATGTGTCCTCAACACAACCCTGTAGTTGAAAATTGGCAACTGTGAACCAGGAGAGAGAACAACCCACTTTAAAGAGGGGTTTCAAAATGAAAAAAGGAATTAATGGCCGGCCATGTGTTTTTAGGGTCCTCCCATGTGTGTACAACACAAATATGTGGTTTTGGCTCGAAGAAAATGGCCCTAGGGTGTTCAACATTAGCCCGGAAGTGAGAAAAACGGGCGCCGAGGAGCGCCGGAGGAGCATAATTTGTTGCTGCTGGCCTCCCACCCTCCAGTGATCTTCCTGGTGATAAAACAGAGGTACCTTCCAAAAATGAACAAAAACCGATGCAAAACGAATGCTCGGGGGCCAAAACACGCAGTTCAGGGTCCCGAAAATAGGCTGTTAAGCACCGAAAGTGGTGTTCGGCTACAAAGTGGGTATCTCAGACCCCAGTGTCCCTCGTTATGATAAAACAGAGGTACCTGCCAAAAATGAACAAAAACCGATGCAAAACGAATGCTCGGGGGCCAAAACACGCAGTTCGGGGTCCCGAAAACCGGCCGTTAAGCACCAAAAGTGGTGTTTGGCCACGAAGTGGGTATCTAAGACCCCAGTGTCCCTCGAAAGGGAGTAGATGAGATGCATGCCAAAAACTGGAGGAATCGGAGATGGTTGGGTGGTCCCGAACTGAGGCATACGGCCTGACGGCTCCGAAAACCGGGAACCGGGCTCCGAAATGGGCAAAATGGCCTACGGCCACGAAATGTAGCCCACGGCCACTGAGAGATGGTCTATGGGACCTCTCCGTCCCCTCAGGAAAGAAAATAGAGAAAACTGAGTCTGGTTCGCAAACCGAGGCAAGGCACAGAAGAGGGTTCGGAAGTCCGGAGGCAGGGCGCACGGCCGCGACTCTGAGACTTCTGAACGAGCACAGTATGCAACATCACCGAGCGCTCAATCGGTGACGTCTGGGTCTTAAGGTCGGTCAAAAATGGGGTGTCTACAGTTAGATTAGAGCATATTTCAATTAGCATACAGTATGATAGCATGTTTGCATCATTCATCTGTTTTGCACGCACCGGGCTCGGCACATCATACTAACTGCATTTGTATTTCAATTCCAAGTTGAATACATGTTAGCTGTAGCATTCCTTGTGCCATGTTTAGAATAGCCAAGCCTGCTATAGTTTGCATTTTTGCATGTGTTGCATTAGGCATTTCTGTATACTTAGGATCATGCATGATTTCTAATGTAGTTTCTGTTTTGGCTTAGAGTACTCGGTGAGTTATTATGCTTTAGCATCCTTGCATGCGTGTGAGTGACTGCCATGAATAGCATGTTTACCATGAGGCTATGTGCTTATGTGATATAACTGCCTTGAATGCCTGTGGGTGGAGGTTGGGTTACTTGGAGTGGGACAAATCATCAAATGTTTGTTTTAAGCCCACTAGATAGTGGCAAAATCATGTTTTCTAAGCCCACCTGAGGGTGGCAAATTCACGTCTTAGCCTACCTGCGGGTAGCACCATCAAACCATTTTCAAACAAACAAACATGAAATGTTTAGTTCCAATTCAGGCAACTCAGTCTATACTTGTTTGCTGCGAGCATCACATAGTAATCTAGGCTAATAACCGGAATAAGAGCACACAATGTTTTCAAAATCAGATATCATGGTTAGTAGAGGCCGGTCTTTGACAGGGCGAGCGGGGGTGCTCACGAAGTGACCTTCCCCAATCGTACCCAAGTTCCTGAGCCGAGGCAACTTTGATGATGACGGACACGTGGCCTTTGGCACCGAGTCAGGGTTTCCTAAATTTCCCATTAAAAAAAACATTTAGGTGGCGACTCTGTATCTGGCAAAGCAGTCCATGTTTGGCATTTCTTTCAAAAATCAATTTTCTCAAAACGATTTGCCGGATTTGGACTCTTTGGTTCAAGATTAAGAACCGTGACATTTGAGTCCTTGAACTGTAGTGACCCCAATATGAACAGAACGGGACTTAACCCTCCCGGGGCGTTCGGGGACGTCTACAGTTTCTGGCGACTCTGCTGGGGAATTAGAGAATTTGACTCGAACTCATGATATCTGGTTTTGACTACACTTGTGTGTTTCTTTGCATTACATTTGCATTGGTGCGCCTAGGACACCGTGTTTGCCATATGCCATTCCCGAACGATTTGCCGGAGGCTTGTCTTGTCAAGGAATGTCCATAAGGCTGATCAGCTCTGGGCTCTGACAGCATGGGAACAGAAACCCCTGTTTTACCGGGGCACCCTTTTCGACCATTCGACCTAGTGCATATTCGGATCCATAGTGACCATTCCAAACTAGGACAGGTTGCTTACCCGTTTATAGGTTGTTTGAAACTGCTGTGTGCGTAGTGAAACCCTAGCTCCTGACAAAATAGGACAGGGAAACCCTACCCCAACATAGGGGTGTTTTGGCTCTCACTTATCTGCTATGTGCTTGTTAGAGTGCGTCTCTACAGGGAATGCATGTATCAGTTTATGAGTTTGGGCACCAGGCCTGCGGGCATCAGTCAGTATCTGAGAATCAGTTGTCTGCGGATATTAGATTTAGTTTTGGGGAACAGTGATACAGGAACAGTGATTAGTGACTGAGGACAGTGTGTATCTAGCTTATCAACCGTGTGTTGTATGCCCGACTGTGTGTTGTGTATTTAATTTAATCTGTTATGCTGCCCGTTTATCTGGTTATTTATTTCCTTTTCGCTTTATTTATCTTTTTGCTAGGGGTAGTTTTAGCACAATTGCTTCCGAACCAGTAGATATTCCCCAAGCACTTTGGACACGAGGTTGCCGACTCAATCGATCCGAGGATCTGGTTGACGGACATCCAGTGTTCCACTCCCTACCCCCAGTTGTTAGAAGAAGGCCGAGGAGGCGCAGTGTGTCAGAGCAGGGATTACCGGGGCAGCAGGCTACTTTAGCAGCAAACAGTCACGTTGAGATTCCTGTTTCTGCCATAGAGATACATTTACCGGTCAGTCAGCTAGACCAACAGAATATGGCCGGGATAGAGGAAATGATGCGTCAGATGCAAGAGAGCATGAGACAGATGCAGGAGGATGCCATCCGCCAAGCAGAATTTTCTAAGCAATAGGCCACAGTCATGGCCCAACAGGCCGAGCTGATCACCAGGCTGCAACAGCAGAATGCAGCATCTGCTTCACATCAGGCTCCTCCTCCACCCGGGACTCCATTACCCGAGCAGGCACCTACTGGTCAGAATACCCTACCGAACACCCAGAATACCCTACCCAATGTCCATAATACTCAAGAGGACAAAGGCCTTCCAATGGGGCTGACTCCGCCCCCACTTCCGCCTCAACTGTCCAAGACTCATACACCCAACCACCCGGACTCTCCCTTTGAGTTCGAAGTTGACCATACAGCTCTAAAACTGAGTAAGCTGGAGAAGTTTTTCAAGAAGTCACAAGGGGTGAAAGCCATTCTAGACATCGAAGATGGGTACAGTGATGTAGCCGTAACATTACCCGACAGATTCAAGATGCCACAAATTGACCGCTTCGATGGGTCCGGAGACCCCATGGTCCATCTTCGGCTATTCTTGGACATTCTGCGGCCAATGGGCCTGACCCGACCACAAAAGCTTTCTTTGTTTGGCCGAACTTTGTCGAGTGTGGCAGCCATCTGGTACGTGAAGTTAGAAGACGAGGTAAAAAGAAGTTGGGATGAGATGGCTGAGGCCTTTGTCGCTCAGTACTCATACAATACACAGATCGAGATTACAACCCGTGATCTCGAAACGACGAGGCAGGAACCCAAGGTGACTTTCTCAGACTTCGTAACTCGATGGAGGGCAAAGGCATCGATGATGACTTTGAGGCCTACAGACAAAGATTAAATCAGGATGATTGTACGCAATCTCCAACCGAAATTAATGTAGAAGATGATCGTACTCCCCTTTCCTACCTTCTCAGATTTACACGAGATGGGGGTACAGATTGAGGATGCCATAAAACAAGGTCTGATCGACCAGGACAAGGAGCAACCCAGAAGGACTTTCAACCGTAACAATAACGCAGGCCCGAGTGGCGCTGCAACTGCACGAGCTTCAGAGGTGAGCATGGTCACCACCACTCCCCCTCTCCCAAAACCCATGACAGCCACGCCTTTCTCTGGCGCATCTGGAAGCAACACCCAAAACACCAAATATCAAAACAGTATGTAGATATGCTCAACATAGCATGCAAAATATGAGCCAAAAGAGGGCTATAAAGAGAGGTACACCAAGAATTCACCAAACAGCCTTGGACCCTTAACAAAACATGACAAGAAGGCCAAAATATGGATATTTTCAGTGCTGATCATGGCCGAAAACAGAAGCTAGATAGGCTTAACAAAGCATGAAAAATGAGGGCCAAAGAGGGGTATAATGGCAAGTATAACATGGAGACCCCCAATGAAGTTGATCCCTTCTACAATGTTGTAGAGGGACACAAAATAAGCCTACTCACAGTTCATGACATGCTTCAAAACAGACTACATGTAGGTCAAACAAATCATGCAAATTTACGGTAAATATGAGAGATTATGAAACAAGTGCATGATAGAGAGGCCAAATAGGGTTAAGCCCTTCTTCAATGTTGAAGAGGGGCTCAAAATAGGCCCACTCATAGTTTACATTATGCTCGAAAACAGATCACTCATAGGCTAGAAAAAGCATGCAAAATATTGACATACAAGATGATATTGAAGCAAGTGCCAAATGGAGGGCTCAAACAGGGTTGAGCCCTTGAACAAACATGAAGAATAGCTCAAAATAATGACCTTTTCAGTTCTGGTCGGAGCTCAAAACAGTGAGCAAGTAGGCTTAAGAAATGAAGCAAGAAAATGCTACAAAAGAGGGAAATGGAGACTTACCCTTGAAGACCACACTTTTGCTACCTTTTGGCCAAGGAATGTTGCTTCTAAGCCTCTGAAAAACCTCTCCTTACTGCTGGAAATGGAGTGGTGATGGTGGTGCTTGATGATGATGAAGAAAATGCCCAAGAACAAGGGTGTTCAATGGTTGAATGGAAGAGATATAGTGAGAGATGGAGGGATATAGGTGTATATATCAAATATGCATGTCTATATCAGGTTTTTTGCTCCAAAGAATCCAACCTACACCAAGGAAGAGGAAGGGGGTTGAGATTTTGCTTTGAAATTTCTAGAGAGAGAGGTTTTTTGGAGTGAGAAGCTCCCAAAGCTTCACTTTTTTGTTCTAACCCTTTAGCCAAGAGAAGAGCCTCCTCTTGTATAGGCACCAAAGACTTACAAACTAAGTCATCCAAAGGCTCATCCCTCCATACACGTGTATGGAGGGGAAACAAGAGCTAAACAGCTGTCTAAAAATATCTTATAAAGCAGCTGTAAACCAGTCGGTAGGGCAAACTGGTCATTTTGCCAAAAAGAGTGCCGACCGGCACAAAAGAGTGCCGACCGGCACAAAATAGTGCCGGTGGCAACACCAGACAGCCGGTGGCCTCTAGCCACAGCCGGTGGTATGTGGAGATGCCTCAGAAGGCATTCTCTGCCCCTCCAAGGCAAAGCACAAGTGTTTGGTGCAAAACCAGACACAAAACGGTCAAGTTCGGAGGTCCTGAGGCAAGGCGCGTAGCCGAGAACTCCGGGAACTCCAAACAAACACAAACACGGATAATCACCGAGTGTTCAAGCGGTGACGTCCAAGTCTTGAGGACGGTCAAAAATGGGGTGTCTACACCTATATATGCCCCTGTCCAAAGCTCTAGGGGTATTAATCAGGAAGAAGCATTTGACGTCCCTAGAGCCGAGGCCACTACCAAATCCACTCCCTCCCTCTCATGACGCAGCAAAATACTGCGCGTATCACCAACAGCACGGTCATGACACCGACCGTTGTTATAGATTGCATCATGAGATCCCGGATCTTATTGACAAGCAGGTGATCGCGCCTCCTGAAAAACCCAACGTCACGACAAATCCTCTCCCACCGCATAACCAAGCCCCTCCTCCCAACAGAATCAACTTCATCCAAACTGGGGTCGTGTCTTACGATCCTAGTATCTATATCACCCCATCCCACCTACCTAGGCCGGAGGTGATCCTTCCTGTCTGCACTGACTTGTGCATGATGGACATCTCCACAACCCAATCTAAGCCAGTGGTGGTGACCACCGAAGATGGGACAGGGCAGATTTCAGAGGAAAAGGGAGTTGCTGAGTCTGAGATTGAACAGTCCGGGAATCTTGCTGAAGGAGCTTATGAGTGTGGGGCCGCCAGAAAGAGCAGAATTATGTGTAATTCAGAGGAACGGATTTGAAAGGGGAACAGATGATCTAACAGCTGTGGGAGAGGACTTTGCCAACTTCCAGTTCTTCAGTGACCAAGAATCAGGAGATGCCGCAATCAACTGGTTTGAATACGAGGAGTCGGCAGAAGTTACCGGATGGTTAGATGATCAACCAGACATCGTAGAATTTCAACCAGAACAAGGCCCAGCAGGGGCAATAGTACCAGTGGTGGCCGGAAGGGCCGAGAGTCAGAATACACCGCCAGAGAGCGCCGGTGCTAAGAATTTCGCTCAGAATTTGGGGATTGTAAATACAGGGAATATTGACCAACCAGCTGTACTGACGCAGTTGGAACAACAAAGGTTTGAGGATTCTGAAAGAATCAGAAAAGCTAAGGCCCATGTGGGGGTCGAGAGTGCTGTGTGCACGGGAACAGGAAATGCTGCGGGCATGAGGACTGAAGGTGCTGCGAGCACGATCATACCGGAGCCGGACAGGTGTCTGTCGGCTGTCGACGGAATGTGGTGGGAAGACGATGACTTATATCTTGCCCACACAGATAAGGATTGGGGAAGTAACCAACCAGATGATACCTGGTATATTGACGAGATCGTTTATATGACAAGAAGTGGGCGATATTTCAAGCCCCAGCACTTAGACCAACCTGAGGCATCAGGGAAAGACAAAGAAGCTGAGAAACAGAAGGAGAAACAGATTGAAGAAGAAGCTGTGCTCAAGCAATTGAAGAAGATACAAGCAGATATCTTCATCTGGGGGCTGCTTATGGCGTCGCGAGTACACAGACGGGCTGTCCTATCTGCTATGGACAAGGCCAAACTCTCTATAGATACAACACCAGAGCAGCTGGTTGGGCTGGTCTTTCTGGGAGGAGGTTCCCCGGCATTAACCTTTTCAGACAAAGAACTACTGCCTGAGGGCACAAATCATAACAAACCTCTCTATGTCTCCGTGGAGTGTAGAGACAAGTGGATACCGGTGGTACTTGTTGATACCGGGTCCGCCATCAATGTCTGCCCAGCCAGAACAGCATATGCAATCGGGTTGAAGCCCGCGGACTTCGTGCCAACTACTCAAGTGATCAGGGCATATGATAATACTAGCAGGGAAGTGATGGGGACTGTCAAAATTCAGACTCAGGTTGGTCCGGGACAACACAAGATTGAATTTCATGTCTTAGACGTTCCCGCAACCTTCAACTTACTCTTGGGGCGACCGTGGTTGCACCAAGTAAAGGCAGTCTCTTCCACTCTACATCAGATATTGAAGTACCCTCACGGGAAGGGGGTAGCTATTGTTTTCGGGAATTCATCAATCCATCCGCCGCCAGAGGTGTCCACACCAGTCTTGGAAATCGAGCACGGCATAAAGGATGTGTTCTTATCGGGGTTCACTTTGGCTGAGGCCCGGGTGGTGCAGAATATTATGGCTGTGAATGAAGGTGTGTACGTCAGTGCTCAATCTGTCTACCTCATGAACAAGCTACAACACATCCCCGGGATGGGATTAGGAAGAAGCGGTCGGAAAGGAATCGCAGCATTGGCCGAAGTGCCACACAACCCGCATACCTTTGGACTGGGTTATCTGCCCACCAAAGAGGACTGGGTGAGGAAAGGAAAGGAAATGGCCGGCAGAGCCAGAGCAAAGCAGGCTGGGAAGCCTTTTGAGTTAATGCATAGGCCCATTCAGGGTACCCTGAACGGACGCTTTGTCCGGGAGGGGGAGGACTTTCCATTTTGCGGCTTCCTAGAGCCGTGGATAAACGCAGAGAAGAAGCGCGTGCCAGGCTTCGAGATCTTCTTCGACCTGTAACTATCTTGGGATGACGTTGCCACAGAGCAGACAGACCCATCAGCCGAGGTTGAGCAATGCAAGGCAGTGGATCCTGAGGGCACAGAATTTGAAATGGAGGTAGCGCTGGCATGTCTACTTTCTGATCCTCCGATCGACCATAAGTGCTTGGGGGATAACTTCGCGGTTTCCATGATTGGGGATGAAATGGCTGCGAGCCAACCAGCAGCTATCTTGGATGCATCTATCGCACCCTCTCTCATTTGGCAATACGAGGAGCGATTTTTGTCCAGCAGCACCGGGTCAGGTAGTGAGACGGAATCTGATTCCACCGAGTCTTGTGAGTCGGAATCAGATTCTAGCTCGACTGAGTCTGAGTCTGGTACTCCTGGGGAGGTTAACCCGGATGCCACAGTCCTGTCTAGGTCGTCTTTTTCCTTTTCATTTGAGTCTGTTGTAAATGAATCGGACGATTTGGATGAACTTAATAAGAATGAGGTGAATGTGGTTTCCGAGTACTTTTCTGTGCCCTTAATTTATTGCATTAATTCAGACTTTCAAAATTTTGAAAACGACGAGGACGAAGTTCCTCCGGTTTTGCAACGATTAATTGAGCAAGAGCAGGAAAGATTTGTTAAACCCCTAGTGGACGAAATCACTACCGTGAACATTGGTACTGAGGAGGACCCGCGGCTGGTCCAGATCGGGTCCACGTTGTCTTCGGAGGAACGCGAGCGCTTAGTCGCTTTATTAAAAGATTTCAAAGATGTTTTCGCGTGGTCCTATGAAGACATGCCTGGAATCGATCCTGAGATTGTACAACATCGGATCCCCCTTGACCCCGAGGCCCGACCTGTCAAGTAGAAACTCAGGAGGATCCGCCCGGATTGGGCTCTCAAAATTAAGGAAGAGGTCACCAAGCAAATCGACGCATGCTTCCTGCTGGTATCTGAATATCCGACTTGGTTGGCCAACATTGTTCCGGTGCCGAAGAAGGATGGCAAGATCCGAGTATGCGTGGGCTTCAGGGATTTGAACAGAGCTAGTCCGAATAACGACTTTCCCTTACCGCATATTGATGAGTTGGTGGATTTCACAGCAGGGCACGCTTTGCTCTCATTTATGGATGGCTTCTCAGGCTATAACCAGATAGTGATGGCACCCGAAGACCGGGAAAAGACTGCATTCACCACCCCATGGGGGACATACTGCTATAGAGTCATGCCGTTTGGGTTGAAGAACGCTGGAGCTACTTATCAACGGGCCGTGACCATAATACTACATGATATGATCCACAAAGAGGTTGAGGTGTATGTGGACGACATGATTGTCAAGTCCAAAGAAAAAGAGGGCCACTACACCGCCTTGCATAAGTTTTTCCAAAGGATCAGGGAATTCCGGTTCCGGCTGAACCCTCAAAAATGTACATTTTGTGTTACAGCGGGAAAAATGCTGGGGTTTCTGATTACACAAAGGGGCATCGAGGTCGACCCTTCCAAAATCAAGGCCATCTTAGAAATGCCACCACCAAGGACTGAAAAGGAGGTGCGAGGCTTTCTGGGTAAAGTGCAATTCATAAGACGGTTTATTTCAAAATTAACCTTGACTTGTGAACCACTTTTTGGCCTCCTCAAGAAAGGAAAGAAGTTCCAATGGGACGGCCGATGCCAAGCTGCATTTGAACAGATCAAAGAATATCTATAGAACCCGCCCGTGTTGTCACCGCCAGAACCGGGGAAACCGTTGATTTTGTATCTGTCAGTAACTGAAACTACAATGGGTTGCATGCTTGCACAAGAATCAGAAGACAAGGTGGAGAGGGCCATCTACTATCTCAGCAAGAAGATGCTGGAGTACGAAACTCGATATACACCGCTGGAAACGGCTTGCTTAGCTTTGGTATGGGCTACCAGGAAGCTGCGGCACTACCTGTTAGCTCACTCTGTAATGTTGGTTTCACGACTTGATCCCATCAAATATCTTTTCGAGAAACTAGCACTTATAGGTAGGCTAGCTCGTTGGTTGCTGTTGCTCTCCGAATTTGATCTCACGTACGTGACACGCAAGTCAGTGAAATGAAGAGCAGTGGCAGAGTTCCTTGCCGACCACCCGGTTGAGGGGGATGAAGCAGTTGAGTACCTATTCCCGGATGAATCAATTCTGCATATCGACGATAAAACTTGGACGATGTACTTTGACGGAGCGTCAAATCAACATGGGTATGGGATAGGAGTGTTGCTGATAGCACCCGACAATTCCCGTATCCCTCTCGCCTTCAAACTCCGATTCAAAGTCTCGAACAATGAAGCAGAATATGAGGCGTGCATCACTGGTCTAGAAGCAGCCCTGGAACTAGGGGCAAGACGGTTGGACGTCATTGGGGACTCAAACCTTGTTGTGTCTCAAGCTAAAGGAGATTGGAAAGTAAAAGAGGAAAAGATGATGATGTATCACCAGACCTTGGATTTGCTGATTCCTCGGTTCGAGAAGCTAAGTTTTACTCATCTGCTAAGAGAGAACAACAGGTTCGCAGATTCTTTAGCAACTCTATCTTCTATGATAGACATCCCATGTGGAGTCCGAATGCGTCCAGTCATCATTGACCAGAAATTTGCACCTGCCTATGAGTCGATTGCAGCCATAGATGAAGTTCAGGACGAACACCCCTGGTATTACGACATTTGGAACTTCTTGGAGAAAGAAACATATCAACCAGGGGTAAATGCCAAAGACAAAAGGGCAATCAGGAGAATGGCAGTTCAGTTCATCATCTGTGGGGGTAAACTGTATAAACGGGGTCATCTGGGAATGCATAAACTGTGCGTTGATGCCGAAGAGTCAAAGCGTCTGATGGAAGCCATCCACGGGAGAGAATGTGGTGCGCACATGAATGGGGTAATGTTGGCACGGAAGATCCTCAGACAGGGTTATTACTGGCCCACCATGGAGGAGGATTGTATTGTTTTCGTTCGGCGATGCCACAAATGTCAGATTCATGCAAATCGCATGAACATTCCGCCGTCAAAGCTATACAACATGACTTCGCCATGGCCATTTTCAGTCTAGGGAATTGATGTAATCGGAGCTGTTACGCCAGAGGGGTCGAATGGGCATGAGTTCATCTTGGTAGCGATAGATTATTTCACAAAGTGGGTTGAGGCCCAATCTTATGCGGTGTTGAAGGCTTCGCATGTCGCAAAATTTATCAGAAACAACATCATCTGTCGCTACGGGGTCCCAAATGAAATAATTTCAGACAATGGTTCCCACTTCAAGAAGGAGGTGATTGATTTGTTGGAGAAATACAATGTGGCTTTTCATAAGTCGTCTACCTACCGGCTGCAAACCAATGGAGCAGTTGAGGCCGCCAACAAGAATATCAATCGCATACTACAGAAGATGGTGGAAACCTACCGGGACTAGCCAGATAAGCTGTCGTTCGCTTTGTGGGGCTACCGGACTTCAATCAGAACTTCTACTGGGGCGACTCCTTACTCATTGGTTTATGGGATGGAGGCCGTTCTGCCTATTGAGATTGAGGTCCTGTCATTATGAGTATTGGCTGAGTGTCAGATAGCCGAAGTGGATTGGCAGCAGAGCAGATTTGAGGAACTCATGCTCTTCAATGAAAGAAGGTTGAAAGCACTGTACCACGTCCAAGGTTATCAACGCAGAATCGCCCGGGCTTTCAACAAGAAGGTTAAGTCTAGGAATTTGAAAGAAGGAGATTTGGTACTCAAGGACAACCGAGCTCCTATCCACGACCCAAGGGGCAAGTTCAGACCCAATTGGATTGGTCCCTACATCATCAAGTCAATCTGGTCAGGTGGAGCTGTGGTTCTGATGGATCTAGATGGCTTAGAGTTTTCCCAACCGATCAACATGAACAAGTTGAAGAAATACTACCCCTGAGAGGCTCGCTAGGCCGAAAACCCGAAAGGGCGACCTAGGCAAAACTTAGAGCATAGAAAATTTGAAATTATAAAAACTGAGCTCGCAAGGTTGAAAACCCGCAAAGAGCGGCCTTGGCAAAAGTTAGAGCGCAAAAGGAGAGTGAAAATACTCGAGCAAACCTAAGCCTGAACTACGTAAGGCTTAATTCCCATCCTTGGGATACGTAGGCAGCTTCATCCTGAAGTTCAGCCACAATCTTTTCCCCGATCAACTTTGGCCATTTGATCATCTCAGTCATCTCTATTCATCAACATTTATCGTGATCTCCGGTACAGTGCTATTCAGACTAGGGGCAACTTTCCGTTGCCACACAGTGCCGCAGTACTATCCAGACTAGGGGCAACTTTCTGTTGCTATGAATTGCCAAGGTACTTTTCAGACTAGGGGCAACTTTCCAGTTGCTAGGATCTGGGGTTGTGCATCTCAGTGACAGATCTCAGGCGTGTCCAGTTCTGATCCATATCGAAAATAGTTTTGAAAAGTTTTAATAAAAGTTGACTTTATTCAAATTAATCTTTTCACAACTAAGACCATTTTTGGACCAAAGCAGAAAATTTTCAGTACCACAACCTTCAATTTTGTTGATTTCAAAATAGAGTTCTCCTGCTCTTGCATACAATTGAAGTTGCTTTTTATTACGCTCATAATGAAAACTTGAAAGTACTAATAAAGCAATAAATCTGGGGCATAGTCAAGTCAAGTGTCCCTGCGCCCCCTTCCAGAGCTGGTTGAAGCCTCCGATGTCAAGCTTGGCCCAACGTGTGCTTCTTCGTTGAGCCAATCCCAGCACTCGTCAGACAAAATGCAACTGAAAGTGGGGGTGGGGGCCAGGAGCTCTCTATTTCCCCATGTTGCGGCCTGCCGAGCCAGCTGTGCGCCTCGAACCAGGAATGTAACTGGATACTCTATCCCCTCTGGTGGGCAAGTCTGATCATGGCCAAGCTGGCGCAGAATACGGAATGGGAAATAGAATACGCAGTGAGTCAAGCCGATCAATCGAATCCCGACCTGCCGAGACATGCTGTAGCTCATTGCCGGGAGATTGAGCCAAGGACAGCGCCACGCAATGCGATCCGCCGACAAATTGCGCAAAAGCACATCCATCGACTAGGCGCTGTCGAAAGAAGTAGCCTCGAGCTGAGTAGGCTGGGCAAGAATCCACAACCTGCAATTTATCCATCAACCATACCTGGGGAGGGATGAAAAAATGAGAGAATAAAGAATAGAGAGATGTACGACGAGGGAAAAGTGAGGAAGGGTTTGGTGAGAAAAATCGAGCCTGAGGGCCAAGTGATGTGAGCAAATACATATGTGAGCTTGAGTGGGAAATATTACCTGCAGCAGTAGTGGACTCCCTGCAAATCTGGTTGTCTCCGACGGTAGAAAGCATCCAAGCCCATCAGTGTCTCAGCCAATGTCATGGCGATGCAATTCTTTCCTTCTTTCAAGCCTTGAGCCACTTCAATCAGACGAACGCTGGATCCTCCAAAGCTTGAGGCAAACAGAAAATGAGATAACATGCATAAACAGAGGGCGTATCGCCGGAAGCCTTGCCAATGATGGTCACTGCGATCACCAGCATCGGAGAACCGGTAAATCAGGCTTGGGATATCCAACATTCCGTTACAAATCAGGGATCGAGCATCATGCGCGTTTAGTCCGCACATCCACCCTAAGGTTTGGGCATAGCCAAAATTGAGTTTGGGCAAGATTTCCTCACCTCGATCGGATTCCATCAAAACTTGAAAATCTTCAAAAGTGGGACATACCTCTTGCCCGCCGAAGCTAAAGACATGCGTCACTGGGTTCCAAAACCTCGCCGCAGCATGGAGGAAAGGAAGGTGTAGCGGAGTCCGGCTTAGCGTGAATAGTGCATTCAAGCCGAAACCCCGGAAGTTCAACTTTTCCGAGCCATCTAAAGAAGAGATCCAAGATGTGAGATTTTCTGCAAGAAATGCCTATATTTTTGTGCAAAGCAGTGATGAAATGAATGAGTTCCAAAGTTGGAGTTTTTATAGGGGGCGAAACACTATTCGAAGGACATGTGTCAGAATTCTGTGGGTTACAGGGAAAAGTGGCCGGCCGGCCACCTTTGACTCAAAAAACTGGCCGGCCGGCCACCTTTCAATCCCCAAATGCAAAATGTGGCCGGCCATGCTCATTGGTCCTGTTTTGCCCTCCGGAAGGAAGTTTGAGGCACTTCCACGCATCGGGAATGTTGAAGGCCTCCATTTCTCTCAGTTTCGAATGCGTTTCATCACCCAGATTATCCGAAGTACGCTTTGTTTTGTTTAACATTGTTGTATCTTTGCTTATCGAGTTGTCGTTTTGTTTATCGAGTTGTAAGTGTTGTCGAGCTGTCGTATTTTGTGTTTTGAGTTGTTACTCTTTGGTTACGCAATTTTGTTAAGTCTTGTTTATCGAGTCATTAACATTGTTGTATTTTGCTTATCGAGTTGTAAACTTGCTGAGATTCTGTTATTTCTTAGTAAGTCGAGTTGTTTGATTTGTTGCGTCGGTTCATTACCTGACCCGGTAAATACACAAGGCACATTTCCATTCAATTTCATTTTTGTGCAAGATAATGCGATGCGATGCGATGCTAAGAGTTTCAAATACAAACACCTTTTCAAAAGCTGTTTCATTCCATCATGTTTTACAACAAACAAAGGTACAAGTTTTACAGAAAATAAAACTTCCTATCAATGTGCAAAGTGCTACAAACTACTAGCAAAAAGGAAAATAAAGCAGGAAACAGCAGCATCAATGTCCTCGGGAACGGGAATGAGGAGCCCCCCTCATCCTCTTCTGCGGGACAACCTCTGCACCACCATCACCATCTGGGTCGGAGCTGTCATCCTCAGGATCCCCCTCAGCCTCGCCTCCACTCCCGGAACCAAGACCGGAATCCCCCTCATCAGCGGATGTCTCCGACTGACGGTCTGCAACCTCCTCCTCCTCCTTCTCATCGGGCTCCGCCTCTATAACATGTGTCCTGAGCCTGCGAGAGGACCCTCCCCGAGCTCCTCGGAAAGGCCTGGATGGCCCAGCTCCCTGAAAAGGCCTGCATGGCCCAGCTCCTCGAAAGGGCCCAGATGGCCCAGCACCTCGAAAAGATCCAGACGATCGACTTCCCTGAGAAGCCCCGGGTGGCCCGACCCGCGGCGGAGCATACACAGGAGGCATCTGAAAGTGAAGAGTTCAATACATCAGTTCAAATATGGAAATCAAATGCAAGTACAGTATGTGAGTGGGGTGTGTGTCAGATGTGTTCTACACAAACAGCCTATTAATGCAATAGAATGTTCAAAACTAGCGTGTCATCAGGGAGGAAATATGATAAATGCAGGAAAGATGAACAGTACCTGCACACCCATAATGGCCAGCTGTGCCTCCCTCCACAGGATCATGCCCTCAAAAGTGGCCAGCATTCCAAGCATCTCATCCACGTACTCAACTGGAGGCTACAGATACAAATGCAAAACTATCAGTAAATGAATGAATGCCCAAGTATCCGACTGATAAATCAAAGCTGTAAAACATACCGGTGGTGAATCAGGATCTCTGACGTATCTGTGGTCAAGAAGAGGAGGCTCCAGTGAGACCTGGTAAGGAACCCCAAATCGCCAACTCGTCAACTCGGTCGGCATGTCTGGCCACCCGGGATGATGAAGAGTCAGAGGAATCGGGGGAATGAATCCGCGCCCACCTCTGGATGTACCAGCCCTGCTGGAGGAAGGGATATCTGTAGCATGAGCCTGACTCGAAGATGGTACATCAGCAGGCCTCAGTGACGGAGTACGCACTCCCGTCAAGGGAGGCATCAGATATACGTGGCGATAAGTAGCATAGTCCCCCTCCTCAAGATACAGCAAAGCATCAGTGCCCAACATAGCACTAACGACATCCTGGGTAGAGAGCCTATCAGCAGTCCGCATACTGACTGGAGGTGCTGCGGGAGGGTCCTGAGAAGTGTACCCCCCATACCTGACGCAAAAAGCGTTCCCCCAGAAACCATGCTCTACCAACCAGTCCCTCGAGCAGGATCCTGTACTGGGAGGTGCCTGATCCTCCGGCATACTGAAATCGGAGACCATCACCCAAGGGCGCCCAGGGCTGCCATGTAATCTGCGGATAACCAGTGCATAAACCAATCAGAAATAGGGAATATACAGGGCAAATCAAAGATGAAAACGGAAGGAACTGAGAGTTCTGAAATACCTCTGTCGTCCGCACGGTGTCAAAATACTGCCGCAGATAAAAGAGAGTCTCTCGGGGCCTCGGCCGGTGCTGGCCCTTGAATACCAGTGAGTATGGGGTCATGAGGGGCCCTGCCACCACCAACTCTGGGGCTAACGTCGGGAAATATACGTAGACCCATAACTGAAGAAAGTAGTGCAGAATGTAAATACAAAGTGCGAAGGGCAAGAGACAGAGTGTAAAGTGCATTGTGTGTGCAATGTACAAGTAGTGAGGAGCAGAAATGTAAATCAAGAGGACAGAAAGTACCTCCCAGGCTCTCCAATAGCCGCCAAGTAAGTCTCCCTGCCCGCGGGAGGACGCGCTCATATAGCAGTGAAGGGTAGCCAGGCCGGCGCCACCCCAGTCGTACCGTCTGACCTGTGACAAGTCCACCAGAGCGCTCAACAGATATAGCCCAACCGTGTTCCCTTTATCGGCGAACAGAGTAGTCCCGAAGAGGAACATAAGAAAACCACGAGCATACTGCTCCGCCTCCTCAGGAGTCCCGGGCTCCATCCCCTCCCTCCGAAAATGGGAGGAGAACCAGGTGTATTGGACTCTCCCTGAAGCTCTATCCACAGGCGGGTAGGCCCCCAGCAGATGTATCCAAGCGGCCTCCCATTCGCCCATATCCTCGTCGTAAGGAATGCACCAACCTCCTATGTCCAGGCCGGTCAGTACAGCAAAATCCAGCAGGGTCATAGTCAAATCCCCAGTGGTGGAAAAGTGAAAGGAGTTGGTGGTGTCCCATCATCTCTCCACCAAAGCTGCCAACAGTGTCCTCCTGGCAGGACAATGCGATAACCCCATGTAGAAGGCCCCGAACCCTGCCAAATCAACTAAATCCCGGATAGCCTCCGGGAGCTCAACATACCACTCTCTAGCAGTGGTGGAGCCATATC
This sequence comes from Camellia oleifera, assembly GCA_022316695.1. Classification (NCBI taxonomy): domain Eukaryota; kingdom Viridiplantae; phylum Streptophyta; class Magnoliopsida; order Ericales; family Theaceae; genus Camellia; species Camellia oleifera. The sequence goes on from CM039313.1 coordinate 78,363,912, forward strand.
CTCGCACGGTGCGAGAACCAACCTGTATTCAGATTGAATACATGTGTCAGTATAAAATGAATGAGCTGTGCGCAAATGAAATGAATAAACTTGTGTGCGAAGTAAAGTAGGGCTGCGTGTTCTACTCTCAATCAGTGTGTGCTGCGTGTTCACCTTCAATTTGAGCTGTGTGTTCAGAAAATCCGAGTTAGGGCTGCGTGTTCTACTCTCAATCAGTGTGTGCTGCGTGTTCACCTTCAATTTGAGCTGTGTGTTCAGAAAATCCGAGTTAGGGCTGTGTGTTCTACTCTCAATCAATGTGTGCTGCGTGTTCACCTTCAATTTGAGCTGTGTGTTCAGAAAATCCGAGTTAGGGTTGTGTGTTCTACTCTCAGTCAGTGTGTGCCATGTGTTCACCTTCAATTTGAGCTGTGTGTTCAGAAAATCCGAGTTAGGGATGTGTGTTCTACTCTCAATCAGTGTGTGCTGCGTGTTCACCTTCAATTTGAGCTGTGTGTTCAGAAAATCCGAGTTAGGGCTGTGTGTTCTACTCTCAATCAGTGTGTGCTGCGTGTTCACCTTTAATTTGGGCTGTGTGTTCAGAAAATCCGAGTTAGGGCTGTGTGTTCTACTCTCAATCAGTGTTTGCTGTGTGTTCACCTTTAATTTGAGCTGTGTGTTCAGAAAATTTGAGTTAGGGCTGTGTGTTCTACTCTCAATCAGTGTGTGCTGCGTGTTCACCTTCAATTTGGGCTGTGTGTTCAAATCCCAATCAGTGTGTGTTGTGTGTTCACCATCAATTTGAGCTGTGTGTTCAGAAAATCAAAGTTTGGGCTGCGTGCTCTACTCTAAATCAGTGTGGGCTGTGTGTTCAAATCCCAGTCAGTGTGTGCCGTGTGTTCACCGTCAATCTGAGCTGTGTGTTCAGAAAATCCGAGTTAGGGCTGCGTGTTCTACTCTTAGTCAGTGTGTGCTGTGTGTTCACCTTCAAATTCGGGCTGTGTGTTCGACAATTCAGTGTTTGAGCCGTGTGTTCAATTCTTAACTAATGTGTGCTGTGCGTTCACAATCAATTAATGAGCCGAGTGTTCAGAAATTCAAGTGTTTAAGCCACATGTTTAGGATGCAAACAAAGTACTATGTCATAGGCTAAACTGTGTATTCAAGCATGGCAAAGGCACGAAATGCACGAAAAATGCAGAAAATGAAGTAAAATACCTCTCGTGCCTCATGGGAGAGGTGATGCTCTGGCTCTCGCAGAAGCAAATCTCCAGGTGCTCGATCACTAAAGTCAGTGAAGTGACGAAAAATGGCCCGCGGAAGAACGTGTGCCGGCGGGGCATACCTTTCGGGAATGAAAGGGCGAACCCTCGGAGGCAGAGTCATGACATCAAAATCATCCCCAGCACCTGGAGGACCTCCGCCATGAGGAAAATTACCTGTCATTTTGGAAAATCTGCAAAAGAAGCAAAAATGAGCAAAAATGAGCCAAAATTGGAAAAAGTCAACAAAAGTCAACTCTCGGGAAATGAAAAAGTCAACAAAAGTCAACCCCCAAGAAAATCTTCCAAATATTGAGACAAACTTACCTCAAGTGGTGAAAATGAGAAAAGAAGCACCGAAATCAAAATTTAATCGGTTCAAAGTGCTTGAAACTGAATGTTTTCGCGAAAACAACTTGCGTGGGGTGTTGGAAAACGCGTATGGAGCTCAGATCTGAAGAGGAAAATGGTTTGGGAAGGAAGAGGAGAAGATTTGTGGCCGTGTTTATGAGCTCAAAGTGATTGAGCAAGAGAATATAAAGAAAAGAAGGTGAAAAGACCAATTTGCCCACGGTTTTGCGCAGGTGGCCGGCCGGCCACCTTTTCTGGTTGGCCGGCCATTCTCTTTTTGAAAATTGGCTGGTGGCCTCCCCTGGGGAAAATAACTGGCCGGTGGTGATCCCTAGGTGGGTCCCAAGCTCTCTGCAAATTCTGGGGAAGATTGGAGTTCCCGGGACCTGAAAAAGTTCAAGAAAAGTGCACTTTCTGTCTCGAAATTGCTCCGCCGGAACTTCAGCTTCAAGTTCTGACATGTGTCTCATCATTATTCATCAAAATCAAAGTGTATCCTTTTTGAACATGTTGTAATCTCTCCGGGAAGTGAACCGGAGGCCACGACCGAGTCGCCTTCGCCGAAACGCGCGTTTCCTTGCTCGTTGTTTCGTAACAAACGGGCACCCTGATTTATGCTCGTTTTGCATTATCGTGCACATAACTTGCATTCCCATGAGCATAGTTGCATTATTATGCACATTTCTTGATATTGCCATACCTCTGTGCTTGAGCATGCGTTGTCACGCACGTTCTTTTCTCGCATTGCGATGCATTCACTCGCCGGCACTGCGTGTGTCAAACTTTCGGAATCACATTGAATATATGTTGTTAGCATATTGTGCTTGTTGAATTTCTCTCTTTTGCAGGCACGATATTGTATATATGGTTCATTTGAGACTGGTGCAACCAGACGAATCGCGCAGGTATCGTATCTTCTCCGTGTGAGACGCGACGAGAGTTGAATAATTCTCTGCATTCCTAACTGCATGAAATGTAGTTGTTGCTTTGCATTCTTGCTTAAAATTGTTGCATCTATTTGCGAATACTTGCTTCATTACAGCTTGCTGCATTTGCATGATCATTAAGTTACATCTGGCTTCGTGCATATCGCTTTGCATTTTGCCCCCTTTGCCTGCGGGCACGCCTGCGGGCATATCTTTGTTAATCTTGTATGATTGTCTAAGTCTTCGGCCTTGTCAAAAATGGGTCGTCTCTGGGCTTTGACATTCACTCCCGTCACTTGTGACTTCCGAGTTCTGTCAAAGAGGGGCAACTGTAGACACCCCATTTTTGACCGACCTTAAGACTCAGACGTCACCAACTGAGTGCTCGGTGATGTTACGTATTGTGCTCGTTCAGAAGTCTTAGAGTCGCGGCCGTGAGCCCTGCCTCCGGACTTCCGAACCCTTTTTTGTACCTTGCCTCGGTTTGCGAACCAGACTCAGTTTTCTTTGTTTCTTTTCCTGAGGGGAGGGAGAGGTCCCGTAGGCCATCTCTCAGTGGCCGTGGGCTACATTTCGTGGCCGTAGGCCATTTTGCCCATTTCGGAGCCCGGTTCCCAGTTTTCGGAGCCATCAAGCCGTGTGCCTCGGTTCGGGACTGCCTAACCATCTCCGATTGCTCCAATTTTTGGCATGCATCCTATTTACTCCCTTTTGAGGGACACTGAGGTCTGAGAGACCCACTTCGTGGTCGAATGCCACTTTCGGTGCTTAATAGTCAGTTTTCGGGGCCTCGGACTGCGCATTTCGGCCCCGGAACATTCGTTTTGCATCGATTTTTGTTCATTTTTGGCAGGTACCTCTGTTTCATCACCAGGAAGGCCGAAGAAGGGTGGGAGGCCAGCAATTGTTTTAGCAACCAGTTATATTCCTCCGGCGCCCTCCGACGCCCATTTTTCTCACTTCCAAGCCAATGTTGACCACCCTAGGGTCACTTTCTTCAGTCCTAACCCCCATATTTGTGTTGTAGACATCTGGGAGGACACAAATATCATATGGCTGGCCATTAATTCCACTTGAACCTTTTGAACCCCTTTGAAAAATGGCTTGTTCACTCTCCTGTTTCACAGTTGCCGGTTTTGAACCACAGGGTTGTGTTGAGGGCACCTGGGAGGACACCAATATCTGGTGGCCGGCTAGAAAATCTTTTTGACCATTTTGACCCTTGGCCGGCCGGCCATGGGGGGTGGCCGGCCGGCCACCTGCAACTCAGATAGTTGGCCGGCCAGCTTCCTCAGGGTGAGTAAATTACAGCTGTGCATTGTTTTTCCCTCCAAAACCTGTATCCGGAGGGAACTTTTTTGGAGGGAAACTTGATGCAATTTCCCTCCCCTTTTTCCCTCCTTTTCTCCCTCTCTTTGGTCCATATAACCAGCTGCAAAAACCTGGTTTTAGGGTTACAAAAAATTGCTTTGAGCTCTTGCATGCATATCTCCCTCTATCTCTCTCATTTCCTTCAAAAAATTCCCAAGTTCTACACCCTTTCTTCATCACCACCTAGCACCACCACCACTACTCCATTTCCAGCAGCTTGGGGAGTTTTTCAGAGGCTAGGAGGCAACATTTTTGGTCCAAGAGGCAGCAAAAGGGTTGGTCTACAAGGGTAAGTTCATTTCCCCTCTTTTGGTCTCATTTTTGCAACATTTCTTAGCCCTCTTTGCTTACTATTTTGGGATCCAAACCTAACTAGAACTAGGATTATTTTGAGCCATTTTTCATGTTTGTTTAAGGGCTCAACACTGTTTGGGACCCCCATGTTGCACTTGCTTCAATGCCCTCTTGAATGCCATTTTCTTGCATGATATTTTTAGCTTGTTTGTGATTTGTTTTGGGGCCTTATGTAAACTGTAAATATGCCTATTTTGAGTCCCTATTCAACATTAAAGAAGGGCTCAACACTGTTTGGGACCTCCATGTATCACTTGCCATTGTACCCCTCTTTGGTCCCTATTTTTGCATGTTTTGTTAGCTTATCTTGCTTCTGTTTTTCGGCGATGATCAGAAATGAGAGTGGCCATATTTTGACCCATTTGTCATGTTTCATTAAGGGTCTTTGGCTGTTTGATGAATATTTTGTATACTTTGTGTTACAGCCCTCTTGTGGCCTTAATCTTTCATTGTATTTTGAGCATGTTTTCATACTGATTTGGGACTTTTCATCTACTGTAAATAGTCATATTTTTGGTCCCTCTTCAGTTTTGTAGAAGGGAATTTTTCTGTTTGGGCATTGTATCTACCACTTGCCACATTACCCCCCTTGTAGAGCCATTTTTGCATGCCATTTTAGCCCTGCTTTTGCCCACTGTTTGGCCATTCTTTGTACTGTAAAAATGCTATTTTTTGGGCTTCCTTGCTTCTTATTTTACACATCATGTCCTAATTATGCATGCTTTGTATAGCTGTAAGTCATTTCATGTACCTAGTTTTGCATTTCGGGAGTGATTCCATGCATTGGGTGTCATTTCGCCTTGTTTTGGGACTGTTTTGCCCCTCATTTTGTCACTGATTTTTTGCATGTTCGCATATCATATTCCATGTCTTTGCCATGTCTCATTAGAGTGGCATTCAATGCCTGAGGGTCGGTCCTCGGTTTGCGTGCACGCGGGTATGCATTTCGAGTTGTCTTGTTTTCATCAGATGGCCTCTTATGCGAGTGTGGCTGAGGCTCTCTCATGTTGGTGTAAGCCCATATTGCATTGCGTATGCCATTTCATCCATAGCATTGTGTATGCTCGGTTGTATATCACCTCGTGTAGCGTGTATGCCATTCCATAACATTGTGTATGTTAGGATTGTATCTTAGTTGCATTTCACGCATATCATGCATATTACATCGTGTTCGGGATAGGAGTTAGCCCGGGCAAGGGAAACGAGGTACGTTCCGTACTCCGAGTGACGGAACGTGTCTCAATTCCCAAGTCACCGACACTCCGGATTATCCATGATGGAGTTAGGTTTTGTTGTAGTGTTCATATGCATTCATCCTATATTGAGTTGTGCAATTCGGCTCCTCGGCCATCATGCATCGAGATGCGTGATTGGTGGTACGAGGATCGAGACATGCATACATTTGTGAAAATACATTGCTATGTCCCTTTCCTGCTCTCTGTTGCAGCATATCAAGGATCAGCAGTCTTCCGAGGCTTGGCGCGCTTTTCAAGAATCATTGCAAAATAGAGGCTAATTGGGGCATTCCAGTGGATTTCCGCGCAAAACAGCCCAAACATGCATCATTCCATCATCCGGAGCAGAATCAAGGCAGTCCCTGGCTTGCATGCCAGTTTTATTATTTTCTTAGTTAATTTGTAAATTAATTAGGAATCTGTACATTATTTGGACTATATTATTTGGACTATACTATTCTTTCATTCGGGACTGTATATTTATTTGGACCCTCTGCGCGAGGGCATAATTGTAATAAGTGTGGGTGAGTGTGATGTATGTCTTCTAACCCCACATCTTTCTTCCCTTTTATTTACCTGCTTATGATGGTTAGATTAGGGCATATTTCAATTAGCATACAGTATGATAGCATGTTTGCATCATTCATCTGTTTTTCACGCACCGGGCTCGACGCATCATACTAACTGCATTTGTATTTCAATTCCAAGTTGAATACATGTTAGCTGTAGCATTCCACGTGCCATGTTTAGAATAGCCAAGCCTGCTATAGTTTGCATTTTTGCATGTGTTGCATTAGGCATTTCTGTATACTTAGGATCATGCATGATTTCTAATGTAGTTTCTGTTTTGGCTTGGAGTACTCAGTGAGTTATTATGCTTTAGCATCCTTGCATGCGTGTGAGGGACTGCCATGAATAGCATGCTTACCATGAGGCTATGTGCTTATGTGATATAACTGCCTTGAATGCCTGTGGGTGGAGGTTGGGTTACTTGGAGTGGGACAAATCATCAAATGTTTGTTTTAAGCCCACTAGATAGTGGCAAAATCATGTTTTCTAAGCCCACCTGAGGGTGGCAAATTCACGTCTTAGCCTACCTGCGGGTAGCACCATCAAACCATTTTCAAACAAACAAACATGAAATGTTTAGTTCCAATTCAGGCGACTCAGTCTATACTTGTTTGCTGCGAGCATCACATAGTAATCTAGGCTAATAACCAGAATAAGAGCACACAATGTTTTCAAAATCAGATATCATGGTTAGTAGAGGCCAGTCTTTGACCGGGCAAGCGGGGGTGCTCACGAAGTGACCTTCCCCAATCGTACCCAAGTTCCCGAGCCGAGGCAACTTTGGTGATGACGGACACGTGGCCTTTGGCACCGAGTCAGGGTTTCCTAAATTTCCCATTAAAAAAAACATTTAGGTGGCGACTCTGTATCTGGCAAAGCAGTCCATGTTTAGCACTTCTTTCAAAAATCAGTTTTCTCAAAACGATTTGCTGGATTTGGACTCTTTGGTTCAAGATGAAGAACCGTGACATTTGAGTCCTTGAACTGTAGTGACCCCAATATGAACGGAACGGGACTTAACCCTCCCGGGGCGTTCGGGGACGTCTACAGTGATGTATATTGTTCTATCACTAATTCAACAAACTTTTCAATCACACTTTTTTTTTCACAAAAATCAAACCCAAATAAAAAATAAAAAATCTATACAACTAGTAATAAAAAAATCTGTGCATTACAGAGCATAACAAGTATTACACAATGTATTACACACATTACACAATGCATTACACACATTACACAATGCATTAAATAGTGCATCCTTGAACAAAACATAATTACCAAAAATACCGCGCATCCTTAAATAAAGCACATTACACAGTTCATCCTTAAACAAAACATAATAACCAAAAACTAAACCACAAATTTCTTGACTTGATTCACTTGAAAACACACCAAAAAGTCTTCATTTCTTTGGAACTTCGCACGAGCCTTCAACCTGTAACAATAGAATTATTATATATGAATTAATCTTATGATAAAACTTAAGAAATTTAGTTTATTAAAGATAAAACATACCCAAAGATGTCAAACTAAGGAAGCAAAATCTCGTTGAAAGATGACTCCATAGTCTATCAAAAGAAACAAGAATATATTATTTCAATATTATGTTTCACATAAATTAATAATAAAGGAATTTGTCATTGTGTGGATCAAAATTAATAATTGGAAAAAATACTTACATCTAATCCCTTTTTGAGTCTGTGTAGTGCACATACCCAATCAGATCCACATAGTAAGATTTGGACTATTTTCGTTGATAATGATGCTCGATAGGGATCAATAACTCTACCACCAGCACTAAATGTTGACTCTGATGCCACTGTATTGATTGGAATTAACAATATATCAGCTCCCATCTTGGACAATATACGATACTTGAGGTTGTTCACTTTCCACCACTCCAATGCATCAAAATGGGAATTTGAACCTTCATTGCATATATAAACACTTTCTTCTAAGTAAATGTCCAAGTCAGATTTTGCAGGCTGAATTGTGTCAGCTTTTCTAATAAAAGATTCAAATTTAGATCTTCCCATCTCGAGAGCTTTTCCAAGATCATAAGTAGCATTACTAGAATCATTAGCTTCTTGAGTGCTTTGTTACAAACTTTGCTCATTGTTACTTGAAGTATGAATAACAACATATTCATTGTAAAGCTGATATAGGGCCTCACACACCACAGAAATGTTTCTAGTAGCTTCTACTTCTGGGTAGATCTCTAGAAAACAAAACTGAACAAGCATCAATTTGAATCTTGGAACCAACACTGCAACTACAACCATCAACAAATTATATTCACCCCAGTATGTGTTAATTTTTTTTTTTTTTTTTTTTTTTTTCATCTTCAAAGTCATTGCTTTAATGTAGTCATTTTCATCCACCAAATTCTCATTCAATATTTCTTTTATCCTCCAAACCTCTGCAAGGAACAAATTAGAAGTAGGATATTCACTCCTGGATATGATATTTGTGACTTCATTGAAAATTGCCAAAAATTGACATACAGCCTCAACTTTCACCCAATCTTCAAGGCTAGGCACATAAACAAAACCTAGATCCCTTTCTTGATATCTAGGGAAGACATCTTTAAACTCCAAAGCAGCAGACAACATCATATAAGTTGCATTCCATCGGATTGGACAATCTAAAATTAATTTTTTTTCAAGGCAACTGCAATTGCTTAGCAATCTCACTAATGCCCTCAAGTACTTGCACCATCTCGAACACCAACAATAATATCTCCTATTTGGCAAGGCCCATCTTGCACCATGATATTCAGTATGTAGGCACAATAACGTACATGTAAATTTTTTCCACCAAAAAACAACTTTTCCATTGCAAAGGTTTCTTTCAAAATTTTCAAGCAAACATCATTGTATGTGTAGACGCGCCCTTGGGCCTCACTACAGTTCAGACTCAATGTCACGGTCCTGTATCTAATCTCACAGAGTGCAATGCAAGACCGATGAATCATCAAAGAGTCCAAATTCGGCAAATCATTTTTGAAAATAGATTTTTTGAAAGAAGTACCAAACATGGACTGCTTTATCAGATACAGAGTCGCCACCTAAATATTTATTTTGGGGGAATTTAGGAAACCCTGACTCGTGCCTAAGGCCACGTGTCCGTCATCACCAAAGTTGCCTCGGCTCGGGAACTTGGGTACGATTGGGGAAGGTCACTTCGTGAGCACCCCCGCTCGCCCGATCATAGATCGGCCTCTACTAACCATGATATCTAGTTTTGAAAACATTACGCATTCTTATTCCGGTTATTAGCCTAGATTTACTATGTGATGCGCACAGCATACAAGTATAGACTGGATCGCCTGAATTGGAATGAAACATCTCATGTTTGTTTTGAAAACAGTTTGCTACTCGCAAGTAGGCTAAAATGCAGATTTTGCCACCCTCAGGTGGGCTTTAGAAAACACGATGATTTGCCACTCTCAAATGGGCTTAAAACTCACAGTTGATGAATCACTACAATTCAGATAACCCAACCTTCACCCACAGGCATTCAGGCAGGTATATCACATAAGCACATAGCCTCATGGCAAGCATGCTATCATGGCAGTCACTCACACACATGCAAGGATGCTAAAGCATAAACACTTACCGAGTACTCCAAGCCAAAACAGAAGCTATGTTAGAAATCCATGCATGATCCTAACTATGCAGAAATGCCTAATGCAACATATGCAAAAATGCAACTACAATAGGCTCGGCTATTCTAAGATGGCATATGATGATGCTACAACTAACATGTATTCAACTTGAAATTGAAATACAAATGCAGTTAGTATGATGCGCCGAGCTCGGTGCATGCAAAAAAACAGGTGAATGATGCAAACATGCAAGCATAAGTATGCTAATTGAAACATGCCCTAATCTAACCATCATAAGCTGGTAAATAAAAGGGAGAATGACGTGGGGTTGGAAGACATGCATCACACACACGCACACTTATTACAACATTGCCCTCGCTTGAAGGGTCCGAATAAATAATATAAAGTCCGAAAGTAAAACAGCCCGAATGAATAATGAATCACAATTAATTATTACACAACCACTAACTAATTAACAAATTAGCTAAGTAAGCAAATAAATTAAATGAATGTGACTACCTCGGCTCTGTTTTGGATGATAATGGATGCATGCATGCTCGATGCGCTTTGTCGGTAAATTCTATCGCGATGCCTCGTCTCGCCTTTGTTTGCAACTGATTTCAGAAACTTACACAAAGCTCCAGAAGGCTGAAACTCCACCTTGGGAAACCCACCGACCTGGTATTGGCTTGGAAAACCCTTGCCAACCACCCCTTATGGTGGAAATCAAAAAAGGTGGTCGGCCTACCAGGAAACCTGGTCGGCCGACCACTTTCTGCCCCTGGACTCTGGTTTTTCTGCAACAAAGGCAAGAAGGAGAGAAAGCAAGGTATTTTCAACATATGTGTGCGCGACCACTCCTCCCCGTCCTTGCACAAGCTCTAGGGAGTGTGGCTCTCGGTCCTCGGGCCATCAACCACGCATCTCAATACATGATGGCCGAGGAGTCGAATTGCACGCTTTAATGTGACATGAATGCACAAATACACACTTAAGGCGTAAACTCCATCATGGGAAATCTGGAATGTTGGCGACCGAGAATCGAGGCACGTTTCATCACTTGGAGTACGAAACGTCCCTCGTTTCCCGTGCTTGGACTAAACCCTACTCCAAGAACAATGCAACAAGCAATGCATGGCATGTGCAAATGCGACTAGCATTCAATCCCAAGTGTAATGCAACCAAGTGATGCAAGCATGCAAGGGATAAAATGCAAACATGCATCTAGCATATACAATGCTAACACTACATGGCATGCGCAATGCTCGTGAACTAAGGCATACTCAATGCGACTATCAACCTAGCATATACAATGCAAGGAATGACATATCATGGCATGCACAATGCTCTAACATGCAACCTAGCATACGCAATGTTATGGACCGAAATGGCATACACAATGCACGATAAACTTACACCAACATGAGTGGACCTCAGCTACACTCACATCAGTGGCCATAAGATGAAAATGAGATAATCGAAATGCACGCACACATGCACGTAAACCGAGGACCGATCCTAAGACACAACATGCAACTCTAACAAGGCATGGCAAAGAATGAGAGATGGCATATGAACATGTAAATTCCAGCACTGAAACATGATGCTAAATGGTCCCGAAACATGGAAATATGGCACCCGATGCATGAAGTAAACCCCGAAACTCGAAACTAGGCACATGTATTGACTTATAGCTATGTGAAGCAAGCATTATTTGAATATGAAGCACAAACACAGAGCCAAGCCAGTCCCAAAACATGCACATTTCTAGTTTAAAGCATGGCCAAAAAGTGCTAACATGATGGGCTAAAACAACATGCAACAATGGCTAGTAAACATGGTTTATATGGCATGTATACGAAGCACAAGAGAAATCATCAAACCATCCAAAATCAGTGAATAAAACATGTCAAAATATGCCCAAATAACCTTTGAAATGCAGCCAACACATGCAAAAATGATGAGTTCCTTTAAAGGGCCATACAAGGGGTTGTTAAGTACATATAAGATAGACACTTAGCAAGACCAAACCAACTCTGGAAATGGATTATGACAGCCCTAAAACTCACCAAATAGGCCAAGAAATCAGTCTAGGAAATATGCAAAGGAAGGCCTCTTTGAGAGGCCTTGAATGGGATTGCTCTACACATGCATCATAGACATAAGATATGGAAAAATGGGCTCTTAACAAAGCCTAGTCAGGCCTTAAAACCCTCAGAATAAGACCTGAAACATGACTTCAATGCATGCAAAATAGAGTCCCTTTAGAAGGCCAAACATGCTAGTAAAGAGAATGAGGGGTGAGAGGGCCACCCCTCTATGATTTCAAAGCTCAAAACCTTATCAAAGTCACTAAAAATCCACTAGATTTCAATGGCTAAGAGGCCAAAACAAGGCCAATGCAAATGCTCAAATGTATGGCTCAAAGCATGTAGAAATGAAGCATGCAAGGAAGGAGATGACTCCAAACAGAAAAGTGAGCTCAAACAAACATAAAGAGGAGGTCAAAACAAGACTTTTTATAGTTTATATCATATCTCGAAAATGTTCACAAGTAAGTCTAAAATACGATCAAAATAAGACACTTTACAGTTTGGGTCAAAGCCCAGAAATGCAAGCAAGAAAGGCTAAGGTATAGAGCAAGATAAAGCTTCAAAGAGAGGGAAGATGACTTACCCTTGTAGCACAGCAATGCAGTAGCTTTTGGTCCAAGAAAATGAGCTCCTAACCTCTGAAAATCAGCCTAAAGGTGTTGGAATGGCTGGTGGAGGTAGTAGGCTTGGAGGTGTAGTGTAAAGGCCAAGAACAATGGGTGTTTTGAGCTTTGATGAGAGAGCTATGGAGGGTTGTATGTATAAATCCCAGCTAGTTTTTCTAACCCTTGCAAAATGAGGTGGAGGGTTGGTTATATAGAGGAGAAAAAGTAAGGCTTCTTGGAGAAGCCAAGAGAAAGGTTCAAGGCTTCTAAGAGAAGCTTGACCAAAAGGGTCAAGCTTCTTGAGGAAGCTAAACCAAAATGGTCAAGCTTCCCCAAGAAACTTGACCAAAAGGGCCAAGCTCTCCTTGAAACCAAGCAAAGGGGTGAAAACCACCTTAAATGGACCAAAAATCAGGGCAGACCCTCGGACAGAGGGACAGGTGCAAAACAACTGGCACAGCTGGAATGCACCCAAGGAGACAAACCTGGCCGACCAGGTTCAAAAGGCTAAGGTGGCCGGCCGGCCACCTCCCCTGCTCGGCCGACCAGGGGTCAAAGGGGTCAAGAAAAATTACTGGTCGGCCACCCAAAAAAGGTGGCCTCCCAGGTGAGTGCTACACAACTGTGTAGAGAAAAACCCAAGGCTGGTCTCCCGCCCTCCTACATCCTTCCCAATAATGAAAATAGGGTCCATACCAAAAATAAACCCTAACCGATGCAAAACGAGGGTTCGGGGGCCAAAACGTGTGGTCTGGGGTCCCGAAAACAGGCTGTTAAGCACCGGAGGTGGCGTATGACCACGAAGGTGGTCTCCCAGGCCACAGTGTCCCTCTAAACAGAGGAAATAAGGCGTGTACCAAAAATCGGAGCAATTAGAGGTAGTTAGGCGGTCCTGAACCGAGGCGCACAGCCGACGGCTTCAAAAATCAGAAATTGACCTCCAAACGGAAAAAAACGGCCTACAACCACGAAACGTAGCCTACGGCCACTGAGAGATAATCTACGAGACTTCTCCTTCCCCTCGGGAAGAGAAAACAGAGAAAACAGGACCCAGTTCGCAAACTGAGGTAAAGCACAAAAGAGCCCGGAAGTCTAGAGGCAAGGCTCGCAGCCGAGACTTTGAAACTCCAGAATGAGCAAATTATGCAACATCACCGAGTGCTCAAATGGTGACGTCCGAGTCTTAAGGTCGGTCAAAAATGGGGTGTCTACAGTTGCCCCTCTTTGACAGAACTCGAAAGTCATACGTGACGGGAGTGAATGTCAAAGCCTAGAGATGGCCCATTTTTGACAAGGCCAAAGACTTTGACAAACATACTAGATAACAAAGAAATGTGCCCGCAGGCATGCACGCAGGTGGGGGGCAAAATGCAACTGACAATGCAGGAAGCCGAAGGTACCTCATGATCATGCAAATGCAGCAAGCTGTAATGGAGCACATATTCACAATAGATGCAACAATTTTAAGCAAAAAAAGCAAAGTGACAACTGCATTTCATGCAGTTAAGAATGCAAAGAATTATTCAATTCTCGCCACGTCTCACACGGAGAATATACGATACCTACGCAATTCGTCTAGTTGCACCAACCTCAAGTGAACCCTTCATACAATATCGTGCCTGCAAAAGAAAGAAACTCAACAAGAACAACATAGTTAACAACATATGTTCAACGTGATATCAAATGCAAACAAACACGGTGCCGACAGAAAAGTGCGTTGCAATGAGAGGAGAAACGCACGTGGCAACACAAGTTTAAGCACGGAGGCATGACAATACCAAAGAAATGTGCATAACAATGCAAGTTACGTTCATGGGAATGCAAGTGACGTGCATAACAATGCAGGATAAGTGCAAACTTGGACGTATATTTGACACAAAAGAACGAGCAAAGAAATGCGAGTTTCGGTGAGGGCGACTCGATCACGGCCTCCGATTTACCTCCTGGAAGGGTCACAACTTAGTCAAAAAGGATACACCTCACTCATGATGAGTAACAATGAAACACGCATCGAAAGTTGGAGTTGAAGTTCCCGCGGAGGGATTTCGCGACGAAAAGTGCACTTTCTTTGTACTTTCTCGAGTGCCGGGGATTCAAATCATCGCCAAAATTTGCAGAGACCTTGAGGACCATGTTGGGAACACCACCGACCAGGTTTGGTCTAGGGGGCAGGCCACCGACCAGGTTTTTGAAAATTGGGTAGTCGGCCTGCGACAAAAGGTGGTCGGCCAACCACATTGCCAAAACAGTGGGCAGTTTGGTCTTTTTTCTCTCATTTCTTTAAATGTGCTTATCCAAACACCTTTTGCTCATAACTACAGCTCCGAAACTGCTCTCTCCTCCTTCCCAAACCATTTTCTTCCTTAGATCTGAACTCTATACGCATTTTTCAACGCCCCACGCCAAGTTGTTTCGCGAAATCTTTCAGTTTTCGTCGTTTTGGACCGATTAGATTTTGATTTTGGTGCTTCTTTCTTCATTTCCGTCACTTGAGGTGAGTTTGTCTCAATATTTGGAAGATGCTCTCGGGAGTTGACTTTTGTTGACTTTTTCATTTCCCGAGAGTTGACTTTTGTTGACTTTTTCCAATTTTGGCTCATTTTGCTCATTTTTGCTCTTTTTTTGCAGATTTTTCGAAATGGCCGGTCACTTTCCTCAAGGTGGAGGTCCTCCAGGTGCCGGAGATGATCCAGATATTATGGCTCTGCCTCCGAGGGTTCGGCCATTCATTCTCGAGAGGTACGACCCTCCGACACATGTCCTCCCTCAGACAGTTTTCTATCGTTTCACTGATTTTGATGATCGAGCCCCAGTGGATATTTTATTGTGGGAGCCGGAGTCCCACCTCTCCCATCAGGCGCGGGAGGTATGTACTTTAATTTTTACATTTCCTGCCTTATATTATGCATCTTCTGTGTATTTCATGCGATGTATACTTATCTGCTCGTTCTGAACACTTGGTTTAAAACACAGTACTCTGTTTGCATCTTGAACACACAGCTCAATCACTCGAATCTCTAGACACGCAGCCCATAAATTGATTGTGAACACACAGCACACACTTGGTAGAAGGTGGAACACGCAGCCCGAACTTTGACTTTCTGAACACACAGCCCAAATTGAACACTCAGCCCAAACTCTGACTTCCTGAACACACAACCCAAACTTTGATGATGAACACGCAGCCCATATCTGATTGTGAACACACAGCACACACTTGTTGAAGGTTGAATACGCAGCCCACACAGCCCAAATTGAAGGTGAACACGCAGCACACACTTGTTAGAAGGTTGGACACGCAGCCCAAACTCTAATGATGGACACGCAGCCCATATCTGATGATGAACACACAACCCAAATTGAAGGTGAACACGCAGCCCATATCTGATTGTGAACACACAGCACACACTTGTTGGAAGTTGAACACGCAGCCCAAACTTTAATGATGAACACACAGCCCAAATTGAAGGTGAACACATAGCACACACTTGTTAGAAGGTTGAACACGCAGCCCAAACTTCAATGATGAACACGCAGCCCATATCCGTATCTGATTGTGAACACACAGCACACACTACAGCAATTGGTTTGCACACAACTCATACATTTCATTTGCATGCAGCTTATACATTTCATTCGCACGCAGCTCATTCATTTCATTTCGAAACTGAATACATGTGTTCATTGTGAATGCAGGTATCTTCCCGTGTTACACGGGGATATGGCTCCATTGCTGCGAGGGAGTGGTATGCAGAGCTCCCGGAGGCTGTTCAGGATTGGGTTGACCAGGCAGGGTTTGGACCCTTCTATACTGGGATTTCTTGCTATCCCGCTAGCAGGACACTGATGAGTGCTCTTGTGGAGAGATGGTGGGACACCACCAATTCCTTCCATTTCTCCGCTGCCGGGGACATGACCATGACCCCGTTCGACTTCGCTGTACTGACTGGCCTTGACGTGGGAGGCTGGGCGATCCCTTACGATGAGGACATGGGTGAGTGGGAGGCCGCCTGGATTTATCTATTGGGAGCTCGCCCATCGGTCGACCGATCCTCGAGCCGGGTCCAATACACCTGGTTTTCCACGCAGTTCAAGCGAACTGAGCCCGAGACTCCTGAGGAGATAGCACAGTATACCCGTGGATTTTTTATGTTCCTTTTCGGGACCACTCTGTTCTCCGATAGGGGGAACACTGTCGGACTCCATCTGCTGAGCGCTCTGGTGGACCTATCACAGGTCAGCCAATATGACTGGGGTGGCTCCAGCTTGGCTACCCTCTATTGTTACATGAGCGCGACCTCCCGCGGACGAGGGAACACGGTCAGCGGCTATTGGAGAGCATGGGAGGTACTTTTCTGTCCTCTTGATTTACATTTCTGCCTTTCATTATCCGTATACTGTGCACATGGCACACTTTACATTCTATACTTTGCACTTTGCTCTCAGCATTCTGCATTTTCTGTACATTCTGTATTCACATTCTGTACTCTGATAGCTATTGCCTTATTTTCTACAGCTATGGGTTTTTGCGTACTTCCCGATATTAGCCCCGGAGCTTGAGGTGGAGGTGTCTCTTATGATCCCTTACTCACTTGTTTTTGAGGGCCAGTACCGGCTGAGAGCTCGGGAGACTCTCCTTCATCTGCGATAGTATTTTGACACGGTGCGAGCGACCGAGGTACCTCATAACTCTCAATTCTCCATGTTTTCATCTTCGATTTATTTTGCACATTTGCGATTTCTAATCGGCTTATGCATTGGTTATCTGCAGATCTTATGGCAGCCTTGGGTGCCTTTGGGTGGTGAACTCCGATTCCAGTTTGCCGGAGAATGGGCCGCTTCCCGGTACTGGATCTTGTTCGAGGGGCCAGTTGGTAGGGCCTGGTTCTTGGGGGACCGCTTCCTTCGCCAGACTATGGGCTTTCCTGAGCCGAGTGTTCCCTCAGCACCTCCAGATGATATGCGATCCGCTGATAGGCTCACTCCCCAGGGTGTTATTGACGCCATGTTGGGCACTGATGCACTGCTGCATTTGGAGGACGGGGAGTACGTGACCTACCGTCGTACCTACTTGATGCCTCCATTGGCGAGTGTCCGTACTCCCACGAGGAGGTCTACTGGCATGCCATCTTCGAGTCGCACCCGAGCCAGAGACATTCCTTCGACTAGTAGGGCTGGCACGTCTAGAGGTGGGACAGGATTGGTTCTCCCGATCCCTCCGACTTATCATCATCCCGGATGGCCAGATATGCCGACTGAGTTGATGGGATGGCGATACGGGACTTCCAACCCAATTCCAATAGAGCCTCTTATGCCTGACCACCGATATGTCAGTGACCCTGACTCACCACCGGTATGTTCCACTATTTTCCATTCATCACACAGATACTTTGGCATTTGTTTATTCGTTGATGACTTGAGCTTGCATTTGCAGCCACCCAGGGAGTACATCGACGAGATGCTCGGGTTAGTAGCCTCACTCGAGGGCATGGTCCTACGAAGAGAGGCGCAGTTGTCCATAATGGGTGTCCAGGTACTCTTTAGTTTTCTTGCATTTATCATACTTCTGATGACATGCTGACCTTGAACATTTTACTGCATTGATAGGCTGCCTGTGTAGAGCACATCCGACACTCATTGCATCTATGTACTGTATCTGCATGCACCCATTTTATGTAGTTTTCTTGTATCTGCATCTGATATATATATATATATATTTGAGCTGATTTATTCAAATTGCACACTTTATTTTCAGATGCCTTCGGTATATGCTCAGCCACAGGCCAGGCCATCTAGGCCTTCTCGAGGAGCCAGGAGAGGGGAGTCGTCTCGCAGACGAGGCGGGCGTAGGGCACATGTCATAGAGGAAGAGTCCAGCGAGGAGGAGGAGTCCGTGCATCCTCAGTCAGAGACATTTGCAGGCAGAGAGGAGGACTCTGAGTCTGGTTCTGAGGGTGGAGGTGGTGCCGAGGAGGGTTCCGAGGACAGCAGCTATGATTCTGATGATGGTGCTGGTGGAGATGGTGCAGGGACTTCTCAGCCGAAGAAGATGAAGAGGGCCTCTTATTCTTGCACTTGAGCACCAATGCAGATGTTCCTACTTTATTTGCCTTTTTTACTAGTAGTTGTAGCACATTGTACATTATTAGGCAGTTTTATTTTCTGTAAAACTTGTACCCTTGTTGTAAAATGTTGTAACAAAGGAAGCATGATGGAATGAAATAGCTTTTGAAAAAGTGTTGTATTTTATATTCTTAGCATCGTATCGCATCATTTTGCACCAAAATGAGATTGAATGGAAATGTGCATTGTGTATTCTCCAAGTCAGGTAGTGAGCCGACGCAACAAACTAAACAACCCAACTTAACTAAGAAACAACGAAACCTTAGCAAGTTTACAACTCGATAAGCAAGATACAACAATGTTAATAAACAAAGAGTAACGACTCAATGCACGAAACTTGATGACTCGATAAACAAGACTCGATAAACAAAATAGCTTGACAAACAAAAACAATAACTCGATAAGCAAAACAACAACTCGATAAGCAAGACTTAACAACAACTCGATAAACAGAGTGCATTTCGGACGATTGTAGTGACGGAACGCATCCGAAACTGAGGAAAACTCGCACCTTCAACACTCCCGATGCATGGAAATGCTAGGAACATCCTTCTAGAGGCTAAAACAAGACCAAAGCCCCACTATGCAGCATGGCCGACAACCTTTGGGAGCTGGCCGACCAACTTTTTCATTTGGAGACCAAGGGGGTGGTCGGCCTACTAGAAAAGGTGGTCGGCCTACCAAAAAAGGTGGTCGGCCGACCACCTAGCTCAGCAACCATCAGTTTTTCGACATGTGTCGCCCGAACAGTGCCTTATCCTCTTTAAAAGTCCTAGCTTCGTAGTTGATTCATTTCATCTCAATTTTTGCACCAAAATGGAGGCGTTTTTCGTCGAAAATCTCGCAGCTTGGATTGCTACTTTAGACGGCTCAGAGAAGTTGAACTTTCGGGGCTTCGGCTTGAATGCACTATTCACGCTGAGCCGTACTCCGCTGCACCTTCCTTTCCTCCATGCCGCGGTGAGGTTTTGGAACCCGGTAACGCATGTCTTTAGCTTCGGCGGGCAGGAGATGTGTCCAACTTTTGAAGATTTTCAAGCTTTGATGGAGTCTGAACGCCACGAAGAGATTTTGTCTCAGTTTCGCTTTGGTCACGCCCAAGCTTTAGGGCAGATGTGTGGGCTCACCATGCATGACGCTCAGTCTTTGATCTGTAACGGGGAACTGGATATTCTCGGCTTGATTCATCGTTTCTCTGATGCCGGTGACAGCAGCAACCATCATTGGCAAGGTTTTCAGCAACATGCCCTTTGCTTGTGCATGCTATCTTACTTTTTGCTTGCCCCAGGCTTTAGTGGGTCGAGCATTCGTCTGATTGATGTTGCTCAAGGCTTGAAGGAAAGAAAGAGCTGCATCGCCATGACATTGGCCGAGACACTGATGGGCTTGGACGCTTTCTATTGCCAGGAGACGACCAGATTTGCGGAGAGTCCACTACTACAGCAGGTAATGTTTCCCACCCGATCTCACATATGTATTGCTCACATCACTCGGTCCTCAAGCTCGGTTTTTCTCACAAAATCCTTTTCTTACTTTTCTCTCATCGTATATCTCTCTATTCTTTATTCTCTCATTTTTCATCCCTCCCCAGGTATGGTTGATGGATAAATTGCAGGTTGTGGACTCTTGCCCAGCCTACTCAGCTCGCGGCTACTTCTTTCGACAACGTCTAATCGATGCCCTTGATGAGGGATGGTGGTTCGACTGGATGTGCAATTTGTCTACAGATCACATTGCTTGGCGCTATCCTTGGCTCAATCTCCCGGCAATGAGCTATAGCATGTCCCGGCAGCCAGGGATCCAGTTGATTAGTCTGACCCACTGTGTGTTCTACTTTCCGTTCCGGTTCCAACGCCAGTTCGGTCATGATTAGACTTGCCCGCCAGAGGGGATAGAATATCCTGCCACATTCCCAGTTCGAGGCACACAGCTTGCTCGGTATGCCACAGCATGGAGGACTAGAGAGCTCCTGGCATCCGCTCCCATTTTTAGTTGCACTTTGTCTGATGAGTGCTTAGATTGGCTCAATGAAGAGGCACAGATTGGGCCCAGCTTAGCATCAGAGGCTTCGACTAGCTCTGGGAGGGGGCGCAGGGACACCTGACTTATCTATTCCCCGGATTTATTGCTTTATTAGTACTTTCAAGTTTTCTTTATGAATGTAATAAAAAGCAACTTCAATTTGTATGCAAGAGCAGGAGAACTCTGTATTGAAATCAATGAAATTGAAGGTTGTGGGTACTAAAAATTTTCCGCTTTGGTCCAAAAATGGTCTAAGTTGTAAAAAGATTAATTTGAACAAAGTCAACTTTTATTAAAACTTTTCAAAACCATTTTCGATATGGATCAGAACTGGACACGCCTGAAATTTGTCACTGAGATGCACAACCCCGGATCCCAGCAACTGGAAAGTTGCCCCTAGTTTGAATAGTACCGTGGCATTGCACAGCAACGGAAAGTTGCCCCTAATCTGAAGAGCACTGCACCAGAGATCTTAACCGAACTCTCGAATGTTGAGTAGACAAAGATGGCCGAGATGATCAGATGGACAAAGTTGATCGGGGAAACGTTTATGGCTGAACTTCAGGATAAAGTTGCCTACATATCCCAAAGAGGGGAATCAAGCCTTACATAGTTTAGAGTCGGGTTCACTCGAGTATTTTCACTCTCCTTTTACGCTCTAACTTTTGCCAAGGCCGCCCTTTGCGGGTTTTCAACCTTGCGAGCTCCGTTTTTATAATTTTGAATTTTTTGTGCTTTGAGTTTTGCCTAGGTTGCCCTTTCGGGTTTTCGGCCTAGCGAGCCTCTCAAGGGTAATATTTCTTCAACTTGTCCATATTGATCGGCTGTGAGAACTCTAGGCCATCTAGATCCATCAGAACCACAGCTCCACCTGACCAAATAGACTTAATGATGTAGGGACCAGTCCAATTGGGTCTGAACTTGCCCCTTGGGTCGTGGATGGGAGCTCGGTTGTCCTTGAGCACCAAATCTCCTTCCTTCAAATTCTTGGACTTAACTTTCTTGTTAAAAGCACGGGAAATTCTGCGCTGATAACCTTGAACATGGTACAGTGCTTTCAGTCTTCTCTCATCAAAGAGCATGAGTTCCTCAAACCTGCTCTGCTGCCAATCTGCTTCGGCTATTTGACACTCAGCCAGTACTCGCAAAGACGGAACCTCAATTTCAATAGGTAGAACGGCCTCCATCCCATAAACCAATGAATACGGAGTCGCCCCAGTAGAAGTTCTTATTGAAGTCCGATAGCCCCACAGAGCAAACGGCAGCTTATCTGGCCAATCTCGGTAGGTTTCCACCATCTTCTGCAGTATGTGTATGATGTTCTTGTTGGCGGCCTCAACTGTTCCATTGGTCTGCGGCCGATAAGTAGATGACTTATGAAAAGCCACATTGTATTTTTCCAACAAATCAATCACTTCCATCTTGAAGTGGGAACCGTTATCTGAAATAATCTCGTTTGGGACTCCATAACGACATATGATGTTGTTTCTGATAAACTTTGCAACGTGCGAAGCCTTCAACACCGCATAGGATTGGGCCTCAACCCACTTTGTGAAATAATCTATCGCGACCAGGATGAACTCATGCCCATTCGACCCCTTCGGAGTGACAGCCCCGATCACATCAATTCCCCAGACTTAAAATGGCCATGGCGAAGTCATATTGTACAGCTTTGACGGCGGGATGTTCATGCGATTTGCATGAATCTGACATTTGTGGCATCGCCGAACAAAGCCGATACAATCCTCCTCCATAGTAGACCAGTAGTAACCTTGTCTGAGGATCTTCCGAGCTAACATTACCCCGTTCATATGCGCACCACATTCCCCTCCATGGATGGCCTCCATTAGGCGCTTCGATTCTTCAGCATTGACACACAGCTTATGCATTCCCAGATGACCTCTCTTATATAGCTTACCCCCACAGATGATGAACTGAACGGCCATTCTTCTGATTGCCCTTTTATCCTTGGCATTTACCCCTGATGGATATGCTTCCTTCTCTAAGAAATTCCAAATATCGTAATACTAGGGGTTTTCATCTTGAACCTCATCTATAGCAGCAATCGTCTCGTAGGCTGGCACAAATTTCTGGGCAATGATGACTGGACGCATCCAGACTCCGAACGGGATGTCTATCATGGAAGATAGAGTTGCTAAAGAATTTGCGAACCTGTTGTTCTCTCTTAGTAGATAAGCAAAGTTTAGCTTCTCAAACCGAGGAATTAACAAATCTAAGGCCTGGTGATACATCATCATCTTTTCTTCTTTGACTTTCTAGTCTCCTTTTGCTTGAGACACAACAAGGTTCGAGTCCCCGATGACGTCCAACTATCTTGCTCCTAGTTCCAGGGCTGCTTCTAGACCGGCAATGCATGCCTCATATTCTGCTTCGTTGTTCAAGACTTTGAACTGGAGCTTGAAGGCTAGAGGGATACGAGACTTGTCAGGTGCTATCAGCAACACTCCTATCCCATACCCGTACTGGTTTGACGCTCCGTTAAAGTACATCGTCCAAAATTCGTCGTCAATATGCGAAATGGCCTCATCTGGGAATAAGTACCCAACTGCTTCACCCCCTTCCATTGGATGATTGGCTAAGAATTCTGCTACTGCTCTTCCCTTGACTGACTTGCGTGTTACATATTTCAGATCGAATTCGGAGAGCAACAGCAACCAACGAGCTAGCCTACCCGTAAGTGCTGGTTTCTTGAAAAGATATTTGATGGGATCGAGTCGTGAAACCAACATTACGGAGTGAGCTAACAGGTAGTGCCGCAGCTTCCTGGTAGCCTATACCAAAGCTAAGCAAGCCTTCTCCAACGGTGTGTAGCGAGTCTCATACTCTAGCATCTTCTTGCTCAGATAGTAGATGGCTCTTTCCACTTTGTCCTCTGATTCTTGGGCGAGCATACAGCCCATTGTAGTCTCAGTCACTGAAGGTACAATATCAACGGTTTCCCCGGCTCTGGTGGTGACAACACGGGTGGGTTCTGTAAGTATTCCTTGATCTGTTCAAACGCATCTTGGCATCAGCCGTCCCATTAGAATTTCTTTCCTTTCTTTAGGAGACCAAAAAGTGGTTCACAAGTCAAGGTTAATTTTGAGATAAACCGTCTTATGAATTGCACCTTACCCAGAAAGCTTCGCACCTCCTTTTTAGTCCTTGGTGGTGGTATTTCTAAGATGGCCTTGATTTTGGAAGGGTCGACTTCGATACCTCTCTGTGTAATCAGAAACCCCAGCATTTTTCTCGCTGTAACACCGAAAGTACACTTCTGAGGATTCAGCCGCAACCGAAATTCTCTGATCCTTTGGAAGAACTTTTGCAAGGCGATGTAGTGGCCCTCTCTTTCCTTGGACTTGACAATCATGTCGTCCACATACACCTCAACCTCTTTGCGGATCATGTCGTGCAATATTGTGGTCGTGGCCCGTTGATAAGTAGCTCCAGTATTCTTCAACCCAAATGGCATTACTCTATAGCAGTATGTCCCCCACGGGGTGGTGAATGCAGTCTTTTTCCGGTCTTCCGGTGCCATCACTATCTGATTGTACCCTGAGAAGCCATCCATGAACGAAAGCAAAGCATGCCCCGCTGTGAAGTCCACCAACTCATCGATGTGCGGTAAGGGAAAGTCGTCCTTCGGACTGGCTCTATTCAAGTCCCTGAAATCCACGCATACCCGGATCCTGCCATCCTTCTTCGGCACTGGAACAATGTTGGCCAACCAAGTCGGTTATTCGGATACCAGCAAAAATCCTGTATCAATTTGCTTGGTGACCTCTTCCTTGATCTTGAGAGCCCAGTCCGGGCGGATCCTCCTGAGTTTTTGCTTGACGGGTCGGGCCTCAGGGTCAAGAGGGATCCGGTGCTGTACAATCTCAAGATCGATCTCAGGCATGTCTTCGTAGGACCACGCGAAAACATCTTTGAAATCTTTTAATAAAGCGACTAAGCGCTCACGTTCCTCCGAAGACAACGTGGACCTGATCTGGGCCAGCCGCAGGTCCTCCTCAGTACCAATATTCACGGTAGTGATTTCATCAACTAAAGGTTTAACAAATCTTTCCTGCTCTTGTTCAATTAAGCGTCGCAAAACCAGAGGAATTTCGTCCTCATCGTTTTCATCAAAATTTTGAAAGTCTAAGTTAATGCAATAAATCAAAGGCACAGAAAAGTACTCAGAAACCACAGCTACTTGATTCTCATTAAGCACATCCAAATCGTCCGATTCCTCGGTTACAACAGACTCAAAAGAGAAAGAAAAAGACAACCTGGACAAAATTGTGGCATCCCGGTTATCATCTCCAAGATTACCAGACTCAGACTCAGTCGAGCTGGAACCTGATTCCGACTCACAAGACTCGGTGGAATCAGATTCCGGCGCCCTACCTGACCCGGTGCTGCTGGACAAAAACCCCTCTTCGTATTGCCAAGTGAGAGAGGGTGCAATAGATGCATCCAAAATAGTTACTGGTAGGCCCACAGCCGTTTCATTCCCAATCACGGAAACCGAGAAGTTATCCCCCAAGCACTTCTAGTCGATCGGAGGATCTGAAAGTAGACAAGCCAATGCTACCCCCATTTCAATTTCAGCGCCCTCAGAATCCACTTCCTTACACTGCTCAACTTCAGCTGATGGGTCTGTCTGCTCTTCGGCAACGTCATCCCTAGATAATTGCAGGTCGAAGAAGATCTCGAAACCTAGCACGCCCTTCTTTTCCGCGTTCAACCATGGCTCTGGGAAGCCACAAAACGGAAAGTCCTCCCCCTTCCGGACGAAGCGTCTGTTTAGGGTACCCTGAATGGGCCTATGCATCAGCTCAAAAGGCTTCCCAGCCTGCTTCGCTCTGGCTCTTCCAGCCATTTCCTTTCCCTTTCTTATCCAATCCTCTTTGGTGGGCAGATAACCCAATCCAAAGGTATGGGGGTTGTGTGGCACTTCGGCCAATGCTGCGACGCCCTTCCGGCCACTCCTTCTCAATCCCATCCCGGGGATGTATTGAAGCTTGTTCATGAGGTATACAGATTGAGCACTGACATACACTCCCTCATTAACAGCCATGATGTTTTGCACAACCCGAGCCTCAGCTAAGGTAAACCCTAACATAAACACATCTTCTATGTCGTGCTCAATTTCCAGGACTGGTGTAGACACCTCTGGCGGTGGATGGATTGATGAATTCCCAAACACAATGGCTACTCCCTTCCCATGGGGGTATTTCACCATCTGATGTAAGGTGGACGACACTGCCTTTACCTGGTGCAGCCACGGCCGTCCCAAAAGTAGGTTGAAAGTTGCAGGAACCTCTAAGACATGGAAATCTATCTCATGCTGTCCCAGCCCAACTTTAGTCTGGATCTTTACTGTCCCCATGACTTCTCGGCTCATGTTGCCATATGCCCGAATTACCTGGGCTGTTGGTATAAAGTTCACGGTCTTTAAACCGATTGCATACGCTGTCCTTGCCGGGCACACGTTGATGGCGGATCTGGTATCAACAAGAACTACCGGTATCCATTTATTTCTACACTCCACAGAGATGTAGAGTGGCTTATTGTGGTTCGCACCCTCAGGTGGCAGTTCTTTGTCAAAAAAAGTCAACATCGGGGTAGCTCCTCCCGGAAAAGCTAATCTCACCAGTTGCTCTGGCGTGGTTTCCATCGAGAGTTTAGCCTTGTCCATAGCAGATAGGACAGCCTGTCTGTGTACTCGTGATGCCATAAGCAGTCTCTAGATGGAGATGTCTGCTTGTATCTTTTTTTCACTGTTTGAGCACAGCCTCTTTTTCAAGTTGTTTCTCTTTCTGTCTCTCAACTTCGTTATCCTTCCCAAATGCCTCTGGCTGGTCTAGGTGCAGGGGCTTGAAATACCTCCCGCTTCTTGTCATGTGATCAACCTTATCGAGATACCAGGTGTCATCTGGTTGATTACTCCCCCAATCCTCGTTTATATGGGCAAGACATAAATCATCGTCCTCCCACCACATCCCGTGAGCAGCCAACAGACATCTGTCTGGCTCCGGCATGATTGTACTCGCAGTACTTTCAGCCCACATGCTCACAGCATCTTCTGTCCTTGTACCCACAGCATTTTAGGTCCCCTCATGGGCTTTGGCTTTCCTGATTCTCTCAGAATCCCAAAACTTTTCTTGTTCCACCTGCGTCGGCGCAATTTGTTGTTCAGCTTTCCCTGTATTCACAATGCTTCTGTTCTGAGCGAAATTCTTCGTACCGGTGCTCTCCAGCAATGTACTCTGACTTCCTGCCCTTCCGGCCACAACTAATACCCTCACCCCTGCCAAGCCCAGTTCTGGTTGGAACTCTTCCACCACATCCGGTTGATCGTCCAGCCATCCGGTAGCCTCTGCCGATTCCTCATAATCAAACCAGTTGACTGCCGCGTCCCTTGATTCTTGGTCATCGAAAAACTGTAGGTTGGCAAAGTCCTCTTCTACAGCCATCAAATCATCTGTTCCCTGCTCAAATCTATCCCTCTGGATCACACACAGTTCTGCTCTCACTGGCAATTCTACACTTGGCTCAGACTGGCCCGCTGACAGGATGTAATCGCTCGGATCGTAGGCTTCCCTAGCAAAATTCCCA
The DNA here is from genome assembly GCA_022316695.1 of Camellia oleifera. NCBI lineage: Eukaryota > Viridiplantae > Streptophyta > Magnoliopsida > Ericales > Theaceae > Camellia > Camellia oleifera. The sequence continues at coordinate 78,391,019 of CM039313.1, forward strand.
GACTACTCAAACCCTGACTCAACAGTTCCATCCTCCTCTGCAACCTCCCCTGCACCGTCTTCAACAGCCACCACCATTGGCTCAGGTTGGGTTATGGAGACGTCCAGCATGCACAAAAAGTCAATGCAGTCAGGAAAGAGCACCTCCGGCTTAGGTAGATGGGACGGAGTGATATAGATGCTAGGATCGTAAGACACGACCCCAGTCTGGATAAAGTTGATTCTTTTGGGAGGTGGAGCTTGGTTGTGTGTAGGGAGCGGGTTGGTTGTGACATTGGGTCTTTCTGGTGGCAAAATCACCTGTTTGTCAACGAGATCTTGAATCTCGTGACGCAATCTGAAACATTGGTCAGTGTCATGACCGTGTTGTTGGTGATATGCGCAATATTTGGTTGGGTTGTGAGTGAGGGGGAGTGGATTTGGCAACGGCCTCGGTTCCAGGGGTTTTAGATGCCCTTTTCTGATTAAGACCCCTAAAGCCTTGGACAGGGGCATGTACAATGGGGTGAAGGTTCTTTGGCCTCTGGGTTGGTATTTGGTGGTCTGTGTATTGCTTCTGGATGCACCGGAGAAGGGTGTGGCTGCCATGGGCCTTGGAAGGGGAGGAGGAATGGTGGCGACCATGCTTACCTCCGAAGTTCTTGCAGTTGCAACGCCACTCGGGCCTGCATTGTTGTTGCGGTTAAAGGTTCTTCGGGGTTGCTCTCTATCTTGGTCAATCAGACCCTGTTTCATTGCATCTTCAATTTGTACCCCCATCTCGTGCAGAGCTGAAAAGGTGGGGAAGGGAAGCACAATCATTTTTTGCATTAGTTTTGGCTGGAGATTGGGCACAATCATCCTGATCTGGTCCTTATCGGTGGGCCTTAGAGTCATCATCGATTCCTTCGCTCTCCACCGAGTCATGAAATCCGAGAAGCTCTCTTTGGGCTCTTGCCTTGTTGTTTCGAGATCACGGGTTATAATCTCGATTTGGGTGTTGTAAGAGTATTGCACAACAAAGGCCTCGGCCATTTCATCCCAACTTCGCTTAACATCATTCTCCAATTTCGCATACCAGATAGCGGCCACACCCGATAGGGTCTGGCCGAATAGTGAAAGCTTCTGGGTCTGGTTAGGCCCATCGGTCGTAGGATATCTGAGAATAGCCGGAGGTGGACCATGGGATCCCCAGATCCGTCGAAGCGATCGATCTGCGGCATTTTGAATCTATCCGGCAACGTCACAGCCACATTGGTATATCCGTCTTCGATATCCAGGATAGCCTTTACCCCCTGGGATTTTTTTAATAGCTTCTTGAGCTTGCTCAATTTCAGTGCTATAGGGTCTACTTCGAACTCGAAGGGAGAGTCCGGGTGGTTGATGGATGTATGTACCTTGGATAATTGAGGTGGAAGCGGGGGCGGAGCCGGCCCCGTTGGGATGTCTGTGTCCTCCTGAATGGCATGGACATTTGGCAGGACATTCTGGGTAGTTGGTGTCTGCTTGGGTAGCGGGACCCCTGGTGGGGGAGGAACTGGATGTGAGGCTGATGCTTCGGCTTGCTGCTGTAGCCGGGTAATTAGTTCCGTTTGTTGGGCCATGATTGTGGCTTGTTGTTTAGAGAACTCTGTTTGGTGGACAGCATCCTCCTGCATTTGCTTCATACTCTCTTGGAGTTGGCGCATCGTTTCTTCCATTCTGGCCATGTTCTGCTGATCCTGCTGACTGACTGGTATGTGTATTTCTATGGCAGAAACTGAGACCTCAGCCCGACTGTTCACTGCTAAGGTAGACCACTGCTCTGGTAACCTCTGCTCAGACACACTACGCTTTCTCAGCCTCCGTCTGACAATCGGGGGTAGAGAATGAAACACTAGTTGTCCGTCAACCAGATCCTCAGATCGATTGAGCCGACGACCCCTTGTCCAGAGTGCTTCGGGAATATCTACTTGGTTTGAAGCAATTGTGCTAAAACCTGCCCTAGCAAAAAGATAAATAAAGTAATAAGGAAATAAATAACCAGATAAACGAACAGCATAGCAGATTAAAATAAATACACAACACACAGCTGGGCATAACAACACACGGTCGATAAGCTGAATACACACTGTCCTCAAACACTGATCACTATCCCTAAATCATTGTCCCCCAAGACTAAATCTGATACCCGCAGATAACTGATTCTCAAACACTGACTGATGCCCGCAGGCCTGATGCCCAAACTCATAAATTGATACATGCATTTCCCTGTAGAGACGCACTCTAAAAGCACATAACAGATAAGTGAGAGCCAAAACACCCCTACGTTGGGGTAGGGTTTCCCTATCCTATTTTGTCAGGAGCTAGGGTTTCACTACGCACGCAGTGGTTTCAAACAACCTATGTTGGGTAAGCAACCTGTCCTAGTTTGGAATGGTCACTACAGATTCCGAATATGCACTAGGTCGAACGGTCAAAAGGGTGCCCCGGTAAAACCGGGGTTCGTGTTTCCATACTGGCAGAGCTCGTAATCGGTAAGCCTTATGAAACGTAGCCTCTAGCAAACCGCTCAGGAATAGCAGATGGCAAACACGGTGTCCTAGGCGCACCAATGCACATGCAATGCAAAGAAACACATAAGTGTAGTCAAAACAAGATATCATGAGTTCGAGTCAAGTTCTCTAAGTCCCCAGCAGAGTTGCCAGAAATTGTAGACGCGCCCTTGGGCCTCACTACAGTTCGGACTCAATGTCGCGGTCCTGTATCTAATCTCGCAGAGTGCAATGCAAGACCGATGAATCATCAAAGAGTACAAATCCGGCAAATCGTTTTTGAAAACAGATTTTTTGAAAGAAGTGTCAAACATGGACTGCTTTGCCAAATACAGAGTCACCACCTAAATATTTATTTTGGGGGAATTTAGGAAACCCTGACTCATGCCTAAGGCCACGTGTCCGTCATCACCAAAGTTGCCTCGGCTCGGGAACTTGGGTACGATTGGGGAAGGTCACTTCATAGCACCCCCCCTCGCCCGATCATAGATCGGCCTCTACTAACCATGATATCTAGTTTTGAAAACATTATGCGTTCTTATTTCGATTATTAGCCTAGATTTACAATGTGATGCGCACAGCATATAAGTATAGACTGGATCGCCTAAATTGGAACGAAACATCTCAGGTTTGTTTTGAAAACAGTTTGCTACTCGCAAGTAGGCTAAAATGCAGATTTTGCCACCCTCAGGTGGGTTTTAGAAAACACGATGATTTGTCACTCTCAAATGGGCTTAAAACTCACAGTCGATGAATCATTCCAATTCAGATAACCCAACCTTCACCCGCAGGCATTTAGGCAGGTATATCACAGAAGCACATAGCCTCATGGCAAGCATGCTATCATGGCAATCACTTACACACATACAAGGATGCTAAAGCATAAACACTTACCGAGTACTCCAAGCCAAAACAAAAGCTATGTTAGAAATCCATGCATGATCCTAACTATGCAGAAATGCCTAATGCAACACATGCAAAAATGCAACTACAATAGGCTCGGCTATTCTAAGATGGCATATGATGATGCTACAGCTAACATGTATTCAACTTGGAATTGAAATACAAATGCAATTAATATGATGCACCGAGCCCGGTGCATGCAAAAAAACAGATGAATGATGCAAGCATGCAAGCATAAGTATGCTAATTGAAACATGCCCTAATCTAACCATCATAAGCTGGTAAATAAAAGGGAGAAGGACGTGGGGTTGGAAGACATGCATCACACACATGCACACTTATTACAACATTGCCCTCGCTCGGAGGGTCCGAATAAATAATATACAGTCCGAAAGTAAAACAGTCCGAATGAATAACGAATCACAATTAATTATTACACAACTACTAACTAATTAACAAATTAGCTAAGTAAGCAAATAAATTAAATGAATGTCACTGCCTCGGCTCTGTTTTGGATGATAATGGATGCATGCATGCTCGATGCGCTTTGTCAGTAAATTCCATCGCGATGCCTCGTCTCGCCTTTGTTTGCAACTGATTTCAGAAACTTACACAAAGCTCCAAAAGGCTGAAACTCCACCTTGGGAAAGCCACCGACCAGGTATTGGCTTGGAAAACCCTTGCCGACCACCCCTTATGGTGGAAATCAAAAAAGGTGGTCGGCCTACCAGGAAACCAGGTCGAAAACCCTTGCCGACCACCCCTTATGGTGGAAATCAAAAAAGGTGGTCGGCCTACCAAGAAACCTGGTCGGCTGACCACTTTCTGCCCCTGGACTCTGGTTTTTCTGCAACAAAGGCAAGAAGGAGAGAAAGCAAGGTATTTTCAACATATGTGTGCGCGACCACTCCTCCCTGTCCTTGCACAAACTCTAAGGAGTGCGGCCCTCGGTCCTCGGGCCATCAACCACGCATCTCAATACATGATGGCCGAGGAGTCGAATTGCACGCTATAATGTGACATGAATGCACAAATACACACTTAAGGCCTAAACTCCATCATGGGAAATTCGGAATGTTGGCGACCGAGAATCGAGGCACGTTTCGTCACTTGGAGTACGAAACGTCCCTCGTTTCCCGTGCTTGGACTAAACCCTACTCCAAGCACAATGCAACAAGCAATGCATGGCACGTGCAAATGCGACTAGCATGCAATCCTAAGTGTAATGTAACCAAGTGATGCAAGCATGCAAGGGATAAAATGCAAACATGCATCTAGCATATACAATGCTAACACTACATGGCATGCGCAATGCTCGTGAACTAAGGCATACTCAATGTGACTATCAACCTAGCATACACAATGCAAGGAATGATATATCATAGCATGCACAATGCTCTAACATGCAACCTAGCATACGCAATGCTATGGACCGAAATGGTATACACAATGCATGATGGACTTATACCAACATGAGTGGACCTCAGCTACACTCACATCAGTGGCCATAAGATAAAAATGAGATAACCGAAATGCGCGCACACATGCACGTAAACCGAGGACCGATCCTAAGACACAACATGCAACTCTAACAAGGCATGGCAAAGAATGAGAGATGGCATATGAACATGTAAATTTCAGCACTGAAACATGATGCTAAATGGTCCCGAAACATGGAAATATGGCACCTGATGCATGAAGTAAACCCCGAAACTCAAAACTAGGCACATGTATTGACTTATAGCTATGCAAAGCAAGCATTATTTGAATATGAAGCACAAAGACAGAGCCAAGGCAGTCCCAAAACATGCACATTTCTAGTTTAAAGCATGGCCAAAAAGTGCTAACATGATTGGCTAAAACAACATGCAACAATGGCTAGTAAACATGGTTTATATGGCATGTATATGAAGCACAATAGAACTCATCAAACCAGCCAAAATCAGTGAATAAAACATGTCAAAATATGCCCAAATAACCTCTGAAATACAGCCAACACATGCAAAAATGATGAGTTCCTTTAAAGGGCCATACAAGGGGTTGTTAAGCACATATAAGATAGACACTTAGCAAGACCAAACCAACTCTAGAAATGGATTATAACAGCCCTAAAACTCACCAAATAGGCCAAGAAATCAGTCTAGGAAATATGCAAAGGAAGGCCTCTTTGAGAGGCCTTGAATGGGATTGCTTTACACATGCATCATAGACATAAGATATGGAAAAATGGGCTCTTAACAGAGCCTATTCAGGCCTTAAAACCCTCAGAATAAGGCCTAAAACATGACTTTAATGCATGCAAAATAGAGTCCCTTCGGAAGGCCAAACATGCTAGTAAAGAGAATGAGGGATGAGAGGGTCACCCCTCTATGATTTCAAAGCTCAAAATCTCATCAAAGTCACTAAAAATCCACTGGATTTTAGTGGCTAAGAGGCTAAAACAAGGCCAATGCAAATGCTCAAATGTATGGCTCAAAGCATGTAGAAATGAAGCATGCAATGAAGCATGCAAGGAAGGAGATGACTCCAAACAGAAAAGTGAGCTCAAACAAACTTAAACAGGAGGTCAAAACAAGACTTTTTCCAGTTTATAGCATATCTCAAAAATGTTCACAAGTAAGGCTAAAATATGATGCAAAAATAGCCCTAAAAGAGAGATTGAACAAACAAGGAAATAGATGACTTCAAACAGAAAAATGTCTTTAATCAAAGTTGAAGAGGGGGTCAAAATAAGACACTTTACAGTTTGGGTCAAAGCCTAGAAATGCAAGCAAGAAGGGCTGAGGTATAGAGCAAGATAAAGCTTCAAAGAGGGGGAAGATGACTTACCCTTGTAGCACAGCAATGCAGCAGCTTTTGGTCCAAGAAAATGAGCTCCTAACCTCTGAAAATCAGCCTCAAGGTGTTTGAATGGGTGGTGGAGGTAGTAGGCTTGGAGGTGTAGTGTAAAGGCCAAGAACAATGGTGTTTTGAGCTTTAATGAGAGAGCTATGGAGGGTTGTATGTATAAATCCCAGCTAGTTTTTCTAACCCTTGCAAAATGAGGTAGAGGGTTGGTTATATAGAGGAGAAGAAGTGAGGCTTCTTGGAGAAGCCAAGAGAAAGGTTCAAGACTTCTAAGAGAAGCTTGACCAAAGGGGTCAAGCTTCTTGAAGAAGCTAAACCAAAAGGGCCAAGCTCTCCTTGAAACCAAGCAAAGGGGTGAAAACCACCTTAAATGGACCAAAAACCAGGGTAGACCCTCGGACAGAGGGACAGGTGCAAAACAGCTGGCACAGCTGGAATGCACCCAAGGAGACAAACCTGGCCGACCAGGTTCAAAAGGCCAAGGTGGCCGGCCGGCTACCTCCCCTGGTCGGCCGACCAGGGGTCAAAGGGGTCAACAAAAATTACCGGTCGGCCACCCCAAAAAGGTGGCCTCCCAGATGAGTGCAACACAGCTGTGTAGAGAAAAACCCGAAAAAGTGGTTTAGGAGAGAGAAAAAATATTTTTTTAGAGGGGTTCAAAAGGGTCAGAAAGAATTACTGGTCGGCCTACCCATATTGGTGGCCTCCCAGGTGTGTAGAACACAATGATGGTATGAAAAGCCAGAAATTGTGGCTCAAAAGTGAGAAAAACCAGCTTTCTGTCAGAAAAAAACCGGCTTTTGGAGAGAGAAAATGAGAAAACTGGTTTTTTAGAAGAAAAAAAAAAAGAAAAAAAAAGCTGGTCTCCCACCCTCCTACAACCTTCCCAATAATGAAAATAGGGTGCATACCAAAAATGAACCCTAACCGATGCAAAACGAGGGTTCGGGGGCCAAAACGCGTGGTCTGGGGTCCCCAAAACAGGCTATTAAGCACCGGAAGTGGCGTATGACCACGAAGGTGGTCTCCCAGGCAACAGTGTCCCTCTAAAGGAAGGAAATAAGGCGTGTACCAAAAACCAGAGCAATCGGAGGTAGTTAGGCAGTCCCGAACCGAGGCGCACGGCCGACGACTCCGAAAATCAGAAACTGACCTCCAAACGGAAAAAAAAAAAAAAAAAAAAAAAAAAAAAAAAAAAAAAAAAAACGGCCTACAACCACGAAACGTAGCCTACGACCACTGAGAGATAATCTACGAGACTTCTCCTTCCCCTCGGGAAGAGAAAACAGGACCCAGTTCGCAAACCGAGGCAAAGCACAAAAGAGCCCGGAAGTCCAGAGGCAAGGCTCGCAGTCGAGACTTTGAAACTCTCGAACGAGCAAATAATGCAACATCACCAAGTGCTCAAATGGTGACTTCTGAGTCTTAAGGTCGGTCAAAAATGGGGTGTCTGCAGTATGAAACATTATCCACTGTTATAGTACACACCTTATTTTCAATGTCCAATTCAGCTAGACACTTCCGGAGAGCATTCATAATGATAACCCCTGTGAGACCCCTAACTTTTGTAAACCCTATTAAATCCCTTACTTTCAAATTATTTCTTTGAAATCGCTAAATTTCTTAATTAATTACAATTTTAACCCTAGGATCAAAATACATGCACCAACTGAAAACTCGCAAATCCTTATCGATTTTGATAACTTAGAAATCATTCTAACATCCTAATACTAATTAATTGACTCCATAAACTAGACTCACTCTTTTAAATTATACTTAAGCCTAAATAAATCATAATTAAATACATAATTAAGGTCCTAATTATCCACTATTCCATTTCATTTGAACTAAATACAACTCAATTCCATTACATTTTGACCAAAGGACATTTTAGACAATTCAGACCATTTTTTTCTATAAATACACCACCATCCTCCATCTATTTGAACATCAAACACCACACCCACACACCCACACACCCACACACTCACATGTCATAGAGAGAGGGAGAGGAGTGGAGAGTGAGCTTGTGGGAGGGAGAAAGAAGAGAAAGAGAGCGAGTCTTGCAAAACTAGTTCCATAAGCATTTGAGTAAGCCACAACATAACTCTCTATTTTATTTTCCTTGTTCAAATGCATGCTCTTAGAAGTTTAAAACATTCATTTCAGATGTGTTTTGATGGTATTCTTGTGTTAGAAATGAAAGAAGTTGAGCCTTGATTCTACCCTTCTTCTATTTCTCTTAATCGGTATAAGACTACCATTTTCCATATCAAACTCTCAAAATTTCCAAAGGGCACACCTTCATCTTAAATTTATGACTTTAATACATATTATTTAGCAATTTTTCATCACAAGATAAGTGGAAAATTTCCCCTACTTGACCTCTTTTCTCACCAAATTTCTATTTTCAAGAACTATGCTAGAAAAATCTGTTTTACATCCAACTTTAAAAAATTATAGGAAAATGTAGAAAACTCTTCTGGACCTCATTTTTATTTCAACATCTTCCTTAAAGAGTTATCTTCCAAGTAAAAAAAAATTCATTGAAAAAGAGTGAGCGGTTTGAAAGAAAATTTGATTTTCGTAACGGTCGACGAACCTGGACAGCGCTGGAACATTTCTTAAATAAGTAAAAATCTAGAAAAGCTATCACATTTTTGAAACATGTTCTAAAAACTAGATTAAATTCTATACAAACTAGGAAGGCCAAGTTCGGTAAAAATCTAAAATGGCCCTTTTGATTTTAATCTTTAAATGGTACTGAATCTGAAAATTTAGTTTTACATGGGTGTTTTATGCTCTTGTGTACATGAATATGCTTATTAGTTTATGATCATGTCTTGGTATGATGTTTCATGTGTTATGGTTATGTTCCTTATCTTCTTCATTTTAATGATGCTCATGCTTATGTGGATGTTACTATCTTATTGAGTTTGTTCTAACTTGACCTAAAACATTGATCCAAACGGAAAACTTAATTGGGATGGTATTGGGTTTTCAACTACTTGAATAATGAAGAGATGATAATGTATTATGTATGGATTGATGGGATGTGCTCCTTAATTGAAGGTTAAGTCTTGCGCAAGCGGTTGTCGCGTAAACCCTAGAATGGAACGGACGTATTCGGACTCTTTGCGATGGTTTGATTCGTGAGATAAGGTTGGGTACGGATGGGACATTCAGGAGGATAAAACTTTTTTGGAAGGATAAGGTTGGATTCAAGAGATAAAACCTTTTCTTTTCGCTGTCCCTTTTGAGGCCCTGCGGTTGGCGCTACACGGTATATAACTATTGGTAGGCATCCGAGGTTAGTTCTGCAACAAAACAGTAAAAGGGGAAGTTCCGAATAGTCCGGTGTCCAATTCTTGTGGTTGGGAGGATGAAATCTTTTTGGGGAATTTCTAGAATACTAACCACTAATATTATAACATTGTTATGTATTTGAATGACATGTTCATTTCCTCTATTATTAAAATTGCTATTATTGACTTGAATATCATGCTTCACTACTTGCTTGCTAGAAATATGATGATGTATTGGATTGGGAAAAAGGGACGGGATGTGTGTGCGTTTACTGGGCATTCAAAACTCATGGCGTTTCATGCCAGGTATTGAAGACTATTAGGCTAGTCGAAGGCAAAGCTGAAGTATTTGATGACGTATGGTTATCCTATGAGAGTTAGGAACTAGTTATGTTAAACGTGTTTTGAGATTGTAAGTGATAGATCCCATGTTGTATTTAAGACATGATTTTTGTAATTTGTATATATAACATTTGTAACCTATCCTTATACTCTGTCAACTCATGTAGGCCTTGTGTTAATCCAATGTCAAAATCTGTCGAAAAGGTAGCTTTGCTATCTAAGGTAGTTGGACTTAGAAATGAGGCTATTTTGACTCCTCTGACCTTCATGGGATCTTGCTTGGTTATTAGCTAAAGGACTCATTAGTGACGTTTCCTACTTTTGTAACCTTAGATGAACCTTGTATTTAATGGTTAATATATTATCTGATGTTCCCAATTTTTGGGGCGTCACAACTTGGTATCAGAACCTAGGTTCAACCCTTACCCACGCGTTTCGACTTGCGGTTAGAGACTACCTTGCCCCGACTACGTTATATTATTATAACACTATCTATTCTATCAACTAAAAGACATCAAAAATAGAATTGTTCTTGACCTACCTTAGGGAATTTCTTCAAATTTCGAGCACACTTACATCAACTCATGAGGATGTATTTCAGGATCGTGAAATGGTTTTAACTTTGAGTACAGCCTCACATCGCGCAGTAGGGGTACTATTAGTTCTACGCGTCTTCTATTGATCATCATACCCTCATCTTGTATTCGTAACATTTATTCAATGTCATCCTTTTCCAATATTAAGTCTTGTCCATCTAGTCCTATTTTATATACTACTATTTGTAAAATTGACCTCCTTTGACCCTTGATTATTTTATTTAGCCCAAGGCTTCTTGTAAATAATTTCATTTTCTGTACTCGGTGACGAATCTTGGATATTCAGTTTGAAATGTGGATGGCCAACGCAATTTCAAGTTAAATATCTAGTTTAGTCACTACCTCTATAACCTTGATCACATTGAAGTTCGAAACCATAACATCATACCATTCATCCATATTTCAGTTAATCCTGATATTATCACCATAACTGCTTCATATTCTTCGTCTCCACTTTAATTCAATTTCAAGAATCTTGTAATTATTATTTTGTATATATGAAGTTGTGCTGTGTGAACACCCTAGGATAATTAAACTCTAACTTAAGATTAGTTGCTTACCCATTAGGAATTGACTCTGTAGTTAGAATTTGACTTATGCCTCACCCCATTCAAAGAACGACAAATGGTGGACCATACTTCGAGACAAGTAATAACACAAGCTTGCAAGCAACAATAGGAATGCAGTACAAGGAAATTGAAACCTTAAGAATGGATTAGTAACCGTGGTTGAAATCCCAAACCCTATCAAGAATCAAATTTTGGAGGAGTCTTACCATCTTTGTGGAAATAATTAGTACAACATTGACTTCAGAATGAGATGAGGTAGAATCCAAGAGGATTTGGAGCTTGTGGAAAGGAAACCCAACTTCATGAGGGACCAGAAAGGAGCAACCAGAAGAATACAACACCATACTCTAAGATAGAAAGGGACAGTAATTATACGGAAAGAAGTCAAGGATGACTATTTAAAGGGAAAGGGCCAAAGAACACTAGAAACCAGACCACATTAGCACCTTATGTAAGGCACAGACAACAATGGATGGATATGATTAATGACTAACTTAGGGAAGATGTAACTAGGAAATGTTTGTACGATTAATTTTCTAAGACATAAAGATACCCTACTCTGACCTCATCTTAAAAATAGAATTGTTACACGTACCTTAACTATTATCGATAATTACCAATAAAAGGAGATGACTTACCCATCCAACAAAATGCTTTTATTATTTAAGGGGGATAGATTAATGATTCAACAAATCAACAAACACAATGGAAAGTGTAGATCGCCACATCAGGAAATTGGTAATATAAGCCCTCACACTGGAGCAGCAGCGTCATTACCCATATAGTGAATAGTTAAAGAAGCGCGTGAGATTAGCTTATCTCTTAAGTCATTAATCATGGAGGAATTCGATTCAAAACATTATTATTAGAATAATACCAATGGCGACTCTAGACAGAATAGAGAATAACGTAAAAGGGGAAGATGATCTGAATGATTTAAAACACATTGCCAGCATTATGACGCAATTGCCCATAACATTTTGAGACATGAAGAATGACTGAAATTTTGAGGACGAAATTTATTTAAGGAGGATAGGTTGTGAGACCCCTAACTTTTGTAAACCTTATTAAGTCCCTTACTTTTAAATTATTTCTTTGAAATCGCTCAATTTCTTAATTAATTGCAATTTTAACACTATGATCAAAATACATGCACCAACTGAAAACTCGCAAACCCTAATCGATTTTGATAACTTGGAAATCATTCTAATAGCCTAATACTAATTAATTAACTCCATAAACGTAGAATTACCACTTGAAAACCCTAGGTTTTTCCAGTTTTTATCACGCTCGTCGGTTGATAGCCTTTATATTCGAAATAAGAAATTCAAACCGAATTAGATTCTCTAACCCTAACTTAGTTAAATTCTACTCTAAAATAAATGTTCCAATTCATAAATTAAGACCTTAGCCCTCATATTTTACTTAAATCACAAATTGACCCCAAGTTAGTACCATTGTATATATATATTTGTACCTCTTATTCATCAAATCTTTTTGTACACAATATCTATGGAATTTGTACACAAAATAAATAGGAAAATCCCCCAAATCTTGAGCACATGGCTAGCCATCATACCTCCTAGGTTATAATCACTGTACTTTAGAGACAAATCTCTTGAATCATGGAAATAATTATAACTTTGGTACCAATTCTATATATATACATGTATATATCTAATGTACTTGCAACTAGAATGGATTAAATTAGACTTAAGCCTAACTAGATCATAATTAAATACATAATTAAGGTCCTAATTATCCACTATTCCATTTCATTTGAACTAAATACAACTCAATTCCATTACATTTCAACCAAAGGACATTTTAGACAATTCACACCATTTTTTTCTATAAATACACCACCATCCTCCATCTATTTGAACATCAAACACCACACCCACACACCCACATACTCACATGTCATAGAGAGAGGGAGAGGAGTGGAGAGTGAGCTTGTGGGAGGGAGAAAGAAGAGAAAGAGAGCGAGTCTTGCAAAACTAGTTCCATAAGCATTTGAGTAAGCCACAACATAACTCTCTATTTTATTTTCCTTGTTCAAATGCATGCTCTTAGAAGTTTAAAACATTCATTTCAGATGTGTTTTGATGGTATTCTTGTATTAGAAATGAAAGAAGTTGAGCCTTGATTCTACCCTTCTTCTATTTCTCTTAATCGGTATAAGACTACCATTTTCCATATCAAACTCTCAAAATTTCCAAAGGGCACACCTTCATCTTAAATTTATGACTTTAATACATATTATTTAGCAATTTTTCATCACAAGATAAGTGGAAAATTTCCCCTACTTGACCTCTTTTCTCACCAAATTTCTATTTTCAAGAACTGTGCCAGAAAAATCTATTTTACATCCAACTTTCAAAAATTCTAGGAAAATGTAGAAAAATCTTCTGGACCTCATTTTTATGTCAACATCTTCCTTAAAGAGTTATCTTCCAATTAAAAAATATTTCATTGAAAAAGAGTGAGCGGTTTGAAAGAAAATTTAATTTTCATAATGGTTGACGAATCTAGACAGCACTGGAACATTTCTTAAATAACTAAAAATCTAGAAAAGCTATCACATTTCCGAAACATGTTTTGAAAAATAGATTAAATTCTCTACGAACCAAAGGAAGGCCAAGTTCGGTAAAAATCTAAAATGGCCCTTTTGATTTTAATCTTTAAATGTTACTGAATTTGGAAATTTAGTTTTACATGGGTGTTTTATGCTCTTGTGTACATGAATATGCTTGTTAGTTTATGATCATGTCTTGGTATAATGTTTCATATGTTATGGCTATGTTCCTTATTTTCTTCATTTTAATGATGCTCATGCTTATGTGGATGTTACTATCTTGCTGAGTTTGTTCTAACTTGACTTAAAACATTTATACCAACGGAAAACTTAATTGGGATGGTATTGGGTTTTCGATCACTTGAATAATGAAGAGATGATAACGTGTTATGTATGGATTGATGGGATATGCTCCCTAATTGAAGGTTAAGTCTTGGGCAAGCAGTTGTCATGTAAACCCTAGAATGGAATGGACGTATTCAGACTCTTTGCGATGGTTTGATTGGTGAGATAAGATTGGGTCCGGATGGGACATTCAGGAGGATAAAACTTTTTTGGAAGGATAAGGTTGGATTCAGGAGATAAAACTTTTTTCTTTTTGCTATCCCTTTTGAGGCCCTGCAGTTGGCGCTACACGGTATATAACCATTGGTAGGCATCCGAGGTTAGTTTTCCAACAAATTAGCAAAAGGGGGAGTTCCGAATAGTCTGGTGTCCAACTCTTGTGGTTGGGAGGATAAAATCTCTTTGGGAGATTTCTAGAATGCTAACCACTAACATTATAACCTTGTTATCTATTTGAATGACATGTTCCTTTCCTCTATTATTGAAATTGCTATTATTGACTTGAATATCATGCTTCACTACTTGCTTGCTATAAATATGATAGTATATTGGATTGGGAAAAAGTGACGGGGTGTGTGTGCGTTTACTGGACATTCAAAACTCATGGTGTTTCATGCTAGGTATTGAAAACTATTAGGCTGGTCGAAGGCAAAGCTGAAGTATTTGAGGACGTATGGCTATCCTATGAGAGTCAGGAACTAGTTATGTTAAACGTGTTTTGAGATTGTAAGTGATAGATCCCATGTTGTATTTAAGACATGATTTTTGTAATTTGTATATATATAACATTTGTAACATATCCTTATACTCTGTCAACTCATGTAGGCCTTGTGTTAATCCCTTGTCAAGATCTGTCAAAAGGTAGCTTTGTTATCTAAGGTAGTTGGACTTAAAAAGGAGGCTATTTTGACTCCTCCGACCTTCATGGGATCTTGCTTGGTTATTAGCTAAAGGACTCATTAGTGACGTTTCCTACTCTTGTAACCTTAGATAAACCCTGTATTTAACGGTTAATATATGTTCCTGATTTTTGGGGCATCACAACCCAATGTGTGAAGGTGGTATATTGCAAAAGTTAAGAACACGCTTTTGCAATTTCCAATCATTATCAATAAAATGGTCCGTGACAACTATGTATTGAATTTTTTGCCTTGACTTCCATAGGTTGGTTTTAATGCTAATCCTATTAACACTCTTTGATAATGTTTTCAACTTCTTCTTTTCTATATCATTGACACACAATCATTTTTTGCGGTGGTACGAGTTATCTTTTGCCAATGTAGAGTAGCAGTTTTCATGAACTTGTTAAATAAAACATGCTCCATTTGCGTAAAAGGATACACATGATAAAGTATCATATGAGAAGTAGCTTCTATCACCTTCTCTTGGTCATACTTGAAGGCTGCCACATTGGTCACACTGTCAGACCCGGTTGTCTTAAGTGATAGAACCTTTTGCTTTTTGTCAACAAGTTGTCGTCTAGCACAGTTGTTTGAGTGCCTAAGAAGATGAGTTGTAGCACCCATTGGAGGAATGGTAAATCTTGTTTTTCAATGCATGCATCCAGCCTTCTTGGTACCATCTGGAAGAACCACTTTTTTAATTTCATTCCAAACTTTTGATGTTCGTTTCCTAGTCTTCTTTTGGAATGGATTGTTGTCTTCGGGAACTCCACTTTCTCTTGCATCTTCCTCTAGTTCAATTAAGTTATCCACATCATTTGCATCTCCATTAACTGTGTCCATGAGTGGACTAGTGGATGACTCTTCAAATGACGAAAACGCTGTACAAGAATCTTGCTCTAGAAAAGTGAGATTAATTTGTTTATCTGACATATCTAAGAAAAATAACAATAATGCAAGAAATAAATTAATGTACTAATAAATTAACAATCAATATAAAATTGAACTGGAATAATAATAAATTAAGAAAATGAAAATTGAACCAACGATTGTATTAAATAAGTGAAACCAAGAGAGATAATTACCCAAAACAAAACATCAAAAATTTAATTATTAAAGCACAAAATTAGTAAATCATCTCTATTGACAAATGTAACCAAGACCCATATTTGAATATGGAGATATATATATACACACATATATTTGAAGTAATAATAGCACTGTAAACTACAATATTATTGAAATACTAAAATCACATACAGAACCGAAATGCAAATTCATCTTCAAAATCGCAGAGCAAATTCTGGTTTTGAGAGTCAAAGTAGAGTTTGGTTCAAGGATGCTCATTGTCATTCAATTTTGCAAAATAAACTATAATTTTGTGTGTCAAAATGTATGCACTGATTATGCAACTCAAAAAAAAGGAGACAATATATATATTGAAAATTGAATCACCATTGTATCAAATAAGTGAAATGAGAGAGAAACCCAAAACAAAGCATCAAAAATTGAACTGTTAAAGCATAAAATTAGTAAATCATCTTTATTGAGAAATATAACCGAGACCAAATTTGAATATGGATATATATATATGCACTCATTATGCAACTCAAAAATCATCTTCATAGACAGAAAAAATATCAAAACTATGAAATAGAATCATAAAAGAGAGAGAGAGAGAGAGAGAGAGAGAGAGAGAGAGAGAGAGACAGAGACAGAGAGACAGAGACAGAGAGATTGCAGTTTTTCCCTAATTTATATGTTCAAAATAGGGAACAAAAACCAATCCAAAAACAAGGGGGGGGGACAAATATATACATGATTAAGGTTTCACTCTAGCAAAGAAGACAAACAAAATATATATAACAGTGTATGTATTGGAAAGGGTAGTGAGAAATACCTAATTCTGCAAATTTGAGACTGAATGGAGAGGAGAGAGAAAGGGTCAATGGTGAAATAAGTGTATTTTGTACATAAGAGCATGTGAGACACCATGGTTGAGAGAGAGAGAGAGAGAGAGAGAGAGAGAAGAAGAAGAAGAAGAAGAAGAAAAAGAAGAAGAAGAAGGAGAATTAACTTACCACAACGGATTCAAGAGAGAAGAATAATCTCTCAGCCTCAAATCTTCACTAGAGCAACAAAACTATACTGTCGTCGATGTTTGAATGTCTGAGAGTTGATAAGATTAATTCTTTATGCGATTGATTCAAGTGTTGGCCAAATCTGGATTGTTGAGTGTTGAATGTTTGCAGTAGTATTAGGATAGGAATGTGTAAGTTACAAAGAGTAGCAAGCAGGAGCAGTGTATGAATCGGATACAAAGAGTAACCCTAATTTTTTTTTACTTAAATACTATGCCTTACAAGCCTTACCAAGCCGAGCCTTAGTCAACATGAGCTTGGCTTATTTAACAAACAAGTAGCTTGGCTTATTAGCTACTTGAATCGAGCTCGAACGAGCTCTTAACAGATAGAAGACCGTCACTCGAGCGCAAAAAGCTTTGCTCAAGCAAAGAATGCAAACTCCCAGTAGTTTTACAGACCTGCAAAAGTACTGGAGGTTCACAAAGATTGCTCGAGCACAAGAAATGTCACTCGAGCGAAGAAACAAAATTCTTGACATCAACAATTTGAAAAAAATAAGCTACTAACCTGTTCCAAATGTAAACAACACGTCTCAAAAGCTAAACTCGACGAGAGATAAGGGAAAACAAGACATGGATAACTATATAAGACAATGAAACTCGAATCTAAGACATCAAATGGGTCTGGCCTAAACCAGAATCACTATAATCTCCCCCCTTAAGGAATTCTGTCCCCAAAATTTAAAGCAAACACCAAGACCAAGTTTAAACCAATTACAACGACAGTCATTAAAATTCATCACCATGCCCTATCCACCGGTCATTTATTCTGATCATCATGATAAACAAGTTTTCAATACTGAATATACAATTTACATTTTCAAAACATATGCAATGTTTATGTTTCATTAATCATAACAAAGTTTTCAATACTTGTTCAAACATCAATAAATAAGTCTGGATATTTCTCACGAACTTCTGCCTCACGCTTCCAAGTAGCCTCCTCAACCCCGTGGTGTCAGTACAACACTTTTACTAATGGAATCGTCTTGCCTCGCAAGACTTGGTCTCGAGTATCTAAAACCCTAACAGGTTTCTCCTCATACAAGGTATCCTCGCCTACCTGTAACTCTGTCCAATCCAACAAGTGTGACAGATCCAGCTCATACTTCTAAAGCATACAGATATGAAACACGTCATGAATCCCAGAAAGCTATGATGGCAAGGCTAAACGATAAGCTACCTCCCCAATCCGTTCTAGGATATCAAAAGGCCTAATAAACCTAGGAAACAACTTCCCACTCTTCCCAAACCTCATCAAACCCCGTCTAGGTGATATCCTCAAGAAGACGTAATCTCCCACCTCAAAGGATAACGGTCTCCTCCTACAGTCAGCATAGCTCTTCTGACGACTTTGAGCTGTAACCAACCTCTTAAGGATAAGTGCAATCTTCTCCGTCGTTTCCCATACTAACTATGGACCTAACATTTGTGCGTCACCCACCTCGGTCCAACACACAAGGGACCTATACAGTTGGCCATACAAGGCCTCAAACAGTGCCATACCAATACTAGACTGGAAGCTATTGTTATAGGCAAACTCCACTAAAGGTTAGTGCCTCTCCCACGGCCCCTTAAAGTCAAGGACACAACCTCAAAGTATATCCTCAAGGATCTGAATAGTACACTCTGACTGCCCATCAGTCTGAGAATGATAGGCGGTACTAAAAGTCAACCTAGTGCCCAAGGCATTCGGTAGGCTCTGCCATAACCGAGCCATAAAACGCGGATCTCTATCCAAAACAATAGTTATAGGGACCCCATGAAGTCGAACTATGTCCTAATATAAAGGTCGGCTAGATAGTCTACCGAGTCACTCGTGCGCATAGGTATAAAGTGCGCCGACTTGGTCAATCGGTCAACCACCACCCAAATTGCTCATTACCCAGTTGATTTCTTGGAAGACCCACAACAAAATCCATCGTGATATGTTCCCATTTTCACTCGGCTATAGACAAGGGTTGTAACAAACTCGTTGGCCTTTGATGCTCAGCCTTCATTTGTTGACAAGTAAGGCACCTTGACACAAACACAACTACATCTTTCTTCATCCCCTTCCACCAAAATTGACGACTAAGGTCATGATACATCTTTGTGCCTTCCATATACACCGTAAGGCGTGAATGGTGAAACTCTTGGAGTACTTCCACTCGACAAGACTTCGATACGAAAAGATGGTCAAGATATCTAACACTCAAGTCATAATACATGTTCAAGCCCTTCTCTACTTTTCCACTAGAGATCTACTCCTAGAGGGCTTCTACCTCAAGGTCACCCTTTTGCACTTCTATAACTCGGCTCACAAGTGTAGGTTGTGCAACTACCAAAAACAAAGTTGCCAACTCAACGAACTCACCAAGATGCAAATCAAACTCACCAATAGCACCCAACATTTCCCATTATCGGATGCCAATACAAACTACAATACTAATGGATTTCCTACTCAAAGCATTGGCCACTACATTGGTCTTTCCTGGGTGATAGTACAACTCAAAATCATAATCTTTCATAAACTCCATCTACCTCCTTTGCCTCAAATTCAGATCTTTCTGTGAAAACTGGTACTTCAGACTCTTGTGATCAGAAAACATCTCAAACTTCTCACCATATAGTTAATGCCTCCTAATCTTCAAGGCAAAAATCACAGCTGCTAGTTCTAAATCATGGGTAAAATAGTTCCTCTCATGTGTTTTCAACTGATGCGAGCCATAGGCTACTACCTTCCCTTCTTGCATCAAGACACAACCCAAACCTTCCCATGAAGCATCGCAATACACCGAATAGCCTAAGCCCCTCTTCGAAATAATTAACATTAGAGCAGTGGTAAGTCTAACCTTAAGTTCCTGAAATCACTTCTCACAAGTCTCACTCCACACAAAATTGATTCCATTCCTCATCAGTCTAGTCAATGGTGAGGCTAATCTAGAGAAATCCTTTATAAATTGACAGTAATATCCGGTAAATCCCAAGAAACTACAGATCTCGAAGGCATTCTTACGTTGTTTCCAATCTTGTACTACTTTTATCTTACATGAATCTATAGTCACTACTCCCCTGGATACCACATGGCCTAAAAACTTTACTTCTCTTAACCAGAATTTACACTTCCCAAACTTAGCATAGAGTTTGTGGGCTCTAACAATTCAAGTACAACCCACAGGTGTTCCTCATGCTTCTCCTCAGAGGGTGAGTAAATCAAGATGTCATCAACAAAGATGACTACAAAGCGGTCCAAAAATTCACGGAAGATTCGATTCATTAAATCCATAAACACGGCTGGTGCATTGGTTAGCCCAAAAGGTATCACTAGGAACTCATAATGGCCATACCACGTACGATAATCTATACAAAGTCGCAATGCACCATTTTTCTTCTTGGTAAAGAAAGCTGGTGCTCCTCAAGGCGAAGTACTAGGGCAAATAAAACCCTTATCTAACAATTCCTGGAGTTGAATCTTCAACTCACTCAATTCGATAGGTGCAAATCTATAGGTGCCATAGAAATTGGTGTCATGTCAGGCATTAAATCAATAAAGAATTCAATCTCATGGTGAGGTGGCAAACTAGTGAGATCCTAAGGAAAAACGTCTAGTTATTCACAAACTACCCTTGGTAATTCAATTCGGACTTTATCACACTCACTACTAAAGAAGTTTGCAAGAATACAACTAAGTTCACTCCGACCTCGCGGATTACATACTGGCAATGAAGCTCTATCGACTCTATCTCCCATGAAATAAAAACAATCACCACTCAAGGTACATACAGTAACCCTCTGACGATAACAATCTATGACAGGCCGATACGATGACAACTAGTCCATACCCAATGTAGCATCAAAACTCGACATGTTAAAAAAAAAAAAAAAAAAAAAAATTGGCAACTCGCAACCTCTATCTCACAACCCTAACACCCCTGTTCCAAAACAATCTCACCACCAACAGGTGACTCTACACTGAATGAAGATGCTAACTGGGCTAATTCTAATCCTAATGCCGATGTAAATGCAGACGAGATGAATGAATGTGATGTACCTATATTAATTAACACATTGGCAATAGAATTACACAACAAGAAGTTATCTCATACTACCGAAGGCGCTGGCACTAAGTCTAGCATAGTAACAGCATACACACGCCCTGTAGCTCTCTACTCCACCTGTTCACCTCTTGGGACATAAGTCTGATACACCAACTAGGCCAAAGAGGCCCCCTGATTAGCCCTTGAGTCCTGTGCTAACTGTGCAAGCTGGTGGCTATGTCTGCCTTGAACCAAACGCACCAAGTGCGCCACCTGACTAAGGAAAAAACCTCTTCATATTCCCTAACTGCCCAAACTGATAATAAGTAGACGAATCCCCTCTCCTCTAACTCTGGCTCTGAGAACAAGCCGTAGACAGTGCAGACTGTTGCCCTCCTCCTCTCTAGGGGCAAGCTGGAGACTTGTGACCCAACTGGCCACACTTATAACAAGAGAAGCCTCCCAGATTACCTCTCCCTAAACCCGAACTCGACACAGGAAATGTGGACCTAGACTGTGCTGCCTGGGATTGCAATGGAGTGGAACCCCTCTGCTTCATACTATTCCAATTCTCCCTCTAAACCTCTTGACTGCTCCTGGAGCCCCTCATCCATTCTTTCTCTGCTTGAACTACGGTCTCAAGATGAGCCACTGCCTCCACAAGGCATCCATAGTCCCTAATCATTGACCCAGCTACTTTGAAAAGAAGCCTGGTCCTCAACCTCTCCTCAAACTCAATACAACAGCATTCCTCTGTCGCCACAAGTTCTAGTGCAAATCTAGGGAGGCAAGTGAAAGTTGTTTCAAACTCAGCTACTGGCAAAGTAAGCTGGTTGAGCTTCAGAATCTGATCTCTCAACTTCTCCCTAGTAGTGAGAGGCAAGAACTTGTCTTAGAAGGCATTGACAGAGGCCTCCCAAATCACCCTAATGCGCCCACGTACATACTTCCACCATTGACCCATATCTCCCTTCAGCTGGAAGGATGCCAAGGTCACTCTCAAACCGTCGTCACCAATGCTAAGCATCTCGAATGTCTGCACATCTATTCTAACCACTCATCCGCCTTCAATGGCTCCTTACTGTCACCTGTAGACACCCCATTTTTGACCGACCTTAAGACTCAGACGTCACCGGTTGAGCGCTCGGTGATATTTCATACTGTGCTTGTTCAGAAGTCCCAGAGTCACGGCCGCGTGCCCTGCCTCCGGACTTCCGAACCATCTTCTCTACCTTGTCTCGGTTTGCGAACCAGGCTCGGTTTTCTCTGTTTTCTTTCCTGAGGGAAGGGAGTGGTCCCGTAGACTATCTCCCGGTGGCCGTGAGCTACGTTTCGTGGCCGTAGGCCATTTTGCCCATTTCGGACCCCGGTTCCCGGTTTTCGGAGCTGTCAGGCCGTGTGCCTCGGCTCGGGACCGCCCAACCATCTCCAAGTTCTCCGGTTTTTGGCATGTGCCTCTGTTTTAGTGTTCCGAGGGACACTGGGGCCCCTGATGCCCACTTCGCAGCCGAACACCACTTCCGGTGCCCGGCGACCCATTTTCGGGACCCCGAACTGCGTGATTTGGGCCCCGAGCATTCATTTCGCATCCGCTTTCTCTGGTTTTGGGCGGAGACCTCTGTTTTAACATTCCGAGGAACACTGGGTTCTCAGAAACCCACTTCGTGGCCGTATGCCACTTTCAGTGCTCATAGCCGGTTTTCGGGACCCCAAATTGAGCGGTTTTGGTCCCGAGCATTCATTTCGCATCCATCTTCTCCGGTTTTTGGCAGGTACCTCTGTTTTGTCATTCCGGAGGACACTGGGGTCGCAGATACCCACTTCGCTGCCGAACACCACTTCCGGCACCCGCAGCCCATTTTCGGGATCCCGATTTGCTCGGTTTTGGCCCCGAACGTTCATTTCTCATTAGTTTTTGTTCAAACTTGGCAGGTACCTCTGTTTCAACATCAGGAAGATCACTGGGGGGTGGGAGGCCAGCAATTATCCCAGATAACCAGTTTCGCTCCTCCGGAGCCCGTTTTGCTCACTTCCGGGCCAATGTTGAACACCTTGGGGGTATTTTCTTCCAACCAAAGTTACATATCTGTGATCAGGGGACATGGGAGGACCCTAAACAAGCATGGTCGGCCAGCAATTTTGATTTTCATTTTTGGCCCTCTTCTTCAAATGCAATGTTGTGGCTCCTGCTTCAGTGTTGCCAATTTCCGACCTTGGAACCTTGTTCTACACATCTTGGAGGACCCTAAAAGTTGGTGGCCGGCCAGTAAATTTGAGTTTCATTTTTGAGCCTCTCCTTCAAGCTCTATGTTGTGGCTCCTGCTTCAATGTTGCCAAATTCCAACCTTGGATCCTTGTTCTACACACCTGGAAGGACACATTGGCATGGTGGTCGGCCACTATTTCAAAACTTCATTTTTTTCACCTGGCTGGCCGGCCATGTAGGGTGGCTGGCCGGCCATGGGGGGTGGCTGGCCGGCCACCTTGCAAAAAAATACCTGGCCGACCAGCTTCCTGCTTTCCAGCCTGTCCCAGCTGTCCGGGTATCTTCAGCATATCCCGGGGCATCCGGGGGATATTTCGGGAGGGAAAGATTGGGTGCTTTCCCTCCCCCTTTTACACCCCATTTCTTGCCTATTTGAAGGGCCCTCCACCTCCTTCTTCAAGGTTGGAAAATTTTCCTTCAAGAGGACTTCTCCAAAAACCTCCATTTCCTTAGCTTAAAACCTCAAAAAAGCTTCAAGTGTCAAGGCCATTCCTTCATCAACACCTAGCCTCACCATCCCTACCATCATTCCAGCAGCTAGGAAGTGAATTTCAGAGGTTGAGAAGCTACAAATCAAGGCCAAGAATCAAAGAAAGACAAGTCTTCAAAGGTGAGTATTCAAAACTAACTTTTAGGGCTTTTTCTTGGTTCATTTCTATACTCTAATTGGTTGAGAATTGGGGCTCCGACCCCTACTGCTTTTGTGCTTGTTTTGAGCCCCTCTACAACTTTGTAGAAGGGCTCAACTTCATTTGAGGCTTCTATGATATACTTGTTTCAATATCTAGCTTTTATGCCATTATCTTGCATGCTAGTTTAGGCCTATTTCCTTTTGTTTTTAGGGGTCCGACCCCTACTGGTTTTGTGCTCATTTTGAGCCTCTCTACAACATTGTAGAAGGGCTCAACTTCATTTGGCCATTTTATCCACTACCTCCTTCAAATTCCATCAAGTATGCCATATTTTGTATGCAATTTTTGACCTATTTGTGTTTGTTTTTGGGACTTCGACCCCTACTGGTTTTAGTCTTATTTTGACCCCCTTTACATTTTTCATGAAGAAGGTTTGGTCATTTGATGTATAGATTGCATGTCTTATGTTATACCCTTTTGTGGCTCCATTTTGCCTTCCATTTCTAGCATGTTTGTCTTAGGATTTAGAGGCTGCCATGAACTGCATATATGCTTATTTTTGGGCCCTCTTTCATGTTGTAGAAGAAAGTTTGTCCATTTGGTGTTTGTATATACCACCTCCCATTGTAATGCTCTTTTGGCCATTAATCTTGTATGATTTTGTTGCCATATCTATGTCTCCTTTTTGGCCATGATTGTTACTGAAATATGATGTATTTGGGACTGCCTTGCTACTGTCCTTGCTGCCATGATCTCTTTTTTGCATGTATAGCATGGCTATAGGCCATTTCGGGTGTATGTTATCGCATTTCGGGACCATTTCTCGCTTTGGGTGTGCTTTGGTTGTGTTTCGGGGCTCTTTTCCCCCTCTTGTAGCTGCTGAAATTCCATGTTGCATGTTTGCATGTCATTTTGTGCCTTAATGCTTTGCCTCGGTTTGCGTGCCCGTGCGCACGCATTTCGAGGCACTTCGTTTTTTATCCGACGGCCTCCTATGTGAGTGAGCTGAGGCTCTCCCATGTTGGTGTAAGCCCATCGTTGCATTTCGTATGCCATTTGTATCATTTTTGCATTGCCTCGGTTTGCGTGCCCGCGGGTACGCATTTCGAGGCACTTCGTTTTTATCCAACGGCATCTTATGTGAGTGCGACTGAGGTCCTCTCATGTTAGTGTAAGCCCAATCTGCATTTTCCATGTCATTGGCATTGCGTATGCCTCCGCCTCGGTTTGCGTGTCCGTGTGCACGCATTTCGAGGCAATCTATTTTATCCGATTTGCATTTCATTCATCTCCGCCTCGGTTTGCGTGTCCGTGTGCACGCATTTCGAGGCAATCTATTTTATCCGATTTGCATCTCATTTATCATCGCCTCGGTTTGCGTGCCTGTGTGCACGCATTTCGAGGCAATCTATTTTATCCGATTTGCATTTCACATCATCGCCTCGGTTTGCGTGCCTATGGGCGCGTATTTCGAGGCACTTCGGTTTTATCCAATTTTGCATCGCATATCATCGCCTCGGTTTGCGTACCTGTGGGCGCGCATTTCGAGGCACTTCGGTTTTATCCGATTTTACATCACATATCATCGCCTCGGTTTGCGTGTCCGCGGGCACGCATTTTGAGGCGCTTTATTTTACCCGATTTGCATTTCATCATTGACTCGGTTTGCGTGCCAGTGGGCACGCATTTCGAGGCACCTCATTTTTATCATTCTGGCATCCCGTGTGAGTGTGGCTGGGGCCCTCTCATATTGGTGTAAGTCCATCGTTGCATTTCATGCCTTTATGTCATCGCCTCGGTTTGCGTGCCAGTGGGCGCGCATTTCGAGGCATCTCACTTGCATCAGCATTGTGCATACTAGGTTGTATCTTAGTTGCATTTCATGCATCTCATGCATATTGCATCGTGTTCGGGATAGGAGTTAGCCCGGGCACGGGAAACGAGGCACGTTTCGTACTCTGAGTGACGGAACGGGTCTCAATCCCCAAGTCACCGACACTCCGGATTACCCATGATGGAGTTAGGTTTTGCTGTAGCATTCATCTGCATTCATCCCATATTGAGTTGTGCAATTCGATTCCTCGGCCATCATGCATCGGTATGCGTGATTGGTGGCGCGAGGATCGAGACATGCATACATTTGTGAAATACACTGCTGTGCCCTTTTCCTGCTCTCTGTTGCAGCAAAATTCAGAGTTGGCAACTTTCCGGAGCATGGCACGCGTTTCAAGGTAAATTGCAAACAGAGGCTAATTGGGGCATCCCAGTGGATTTCTGCGCCAGGCAGCTACAACATACATCATCCTTCAGAAGCGAGGCAGTCCCTGGCTTGCATGCCAGCTTTTACAGCTTTCATAGTTAATTTGTTTAATTAATTAGAAATTTGTAATACTTTGGACTGTAATATTTGGGACTGTATTATTCTTTTATTCGGACCCTCTGCGCGAGGGCACAACTGTAATAAGGGTGGGTGAGTGTGATGTATGTCTTCCAACCCCCATTTCTTTCTCCCTTTTATTTACCCGCTTTGAATGGTTAGATATAGGGCATACTTCAATTAGCATATAGTATGACAGCATGTTTGCATCATTCATCTGTTTTGCACGCACCGGGCTCGGCGCATCATACAAACTGCATTGTATTTTCAATTCCAAATTGAATACGTGTTAGTTGTAGCATTTCATATGCCATATTTAGAATAGCCGAGCCTGCTATAGTTTGCATTCTTGCATGTGTTGCATTAGGCATTTCTGTATACCTAGGATCATGCATGATTTCTAATCATTTTCTGTTTTGGCTTGGAGTACTCGGTGAGTTTTATGCTTTAGCATCCTTGCATGCGTGTGAGTGTTGCCATGATAGTATGCTTACCATGAGGCTAAATGCTTATGTGATATAACTGCCTTGAATGCCTGTGGATGGAGGTTGAGTTATCTGAATTGGAGCAATTCATCAATTGTTTGTTAAGCCCACTAGATTGTGGCAAAATCTGTATTTTAAGCCTACCTGCGGGTAGCAAACCAT
Organism: Camellia oleifera; assembly: GCA_022316695.1. Lineage (NCBI taxonomy): Eukaryota > Viridiplantae > Streptophyta > Magnoliopsida > Ericales > Theaceae > Camellia > Camellia oleifera. The sequence continues at coordinate 78,418,002 of CM039313.1, forward strand.
CTTTCACAAACAAACATGAGATGTTTAGTTCCAATTCAGACGGCCCAGTCTATACTTGTTTGCTGCGAGCATCACATAGTAACCTAGGCTAATAATCGGAATAAGAGCATACAATGTTTTCAAAATCAGATATCATGGTTAGTAGAGGCCGGTCTTTGACCGGGCGAGAGGGGGTGCTCACGATGTGACCTTCCCTAATCGTACCCAAGTTCCCGAGCCAACTTTGGTGATGACGGACACGTGGCCTTTCGGCACCGAGTCAGGGTTTCCTAAATTTCCCATTTTAAAAATATTTAGGTGGCGACTCTGTTATCTGGCAAAGCAGTCCATGTTTGGCACTTCTTTTCAAAAAATCTGTTTTCCTTCAAAACGATTTGCCGGATTTGGACTCTTTGGTTCGAGATTTGGAACCACAACAAAATCGAGTCCGAACTGTAGCGAGGTCCCCCGCGGGTGTGGTTACAGTTTCTGGCGACTCTGCTGGGGATTTAGAGAACTTGACTCGAACTCATGATATCTGGTTTTGACTACACTTGTGTTTCTTTGCATTGCATTTGCATTGGTGCGCCTAGGACACCGTGTTTGCCATATGCCATTCCCGAACGATTTGCCGGAGGCTTGTCTTGTCAAGTCATGTCCATAAGGCTGATCGGCTCTGGGCTCTGACAGCATGGGAACACAAACCCCGGTTTTACCGGGGCACCCTTTTTGACCATTCGACCTAGTGCATATTCGGATCCATAGTGACCATTCCAAACTAGGACAGGTTGCTTACCCGTTTATAGGTTGTTTGAAGCCGCTGCGTGCGTAGTGAACCCCTAGTTCCTGACGAAATAGGACAGGGAAACCCTACCCCAACATAGGGGTGTTTTGGCTTTCACTTATCTGCTATGTGCTTGCTAGAGTGCGTCTCTACAGGGAATGCATGTATCAGTTGAGTTTGGGCATCAGGCCTGCGGGCATCAGTTTATGAGTTTAGGCATCAGGCCTGCGGGCACCAATTCAGTATTTTGGGCATCAGGCCTGCGGGCACCAATTCAAAATTGTGGGATTCAGTTTACCTGAGGGTAACAGTTTACAGGCAGAATTTTGGGCAGGATTCAGTAGAGGGCACACTCATTCAGCTTTGTTCGTATCTGTTCTGGTGAAATCAGGCTGAGATGCTACATGTTTTCTCTTTTGCTAGGTAGTCCTGGAACCATAGCTTCAGAAGGCTCCACTATCCCCCAGGTACATTGGACTAGTGCTGATAGATTGGATTAGGTCAGAAATTCAATTCAAGGGAAACCAGTGTTCTTTCGCTGAGGCAAGGCAAAGAAAGGCCAGTCAGGGCTCTCCGGTTCATCTGATCCGTCAGTCACCAGTCACATCACCTTTGTTCGGACTCAACAGACCGTGATGGCACAAGGTTCGGAAGAATTTGTGGCCGTGGTAACAGCGTTGAATCAGGGAACTGCCATGCAGGTTGAGACCAGCATTGAAACGCAGCGCCCATCTGGGGCGTCTGCCTCACATCCAGCTTTGGGACCCCAACCGAACTTTGACCCAATTCCGCCAACTGAAAATTTGCAGTGTCCAAGTCCTCGAGAAGGGTTGACTCAAGCCCAAGTTTTCAGACCCTCGGTGCAGCCTAATAAGAGGCGTTATCCCCTTGATGCTAATGACCTCGATCTGACCGCAGTGAAAATTGCGAACCTTGAGAAGCAATTCAAAAGGGCACATGGCCTTAACTCCATTCCCGACATTGAGGATGGGCACACCGAGTCTGCTGTACAGCTCCCAGACGGATTCAAAATGCCATATATTGACCGTTTCGACGGGTCTGAGGATCCAATGATACATATCCGACTTTTCTTGGATGTCCTAAAGCCGATGGGTCTGACTAAGCCACAAAAACTCTCCCTGTATGGAAGAACCCTGTCGGGTGTAGCAGCTGCTTGGTACACTAGGTTGGAGGACAAAGTGAAGCAAAACTGGGAAGAATTAGCTGAGGCCTTTGTCGATCAATATTCCTACAATACCCAGGTTGAAATGACCATCCAAGAGCTTGAAGCAACCCGCCAGAACCCAACAGAGTCTTTTGTGAAATTTGTTGCGAGATGGAGAGCAAAGGCAGCACAGATGACAGATCGCCGCCCTTCTGAGAGGGATCAAGTGCAGATGATGGTGCGGAACCTCGAGCATGATATGTTGCAGAAATTGATAGTCGCTCCGGTATTCACTTTCAAAAGTTTGCATGAACTGGGGGTTCAGGTCGAGAATGCGTTCAACAGCGGGATCATTCCCAGAACAAGTGAACCGACAAGGAGGGTGATTTCAAGGAGTACCAATGTCGGAAGTAGCACTATTCCCGAACGCACTGAAACCAATACAGTCACCACAGCCAACCCTTTTGCCAATTCAAGCTTGCAAATGGCCGACCCAGCCCGAGCTCAGGGCAGAACTTTCACCCCCCTCTATATAAGCTTGACTAGCGCACTAAAAGGCTTGATGGAAAAAGGGCATCTCAAACCCCTCAATCCTCAACCTCTTCCCAACCCACTCCCAGCCAGACATAACCCCTCAAAGTACTGTATCTACCATCAGCAGCGCGGTCATGGCACCGACCGTTGCTACCGCCTTCGTCATGAGGTCCAAAATCTCATCGATAACCGGACGATAGCTCCACCTTCAGACCCCGATGACCAAACATCTCCTGCCTACCTCAATCTCATCCATATACTGCCACCCACTTATGACCCCAGCATATACATCACCCCGGCCCACCTACCCAAGCCTGAGGTGTTTATCCCAGAAAGCATGGACATATGCATGATGGATGCACCTGAATCCCAATCATCTCAAACCCGAGAACCCACTACTTCCGAGCTGATGGGAATGATAAAAGATCTTCAAAGAACTGTGACCGGTCTGGCCTCCGGGACATTGGCACCATCATCGACCACATCGCCTACCAGGGAGTTCATGTCAAAAGGCTCCCCAAGCTTGGGGCGGGCTACATCTGAGGAAGGCCAATCCCGTGGCAAAGTGGAAGCAAGTGGAAAGAATAAGGTAGGGGCAGGCATGGATCCCCATGAGCATCTTCTATTGGCTGTTGAGGCTTTGAAAGCTGAGGGACTGAATAAAGAGCAAGTCCTCACAGTTGTTGCAAAAGCTGTGGATGACACTTTCGCTACTCAAGTTGGGGGTAGTTTGAATCAAAGGGAAAATCGGGAGAAGGGCCGTTATACCAGAGGCAATCCTGTTAGCTCTAACCCTCCACTCAGAAGAGATCAACAAACCAGGCCAGCACCTGCCAATCCCTTTGCGGGTGCGCCCAGCAAAAATCCACAAACCCAGAAGTACCAACCCCGAGGTCGGAGGGTCTTCCATGCCCTCCACATGCCTTTGTCCAAAGCTTTCCAAATCCTTGTTGGACAAGGCCATCTCAAACCTCTTGAACCTCGGCCTCTCCCGAACCCTCTTCCGGCTACACATGATGCTACCCAGTACTGCGCATACCATCAGCAAACTGGCCATGCTACCGACGACTGCTTCCGTCTTCGCCATGAAGTACAGGATCTATTTGACAACGGGGTTGTCCTCCCGCCAAGCTCTGCAAAGTCTATCGGCACTGGGTCAGTGAACTTGGGGATAATGTTATGTGATCGAGGGATGAACCACCTGCGGATGGCGCTCAGATTACTCTAGCCGTGGGAATGGCACGCACTGTTCTGAGCAATATGCAAATACCAGTTTTTGTGCTTTCTGACTTGGGTATTGGGTCAGTCTTTTGTTTCGTTTTGAGTCTGTCTTTTTGTTTTGAGTCAGTCTCTTTTGTTGTGGGTCTGTCTTGTTGTATCGAGTCGGTCCTGTTGTATAGGAGTCGGGTGATTCCGGGGGTGTTACCTCGAGTGTCACCATTTTGTTTTGCGTTTGTCCTTTTGTTTTATTTTGAGTCTGTTTCTGCCAGGGAGCCAGTTGTGCCAACAGATTTTGAATGAAACAGCAGTGATTTTCACATTCTTGTGTTCGCTTCTGCCTTGCGCCAGTTGTGCCAGAAACTTGAAAGAAATGGCAGTGCTTTTCACCTGCTTTTCTGTGCCTTGAAGTCATTGTATTGACCTATGTTTTCCAAAAGCTTTTTGAACACTGCGGTGAAAACAAAGAGGAAGGAATTCCTCGGGATTTGCAAAACTTTGATCAAACTGAGAGAAAGAAAGGCGTGCTAAGCCCTTAATGAATGAAATCATGCTTGTTAGCGTGAGTACTGAGAAGGACCCTAGCTTTGATCCAGATTGGTCTTACACTGTCTTCAGCGCGAGCGATTTATCGCTTTCTTAAAAACTTTCAAAAAATATTTTTGCGCGGTCCTACGAAGACATGTGTGGAATCGCTCTTGAGATTGTGCAGCTTAGGATCGCTCTCAGCCTCGAGACCCAACCCCTTTGCTTCCAAACCTTGAACTTGCATTCAGAATGTTCAACGGTCGACCACAATGTAAGGCCTGTGTGGCTAGATTTGAAGCAGCCCTCGAACATGAGGCACCAAAGTCAGATGAAGAAGGTCAGACCTCATCAGGAGAAGCTTACAAGGCTAAGTCAGAAGCACCCCTCGAACTAGGGGCAAAAAATGTCTGATGTGCTCGAACAGCCGAAGATGAGTCCTCTTGCAAAACAACAGCCACTCTCCTGGATACAGAGGGCTTCAATCTCAAAACCATTTGGCATGGACTTGTTACACTTTTTACCCTTTGAGAGGCTCGCTGGGCCGAAAACCCGGAAGGGCGACCCAGGCAAAAGTTAGAGCGAAGAAAAGAATGAAAAAAAAAGAAAAAAAAAAAAAATGCAAAGATACAAAAATTCAAATAGGGAAAAAAAAAATGAAAAAAGAGAAAAGAAAAAAAAAAGAAGAAAAAGAAAAGAAAAGAATTGAAAAGAAAAGAAAAACAAAGCTCGCAAGGTCGAAAACCTGCAACAGGCGCCTTGGCAAAAGTTAGAGCATAAAAAGGAGAGGTTAAATACCCGAGTGTACCTTAACCCCGAACTACGTAAGGCTTGATTCCCATCTTTGGGATACGTAGGCAACTTCATTCTGAAGTCCAGCCCTAAAAACACTTCAATTTGATTGTGTCCATGCGTTGGTTTTGATCATCTTCGCCTCCTCTGTATCCGAGAGACTGGATGTGTTCGTCGCTCTGAGGACTGACTACAAGTACACTGCGATGCTATCCAAACAAGGGGCAACTTTCCGTTGCCATTCAGTGTGCTGCGGCGCCAGTCAAACAAGGGGCAACTTTCCGTTGCCATTCAATGCGCCGCGGTGCCGTTCAAACAAGGGGCACCTTTCCGTTGCCATGCAGCCCTCTTCAAGCACGAGACAGTTTTCCTTTGGATCTGAGGTTGTGCATCTCAGGAGTAAGTTTCATGCTTGTTGAGCAAGTGGCCGTGTGCAAAAATAGTTTTTGAGAATTTCTACTGAGGCTGACTAGTTCTCTCGAAAATTGTTCCATCTTTTCCAAAATTGGACCATTTCTTGGACCCGAAAAAGGAAAATTTTCAGTACTCATAGCCTGACTTGCATGATTTCAAATCAAAAATCGAACAAGCATGTTAATTTAACTCTCATTTTTGGTCAAATTTTTTTTTTTAGAAAGCCAAAAACAAAATGGTCAAAATGATGAACTAGGGGCACAGTTGAGTCAGGTGTTCTGTCTTTCCTCTATTATCACCATACTTGCCAGAAAAGGCACCATACTCGCCAAGAAGGGCACTCTACCTGCCAGAAAAGGGCACCACTGAAGCAAACCACAAATGGGCTGAAAGCTCTCTCACCCTCCAAGTTGTGAGCGGAAGAAAGAAAATCTAGCAGAATGCTAGAGGCACAAGCCTTCAACTTGCTGTTTATCCATCAACCACCCAGGGGAGGGATTGAAAAATGAGAGATTAAAGAATAGAGAGATGTGCGATGAGAGGAAAAGTGAGGAAAGGGCTTTTTCAGAAAAACAGAGCTTGAGGGCCGAGTGATGTGAGAATCACAAATGAGAAAGGGTGGGAAACACTACCCGGTGAAACAGGCTCCCTGTGCATGTCGCGTCTTTTTGTTTGTCTCGATTCTTGTTTTGAGTCGTTTCAAGTGTCAATAGATGTGTTTAGGTTGTTTACCTTTATTTTCCCCGTGATGAGTCGTTTTGCTGTGGTCAGTTGTAGGCTCAATACCCGGTTGAGAATTCTTTTCTCATTTTCAAAAATAATAATCGTTTTGTGCTCCGAGTGCCGTGCCGTTCTCTACATTTGTGCAAAATAGAATTTGTTCTTTCATAAAACCGCAGGGTTCAACCCAGGTCATGTGAGAACAGTGAAACCAGGACCTATCTGAAGCTATGAGTTTCGGGCTGCAAAGCAAAAGCAAAAGAGGAAAATGTCGGGCATCTGAGTTTGTTCCAACTTCAGTAAGTTCCGAGACTATATTCCGTGAGTACCTCTTCAGGTCTTGCCAATGTTCCGAAGTATGAGTGTGCCTCTACCTCAAGCTCAAAATCATGTCTACTTCAAGCCAGAATGGCGATCAGAAGTGCTCTCCCTGAGTACCAGCCCCTGCCAGAGGCATCTTGGCCGTGTTTGCAGTAAGTTCCTAGGAGACCAACTGCGACGGTGGAAACTAGAGTTCGAATGGCCGTGGCCTAGAACGCAAAGGTTCGGGATTTCCGAGACTAGAGTCTGGTTTAAATACCCAGAGGCATGTCCTCGGCTTGAAATCTGTATGGCAGCCCCATAGATTGAGATAGCATGTGTATGCGCCTCAGTTCTGGATACTGAACCAACCTAGTCTGTCACCCCGTTGGAGAATAGGGAAAGTTGTGAGTATGATCAGGAAGACAAGCGGCAGCCGTGGCTCCCACAGGCAGATATTGTTACTTGTTAGCATTCTAGAGCCTTTATACTGTGAGTTCAAGGTAAAGTGTTCGAACAGCACGAGGGGAGATCCCCGTTGGAGAAGAGCGGTTCACCGCCACTCACCTCATGAGGTGCTTTCTAAAAAAAAAGCGCCGCTTTGTCCATTTATTGCTTTCCGTAAGCATCATGCATTGTATTGCATTGTACCTGTCAAGTTTCTTTCTCATTTCACTTAGTGTATCGATCACACTTCTCTCATTTTAGTGTATCAATCACACTTCATTCACTTTTGTGTATCTATCACACACATTCTCATTTTCTATATCACATTTTGTGTATCCATCACACACCTTTAGTATATCCATCATACTCGTTCACTTAGTGCATCTATCACATTTTGTGTTCACCTTTAGTATATCTATCACACTCTGCTCATTTTGTGTATCGATCACACCATGCTCATTACTCGCATTGTCATGCACACTTCACCTGCACTTGTTAGTGCATTACATTTCAATCGCGCTGTTTTGCGTATCGCACTGTTTTGTGCAGTTAATCAATCGCGCTATTTTGCGCACCTCAATCGCACTGTCTTGTGTATTTCAAATCGATCGCGCTGTTTTGCGTATCGCACTGTCATGTGCATCTCAAATCAATCGCGCTATTTTGCGCATCGCACTGTTTTGTGCAGTTAATCAATCGCGCTATTTTGCGCACCTCAATTGCACTGTCTTGTGCATTTCAAATCAATCGCACTGTCTTGTGTATTTCAAATCGATCGCACTGTTTTGCGTATCGCACTGTCATGTGCATCTCAAATCAATCACGCTGTTTTGCGTATCGCACTGTTTTGTGCAGTTAATCAATCGCGCTATTTTGCGCACCTCAATCGCACTGTCTTGTGTATTTCAAATCGATCGCGCTGTTTTGCGTATCGCACTGTCATGTGCATCTCAAATCAATCGCGCTATTTGCGCATCGCACTGTTTTGTGCAGTTAATCAATCGCGCTATTTTGCGCACCTCAATTGCACTGTCTTGTGCATTTCAAATCGATCGCGTTGTTTTGCGTATCGCACTGTTTTGTGCAGATAATCAATCGCGCTATTTTGCGCACCTCAATCGCACTGTCTTGTGTATTTCAAATCGAACGCACTGTTTTGCGTATCGCACTGTCATGTGCATCTCAAATCAATCACGCTGTTTTGCGCATCGCACTGTTTTGTGCAGATAATCAATCGCGCTGTTTAGCGTATCGCACTATTTTGTGCACTGTATCATTCGACCGGACGAATCGCGCAGGTATCGTATCTTCTCCGTGTGAGACGCGACGAGAATTGAATAATTCTCCGCATTCCTAACTGCATGAAATATAGTTGTTGCTTTGCATTCTTGCTTATAACTGTTGCATCTATTTGTCAATACTTGCTTCATTACAACTTGCTGCACTTGCATGATCATCTGTCTTCTTGCATATCATTTGCATGCTTGCCCCCCCTGCCTGCGGGCACGCATCTCTGTTTATCTCGTATGTTTGTCTAAGTCTTCGGCCTTGTCAAAATGGGTCGTCTCTGGGCTTTGACATTCACTCTCGTCACTTCTTGACTTTCGAGTTCTGTCAAAGAGGGGCAACTGTAGACACCCCATTTTTGACCGACCTTAAGACTCAGACGTCACCGGTTGAGCGCTCGGTGATATTTCATACTGTGCTTGTTCAGAAGTCCCAGAGTCACGGCCGCGTGCCCTGCCTCCGGACTTCCGAACCATCTTCTCTACCTTGTCTCGGTTTGCGAACCAGGCTCGGTTTTCTCTGTTTTCTTTCCTGAGGGAAGGGAGTGGTCCCGTAGACTATCTCCCGGTGGCCGTGAGCTACGTTTCGTGGCCGTAGGCCATTTTGCCCATTTCGGACCCCGGTTCCCGGTTTTCGGAGCTGTCAGGCCGTGTGCCTCGGCTCGGGACCGCCCAACCATCTCCAAGTTCTCCGGTTTTTGGCATGTGCCTCTGTTTTAGTGTTCCGAGGGACACTGGGGCCCCTGATGCCCACTTCGCAGCCGAACACCACTTCCGGTGCCCGGCGACCCATTTTCGGGACCCCGAACTGCGTGATTTGGGCCCCGAGCATTCATTTCGCATCCGCTTTCTCTGGTTTTGGGCGGAGACCTCTGTTTTAACATTCCGAGGAACACTGGGTTCTCAGAAACCCACTTCGTGGCCGTATGCCACTTTCAGTGCTCATAGCCGGTTTTCGGGACCCCAAATTGAGCGGTTTTGGTCCCGAGCATTCATTTCGCATCCATCTTCTCCGGTTTTTGGCAGGTACCTCTGTTTTGTCATTCCGGAGGACACTGGGGTCGCAGATACCCACTTCGCTGCCGAACACCACTTCCGGCACCCACAGCCCATTTTCGGGATCCCGATTTGCTCGGTTTTGGCCCCGAACGTTCATTTCTCATTAGTTTTTGTTCAAACTTGGCAGGTACCTCTGTTTCAACATCAGGAAGATCACTGGGGGGTGGGAGGCCAGCAATTATCCCAGATAACCAGTTTCGCTCCTCCGGAGCCCGTTTTGCTCACTTCCGGGCCAATGTTGAACACCTTGGGGGTATTTTCTTCCAACCAAAGTTACATATCTGTGATCAGGGGACATGGGAGGACCCTAAACAAGCATGGTCGGCCAGCAATTTTGATTTTCATTTTTGGCCCTCTTCTTCAAATGCAATGTTGTGGCTCCTGCTTCAGTGTTGCCAATTTCCGACCTTGGAACCTTGTTCTACACATCTTGGAGGACCCTAAAAGTTGGTGGCCGGCCAGTAAATTTGAGTTTCATTTTTGAGCCTCTCCTTCAAGCTCTATGTTGTGGCTCCTGCTTCAATGTTGCCAAATTCCAACCTTGGATCCTTGTTCTACACACCTGGAAGGACACATTGGCATGGTGGTCGGCCACTATTTCAAAACTTCATTTTTTTCACCTGGCTGGCCGGCCATGTAGGGTGGCTGGCCGGCCATGGGGGGTGGCTGGCCGGCCACCTTGCAAAAAAATACCTGGCCGACCAGCTTCCTGCTTTCCAGCCTGTCCCAGCTGTCCGGGTATCTTCAGCATATCCCGGGGCATCCGGGGGATATTTCGGGAGGGAAAGATTGGGTGCTTTCCCTCCCCCTTTTACACCCCATTTCTTGCCTATTTGAAGGGCCCTCCACCTCCTTCTTCAAGGTTGGAAAATTTTCCTTCAAGAGGACTTCTCCAAAAACCTCCATTTCCTTAGCTTAAAACCTCAAAAAAGCTTCAAGTGTCAAGGCCATTCCTTCATCAACACCTAGCCTCACCATCCCTACCATCATTCCAGCAGCTAGGAAGTGAATTTCAGAGGTTGAGAAGCTACAAATCAAGGCCAAGAATCAAAGAAAGACAAGTCTTCAAAGGTGAGTATTCAAAACTAACTTTTAGGGCTTTTTCTTGGTTCATTTCTATACTCTAATTGGTTGAGAATTGGGGCTCCGACCCCTACTGCTTTTGTGCTTGTTTTGAGCCCCTCTACAACTTTGTAGAAGGGCTCAACTTCATTTGAGGCTTCTATGATATACTTGTTTCAATATCTAGCTTTTATGCCATTATCTTGCATGCTAGTTTAGGCCTATTTCCTTTTGTTTTTAGGGGTCCGACCCCTACTGGTTTTGTGCTCATTTTGAGCCTCTCTACAACATTGTAGAAGGGCTCAACTTCATTTGGCCATTTTATCCACTACCTCCTTCAAATTCCATCAAGTATGCCATATTTTGTATGCAATTTTTGACCTATTTGTGTTTGTTTTTGGGACTTCGACCCCTACTGGTTTTAGTCTTATTTTGACCCCCTTTACATTTTTCATGAAGAAGGTTTGGTCATTTGATGTATAGATTGCATGTCTTATGTTATACCCTTTTGTGGCTCCATTTTGCCTTCCATTTCTAGCATGTTTGTCTTAGGATTTAGAGGCTGCCATGAACTGCATATATGCTTATTTTTGGGCCCTCTTTCATGTTGTAGAAGAAAGTTTGTCCATTTGGTGTTTGTATATACCACCTCCCATTGTAATGCTCTTTTGGCCATTAATCTTGTATGATTTTGTTGCCATATCTATGTCTCCTTTTTGGCCATGATTGTTACTGAAATATGATGTATTTGGGACTGCCTTGCTACTGTCCTTGCTGCCATGATCTCTTTTTTGCATGTATAGCATGGCTATAGGCCATTTCGGGTGTATGTTATCGCATTTCGGGACCATTTCTCGCTTTGGGTGTGCTTTGGTTGTGTTTCGGGGCTCTTTTCCCCCTCTTGTAGCTGCTGAAATTCCATGTTGCATGTTTGCATGTCATTTTGTGCCTTAATGCTTTGCCTCGGTTTGCGTGCCCGTGCGCACGCATTTCGAGGCACTTCGTTTTTTATCCGACGGCCTCCTATGTGAGTGAGCTGAGGCTCTCCCATGTTGGTGTAAGCCCATCGTTGCATTTCGTATGCCATTTGTATCATTTTTGCATTGCCTCGGTTTGCGTGCCCGCGGGTACGCATTTCGAGGCACTTCGTTTTTATCCAACGGCATCTTATGTGAGTGCGACTGAGGTCCTCTCATGTTAGTGTAAGCCCAATCTGCATTTTCCATGTCATTGGCATTGCGTATGCCTCCGCCTCGGTTTGCGTGTCCGTGTGCACGCATTTCGAGGCAATCTATTTTATCCGATTTGCATCTCATTCATCTCCGCCTCGGTTTGCGTGTCCGTGTGCACGCATTTCGAGGCAATCTATTTATCCGATTTGCATCTCATTCATCATCGCCTCGGTTTGCGTGCCCGTGTGCACACATTTCGAGGCAATCTATTTTATCCGATTTGCATTTCACATCATCGCCTCGGTTTGCGTGCCTATGGGCGCGTATTCGAGGCACTTCGGTTTTATCCAATTTTGCATCGCATATCATCGCCTCGGTTTGCGTACCTGTGGGCGCGCATTTCGAGGCACTTCGGTTTTATCCGATTTTACATCACATATCATCGCCTCGGTTTGCGTGTCCGCGGGCACGCATTTGAGGCGCTTTATTTTACCCGATTTGCATTTCATCATTGACTCGGTTTGCGTGCCAGTGGGCACGCATTTCGAGGCACCTCATTTTTATCATTCTGGCATCCCGTGTGAGTGTGGCTGGGGCCCTCTCATATTGGTGTAAGTCCATCGTTGCATTTCATGCCTTTATGTCATCGCCTCGGTTTGCGTGCCAGTGGGCGCGCATTTCGAGGCATCTCACTTGCATCAGCATTGTGCATACTAGGTTGTATCTTAGTTGCATTTCATGCATCTCATGCATATTGCATCGTGTTCGGGATAGGAGTTAGCCCGGGCACGGGAAACGAGGCACGTTTCGTACTCTGAGTGACGGAACGGGTCTCAATCCCCAAGTCACCGACACTCCGGATTACCCATGATGGAGTTAGGTTTTGCTGTAGCATTCATCTGCATTCATCCCATATTGAGTTGTGCAATTCGATTCCTCGGCCATCATGCATCGGTATGCGTGATTGGTGGCGCGAGGATCGAGACATGCATACATTTGTGAAATACACTGCTGTGCCCTTTTCCTGCTCTCTGTTGCAGCAAATTCAGAGTTGGCAACTTTCCGGAGCATGGCACGCGTTTCAAGGTAAATTGCAAACAGAGGCTAATTGGGGCATCCCAGTGGATTTCTGCGCCAGGCAGCTACAACATACATCATCCTTCAGAAGCGAGGCAGTCCCTGGCTTGCATGCCAGCTTTTACAGCTTTCATAGTTAATTTGTTTAATTAATTAGAAATTTGTAATACTTTGGACTGTAATATTTGGGACTGTATTATTCTTTTATTCGGACCCTCTGCGCGAGGGCACAACTGTAATAAGGGTGGGTGAGTGTGATGTATGTCTTCCAACCCCCATTTCTTTCTCCCTTTTATTTACCCGCTTTGAATGGTTAGATATAGGGCATACTTCAATTAGCATATAGTATGACAGCATGTTTGCATCATTCATCTGTTTTGCACGCACCGGGCTCGGCGCATCATACAAACTGCATTGTATTTTCAATTCCAAATTGAATACGTGTTAGTTGTAGCATTTCATATGCCATATTTAGAATAGCCGAGCCTGCTATAGTTTGCATTCTTGCATGTGTTGCATTAGGCATTTCTGTATACCTAGGATCATGCATGATTTCTAATCATTTTCTGTTTTGGCTTGGAGTACTCGGTGAGTTTTATGCTTTAGCATCCTTGCATGCGTGTGAGTGTTGCCATGATAGTATGCTTACCATGAGGCTAAATGCTTATGTGATATAACTGCCTTGAATGCCTGTGGATGGAGGTTGAGTTATCTGAATTGGAGCAATTCATCAATTGTTTGTTAAGCCCACTAGATTGTGGCAAAATCTGTATTTTAAGCCTACCTGCGGGTAGCAAACCATCTTTCACAAACAAACATGAGATGTTTAGTTCCAATTCAGACGGCCCAGTCTATACTTGTTTGCTGCGAGCATCACATAGTAACCTAGGCTAATAATCGGAATAAGAGCATACAATGTTTTCAAAATCAGATATCATGGTTAGTAGAGGCCGGTCTTTGACCGGGCGAGAGGGGGTGCTCACGATGTGACCTTCCCTAATCGTACCCAAGTTCCCGAGCCAACTTTGGTGATGACGGACACGTGGCCTTTCGGCACCGAGTCAGGGTTTCCTAAATTTCCCATTTTAAAAATATTTAGGTGGCGACTCTGTTATCTGGCAAAGCAGTCCATGTTTGGCACTTCTTTTCAAAAAATCTGTTTTCCTTCAAAACGATTTGCCGGATTTGGACTCTTTGGTTCGAGATTTGGAACCACAACAAAATCGAGTCCGAACTGTAGCGAGGTCCCCCGCGGGTGTGGTTACAGTTTCTGGCGACTCTGCTGGGGATTTAGAGAACTTGACTCGAACTCATGATATCTGGTTTTGACTACACTTGTGTTTCTTTGCATTGCATTTGCATTGGTGCGCCTAGGACACCGTGTTTGCCATATGCCATTCCCGAACGATTTGCCGGAGGCTTGTCTTGTCAAGTCATGTCCATAAGGCTGATCGGCTCTGGGCTCTGACAGCATGGGAACACAAACCCCGGTTTTACCGGGGCACCCTTTTTGACCATTCGACCTAGTGCATATTCGGATCCATAGTGACCATTCCAAACTAGGACAGGTTGCTTACCCGTTTATAGGTTGTTTGAAGCCGCTGCGTGCGTAGTGAACCCCTAGTTCCTGACGAAATAGGACAGGGAAACCCTACCCCAACATAGGGGTGTTTTGGCTTTCACTTATCTGCTATGTGCTTGCTAGAGTGCGTCTCTACAGGGAATGCATGTATCAGTTGAGTTTGGGCATCAGGCCTGCGGGCATCAGTTTATGAGTTTAGGCATCAGGCCTGCGGGCACCAATTCAGTATTTTGGGCATCAGGCCTGCGGGCACCAATTCAAAATTGTGGGATTCAGTTTACCTGAGGGTAACAGTTTACAGGCAGAATTTTGGGCAGGATTCAGTAGAGGGCACACTCATTCAGCTTTGTTCGTATCTGTTCTGGTGAAATCAGGCTGAGATGCTACATGTTTTCTCTTTTGCTAGGTAGTCCTGGAACCATAGCTTCAGAAGGCTCCACTATCCCCCAGGTACATTGGACTAGTGCTGATAGATTGGATTAGGTCAGAAATTCAATTCAAGGGAAACCAGTGTTCTTTCGCTGAGGCAAGGCAAAGAAAGGCCAGTCAGGGCTCTCCGGTTCATCTGATCCGTCAGTCACCAGTCACATCACCTTTGTTCGGACTCAACAGACCGTGATGGCACAAGGTTCGGAAGAATTTGTGGCCGTGGTAACAGCGTTGAATCAGGGAACTGCCATGCAGGTTGAGACCAGCATTGAAACGCAGCGCCCATCTGGGGCGTCTGCCTCACATCCAGCTTTGGGACCCCAACCGAACTTTGACCCAATTCCGCCAACTGAAAATTTGCAGTGTCCAAGTCCTCGAGAAGGGTTGACTCAAGCCCAAGTTTTCAGACCCTCGGTGCAGCCTAATAAGAGGCGTTATCCCCTTGATGCTAATGACCTCGATCTGACCGCAGTGAAAATTGCGAACCTTGAGAAGCAATTCAAAAGGGCACATGGCCTTAACTCCATTCCCGACATTGAGGATGGGCACACCGAGTCTGCTGTACAGCTCCCAGACGGATTCAAAATGCCATATATTGACCGTTTCGACGGGTCTGAGGATCCAATGATACATATCCGACTTTTCTTGGATGTCCTAAAGCCGATGGGTCTGACTAAGCCACAAAAACTCTCCCTGTATGGAAGAACCCTGTCGGGTGTAGCAGCTGCTTGGTACACTAGGTTGGAGGACAAAGTGAAGCAAAACTGGGAAGAATTAGCTGAGGCCTTTGTCGATCAATATTCCTACAATACCCAGGTTGAAATGACCATCCAAGAGCTTGAAGCAACCCGCCAGAACCCAACAGAGTCTTTTGTGAAATTTGTTGCGAGATGGAGAGCAAAGGCAGCACAGATGACAGATCGCCGCCCTTCTGAGAGGGATCAAGTGCAGATGATGGTGCGGAACCTCGAGCATGATATGTTGCAGAAATTGATAGTCGCTCCGGTATTCACTTTCAAAAGTTTGCATGAACTGGGGGTTCAGGTCGAGAATGCGTTCAACAGCGGGATCATTCCCAGAACAAGTGAACCGACAAGGAGGGTGATTTCAAGGAGTACCAATGTCGGAAGTAGCACTATTCCCGAACGCACTGAAACCAATACAGTCACCACAGCCAACCCTTTTGCCAATTCAAGCTTGCAAATGGCCGACCCAGCCCGAGCTCAGGGCAGAACTTTCACCCCCCTCTATATAAGCTTGACTAGCGCACTAAAAGGCTTGATGGAAAAAGGGCATCTCAAACCCCTCAATCCTCAACCTCTTCCCAACCCACTCCCAGCCAGACATAACCCCTCAAAGTACTGTATCTACCATCAGCAGCGCGGTCATGGCACCGACCGTTGCTACCCGCCTTCGTCATGAGGTCCAAAATCTCATCGATAACCGGACGATAGCTCCACCTTCAGACCCCGATGACCAAACATCTCCTGCCTACCTCAATCTCATCCATATACTGCCACCCACTTATGACCCCCAGCATATACATCACCCCGGCCCACCTACCCAAGCCTGAGGTGTTTATCCCAGAAAGCATGGACATATGCATGATGGATGCACCTGAATCCCAATCATCTCAAACCCGAGAACCCACTACTTCCGAGCTGATGGGAATGATAAAAGATCTTCAAAGAACTGTGACCGGTCTGGCCTCCGGGACATTGGCACCATCATCGACCACATCGCCTACCAGGGAGTTCATGTCAAAAGGCTCCCCAAGCTTGGGGCGGGCTACATCTGAGGAAGGCCAATCCCGTGGCAAAGTGGAAGCAAGTGGAAAGAATAAGGTAGGGGCAGGCATGGATCCCCATGAGCATCTTCTATTGGCTGTTGAGGCTTTGAAAGCTGAGGGACTGAATAAAGAGCAAGTCCTCACAGTTGTTGCAAAAGCTGTGGATGACACTTTCGCTACTCAAGTTGGGGGTAGTTTGAATCAAAGGGAAAATCGGGAGAAGGGCCGTTATACCAGAGGCAATCCTGTTAGCTCTAACCCTCCACTCAGAAGAGATCAACAAACCAGGCCAGCACCTGCCAATCCCTTTGCGGGTGCGCCCAGCAAAAATCCACAAACCCAGAAGTACCAACCCCGAGGTCGGAGGGTCTTCCATGCCCTCCACATGCCTTTGTCCAAAGCTTTCCAAATCCTTGTTGGACAAGGCCATCTCAAACCTCTTGAACCTCGGCCTCTCCCGAACCCTCTTCCGGCTACACATGATGCTACCCAGTACTGCGCATACCATCAGCAAACTGGCCATGCTACCGACGACTGCTTCCGTCTTCGCCATGAAGTACAGGATCTATTTGACAACGGGGTTGTCCTCCCGCCAAGCTCTGCAAAGTCTATCGGCACTGGGTCAGTGAACTTGGGGGATAATGTTATGTGATCGAGGGATGAACCACCTGCGGATGGCGCTCAGATTACTCTAGCCGTGGGAATGGCACGCACTGTTCTGAGCAATATGCAAATACCAGTTTTTGTGCTTTCTGACTTGGGTATTGGGTCAGTCTTTTGTTTCGTTTTGAGTCTGTCTTTTTGTTTTGAGTCAGTCTCTTTTGTTGTGGGTCTGTCTTGTTGTATCGAGTCGGTCCTGTTGTATAGGAGTCGGGTGATTCCGGGGGTGTTACCTCGAGTGTCACCATTTTGTTTTGCGTTTGTCCTTTTGTTTTATTTTGAGTCTGTTTCTGCCAGGGAGCCAGTTGTGCCAACAGATTTTGAATGAAACAGCAGTGATTTTCACATTCTTGTGTTCGCTTCTGCCTTGCGCCAGTTGTGCCAGAAACTTGAAAGAAATGGCAGTGCTTTTCACCTGCTTTTCTGTGCCTTGAAGTCATTGTATTGACCTATGTTTTCCAAAAGCTTTTTGAACACTGCGGTGAAAACAAAGAGGAAGGAATTCCTCGGGATTTGCAAAACTTTGATCAAACTGAGAGAAAGAAAGGCGTGCTAAGCCCTTAATGAATGAAATCATGCTTGTTAGCGTGAGTACTGAGAAGGACCCTAGCTTTGATCCAGATTGGTCTTACACTGTCTTCAGCGCGAGCGATTTATCGCTTTCTTAAAAACTTTCAAAAAATATTTTTGCGCGGTCCTACGAAGACATGTGTGGAATCGCTCTTGAGATTGTGCAGCTTAGGATCGCTCTCAGCCTCGAGACCCAACCCCTTTGCTTCCAAACCTTGAACTTGCATTCAGAATGTTCAACGGTCGACCACAATGTAAGGCCTGTGTGGCTAGATTTGAAGCAGCCCTCGAACATGAGGCACCAAAGTCAGATGAAGAAGGTCAGACCTCATCAGGAGAAGCTTACAAGGCTAAGTCAGAAGCACCCCTCGAACTAGGGGCAAAAAATGTCTGATGTGCTCGAACAGCCGAAGATGAGTCCTCTTGCAAAACAACAGCCACTCTCCTGGATACAGAGGGCTTCAATCTCAAAACCATTTGGCATGGACTTGTTACACTTTTTACCCTTTGAGAGGCTCGCTGGGCCGAAAACCCGGAAGGGCGACCCAGGCAAAAGTTAGAGCGAAGAAAAGAATGAAAAAAAAAGAAAAAAAAAAAAATGCAAAGATACAAAAATTCAAATAGGGAAAAAAAAAATGAAAAAAGAGAAAAGAAAAAAAAAAGAAGAAAAAGAAAAGAAAAGAATTGAAAAGAAAAGAAAAACAAAGCTCGCAAGGTCGAAAACCTGCAACAGGCGCCTTGGCAAAAGTTAGAGCATAAAAAGGAGAGGTTAAATACCCGAGTGTACCTTAACCCCGAACTACGTAAGGCTTGATTCCCATCTTTGGGATACGTAGGCAACTTCATTCTGAAGTCCAGCCCTAAAAACACTTCAATTTGATTGTGTCCATGCGTTGGTTTTGATCATCTTCGCCTCCTCTGTATCCGAGAGACTGGATGTGTTCGTCGCTCTGAGGACTGACTACAAGTACACTGCGATGCTATCCAAACAAGGGGCAACTTTCCGTTGCCATTCAGTGTGCTGCGGCGCCAGTCAAACAAGGGGCAACTTTCCGTTGCCATTCAATGCGCCGCGGTGCCGTTCAAACAAGGGGCACCTTTCCGTTGCCATGCAGCCCTCTTCAAGCACGAGACAGTTTTCCTTTGGATCTGAGGTTGTGCATCTCAGGAGTAAGTTTCATGCTTGTTGAGCAAGTGGCCGTGTGCAAAAATAGTTTTTGAGAATTTCTACTGAGGCTGACTAGTTCTCTCGAAAATTGTTCCATCTTTTCCAAAATTGGACCATTTCTTGGACCCGAAAAAGGAAAATTTTCAGTACTCATAGCCTGACTTGCATGATTTCAAATCAAAAATCGAACAAGCATGTTAATTTAACTCTCATTTTTGGTCAAATTTTTTTTTTTTAGAAAGCCAAAAACAAAAATGGTCAAAATGATGAACTAGGGGCACAGTTGAGTCAGGTGTTCTGTCTTTCCTCTATTATCACCATACTTGCCAGAAAAGGCACCATACTCGCCAAGAAGGGCACTCTACCTGCCAGAAAAGGGCACCACTGAAGCAAACCACAAATGGGCTGAAAGCTCTCTCACCCTCCAAGCTGTGAGCGGAAGAAAGAAAATCTAGCAGAATGCTAGAGGCACAAGCCTTCAACTTGCTGTTTATCCATCAACCACCCAGGGGAGGGATTGAAAAATGAGAGATTAAAGAATAGAGAGATGTGCGATGAGAGGAAAAGTGAGGAAAGGGCTTTTTCAGAAAAACAGAGCTTGAGGGCCGAGTGATGTGAGAATCACAAATGAGAAAGGGTGGGAAACACTACCCGGTGAAACAGGCTCCCTGTGCATGTCGCGTCTTTTTGTTTGTCTCGATTCTTGTTTTGAGTCGTTTCAAGTGTCAATAGATGTGTTTAGGTTGTTTACCTTTATTTTCCCCGTGATGAGTCGTTTTGCTGTGGTCAGTTGTAGGCTCAATACCCGGTTGAGAATCCTTTTCTCATTTTCAAAAAATAATAATCGTTTTGTGCTCCGAGTGCCGTGCCGTTCTCTACATTTGTGCAAAATAGAATTTGTTCTTTCATAAAACCGCAGGGTTCAACCCAGGTCATGTGAGAACAGTGAAACCAGGACCTATCTGAAGCTATGAGTTTCGGGCTGCAAAGCAAAAGCAAAAGAGGAAAATGTCGGGCATCTGAGTTTGTTCCAACTTCAGTAAGTTCCGAGACTATATTCCGTGAGTACCTCTTCAGGTCTTGCCAATGTTCCGAAGTATGAGTGTGCCTCTACCTCAAGCTCAAAATCATGTCTACTTCAAGCCAGAATGGCGATCAGAAGTGCTCTCCCTGAGTACCAGCCCCTGCCAGAGGCATCTTGGCCGTGTTTGCAGTAAGTTCCTAGGAGACCAACTGCGACGGTGGAAACTAGAGTTCGAATGGCCGTGGCCTAGAACGCAAAGGTTCGGGATTTCCGAGACTAGAGTCTGGTTTAAATACCCAGAGGCATGTCCTCGGCTTGAAATCTGTATGGCAGCCCCATAGATTGAGATAGCATGTGTATGCGCCTCAGTTCTGGATACTGAACCAACCTAGTCTGTCACCCCGTTGGAGAATAGGGAAAGTTGTGAGTATGATCAGGAAGACAAGCGGCAGCCGTGGCTCCCACAGGCAGATATTGTTACTTGTTAGCATTCTAGAGCCTTTATACTGTGAGTTCAAGGTAAAGTGTTCGAACAGCACGAGGGGAGATCCCCGTTGGAGAAGAGCGGTTCACCGCCACTCACCTCATGAGGTGCTTTCTAAAAAAAAAGCGCCGCTTTGTCCATTTATTGCTTTCCGTAAGCATCATGCATTGTATTGCATTGTACCTGTCAAGTTTCTTTCTCATTTCACTTAGTGTATCGATCACACTTCTCTCATTTTAGTGTATCAATCACACTTCATTCACTTTTGTGTATCTATCACACACATTCTCATTTTCTATATCACATTTTGTGTATCCATCACACACCTTTAGTATATCCATCATACTCGTTCACTTAGTGCATCTATCACATTTTGTGTTCACCTTTAGTATATCTATCACACTCTGCTCATTTTGTGTATCGATCACACCATGCTCATTACTCGCATTGTCATGCACACTTCACCTGCACTTGTTAGTGCATTACATTTCAATCGCGCTGTTTGCGTATCGCACTGTTTTGTGCAGTTAATCAATCGCGCTATTTTGCGCACCTCAATCGCACTGTCTTGTGTATTTCAAATCGATCGCGCTGTTTTGCGTATCGCACTGTCATGTGCATCTCAAATCAATCGCGCTATTTTGCGCATCGCACTGTTTTGTGCAGTTAATCAATCGCGCTATTTTGCGCACCTCAATTGCACTGTCTTGTGCATTTCAAATCAATCGCACTGTCTTGTGTATTTCAAATCGATCGCACTGTTTTGCGTATCGCACTGTCATGTGCATCTCAAATCAATCACGCTGTTTTGCGTATCGCACTGTTTTGTGCAGTTAATCAATCGCGCTATTTTGCGCACCTCAATCGCACTGTCTTGTGTATTTCAAATCGATCGCGCTGTTTGCGTATCGCACTGTCATGTGCATCTCAAATCAATCGCGCTATTTTGCGCATCGCACTGTTTTGTGCAGTTAATCAATCGCGCTATTTTGCGCACCTCAATTGCACTGTCTTGTGCATTTCAAATCGATCGCGTTGTTTTGCGTATCGCACTGTTTTGTGCAGATAATCAATCGCGCTATTTTGCGCACCTCAATCGCACTGTCTTGTGTATTTCAAATCGAACGCACTGTTTTGCGTATCGCACTGTCATGTGCATCTCAAATCAATCACGCTGTTTTGCGCATCGCACTGTTTTGTGCAGATAATCAATCGCGCTGTTTAGCGTATCGCACTATTTTGTGCACTGTATCATTCGACCGGACGAATCGCGCAGGTATCGTATCTTCTCCGTGTGAGACGCGACGAGAATTGAATAATTCTCCGCATTCCTAACTGCATGAAATATAGTTGTTGCTTTGCATTCTTGCTTATAACTGTTGCATCTATTTGTCAATACTTGCTTCATTACAACTTGCTGCACTTGCATGATCATCTGTCTTCTTGCATATCATTTGCATGCTTGCCCCCCCTGCCTGCGGGCACGCATCTCTGTTTATCTCGTATGTTTGTCTAAGTCTTCGGCCTTGTCAAAAATGGGTCGTCTCTGGCTTTGACATTCACTCTCGTCACTTCTTGACTTTCGAGTTCTGTCAAAGAGGGGCAACTGTAGACACCCCATTTTTGACCGACCTTAAGACTCAGACGTCACCGGTTGAGCGCTCGGTGATATTTCATACTGTGCTTGTTCAGAAGTCCCAGAGTCACGGCCGCGTGCCCTGCCTCCGGACTTCCGAACCATCTTCTCTACCTTGTCTCGGTTTGCGAACCAGGCTCGGTTTTCTCTGTTTTCTTTCCTGAGGGAAGGGAGTGGTCCCGTAGACTATCTCCCGGTGGCCGTGAGCTACGTTTCGTGGCCGTAGGCCATTTTGCCCATTTCGGAGCCCCGGTTCCCGGTTTTCGGAGCTGTCAGGCCGTGTGCCTCGGCTCGGGACCGCCCAACCATCTCCGAGTTCTCCGGTTTTTGGCATGTGCCTCTGTTTTAGTGTTCCTGAGGGACACTGGGCCCCTGATGCCCACTTCGCAGCCGAACACCACTTCCGGTGCCCGGCGACCCATTTTCGGGACCCCGAACCTGCGTGATTTGGTCCCGAGCATCATTTCGCATCCGCTTTCTCTGGTTTTTGGGCGGAGACCTCTGTTTTAACTATTCCGAGGAACCCTGGGTTCTCAGAAGCCCACTTCGTGGCCGTATGCCACTTTCAGTGCTCATAGCCGGTTTTCGGGACCCCAAATTGAGCGGTTTTGGTCCCGAGCATTCATTTCGCATCCATCTTCTCCGGTTTTTGGCAGGAACCTCTGTTTTGTCATTCCAGGAGGACACTGGGGGTCGCAGATACCCACTTCGCTGCCGAACACCACTTCCGGCACCCGCAGCCCATTTTCGGGATCCCGATTTGCTCGGTTTTGGCCCCGAACGTTCATTTCTCATTAGTTTTTGTTCAAACTTGGCAGGTACCTCTGTTTCACACATCAGGAAGATCACTGGGGGGTGGGAGGCCAGCAATTATCCCAGATAACCAGTTTCGCTCCTCCGGAGCCCGTTTTGCTCACTTCCGGGCCAATGTTGAACACCTTGGGGGTATTTTCTTCCAACCAAAGTTACATATCTGTGATCAGGGGACATGGGAGGACCCTAAACAAGCATGGTCGGCCAGCAATTTTGATTTTCATTTTTGGCCCTCTTCTTCAAATGCAATGTTGTGGCTCCTGCTTCAGTGTTGCCAATTTCCGACCTTGGAACCTTGTTCTACACATCTTGAGGACCCTAAAAGTTGGTGGCCGGCCAGTAAATTTGAGTTTCATTTTTGAGCCTCTCCTTCAAGCTCTATGTTGTGGCTCCTGCTTCAATGTTGCCAAATTCCAACCTTGGATCCTTGTTCTACACACCTGGAAGGACACATTGGCATGGTGGTCGGCCACTATTTCAAAACTTCATTTTTTTCACCTGGCTGGCCGGCCATGTAGGGTGGCTGGCCGGCCATGGGGGGTGGCTGGCCGGCCACCTTGCAAAAAAAATACCTGGCCGACCAGCTTCCTGCTTTCCAGCCTGTCCCAGCTGTCCGGGTATCTTCAGCATATCCCGGGGCATCCGGGGGATATTTCGGGAGGGAAAGATTGGGTGCTTTCCCTCCCCCTTTTACACCCCATTTCTTGCCTATTTGAAGGGCCCTCCACCTCCTTCTTCAAGGTTGGAAAATTTTCCTTCAAGAGGACTTCTCCAAAAACCTCCATTTCCTTAGCTTAAACCTCAAAAAGCTTCAAGTGTCAAGGCCATTCCTTCATCAACACCTAGCCTCACCATCCCTACCATCATTCCAGCAGCTAGGAAGTGAATTTCAGAGGTTGAGAAGCTACAAATCAAGGCCAAGAATCAAAGAAAGACAAGTCTTCAAAGGTGAGTATTCAAAACTAACTTTTAGGGCTTTTTCTTGGTTCATTTCTATACTCTAATTGGTTGAGAATTGGGGCTCCGACCCCTACTGCTTTTGTGCTTGTTTTGAGCCCCTCTACAACTTTGTAGAAGGGCTCAACTTCATTTGAGGCTTCTATGATATACTTGTTTCAATATCTAGCTTTTATGCCATTATCTTGCATGCTAGTTTAGGCCTATTTCCTTTTGTTTTTAGGGGTCCGACCCCTACTGGTTTTGTGCTCATTTTGAGCCTCTCTACAACATTGTAGAAGGGCTCAACTTCATTTGGCCATTTTATCCACTACCTCCTTCAAATTCCATCAAGTATGCCATATTTTGTATGCAATTTTTGACCTATTTGTGTTTGTTTTTGGGACTTCGACCCCTACTGGTTTAGTCTTATTTTGACCCCCTTTACATTTTCATGAAGAAGGTTTGGTCATTTGATGTATAGATTGCATGTCTTATGTTATACCCTTTTGTGGCTCCATTTTGCCTTCCATTTCTAGCATGTTTGTCTTAGGATTTAGAGGCTGCCATGAACTGAATATATGCTTATTTTTGGGCCCTCTTTCATGTTGTAGAAGAAAGTTTGTCCATTTGGTGTTTGTATATACCACCTCCCATTGTAATGCTCTTTTGGCCATTAATCTTGTATGATTTTGTTGCCATATCTATGTCTCCTTTTGGCCATGATTGTTACTGAAATATGATGTATTTGGACTGCCTTGCTACTGTCCTTGCTGCCATGATCTCTTTTTTGCATGTATAGCATGGCTATAGGCCATTTCGGGGTGTATGTTATCGCATTTCGGGACCATTTCTCGCTTTGGGTGTGCTTTGGTTGTGTTTCGGGGCTCTTTTCCCCCTCTTGTAGCTGCTGAAATTCCATGTTGCATGTTTGCATGTCATTTTGTGCCTTAATGCTTTGCCTCGGTTTGCGTGCCCGTGCGCACGCATTTCGAGGCACTTCGTTTTTTATCCGACGGCCTCCTATGTGAGTGAGCTGAGGCTCTCCATGTTGTGTAAGCCCATCGTTGCATTTCGTATGCCATTTGTATCATTTTTGCATTGCCTCGGTTTGCGTGCCGCGGGTACGCATTTCGAGGCACTTCGTTTTATCCAACGGCATCTTATGTGAGTGCGACTGAGGTCCCTTCATGTTAGTGTAAGCCCAATCTGCATTTTCCATGGTCATTGGCATTGCGTATGCCTCGCCTCGGTTTGCGTGTCCGTGTGCACGCATTTCGAGCAATCTATTTTATCCGATTTGCATCTCATCATCTCCGCCTCGGTTTGCTGTCCGTGTGAACGCATTTCGAGGCAATCTATTTTATCCGATTTGCATCTCATTCATCATCGCCGCGGTTTGCGTGCCCGTGCCACACATTTCGAGGCAATCTATTTTATCCGATTTGCATTTCACATCATCGCCTCGGTTGCGTGCCTATGGGCGCGTATTTCGAGCACTTCGGTTTTATCCAATTTTGCATCGCATATCATCGCCTCGGTTTGCGTACCTGTGGGCGCGCATTTCGAGGCACTTCGGTTTTATCCGATTTTACATCACATATCATCGCCTCGGTTTGCGTGTCCGCGGGCACGCATTTTGAGGCGCTTTATTTTACCCGATTTGCATTTCATCATTGACTCGGTTTGCGTGCCAGTGGGCACGCATTTCGAGGCACCTCATTTTTATCATTCTGGCATCCGTGTGAGTGTGGCTGGGGCCCTCTCATATTGGTGTAAGTCCATCGTTGCATTTCATGCCTTTATGTCATCGCCTCGGTTTGCGTGCCAGGGCGCGCATTTCGAGGCATCTCATTTGCATCAGCATTGTGCATACTAGGTTGTATCTTAGTTGCATTTCATGCATCTCATGCATATTGCATCGTGTTCGGGATAGGAGTTAGCCCGGGCACGGGAAACGAGGCACGTTTCGTACTCTGAGTGACGGAACGGGTCTCAATCCCCAAGTCACCGACACTCCGGATTACCCATGATGGAGTTAGGTTCCGACTCCGATTCCTCTACATTCATCCCATATTGAATTGTGCAATTCGGCTCCTCGGCCATCATGCATCGAGTATGCGTGATTGGTGGCACGAGGGTCGAGGCATGCATATATTTGTGAATACACTGCTGTGCCCTTTTCCTGCTCTCTGTTGCAGCAAATTCAGAGTTTAGCAACTTTCGGAGTCGGACGCGCATTTCAAGAAATATTGCCAACAGAGGCTAATCGGGGCATCCCAGTGGATTTCTGCGCCAGGCAGCCCAACAGGCGGCATCTATCAGAAGCAAGGCAGTCCCTGGCTTGCATGCCAGCTTTTACAGCTTTCATAGTTAATTTGTTTAATTAATTAGAAATTTGTAATATTTGGACTGTAATATTTTGGGACTGTATTATTCTTTTATTCGGACCCTCTGCGCGAGGGCATAAATGTAATAAGGGTGTGTGAGTGTGATGTATGTCTTCCAACCCCCATTTCTTTCTCCCTTTTATTTACCCGCTTTGAATGGTTAGATATAGGGCATACTTCAATTAGCATATAGTATGACAGCATGTTTGCATCATTCATCTGTTTTGCACGCACCGGGCTCGGCGCATCATACAAACTGCATTGTATTTTCAATTCCAAATTGAATACGTGTTAGTTGTAGCATTTCATATGCCATATTTAGAATAGCCGAGCCTGCTATAGTTTGCATTCTTGCATGTGTTGCATTAGGCATTTCTGTATACCTAGGATCATGCATGATTTCTAATCATTTTCTGTTTTGGCTTGGAGTACTCGGTGAGTTTTATGCTTTAGCATCCTTGCATGCGTGTGAGTGTTGCCATGATAGCATGCTTACCATGAGGCTATGTGCTTATGTGATATAACTGCCTTGAATGCCTGTGGGTGGAGGTTGAGTTATCTGAATTGGAGCAATTCATCGATTGTTTGTTAAGCCCACTAGATTGTGGCAAAATCTGTATTCTAAGCCTGCCTGCGGGTAGCAAAACCATTTTCAAACAAACAAACATGAGATGTTTAGTTCCAATTCAGACGGCCCAGTCTATACTTGTTTGCTGCGAGCATCACATAGTAACCTAGGCTAATAACCGGAATAAGAGCATACAATGTTTCAAAATCAGATATCATGTTAGTAGAGGCCGGTCTTTGACCGGGCGAGAGGGGGGTGCTCACGATGTGACCTTCCCTAATCGTACCCAAGTTCCCGAGCCAACTTTGGTGATGACGGACACGTGGCCTTTTCGGCACCGAGTCAGGGTTTCCTAAATTTCCCATTTTAAAATATTTAGGTGGCGACTCTGTTATCTGGCAAAGCAGTCCATGTTTGGTACTTCTTTCAAAAAATCTGTTTTCCTTCAAAACGATTTGCCGGATTTGGACTCTTTGGTTCGAGATTTGGAACCGCAACAAAAATCGAGTCCGAACTGTAGCGAGGTCCCCCGCGGGCGTTGTTACAGTTTCTGGCGACTCTGCTGGGGAATTTAGAGAACTTGACTCGAACTCGTGATATCTGGTTTTGACTACATTTGCGTGTTTCTTTGCATTGCATTTGCATTGGTGCGCCCTAGGACACCGTGTTTGCCATATGCCATTCCCGAACGATTTGCCGGAGGCTTGTCTTGTCAAGTCATGTCCGTAAGGCTGATCGGCTCTGGGCTCTGACAGCATGGGAACACAAACCCCGGTTTTACCGGGGCACCCTTTTTGACCATTCGACCTAGTGCATATTCGGATCATAGTGACCATTCCAAACTAGGACAGGTTGCTTACCCGTTTATAGGTTGTTTGAAACCGCTGCGTGCGTAGTGAAACCCTAGCTCCTGACAAAATAGGACAGGGAAACCCTACCCCAACCATAGGGGTGTTTTGGCTCTCATTTATCTGCTGTGTGCTTGCTAGAGTGTGTCTCTACAGGGAATGCATGTATCAGTTGAGTTTGGGCATCAGGCCTGCGGGCACCAATTCAGTATTTTGGGTATCAGGCCTGCGGGCACCAGTTCAGTATTTCAGGATTCAGTTTACCTGAGGGTATCAGATTTGAGGCAGAATTTTGGGGGCAGAATTCGGTAGAGGGCACACTCATTCAACTATGCTTGTATCTGTTCAGGTGAAATTGGGCTGAGATGTTGTCCGTTTTCTCTTTTGCTAGGTAGTCCTGGAACCATAGCTTCAGAAGGCTCCACTATCCCCCAGGTACATTGGACTAGTGCTGATAGACTGGATTAGGTCAGAAATTCAATTCAAGGGAAACCAGTGTTCTTTCGCTGAGGCAAGGCAAAGAAAGGCCAGTCAGGGCTCTCCGGTTCATCTGATCCGTCAGTCACCAGTCACATCACCTTTATTCGGACTCAACAGACCGTGATGGCACAAGGTTCGGAAGAATTTGTGGCTGTGGTAACAGCGTTGAATCAGGGAACTGCCATGCAGGTTGAGACCAGCATTGAAACGCAGCGCCCATCTGGGGCGTCTGCCTCACATCCAGCTTTGGGACCCCAACCGAACTTTGACCCAATTCCGCCAACTGAAAATTTGCAGTGTCCAAGTCCTCGAGAAGGGTTGACTCAAGCCCAAGTTTTCAGACCCTCGATGCAGCCTAATAAGAGGCGTTATCCCCTTGATGCTAATGACCTCGATCTGACCGCAGTGAAAATTGCGAACCTTGAGAAGCAATTCAAAAGGGCACATGGCCTTAACTCCATTCCCGACATTGAGGATGGGCACACCGAGTCTGCTGTACAACTCCCAGACGGATTCAAAATGCCATATATTGACCGTTTCGACGGGTCTGGGGATCCAATGATACATATCCGACTTTTCTTGGATGTCCTAAAGCCGATGGGTCTGACTAAGCCACAAAAACTCTCCCTGTATGGAAGAACCCTGTCGGGTGTAGCAGCCACTTGGTACACTAGGTTGGAGGACAGAGTGAAGCAAAACTGGGAAGAATTGGCTGAGGCCTTTGTCGATCAGTATTCCTACAATACCCAGGTTGAAATGACCATCCAAGAGCTTGAAGCAACCCGCCAGAACCCAACAGAGTCTTTTGTGAAATTTGTTGCGAGATGGAGAGCAAAGGCAGCACAGATGACAGATCGCCGCCCTTCTGAGAGGGATCAAGTGCAGATGATGGTGCGGAACCTCGAGCATGATATGTTGCAGAAATTGATAGTCGCTCCGGTATTCACTTTCAAAAGTTTGCATGAACTGGGGGTTCAGGTCGAGAATGCGTTCAACAGCGGGATCATTCCCAGAACAAGTGAACCGACAAGGAGGGTGATTTCAAGGAGTACCAATGTCGGAAGTAGCACTATTCCCGAACGCACTGAAACAATACAGTCACCACAGCCAACCCTTTTGCCAATTCAAGCTTGCAAATAGCCGACCCAGCCCGAGCTCAGGGCAGAACTTTCGCCCCCCTCTATATGAGCTTGACTAGCGCACTAAAGGCTTGATGGAAAAAGGGCATCTCAAACCCCTCAATCCTCAACCTCTTCCCAACCCACTCCCAGCCAGACATAACCCCGCCAAGTACTGTATGTACCATCAGCAGCGCGGTCATGGCACCGACCGTTGCTACCGCCTTCGTCATGAGGTCCAAAATCTCATCGATAACCGGACGATAGCTCCACCTTCAGACCCCAATGACCAAACATCTCCTGCCTACCTCAATCTCATCCATATACTGCCACCCACTTATGACCCCAGCATATACATCACCCCGGCCCACCTACCCAAGCCTGAGGTGTTTATCCCGGAAAGCATGGACATATGCATGATGGATGCACCTGAATCCCAATCATCTCAAACCCGAGAACCCACTACTTCCGAGCTGATGGGAATGATAAAAGATCTTCAAAGAACTGTGACCGGTCTGGCCTCCGGGACATTGGCACCATCATCGACCACATCGCCTACCAGGGAGTTCATGTCAAAAGGCTCCCCAAGCTTGGGGCGGGCTACATCTGAGGAAGGCCA
This sequence comes from Camellia oleifera, assembly GCA_022316695.1. Classification (NCBI taxonomy): domain Eukaryota; kingdom Viridiplantae; phylum Streptophyta; class Magnoliopsida; order Ericales; family Theaceae; genus Camellia; species Camellia oleifera. The sequence goes on from CM039313.1 coordinate 78,447,650, forward strand.
ATCCCGTGGCAAAGTGGAAGCAAGTGGAAAGAATAAGGTAGGGGCAGGCATGGATCCCCATGAGCATCTTCTGTTGGCTGTTGAGGCTTTGAAAGCCAAGGGACTGAACAAAGAGCAAGTGCTCGCAGTTGTTGCAAAAACTGTGGACGGCATTTTCGCCACTCAAGTTGGGGGCAGTTTGAATCAAGGGGCAAGCCGGGAGAAGGCCGTCATACAGATACGATCCTGTTAGCTCTAATCCTCCACTCAGAAGAGATCAGCAAACCAGGCCAGCACCTGCCAACCCTTTTGCTGGTACGCCCGGTAAAAATCCACAAACCCAGAGGTACCAACCCCGAGGTCGGAGGGTCTTTCATGCCCTCCACATGCCTTTGTCCAAAGCTTTCCAAATCCTTGTAAGACAAGGCCATCTCAAACCCCTTGAGCCTCGGCCTCTCCCGAGCCCTCTTCCGGCTACACATGATGATACCCAGTACTGCGCGTACCATCAGCAAACTGGCCATACTACCGACGACTGCTTCCGTCTTCGCCATGAAGTACAGGATCTATTTGACAACGGGGTTATCCTCCCACCCACCTCAGCAAAGTCTGCCACCGCTGAGCTGTTGGACTCCGAGGATACTGCAAGTATGTGATCATGGGTTGGTCCACCTGCGGGCGGCGCTTGGTGTATTTCAGATATGGCGTTTGGCACGCACTATGTTGAGCATCTGCGTATGCTAATTTTGTGATTTCTGGCTTGGGTGTTGAGTCAGTTTTGTCAGTTTTGTTTTGAGTCTTTCTCTTTGTTTTGAGTCAGTCTTTTGCTTAAGGGTCAGTCCCATTGTATAGAGGTCGGGTGATTCCGGGAGGTGTTACCTCGGGCGTCCCCATTTTGTTTTGTGTTTGTCTTTTTGTTTGTTTTGAGTCGTTTCTGCAGGGAGCCAATTGTGCCAACAGATTTGATGAAACAGCAGTGATTTCCACGCTCTCGCATTTGGCTTCTGCCGTGTGCTAGTTATGCCGGGATTTGAATGAAATGGCAGTGCATTCCACCTGCTCTCCTGTGCCCTGAAGCCATTGTATTGACCTAAGTTTTTCGAAACCTTTTTTGAACACTGCGGTGAAAACAAAGAGGGAGGAATTCCTCGGGATTTGCAAAACTTTGATCAAATTGAGAGAAAGAGAGGCGTGCTAAGCCTTTAATGAATGAAATCATGCTTGTTAGCGTGAGTACTGAGAAGGACCCTGGCTTTGATCCAGATTGATCCTACACTGTCTTCAGCACGAGCGATTTGTCGCTTTCTTAAAAATTTCAAAAAATGTTTTGCGCGGTCCTGCGAAGACATGTGTGGAATCGCTCTTGAGATTGTGCAGCTTAGGATCACTCTCAGCCTCGAGACTCAACCCCTTTGCTTCCGAACCTTGAGCTTGAATTCAGAATGTTCAACGGTCAACCACAATGTGAGGCCTGTGTGGCCAGATTTGAAGCAGCCCTCGAACAAGAGGCACCAAAGTCAGATCAAGAAGATCAGAAGTCGTCAAAAGAAGCTTGCAAAGCTAGATCAGAAGCACCTCTCGAACTAGGGGCAAAAATGTCCGATGTGCTCGAAGAGCCAAAGTGATCCTTCTGCAAACAACAGCCACTCTCCTGGATACAGAGGGCTTCAATCTCAAACCATTTGGCATGGACTTGTTACATTTTACCCTTTGAGAGGCTCGCTGGGCCGAAAACCCGGAAGGGCGACCCAGGCAAAAGTTAGAGCAAGAAAAGATGAAAAAAAAGAAAAAAAAAAAAATGCAAAGATAAAAAAAAAGAAAAAAAAAATGAAAAAAGAAAAGAAAAAAAAAAGAAGAAAAAGAAAAGAAAAGAATGAAAAGAAAAGAAAAACAAAGCTCGCAAGGTCGAAAACCTGCAACAGGCGCCTTGGCAAAAGTTAGAGCATAAAAAGGAGAGGTTAAATACCCGAGTGTACCTTAACCCCGAACTACGTAAGGCTTGATTCCCATCTTTGGGATACGTAGGCAACTTCATTCTGAAGTCCAGCCTAAAACACTTCAATTGATTGTGTGCGTTGGTTTTGATCATCTTGCCTTCTCTGTATCTGAGGATTTGATTGTGTTCGTTACTCTGAGGATTGACTACAATGCGCCGCGGTGCTGTCCAAAACAAGGGGCAACTTTCCGTTGCCATTTAGTGTGCTGCGGCGCCATCCAAACAAGGGGCAACTTTCCGTTGCCATTTAGTGTGCTGCGGCGCCATCCAAACAAGGGGCAACTTTCCGTCGCCATTCAGTGTGCTGCGGCGCCAATCAAACAAGGGGTAACTTTCCGTTGCCATTCAATGCGCCGCGGTGCCGTTCAAACAAGGGGCACCTTTCCGTTGCCATGCAGCCCTCTTCAAGACCACGAGACAAGTTTTCCTTTGGGTCCGAGGTGTGCATCTCGAGAGTGGGTTCCATGTTCGTTGAGCAGCGGCCGTTTGCAAAAATAGCTTTTGAGAATTTTTACTAAGGCTGATTAATTCTCTCGAAAATTATCCCATTTTTCCAAAACTGGACCTTTTTTCTTGGACCCGAAAAGGAAAATTTTCAGTACTCATAGCCTGACTTGCATGATTTCAAATCAAAATCGAACAAGCATGTTAATTTAACTCTCATTTTTGGTCAATTTTTTTTTTTTTTAGAAAGCCAAAAACAAAATGGTCAAAATGAGGAACTAGGGGCACAGTTGAGTCAGGTGTTCTGTCTTTCCTCTATTATCACCATACTTGCCAGAAAAGGCACCATACTCGCCAAGAAGGGCACTCTACCTGCCAGAAAAGGGCACCACTGAAGCAAACCACAAATGGGCTGAAAGCTCTCTCACATCCTCCAACCAACGAAGTATCAAGCCAAGTGCGAAGCACAAACTGGAATGGATCAACATATTCCCATTCCCTCATCTGGGCAGATCTAACCATGTCCAAACTCCCCAGCAGGGCATCATCGATCGATGTCAGCCGCAGATCCGCTACACACCCATTTGTAGCACAACCCCTCTGTGGGAGGACTTCACTAGCTGTGAGCGGAAGAAAGAAAATCTAGCAGAATGCTAGAGCCACGAGTCCACAACTTGCTGTTTATCTATCAACCACCCAGGGGAGGGATTGAAAAAATGAGAGATTGAAGAATAGAGAGATGTGCGATGAGAGGAAAAGTGAGAAAAGGGCTTTTTCAGAAAAACAGAGCTTGAGGGCCGAGTGATGTGAGAATCACAAATAAGAAAGGGTGGGAAACATACCCGGTGAAACAGGCTCCCTGTGCACGTCTGAGTGTCGTGTCTTTTTGTTTTATCTTGATCCTTGTTTTGAGTCGTCTCGAGTGTTACTCGATGTGTCTAGGTTGTGTGCCTTTTGTTTTCTTGTTGAGTCGTAGTGTGCTGTATTCAGTCGTAGGCTCAATACCCAGTTGAGAACTTATGCTCACTCTCAATTTCAAAAAATTGTTTTGTGCTCCGAGTGCCGTGTCGTTCTCCACATTTGTGCAAAATAGAATTTGTTATTTCATAAAACCGCAGGGTTCAACCCAGGTCATGTGAGAACAGTGAAACCGGGACCTATCTGAAGCTATGAGTTTCGGGCTGCCAAGCAAAAGCAAAAGAGGAAAATGTCGGGCATCTGAGTTTGTTCCAACTTCAGTAAGTTCCGAGACTATATTCCGTGTGTACCTCTTCAGGTCTTGCCAATGTTCCGAAGTATGAGTGTGCCTCTACCTCAAGCTCAAAATCAAGTCTACTTCAAACCAGAACGGCGATCAGAAGTGCTCTCCCTGAGTACCATTCCCTGCCAGAGGCATCTTGGACGTGTTTGCGATGAGTTCCTAGGAGACCAACTGCGACGGTGGAAATTAGAGTTCGAATGGCCGTGGCCTAGAACGCAAAGGTTCGGGATTTCCGAGACTAGAGTCTGGTTTAAATACCCAGAGGCATGTCCTCGGCTTGAAATCTGTATGGCAGCCCCATAGATTGAGATAGCATGTGTATGCGCCTCAGTTCTGGATACTGAACCAACCTAGTCTGTCACCCCGTTGGAGAATAGGGAAAGTTGTGAGTATGATCAGGAAGACAAGCGGCAGCCGTGGCTCCCACAGGCAGATATTGTTACTTGTTAGCATTCTAGAGCCTTTATACTGTGAGTTCAAGGTAAAGTGTTCGAACAGCACGAGGGGAGATCCCCGTTGGAGAAGAGCGGTTCACCGCCACTCACCTCATGAGTGCTTTCTAAAAAAAAAGCGCCGCTTTGTCCATTTATTGCTTTCCGTAAGCATCTGCATTGTATTGCAGTACGTCATTTCCCTCATTTCACTTAGTGTATCGATCACTTCCTCATTTTAGTGTATCAATCACACTTCATTCACTTTTGGTATCTACACACACATTCTCATTTTCTATATCACATTTTGTGTATCCATCACACTTTAGTATATCCCATACGTCACTTAGTGCATCTATCACATTTGTGTCACCTTTATATACTATCACACTCTGCTCATTTTGTGTATCGATCACACCATGCTCATTACTCGCATTGTCATGCACACTCACCTGCACTTGTTAGTGCATTACATTCAAGCGCTGTTTGCGTATCGCACTGTTGTGCAGTTAATCAATCGCGCTATTTTGGCGCACCTCAATCGCACTGTCTTGGTATTTCAAATCGATCGCGCTGTTTGCGTATCGCACTGGCATGTGCATCTCACAATCAGCGCGCTATTTTGGCGCATCGCACTGTTTTGTGCAGTTAATCAATCGCGCTATTTTGCGCACCTCAATGCACTGTCTTGTGCATTTCAAATCAATCGCACTGTCTTGTATTTCAAATCGATCGCACTGTTTTGCGATCGCACTGTCATGTGCATCTCAAATCAATCACGCTGTTTTGCGTATCGCACTGTTTTGCAGTTAATCATCGCGCTATTTTGCGCACCTCAATCGCACTGTCTTGTGTTTCAAATCGATCGCGCTGTTTTGCGTATCGCACTGTCAGTGCATCTCAAATCATCGCGCTATTTTGCGCATCGCACTGTTTTGTGCAGTTAATCAATCGCGCTATTTTGCGCACCTCAATTGCACTGTCTTGTGCATTTCAAATCGATCGCGTTGTTTTGCGTATCGCACTGTTTTGTGCAGATATCAATCGCTATTTTGCGCACCTCAATCGCACTGTCTTGTGTATTTCAAATCGAACGCACTGTTTTGCGTATCGCACTGTCATGTGCATCTCAAATCAATCACGCTGTTTTGCGCATCGCACTGTTTTGCAATAATCACGCGCTGTTTAGCGTATCGCACTATTTTGTGCACTGTATCATTCGACCGGACGAATCGCGCAGGTATCGTATCTTCTCCGTGTGAGACGCGACGAGAACTGAATGATTCTCCGCATTCCTAACTGCATGAAATGTAGTTGTTTGCTTTGCATTCTCGCTTAAAACTGTTGCATCTATTTGCCAATACCTGCTTCATTACAGCTTGCTGCATTTGCATGATCATCTGGCTCAGCGCCTATCACTTTGCATTTTGCCCCTGCCTGCGGGCACATATCCTCTGTTTATCTCGTATGTTGTCTAAGTCTTCGGCCTTGTCAAAAATGGGTCGTCTCTGGGCTTTGACATTCACTCCCGTCACTTCTTGGACTTTCGAGTTCTGTCAAAGATGGGCAACTGTAGACACCCCATTTTTGACCGACCTTAAGACTCAGACGTCACCAGGTGAGCACTCGGTGATATTGCATACTGTGCTTGTTCAGAAGTCCCAGAGTCACGGCCGCGTGCCCTGCCTCAGACTTCCGAACCATCTTCTCTACCTTGTCTCGGTTTGCGAACCAGGCTCGGTTTTCTCTGTTTCTCTCCTGAGGGAAGGGAATGGTCCCGTAGACTATCTCCCGGTTGGCCGTGAGCTACGTTTCGTGGCCGTAGGCCATTTTGCCCATTTCAGAGCCCGGTTCCCGGTTTCGGAGCCGTCAGGCCGTGTGCCTCGGCTCGGGGACCGCCCAACCATCTCCGAGTTCTCCGGTTTTTGGCATGTGCCTCTGTTTTAGTGTTCTGAGGGACACTGGGCCCCCTGATGCCCACTTCGCAGCCGAACACCACTTCCGGTGCCCGGCGACCCATTTTCGGGACCCCAAACCGCGCGGTTTTGGTCCCGAGCTCTCATTTTGCATCAGCCTTCTCCGGTTTTGGCGGAGACCTCTGTTTTAATATTTCGAGGAACCCTGGGGCCCCCGATGCCCACTTCGTGGCCGTATGCCACTTTCGGTGCTCATAGCCGGTTTCCGGGACCCCAAATTGAGCGGTTTTGGTCCCGAGCATTCATTTCGCATCCATCTTCTCCGGTTTTTGGCAGGAACCTTTGTTTTGTCATTCCAGAGGACACTGGGGTCGCAGATACCCACTTCGCTGCTGAATACCACTTCCGGCACCCGCAGCCCATTTTCGGGATCCCGATTTGCTCGGTTTTGGCCCCGAACGTTCATTTCTCATTAGTTTTTGTTCAAACTTGGCAGGTACCTCTGTTTCAACATCAGGAAGATCACTGGGGGGGTGGGAAGCCAGCAATTATCCCAGATAGCCAGTTTCGCTCCTCCGGAGCCCGTTTTTCTCACTTCCGGGCCAATGTTGAACACCCTAGGGGTATTTTCTTCCAACCAAAGCTACATATCTGTGATCAGGGGACATGGGAGGACCCCTAAACAAGTATGGTCGGCCAGAAATTGGATTTTCATTTTTGAGCCCTCTCCTTCAATGCCTATGTTGTGGCTCCTGCTTCAGTGTTGCCAATTTCCGACCTTGGAACCTTGTTGCACACATATGGGAGGACACTAAAAAGTTGGTGGCCGGCCCTTAATTTATTTTCATTTTTGAGCCTCTCCTTCAAGCTCTATGTTGTGGCTCCTGCTTCAATGTTGCCAAATTCCAACCTTGGATCCTTGTTCTACACACCTGGAAGGACACATTGGCATGGTGGTCGGCCACTATTTCAAAACTTCATTTTTTTCACCTGGCTGGCCGGCCATGTAGGGTGGCTGGCCGGCCATGGGGGGTGGCTGGCCGGCCACCTTGCAAAAAAATACCTGGCCGACCAGCTTCCTGCTTTCCAGCCTGTCCCAGCTGTCCGGGTATCTTCAGCATATCCCGGGGCATCCGGGGGATATTTCGGGAGGGAAAGATTGGGTGCTTTCCCTCCCCCTTTTACACCCCATTTCTGCCTATTTGAAGGGCCCTCCACCTCCTTCTTCAAGGTTGGAAAATTTTCCTTCAAGAGGACTTCTCCAAAAACCTCCATTTCCTTAGCTTAAAACCTCAAAAAAGCTTCAAGTGTCAAGGCCATTCCTTCATCAACACCTAGCCTCACCATCCCTACCATCATTCCAGCAGCTAAGGAGGTGAATTTCAGAGGTTGAGAAGCTACAAATCAAGCCAAGGAAGCAAAGAAAGACTAAGTCTTCAAGGTGAGTATTCAAAACCTAACTTTTAGGGCTTTTTCTTGGTTCATTTTTATACTCTAATTGGTTGAGAATTAGGGCTCCGACACCTACTGCTTTTGTGCTTGTTTTGAGCCCCTCTACAACTTTGTAGAAGGGCTCAACTTCATTTGATGCTTCCATGATATACTTGTTTCAATATCTAGCTTTTATGCCATTATCTTGCATGCTAGTTTAGGCCTATTTCTTTTGTTTTTAGGGGTCCGACCCCTACTGGTTTTGTGTTCATTTTGAGCCCCTCTACAACATTGTAGAAGGGCTCAACTTCATTTGGCCATTTTATATACCACCTCCTTCAATATTCATCAAGTGGGCCATATTTTGTATGCAAGTTTTGACCTATTTCTATTTGTTTTTGGGGCTTCGACCCCTACTGACTTTGGTCTTATTTTGACCCCCTTTACATTTTTCATGAAGAAGGTTTGGTCATTTGATGTATAGATTGCATGTCTTATGTTAACCCTTTTGTGGCTCCATTTTGCCTTCCATTTCTAGCATGTTTGTCTTAGGATTTAGAGGCTGCCATGAACTGCATATATGCTTATTTTTGGGCCCTCTTTCATGTTGTAGAAGAAAGTTTGTCCATTTGGTGTTTGTATATACCACCTCCCATTGTAATGCTCTTTGGCCATTAATCTTGTATGATTTTGTTGCCATATCTATGTCTCCTTTTTGGCCATGATTGTTACTGAAATATGATGTATTTGGGACTGCCTTGCTACTGTCCTTGCTGCCATGATCTCTTTTTTGCATGTATAGCATGGCTATAGGCCATTTCGGGTGTATGTTATCGCATTTCGGGACCATTTCTCGCTTTGGGTGTGCTTTGGTTGTGTTTCGGGGCTCTTTTCCCCCTCTTGTAGCTGCTGAAATTCCATGTTGCATGTTTGCATGTCATTTTGTGCCTTAATGCTTTGCCTCGGTTTGCGTGCCCCGTGCGCACCGCATTTCGAGCACTTCGTTGTTTATCCTACGGCCTCCTATGTGAGGAGCTGAGGCTCTCCCATGTTGGTGTAAGCCCATCGTTGCATTTCGTATGCCAGTTGTATCATTTTGCCATTGCCTCGGTTTGCGTGCCCGCGGGTACGCATTTCGAGGCACTTCGTTTTTATCCAACGGCATCTTATGTGAGTGCGACTGAGGTTCCTCTCATTTAGTGTAAGCCCAATCTGCAATTTTCCATTTCATTGGCATTGGCGTAGCCTCCGCCTCGGTTTGCGTGTCCGTGTGCACGCATTTCGAGGCAATCTATTTATATCCGATTTGCATCTCATTCATCCTACCGCCGCCTCGGTTGCGTGTCCGTGTGCACGCATTTCGAGGCAATCTATTTTATCCGATTTGCATCTCATTCATCATCGCCTCGGTTTGCGTGCCCGTGTGCACAACATTTCGAGGCAATCTATTTTATCCGATTTGCATTTCACATCATCGCCTCGGTTTGCGTGCCTATGGGCGCGTATTTCGAGGCACTTCGGTTTTTATCCAATTTTGCATCGCATATCATCGCCTCGGTTTGCGTACCTGTGGGCGCGCATTTCGAGGCACTTCGGTTTATCCGATTTACATCACATATCATCGCTCGGTTTGCGTGTCCGCGGTCACGCATTTTGAGGCGCTTTATTTTACCCGATTTGCATTTCATCATTGACTCGGTTTGCGTGCCAGTGGGCACGCATTTCGAGGCACCTCATTTTATCATTCTGGCATCCCGTGTGAGGTGTGGCTTGGGGCCCTCTCATATTGGTGTAAGTCCATCGTTGCAATTTCATGCCTTTATGTCATCGCCTCGGTTTGCGTGCCAGTGGGCGCGCATTTCGAGGCATCTCACTTGCATCAGCAGTGTGCATACTAGGTTGTATCTTAGTTGCATTTCATGCATCTCATGCATATTGCATCGTGTTCGGGATAGGAGTTAGCCCGGGCACGGGAAACGAGGCACGTTTCGTACTCTGAGTGACGGAACGGGTCTCAATCCCCAAGTCACCGACACTCCGGATTACCCATGATGGAGTTAGGGTTTTGCTGTAGCATTCATCTGCATTCATCCCATATTGAGTTGTGCAATTCGATTCCTCGGCCATCATGCATCGGTATGCGTGATTGGTGGCGCGAGGATCGGACATGCATACATTTGTGAAATACACTGCTGTGCCCTTTTCCTGCTCTCTGTTGCAGCAAAATTCAGAGTTGGCAACTTTCCGGAGCATGGCAACGCGTTTCAAGGTAAATTGCAAACAGAGGCTAATTGGGGCATCCCAGTGGATTTCTGCGCCAGGCAGCTACAACATACATCATCCTTCAGAAGCGAGGCAGTCCCTGGCTTGCATGCCAGCTTTTACAGCTTTCATAGTTAATTTGTTTAATTAATTAGAAATTTGTAATACTTTGGACTGTAATATTTGGGACTGTATTATTCTTTTATTCGGACCCTCTGCGCGAGGGCATAAATGTAATAAGGGTGTGTGAGTGTGATGTATGTCTTCCAACCCCCATTTCTTTCTCCCTTTTATTTACCCGCTTTGAATGGTTAGATATAGGGCATACTTCAATTAGCATATAGTATGACAGCATGTTTGCATCATTCATCTGTTTTGCACGCACCGGGCTCGGCGCATCATACAAACTGCATTGTATTTTCAATTCCAAATTGAATACGTGTTAGTTGTAGCATTTCATATGCCATATTTAGAATAGCCGAGCCTGCTATAGTTTGCATTCTTGCATGTGTTGCATTAGGCATTTCTGTATACCTAGGATCATGCATGATTTCTAATCATTTTCTGTTTTGGCTTGGAGTACTCGGTGAGTTTTATGCTTTAGCATCCTTGCATGCGTGTGAGTGTTGCCATGATAGCATGCTTACCATGAGGCTATGTGCTTATGTGATATAACTGCCTTGAATGCCTGTGGGTGGAGGTTGAGTTATCTGAATTGGAGCAATTCATCAATTGTTTGTTAAGCCCACTAGATTGTGGCAAAATCTGTATTTTAAGCCTACCTGCGGGTAGCAAACCATCTTTCAACAAACAAACATGAGATGTTTAGGTTCCAATTCAGACGGCCCAGTCTATACTTGTTTGCTGCGAGCATCACATAGTAACCTAGGCTAATAACGGAATAAGAGCATACAATGTTTTCAAAATCAGATATCATGGTTAGTAGAGGCCGTCTTTGACCGGGCGAGAGGGGGTGCTCACGATGTGACCTTCCCTAATCGTACCCAAGTTCCCGAGCCAACTTTGGTGATGACGGACACGTGGCCTTTCGGCACCGAGTCAGGGTTTCCTAAATTTCCCATTTTAAAAATATTTAGGTGGCGACTCTGTTATCTGGCAAAGCAGTCCATGTTTGGCACTTCTTTTCAAAAAAATCTGTTTTCCTTCAAAACGATTTGCCGGATTTGGACTCTTTGGTTCGAGATTTGAGAACCGCAACAAAATCGAGTCCGAACTGTAGCGAGGTCCCCCGCGGGCGTTGTTACAGTTTCTGGCGACTCTGCTGGGGATTTAGAGAACTTGACTCGAACTCATGATATCTGGTTTTGACTACACTTGTGTGTTTCTTTGCATTGCATTTGCATTGGTGCGCCTAGGACACCGTGTTTGCCATATGCCATTCCCGAACGATTTGCCGGAGGCTTGTCTTGTCAAGTCATGTCCATAAGGCTGATCGGCTACTGGGCTCTGACAGCATGGGAACACAAACCCCGGTTTTACCGGGGCACCCTTTTTGACCATTCGACCTAGTGCATATTCGGATCCATAGTGACCATTCCAAACTAGGACAGGTTGCTTACCCGTTTATAGGTTGTTTGAAGCCGCTGCGTGCGTAGTGAACCCCTAGTTCCTGACGAAATAGGACAGGGAAACCCTACCCCAACATAGGGGTGTTTTGGCTCTCACTTATCTGCTTATGTGCTTGCTAGAGTGCGTCTCTACAGGGAATGCATGTATCAGTTGAGTTGGGCATCAGGCCTGCGGGCATCAGTTTATGAGTTTAGGCATCAGGCCTGCGGGCACCAATTCAGTATTTTGGGCATCAGGCCTGCGGGCACCAATTCAAAATTGTGGGATTCAGTTTACCTGAGGGTAACAGTTTACAGGCAGAATTTTGGGCAGGATTCAGTAGAGGGCACACTCATTCAGCTTTGTTCGTATCTGTTCTGGTGAAATCAGGCTGAGATGCTACATGTTTTCTCTTTGCTAGGTAGTCCTGGAACCATAGCTTCAGAAGGCTCCACTATCCCCCAGGTACATTGGACTAGTGCTGATAGATTGGATTAGGTCAGAAATTCAATTCAAGGGAAACCAGTGTTCTTTCGCTGAGGCAAGGCAAAGAAAGGCCAGTCAGGGCTCTCCGGTTCATCTGATCCGTCAGTCACCAGTCACATCACCTTTGTTCGGACTCAACAGACCGTGATGGCACAAGGTTCGGAAGAATTTGTGGCCGTGGTAACAGCGTTGAATCAGGGAACTGCCATGCAGGTTGAGACCAGCATTGAAACGCAGCGCCCATCTGGGGCGTCTGCCTCACATCCAGCTTTGGGACCCCAACCGAACTTTGACCCAATTCCGCCAACTGAAAATTTGCAGTGTCCAAGTCCTCGAGAAGGGTTGACTCAAGCCCAAGTTTTCAGACCCTCGGTGCAGCCTAATAAGAGGCGTTATCCCCTTGATGCTAATGACCTCGATCTGACCGCAGTGAAAATTGCGAACCTTGAGAAGCAATTCAAAAGGGCACATGGCCTTAACTCCATTCCCGACATTGAGGATGGGCACACCGAGTCTGCTGTACAGCTCCCAGACGGATTCAAAATGCCATATATTGACCGTTTCGACGGGTCTGAGGATCCAATGATACATATCCGACTTTTCTTGGATGTCCTAAAGCCGATGGGTCTGACTAAGCCACAAAAACTCTCCCTGTATGGAAGAACCCTGTCGGGTGTAGCAGCCCTTGGTACACTAGGTTGGAGGACAAAGTGAAGCAAAACTGGGAAGAATTAGCTGAGGCCTTTGTCGATCAATATTCCTACAATACCCAGGTTGAAATGACCATCCAAGAGCTTGAAGCAACCCGCCAGAACCCAACAGAGTCTTTTGTGAAATTTGTTGCGAGATGGAGAGCAAAGGCAGCACAGATGACAGATCGCCGCCCTTCTGAGAGGGATCAAGTGCAGATGATGGTGCGGAACCTCGAGCATGATATGTTGCAGAAATTGATAGTCGCTCCGGTATTCACTTTCAAAAGTTTGCATGAACTGGGGGTTCAGGTCGAGAATGCGTTCAACAGCGGGATCATTCCCAGAACAAGTGAACCGACAAGGAGGGTGATTTCAAGGAGTACCAATGTCGGAAGTAGCACTATTCCCGAACGCACTGAAACCAATACAGTCACCACAGCCAACCCTTTTGCCAATTCAAGCTTGCAAATGGCCGACCCAGCCCGAGCTCAGGGCAGAACTTTCACCCCCCTCTATATAAGCTTGACTAGCGCACTAAAAGGCTTGATGGAAAAAGGGCATCTCAAACCCCTCAATCCTCAACCTCTTCCCAACCCACTCCCAGCCAGACATAACCCCTCAAAGTACTGTATCTACCATCAGCAGCGCGGTCATGGCACCGACCGTTGCTACCGCCTTCGTCATGAGGTCCAAAATCTCATCGATAACCGGACGATAGCTCCACCTTCAGACCCCGATGACCAAACATCTCCTGCCTACCTCAATCTCATCCATATACTGCCACCCACTTATGACCCCAGCATATACATCACCCCGGCCCACCTACCCAAGCCTGAGGTGTTTATCCCAGAAAGCATGGACATATGCATGATGGATGCACCTGAATCCCAATCATCTCAAACCCGAGAACCCACTACTTCCGAGCTGATGGGAATGATAAAAGATCTTCAAAGAACTGTGACCGGTCTGGCCTCCGGGACATTGGCACCATCATCGACCACATCGCCTACCAGGGAGTTCATGTCAAAAGGCTCCCCAAGCTTGGGGCGGGCTACATCTGAGGAAGGCCAATCCCGTGGCAAAGTGGAAGCAAGTGGAAAGAATAAGGTAGGGGCAGGCATGGATCCCCATGAGCATCTTCTATTGGCTGTTGAGGCTTTGAAAGCTGAGGGACTGAATAAAGAGCAAGTCCTCACAGTTGTTGCAAAAGCTGTGGATGACACTTTCGCTACTCAAGTTGGGGGTAGTTTGAATCAAAGGGAAAATCGGGAGAAGGGCCGTTATACCAGAGGCAATCCTGTTAGCTCTAACCCTCCACTCAGAAGAGATCAACAAACCAGGCCAGCACCTGCCAATCCCTTTGCGGGTGCGCCCAGCAAAAATCCACAAACCCAGAAGTACCAACCCCGAGGTCGGAGGGTCTTCCATGCCCTCCACATGCCTTTGTCCAAAGCTTTCCAAATCCTTGTTGGACAAGGCCATCTCAAACCTCTTGAACCTCGGCCTCATCCCGAACCCTCTTCCGGCTACACATGATGCTACCCAGTACTGCGCATACCATCAGCAAACTGGCCATGCTACCGACGACTGCTTCCGTCTTCGCCATGAAGTACAGGATCTATTTGACAACGGGGTTGTCCTCCCGCCAAGCTCTGCAAAGTCTATCGGCACTGGGTCAGTGAACTTGGGGGATAATGTTATGTGATCGAGGGATGAACCACCTGCGGATGGCGCTCAGATTACTCTAGCCGTGGGAATGGCACGCACTGTTCTGAGCAATATGCAAATACCAGTTTTTGTGCTTTCTGACTTGGGTATTGGGTCAGTCTTTTGTTTCGTTTTGAGTCTGTCTTTTGTTTTGAGTCAGTCTCTTTTGTTGTGGGTCTGTCTTGTTGTATCGAGTCGGTCCTGTTGTATAGGAGTCGGGTGATTCCGGGGGTGTTACCTCGAGTGTCACCATTTGTTTTGCGTTTGTCCTTTTGTTTTATTTTGAGTCTGTTTCTGCCAGGGAGCCAGTTGTGCCAACAGATTTTGAATGAAACAGCAGTGATTTTCACATTCTTGTGTTCGCTTCTGCCTTGCGCCAGTTGTGCCAGAAACTTGAAAGAAATGGCAGTGCTTTCACCTGCTTTTCTGTGCCTTGAAGTCATTGTATTGACCTATGTTTTCCAAAAGCTTTTTGAACACTGCGGTGAAAACAAAGAGGAAGGAATTCCTCGGGATTTGCAAAACTTTGATCAAACTGAGAGAAAGAAAGGCGTGCTAAGCCCTTAATGAATGAAATCATGCTTGTTAGCGTGAGTACTGAGAAGGACCCTAGCTTTGATCCAGATTGGTCTTACACTGTCTTCAGCGCGAGCGATTTATCGCTTTCTTAAAAACTTTCAAAAAATATTTTTGCGCGGTCCTACGAAGACATGTGTGGAATCGCTCTTGAGATTGTGCAGCTTAGGATCGCTCTCAGCCTCGAGACCCAACCCCTTTGCTTCCAAACCTTGAACTTGCATTCAGAATGTTCAACGGTCGACCACAATGTAAGGCCTGTGTGGCTAGATTTGAAGCAGCCCTCGAACATGAGGCACCAAAGTCAGATGAAGAAGGTCAGACCTCATCAGGAGAAGCTTACAAGGCTAAGTCAGAAGCACCCCTCGAACTAGGGGCAAAAAATGTCTGATGTGCTCGAACAGCCGAAGATGAGTCCTCTTGCAAAACAACAGCCACTCTCCTGGATACAGAGGGCTTCAATCTCAAAACCATTTGGCATGGACTTGTTACACTTTTTACCCTTTGAGAGGCTCGCTGGGCCGAAAACCCGGAAGGGCGACCCAGGCAAAAGTTAGAGCGAAGAAAAGAATGAAAAAAAAAGAAAAAAAAAAAAATGCAAAGATACAAAAATTCAAATAGGGAAAAAAAAAATGAAAAAAGAGAAAAGAAAAAAAAAAAGAAGAAAAGAAAAGAAAAGAATTGAAAAGAAAAGAAAAACAAAGCTCGCAAGGTCGAAAACCTGCAACAGGCGCCTTGGCAAAAGTTAGAGCATAAAAAGGAGAGGTTAAATACCCGAGTGTACCTTAACCCCGAACTACGTAAGGCTTGATTCCCATCTTTGGGATACGTAGGCAACTTCATTCTGAAGTCCAGCCCTAAAAACACTTCAATTTGATTGTGTCCATGCGTTGGTTTTGATCATCTTCGCCTCCTCTGTATCCGAGAGACTGGATGTGTTCGTCGCTCTGAGGACTGACTACAAGTACACTGCGATGCTATCCAAACAAGGGGCAACTTTCCGTTGCCATTCAGTGTGCTGCGGCGCCAGTCAAACAAGGGGCAACTTTCCGTTGCCATTCAATGCGCCGCGGTGCCGTTCAAACAAGGGGCACCTTTCCGTTGCCATGCAGCCCTCTTCAAGCACGAGACAGTTTTCCTTTGGATCTGAGGTTGTGCATCTCAGGAGTAAGTTTCATGCTTGTTGAGCAAGTGGCCGTGTGCAAAAATAGTTTTTGAGAATTTCTACTGAGGCTGACTAGTTCTCTCGAAAATTGTTCCATCTTTTCCAAAATTGGACCATTTCTTGGACCCGAAAAAGGAAAATTTTCAGTACTCATAGCCTGACTTGCATGATTTCAAATCAAAAATCGAACAAGCATGTTAATTTAACTCTCATTTTTGGTCAAATTTTTTTTTTTTAGAAAGCCAAAACAAAAATGGTCAAAATGATGAACTAGGGGCACAGTTGAGTCAGGTGTTCTGTCTTTCCTCTATTATCACCATACTTGCCAGAAAAGGCACCATACTCGCCAAGAAGGGCACTCTACCTGCCAGAAAAGGGCACCACTGAAGCAAACCACAAATGGGCTGAAAGCTCTCTCACCCTCCAAGCTGTGAGCGGAAGAAAGAAAATCTAGCAGAATGCTAGAGGCACAAGCCTTCAACTTGCTGTTTATCCATCAACCACCCAGGGGAGGGATTGAAAAATGAGAGATTAAAGAATAGAGAGATGTGCGATGAGAGGAAAAGTGAGGAAAGGGCTTTTTCAGAAAAACAGAGCTTGAGGGCCGAGTGATGTGAGAATCACAAATGAGAAAGGGTGGGAAACACTACCCGGTGAAACAGGCTCCCTGTGCATGTCGCGTCTTTTTGTTTGTCTCGATTCTTGTTTTGAGTCGTTTCAAGTGTCAATAGATGTGTTTAGGTTGTTTACCTTTATTTTCCCCGTGATGAGTCGTTTTGCTGTGGTCAGTTGTAGGCTCAATACCCGGTTGAGAATCCTTTTCTCATTTTCAAAAAATAATAATCGTTTTGTGCTCCGAGTGCCGTGCCGTTCTCTACATTTGTGCAAAATAGAATTTGTTCTTTCATAAAACCGCAGGGTTCAACCCAGGTCATGTGAGAACAGTGAAACCAGGACCTATCTGAAGCTATGAGTTTCGGGCTGCAAAGCAAAAGCAAAAGAGGAAAATGTCGGGCATCTGAGTTTGTTCCAACTTCAGTAAGTTCCGAGACTATATTCCGTGAGTACCTCTTCAGGTCTTGCCAATGTTCCGAAGTATGAGTGTGCCTCTACCTCAAGCTCAAAATCATGTCTACTTCAAGCCAGAATGGCGATCAGAAGTGCTCTCCCTGAGTACCAGCCCCTGCCAGAGGCATCTTGGCCGTGTTTGCAGTAAGTTCCTAGGAGACCAACTGCGACGGTGGAAACTAGAGTTCGAATGGCCGTGGCCTAGAACGCAAAGGTTCGGGATTTCCGAGACTAGAGTCTGGTTTAAATACCCAGAGGCATGTCCTCGGCTTGAAATCTGTATGGCAGCCCCATAGATTGAGATAGCATGTGTATGCGCCTCAGTTCTGGATACTGAACCAACCTAGTCTGTCACCCCGTTGGAGAATAGGGAAAGTTGTGAGTATGATCAGGAAGACAAGCGGCAGCCGTGGCTCCCACAGGCAGATATTGTTACTTGTTAGCATTCTAGAGCCTTTATACTGTGAGTTCAAGGTAAAGTGTTCGAACAGCACGAGGGGAGATCCCCGTTGGAGAAGAGCGGTTCACCGCCACTCACCTCATGAGGTGCTTTCTAAAAAAAAAGCGCCGCTTTGTCCATTTATTGCTTTCCGTAAGCATCATGCATTGTATTGCATTGTACCTGTCAAGTTTCTTTCTCATTTCACTTAGTGTATCGATCACACTTCTCTCATTTTAGTGTATCAATCACACTTCATTCACTTTTGTGTATCTATCACACACATTCTCATTTTCTATATCACATTTTGTGTATCCATCACACACCTTTAGTATATCCATCATACTCGTTCACTTAGTGCATCTATCACATTTTGTGTTCACCTTTAGTATATCTATCACACTCTGCTCATTTTGTGTATCGATCACACCATGCTCATTACTCGCATTGTCATGCACACTTCACCTGCACTTGTTAGTGCATTACATTTCAATCGCGCTGTTTTGCGTATCGCACTGTTTTGTGCAGTTAATCAATCGCGCTATTTTGCGCACCTCAATCGCACTGTCTTGTGTATTTCAAATCGATCGCGCTGTTTTGCGTATCGCACTGTCATGTGCATCTCAAATCAATCGCGCTATTTTGCGCATCGCACTGTTTTGTGCAGTTAATCAATCGCGCTATTTTGCGCACCTCAATTGCACTGTCTTGTGCATTTCAAATCAATCGCACTGTCTTGTGTATTTCAAATCGATCGCACTGTTTTGCGTATCGCACTGTCATGTGCATCTCAAATCAATCACGCTGTTTTGCGTATCGCACTGTTTTGTGCAGTTAATCAATCGCGCTATTTTGCGCACCTCAATCGCACTGTCTTGTGTATTTCAAATCGATCGCGCTGTTTTGCGTATCGCACTGTCATGTGCATCTCAAATCAATCGCGCTATTTTGCGCATCGCACTGTTTTGTGCAGTTAATCAATCGCGCTATTTTGCGCACCTCAATTGCACTGTCTTGTGCATTTCAAATCGATCGCGTTGTTTTGCGTATCGCACTGTTTTGTGCAGATAATCAATCGCGCTATTTTGCGCACCTCAATCGCACTGTCTTGTGTATTTCAAATCGAACGCACTGTTTTGCGTATCGCACTGTCATGTGCATCTCAAATCAATCACGCTGTTTTGCGCATCGCACTGTTTTGTGCAGATAATCAATCGCGCTGTTTAGCGTATCGCACTATTTTGTGCACTGTATCATTCGACCGGACGAATCGCGCAGGTATCGTATCTTCTCCGTGTGAGACGCGACGAGAATTGAATAATTCTCCGCATTCCTAACTGCATGAAATATAGTTGTTGCTTTGCATTCTTGCTTATAACTGTTGCATCTATTTGTCAATACTTGCTTCATTACAACTTGCTGCACTTGCATGATCATCTGTCTTCTTGCATATCATTTGCATGCTTGCCCCCCCTGCCTGCGGGCACGCATCTCTGTTTATCTCGTATGTTTGTCTAAGTCTTCGGCCTTGTCAAAAATGGGTCGTCTCTGGGCTTTGACATTCACTCTCGTCACTTCTTGACTTTCGAGTTCTGTCAAAGAGGGGCAACTGTAGACACCCCATTTTTGACCGACCTTAAGACTCAGACGTCACCGGTTGAGCGCTCGGTGATATTTCATACTGTGCTTGTTCAGAAGTCCCAGAGTCACGGCCGCGTGCCCTGCCTCCGGACTTCCGAACCATCTTCTCTACCTTGTCTCGGTTTGCGAACCAGGCTCGGTTTTCTCTGTTTTCTTTCCTGAGGGAAGGGAGTGGTCCCGTAGACTATCTCCCGGTGGCCGTGAGCTACGTTTCGTGGCCGTAGGCCATTTTGCCCATTTCGGACCCCGGTTCCCGGTTTTCGGAGCTGTCAGGCCGTGTGCCTCGGCTCGGGACCGCCCAACCATCTCCAAGTTCTCCGGTTTTTGGCATGTGCCTCTGTTTTAGTGTTCCGAGGGACACTGGGGCCCCTGATGCCCACTTCGCAGCCGAACACCACTTCCGGTGCCCGGCGACCCATTTTCGGGACCCCGAACTGCGTGATTTGGGCCCCGAGCATTCATTTCGCATCCGCTTTCTCTGGTTTTGGGCGGAGACCTCTGTTTTAACATTCCGAGGAACACTGGGTTCTCAGAAACCCACTTCGTGGCCGTATGCCACTTTCAGTGCTCATAGCCGGTTTTCGGGACCCCAAATTGAGCGGTTTTGGTCCCGAGCATTCATTTCGCATCCATCTTCTCCGGTTTTTGGCAGGTACCTCTGTTTTGTCATTCCGGAGGACACTGGGGTCGCAGATACCCACTTCGCTGCCGAACACCACTTCCGGCACCCGCAGCCCATTTTCGGGATCCCGATTTGCTCGGTTTTGGCCCCGAACGTTCATTTCTCATTAGTTTTTGTTCAAACTTGGCAGGTACCTCTGTTTCAACATCAGGAAGATCACTGGGGGGTGGGAGGCCAGCAATTATCCCAGATAACCAGTTTCGCTCCTCCGGAGCCCGTTTTGCTCACTTCCGGGCCAATGTTGAACACCTTGGGGGTATTTTCTTCCAACCAAAGTTACATATCTGTGATCAGGGGACATGGGAGGACCCTAAACAAGCATGGTCGGCCAGCAATTTTGATTTTCATTTTTGGCCCTCTTCTTCAAATGCAATGTTGTGGCTCCTGCTTCAGTGTTGCCAATTTCCGACCTTGGAACCTTGTTCTACACATCTTGGAGGACCCTAAAAGTTGGTGGCCGGCCAGTAAATTTGAGTTTCATTTTTGAGCCTCTCCTTCAAGCTCTATGTTGTGGCTCCTGCTTCAATGTTGCCAAATTCCAACCTTGGATCCTTGTTCTACACACCTGGAAGGACACATTGGCATGGTGGTCGGCCACTATTTCAAAACTTCATTTTTTTCACCTGGCTGGCCGGCCATGTAGGGTGGCTGGCCGGCCATGGGGGGTGGCTGGCCGGCCACCTTGCAAAAAAATACCTGGCCGACCAGCTTCCTGCTTTCCAGCCTGTCCCAGCTGTCCGGGTATCTTCAGCATATCCCGGGGCATCCGGGGGATATTTCGGGAGGGAAAGATTGGGTGCTTTCCCTCCCCCTTTTACACCCCATTTCTTGCCTATTTGAAGGGCCCTCCACCTCCTTCTTCAAGGTTGGAAAATTTTCCTTCAAGAGGACTTCTCCAAAAACCTCCATTTCCTTAGCTTAAAACCTCAAAAAAGCTTCAAGTGTCAAGGCCATTCCTTCATCAACACCTAGCCTCACCATCCCTACCATCATTCCAGCAGCTAGGAAGTGAATTTCAGAGGTTGAGAAGCTACAAATCAAGGCCAAGAATCAAAGAAAGACAAGTCTTCAAAGGTGAGTATTCAAAACTAACTTTTAGGGCTTTTTCTTGGTTCATTTCTATACTCTAATTGGTTGAGAATTGGGGCTCCGACCCCTACTGCTTTTGTGCTTGTTTTGAGCCCCTCTACAACTTTGTAGAAGGGCTCAACTTCATTTGAGGCTTCTATGATATACTTGTTTCAATATCTAGCTTTTATGCCATTATCTTGCATGCTAGTTTAGGCCTATTTCCTTTTGTTTTTAGGGGTCCGACCCCTACTGGTTTTGTGCTCATTTTGAGCCTCTCTACAACATTGTAGAAGGGCTCAACTTCATTTGGCCATTTTATCCACTACCTCCTTCAAATTCCATCAAGTATGCCATATTTTGTATGCAATTTTTGACCTATTTGTGTTTGTTTTTGGGACTTCGACCCCTACTGGTTTTAGTCTTATTTTGACCCCCTTTACATTTTTCATGAAGAAGGTTTGGTCATTTGATGTATAGATTGCATGTCTTATGTTATACCCTTTTGTGGCTCCATTTTGCCTTCCATTTCTAGCATGTTTGTCTTAGGATTTAGAGGCTGCCATGAACTGAATATATGCTTATTTTTGGGCCCTCTTTCATGTTGTAGAAGAAAGTTTGTCCATTTGGTGTTTGTATATACCACCTCCCATTGTAATGCTCTTTTGGCCATTAATCTTGTATGATTTTGTTGCCATATCTATGTCTCCTTTTTGGCCATGATTGTTACTGAAATATGATGTATTTGGGACTGCCTTGCTACTGTCCTTGCTGCCATGATCTCTTTTTTGCATGTATAGCATGGCTATAGGCCATTTCGGGTGTATGTTATCGCATTTCGGGACCATTTCTCGCTTTGGGTGTGCTTTGGTTGTGTTTCGGGGCTCTTTTCCCCCTCTTGTAGCTGCTGAAATTCCATGTTGCATGTTTGCATGTCATTTTGTGCCTTAATGCTTTGCCTCGGTTTGCGTGCCCGTGCGCACGCATTTCGAGGCACTTCGTTTTTTATCCGACGGCCTCCTATGTGAGTGAGCTGAGGCTCTCCCATGTTGGTGTAAGCCCATCGTTGCATTTCGTATGCCATTTGTATCATTTTTGCATTGCCTCGGTTTGCGTGCCTGCGGGTACGCATTTCGAGGCACTTCGTTTTTATCCAACGGCATCTTATGTGAGTGCGACTGAGGTCCTCTCATGTTAGTGTAAGCCCAATCTGCATTTTCCATGTCATTGGCATTGCGTATGCCTCCGCCTCGGTTTGCGTGTCCGTGTGCACGCATTTCGAGGCAATCTATTTTATCCGATTTGCATCTCATTCATCTCCGCCTCGGTTTGCGTGTCCGTGTGCACGCATTTCGAGGCAATCTATTTTATCCGATTTGCATCTCATTCATCATCGCCTCGGTTTGCGTGCCCGTGTGCACACATTTCGAGGCAATCTATTTTATCCGATTTGCATTTCACATCATCGCCTCGGTTTGCGTGCCTATGGGCGCGTATTTCGAGGCACTTCGGTTTTATCCAATTTTGCATCGCATATCATCGCCTCGGTTTGCGTACCTGTGGGCGCGCATTTCGAGGCACTTCGGTTTTATCCGATTTTACATCACATATCATCGCCTCGGTTTGCGTGTCCGCGGGCACGCATTTTGAGGCGCTTTATTTTACCCGATTTGCATTTCATCATTGACTCGGTTTGCGTGCCAGTGGGCACGCATTTCGAGGCACCTCATTTTTATCATTCTGGCATCCCGTGTGAGTGTGGCTGGGGCCCTCTCATATTGGTGTAAGTCCATCGTTGCATTTCATGCCTTTATGTCATCGCCTCGGTTTGCGTGCCAGTGGGCGCGCATTTCGAGGCATCTCACTTGCATCAGCATTGTGCATACTAGGTTGTATCTTAGTTGCATTTCATGCATCTCATGCATATTGCATCGTGTTCGGGATAGGAGTTAGCCCGGGCACGGGAAACGAGGCACGTTTCGTACTCTGAGTGACGGAACGGGTCTCAATCCCCAAGTCACCGACACTCCGGATTACCCATGATGGAGTTAGGTTTTGCTGTAGCATTCATCTGCATTCATCCCATATTGAGTTGTGCAATTCGATTCCTCGGCCATCATGCATCGGTATGCGTGATTGGTGGCGCGAGGATCGAGACATGCATACATTTGTGAAATACACTGCTGTGCCCTTTTCCTGCTCTCTGTTGCAGCAAAATTCAGAGTTGGCAACTTTCCGGAGCATGGCACGCGTTTCAAGGTAAATTGCAAACAGAGGCTAATTGGGGCATCCCAGTGGATTTCTGCGCCAGGCAGCTACAACATACATCATCCTTCAGAAGCGAGGCAGTCCCTGGCTTGCATGCCAGCTTTTACAGCTTTCATAGTTAATTTGTTTAATTAATTAGAAATTTGTAATACTTTGGACTGTAATATTTGGGACTGTATTATTCTTTTATTCGGACCCTCTGCGCGAGGGCACAACTGTAATAAGGGTGGGTGAGTGTGATGTATGTCTTCCAACCCCCATTTCTTTCTCCCTTTTATTTACCCGCTTTGAATGGTTAGATATAGGGCATACTTCAATTAGCATATAGTATGACAGCATGTTTGCATCATTCATCTGTTTTGCACGCACCGGGCTCGGCGCATCATACAAACTGCATTGTATTTTCAATTCCAAATTGAATACGTGTTAGTTGTAGCATTTCATATGCCATATTTAGAATAGCCGAGCCTGCTATAGTTTGCATTCTTGCATGTGTTGCATTAGGCATTTCTGTATACCTAGGATCATGCATGATTTCTAATCATTTTCTGTTTTGGCTTGGAGTACTCGGTGAGTTTTATGCTTTAGCATCCTTGCATGCGTGTGAGTGTTGCCATGATAGTATGCTTACCATGAGGCTAAATGCTTATGTGATATAACTGCCTTGAATGCCTGTGGATGGAGGTTGAGTTATCTGAATTGGAGCAATTCATCAATTGTTTGTTAAGCCCACTAGATTGTGGCAAAATCTGTATTTTAAGCCTACCTGCGGGTAGCAAACCATCTTTCACAAACAAACATGAGATGTTTAGTTCCAATTCAGACGGCCCAGTCTATACTTGTTTGCTGCGAGCATCACATAGTAACCTAGGCTAATAATCGGAATAAGAGCATACAATGTTTTCAAAATCAGATATCATGGTTAGTAGAGGCCGGTCTTTGACCGGGCGAGAGGGGGTGCTCACGATGTGACCTTCCCTAATCGTACCCAAGTTCCCGAGCCAACTTTGGTGATGACGGACACGTGGCCTTTCGGCACCGAGTCAGGGTTTCCTAAATTTCCCATTTTAAAAATATTTAGGTGGCGACTCTGTTATCTGGCAAAGCAGTCCATGTTTGGCACTTCTTTTCAAAAAATCTGTTTTCCTTCAAAACGATTTGCCGGATTTGGACTCTTTGGTTCGAGATTTGGAACCACAACAAAATCGAGTCCGAACTGTAGCGAGGTCCCCCGCGGGCGTGGTTACAGTTTCTGGCGACTCTGCTGGGGATTTAGAGAACTTGACTCGAACTCATGATATCTGGTTTTGACTACACTTGTGTTTCTTTGCATTGCATTTGCATTGGTGCGCCTAGGACACCGTGTTTGCCATATGCCATTCCCGAACGATTTGCCGGAGGCTTGTCTTGTCAAGTCATGTCCATAAGGCTGATCGGCTCTGGGCTCTGACAGCATGGGAACACAAACCCCGGTTTTACCGGGGCACCCTTTTTGACCATTCGACCTAGTGCATATTCGGATCCATAGTGACCATTCCAAACTAGGACAGGTTGCTTACCCGTTTATAGGTTGTTTGAAGCCGCTGCGTGCGTAGTGAACCCCTAGTTCCTGACGAAATAGGACAGGGAAACCCTACCCCAACATAGGGGTGTTTTGGCTTTCACTTATCTGCTATGTGCTTGCTAGAGTGCGTCTCTACAGGGAATGCATGTATCAGTTGAGTTTGGGCATCAGGCCTGCGGGCATCAGTTTATGAGTTTAGGCATCAGGCCTGCGGGCACCAATTCAGTATTTTGGGCATCAGGCCTGCGGGCACCAATTCAAAATTGTGGGATTCAGTTTACCTGAGGGTAACAGTTTACAGGCAGAATTTTGGGCAGGATTCAGTAGAGGGCACACTCATTCAGCTTTGTTCGTATCTGTTCTGGTGAAATCAGGCTGAGATGCTACATGTTTTCTCTTTTGCTAGGTAGTCCTGGAACCATAGCTTCAGAAGGCTCCACTATCCCCCAGGTACATTGGACTAGTGCTGATAGATTGGATTAGGTCAGAAATTCAATTCAAGGGAAACCAGTGTTCTTTCGCTGAGGCAAGGCAAAGAAAGGCCAGTCAGGGCTCTCCGGTTCATCTGATCCGTCAGTCACCAGTCACATCACCTTTGTTCGGACTCAACAGACCGTGATGGCACAAGGTTCGGAAGAATTTGTGGCCGTGGTAACAGCGTTGAATCAGGGAACTGCCATGCAGGTTGAGACCAGCATTGAAACGCAGCGCCCATCTGGGGCGTCTGCCTCACATCCAGCTTTGGGACCCCAACCGAACTTTGACCCAATTCCGCCAACTGAAAATTTGCAGTGTCCAAGTCCTCGAGAAGGGTTGACTCAAGCCCAAGTTTTCAGACCCTCGGTGCAGCCTAATAAGAGGCGTTATCCCCTTGATGCTAATGACCTCGATCTGACCGCAGTGAAAATTGCGAACCTTGAGAAGCAATTCAAAAGGGCACATGGCCTTAACTCCATTCCCGACATTGAGGATGGGCACACCGAGTCTGCTGTACAGCTCCCAATAGTAACATTTCCAATGTCTAAGTGTAAGATAATGCTCAATGCAAATGAATAAGAAAAATAGTTTTAATTCTCCTAATTCACATACAATTTCTATAACACTCATAGTTATCCTCCACGGACAGCCCAAAATAGATATTTCGAAACAGATTAACAATTATCAATAAAGATAAACTCTTCAAATTTTCAAGAGGTGAGTGATAATACATATCTAACTCCACCATCCTCATCAACATAAATCCAATTTCACAATTCCAATATCAATCTCATAATTTATATAAAATTAACATTTGAGGCAGTTAAGGCAAAATCCTATTTTTCTTTCCTCAAAAATCAATCCCAACATTCAAAATCAACAATTTATTCCCAACTTAACATTATCATCCATATTAAAATCATTTTCAAGGATCCATTTGAAAAGCCCCTCTTTTGATTTTTACCCAAAACCCTAGATTGTTCCAAATCTTCCAAAAATCTCAATATTGTTTAGAAATAACAAATAACTAAGTTAAAGCTTATAAAAAAGAGTGGAGATATCCCTATCTCAAGCTTAGAAGATGATTGAAGGGGGAATGGAAACTTAAAGATGCCGAAATTCAACTTTGCTCCGATTAAAACGAAGGCCTCGCCAAGCTCTACTTTTTTAATAAAGGCACACGGGTGAAAAGATCGATGGATCTAGGTGTATTTGAGGGAGATAGGTAAGTTTTAGAGAGAGAGTGAGAGAAAATACAGTTTTGAAATGTTGTGAGAGAGAGAGAGAGAGAGATGAAAAAGTGACTCAGAAAAGTGATTTTACGAACTGATATACGTACAGTTCGCTCGAGCGTAAGATGTGTCCCTCGAGCGACCAAACACAATAAGTTTCACCGCTCGAGCACAGAATACAAACTCCCAATAGTTTTACAGACAAAAGACTGTCGCTCGAGTGCCAAAAGCTTTGCTCAAGCGAAAAATGCAAACTCCTAGTAGTTTTACAGACCTGCAAAAGTACTGAAGGTTCACAAAGACCGCTCAAGCACAGGAAGTGTCACTCGAGCGAAGGAACAAAATTCTGGACATCAACAATTTGAAAGAAAACAAGCTACCAACCTGTTCCAAACGTAAACAGCACATCTCAAAAGCCAAACTTAAAGAGAGATAAGGGAAAACAAGACATGGATAACTATATAAGACAATGAAACCCATATCCAAGACATCAAATGGGTCAGGTCTAAACCAGAATTGATATACGTTACATTTGACTCATCAATGTTTGCGTGGCATCCTCTATAGACGTTGAAGGTTGAAATGAGGTTATCTGGGCAAAATGCAGAGACCTCCTTCAAGGGTTGCTTCTGGGCCTAAAACTACTCCTGCTATAGTATTATCAACTCTGATAACTAGAGGATCTTGGTTTGGGTTTGCCATGGATGATTTTGAGTATTTCCACAGACAGCGCCAATTGTGGAGAAGTGGTTTTGGAATACTCCTTCGATTCTGGAATATGCCAACTAAAACAGAAATAAAACTCTGGTTGGTGGTACTGAAATTAGCACTCCGATGAGTAAGTTAGCCTCTATAGAAAGATTAGTGTTTTTAGTTTCTTAAAGTACAAGATTTTTTGAACATATCTCCTTCTTGGGCTTCACTCCTCCTTTTATATAGTTATTCTCCTTGATATTTTCTCTATGTAGCTTAGCCCTTCATCATTACTCTGTTAGGACCCATCTTTTTACTATACATTTATTAAAAGAAAGGACAATCCAGATTCACCTGACCTGGTTGAGCCAACTTTCCTGATACACTTGGCTCAACCTTATGGCTCAGGTACCCTTTACTTGACATACTCTCCGTATTGTTGTGTATATTTGGCAATGGCCCAACGTTTGATGGGTTTGGTTTCATTCGACCCATCTGAGATGGGCTTGGATGTACTCTATTTGTCGTTCTAGGTAATCCTCTTCTCGGTGCCCACACCATTACATATATATGTATATAGGCATTCACTGTAAGCATCATCACTAATATGTCATTGATTTTGAAATTTATATTTGGTTATTTAGTTATTTGGATTTGCTGGACATATCATTATATATATATTGATTTGTTGAATTGCACCATAATATATATATATATATATATACGATGTGGTTGATTGCTCGAATTGAAAATTTTGATTTGATCTTATAGAGGCTAGATCTACTCTCATGACTCCTCCATCTCCCATTTTTTTTTTTCAATTTGAAGTAATTTCTGATTTAATTTTGTTTAACTTTAGATATAATTTTTATGCTCTCATGACTCCTCCGTCTCCCATTTTATTTTATTTTTATTTTGTTTGGATCTATTTCTAGAGATCAAGGGATTTTAGAGAAGAGAAAATGAAAAACACAAGTGTATAGAGAGAGAGAGAGAGAGAGACACATGTTTGGTTTGATAGACAAACACAAAATTAAACAGATAGATGCTTCTTTTGTTTAGGTTCATTGAATCAGAAATATGGACAAATAGACTTAGTTGTGAACATGGCAAAGATAAAAAAAAATAGTTTGAATAGATAAAATTAAAAATCAAACAGACCTAAATTTTAACGGATAGATAAAAAAAATTGAATAGATAGGTAAAAAAAATTAAACAGATAGATATAAATTTAAATCAATAGGGAAAAATTTAAATAAATAGGTAAATAATTTGAATAGATTGATAAAAATTTAAATAGATAGGGAACAAATTTGAATAGATAGGTAAATAATTTGAACAAATAGACAAAAAAATTTGAACAGATAGAAAATAATTTAAACAGATAGTGAAAAAAAAAACTCAACAAATAGAAAAAAAAAAGTTAATAGATATATTAAGGGGTAAAATTGCAAATAAAATGTCCTTTAAAACAAGTAAAAGGACCTCTCATCAAATTATGTCACAAACGGTGGATCTCTCACCAATAAAAATAAAATACCTTCGACCTAACTTAGACACCCTCTAAATTGGATTTATCACCAATTTTCTCAAAAAAATGATAGTTATAAGAGGGATACAAGACTTGAACCTATAACCATTGGCTTAATAAATCATTTTTTCACCAATAAATAACATAAAAGACATATTTTCAATTCAAAATTAAAATTTATATTTTAAGTACATCCATCAGGTGGGCTCACACCCTAGTGCGTGTATATATATGCATGTATTTTGTATAAGCTTGCATTTGCATAATAACCAATCAACACTATTTACATAATAAACCAATCAGCACTTAGTTGACAATTGGTAAACTAAACATGTCATATACAACCAATATATAATTATATTATATAATGAAACATGTAAAACACACCTTGTAAGAAGAGGCTTCTTCTTCGTTCTTTTTCCTTCTACTCCAATGGTCATATGGCATCAACACTCCCAAACTTTGATGAAACTGAAGGACTACCTAGGGAGAGAAAGAACCTACAAATGCATATAACTCATGAATTAAAAATTGAAGTTCATTGGCTAATCTCTTTTTGGAGTTTGACACACTAT
The DNA here is from genome assembly GCA_022316695.1 of Camellia oleifera. Taxonomy (NCBI): domain Eukaryota; kingdom Viridiplantae; phylum Streptophyta; class Magnoliopsida; order Ericales; family Theaceae; genus Camellia; species Camellia oleifera. The sequence goes on from CM039313.1 coordinate 78,476,803, forward strand.
GTTGGTGTTAGGTTCACGAGAATAGTGTCGAATGATATGATCATTCTATTAAAATAATATTTGATTGACTAAAAACTAATAAAAAATACATTACGAATAAAATTATCAATTTTTTTTTTTTTTTTTTTTTTGGTACAATGAAAACATATCTCCTCCAACTAGGTAAACAATATCCGCAGTTAAAGTGTCGCGGATTTCCTCTAGTGGATCATTTACAACAAGAAGTTCAACAGGTTGATTAGCTCCTAGTTTTGCAAGAGCATCTACACATATGTTTCCTTCCCTTCGAACATGTTGGACTGAGCAGTCACATCCTCTCAAGATGATCCTTGAGTCTTCCACAACTTCCCTAAATGGACATTCTGTTGGAAAAAAATAGTTTTATGGTGACTTTAATGTGAAATTAAAGTAGGTCCCAACCACCAGTTGAGGGAGGATCAAATAGGTTTAAATTTTTTGTAACAAAATCTTTACACCACAAAAAGAATGGCCAAGAATCAATGAGAATTGAATGAGAAATTGTCTCATAAAGTTAGTCTCATAAATGACTTAAGTGAGGTGAATAGTCAACTGTGGTATAGTGAAATACCTTATATAGGTCACTTATGTGAGTGTGAAGTGGGGTCGCTTCTTTAAGAATTAACAAAGCCAAATTCTTTAAAAACACTCACTAAACTAGGCTAGTGTTCTAGGGCCAAACTGGACACATAAGTGAGAACAAGAACAATGGTTAGACTAACTCCTATGTGAGGTTTATTGTCTTGGTTTACATAAATGATAGAACATTTGAAGACATCACATTCATTGCTCAACCAGTAAATCCGATAGGCTTTCACTACGAAAGGTTCAAGGCCAACAACTACCTTTTCTAATGTAGGGTTAATCTATGTGCTCTCTCTCTCCGAGTCTTTGTTGTTAAACATTGTCTTTTTTTTCTTTATTTGGTCAATTTTTATTCATGTGGGGGATTGTTGGAAAAAACCATTGAGATGGGATCAAATGGGTTTAGATTATATGTAACAAGAGCTTTACACCACAAAAAGAATGACCAAAAACCATTGAGAATTGAATGAGAAATTGTTTCATAAAGTTGGCCTCATAAATGATGCATTGGAAATGGTGTACAACCACCTATCCCACATTGATTGTAGAGGAAAGCATTGATGGGTATTTAAATCTCAAGTTTTTTATAAGGGTATAAGCCATTTAGGACATCCAAATTTTTCGAAGGAATAGAGTTATGGATGCTTCAAGAATGTGCTTACGCCAAAACTATGGTACAAGTTGGTTATGCCCATGGTCTGTGATCCGTGGGTTGTTGATCTTGAGACTTGGACTTGGGACTTGCTAGAATGGGTTAGGTTTGGGTTTGGCCGAATTGGTGGCTCATCAACTTAATCTTTTTTGGATTAGGCCTGTTTAGTGGTTGCAGATATACACAGGTGTATATAGAGAGTGTAACATACACACTTATGTCCCATTAGTTTTGCAAGAGTAGTTCGGCAATTTTGGCTGCATTTGTTGCCAGCCTTCATGGCTGAGAGGCTCCTCCTCTCTCTCACATTGTGTATAAAAGGAGACATTCCTCTCTGGTTTTAGGTACAAAAATTCTTTGCTCTCAAGTGATAGTCAATCTGCCATAATAAATTCTTTAAGTGTAAGAGAGTACTACCATTGTTAGTTTGCCAAAGCTAAAGAGAAAGTGCTTCTACATTAACGGGTTCTAAAGGGTCGTATCTTATGAGACAGACGCCGACATACCTCCTAGCACCCACGATAAGGCGACAAATCTGTTTTAAGAAAACTGTGGTATCACACAAGTTTCGGTTTGCTTCCTTATTTTATTTCAACATTTTAGTTTGATATATATTTCTGTTCATCATATTGTAATCTCTAGTATCATTTAGTTTCATGATTTCTTATTCTGTAATTTAAATTATTAAATAAGAATCTGTTTAATTTTATTTAAATATACAATTTGTACAACACATTTCTCTCTAGGTTCTTTAGCTAGGAGTTGTACCGCTTGCTCCGCATCAGTTTCAATGATCACTTGCTGAAATTATCATTCACCATAAAGAATTGTCATTCTATGCCATTGGGCCAAGTTAAATCAAAACAACCTAAATATGTAGCCCCAAAATTTGGAACACTCGAAATATGTAATAGGAACACCTGAAGCAGAGCAATTTACAATACATTTAATTTCTCTAACTCAAAGAATTCATTATTTCACTTTTCCAAGCATAGAGAATGAATCAATCTCAACACTAATAGAATTACTTAAAACAAAATTTCATTATTATTAAAAAAATCGAAAAGAAGAGTTTTTGGTTTTCAATTTGGGATGCATCAACAAATCAAGGTAATGATAGAGCAAAACCTTATGATTTGTGTTTTATAAAACAGTTACAAACATATACAAAATATAAATGTATAGAGACGAAGAGAGAGAGAGAGAGAGACCTATTTTGAGCAATTGATTTGATCGAATCAGAAATGGAGTAGACAGCACCAAACGTGTTTTAAAGTTTATTTAGGACTGATTTTGTGCCCTAATTTTCTCTAGTTTTGACAATTGAAATTTTTTGCAATGTTTGGTTTGTATTTGTGAAATAATTTTGGAAAATAATTTTCTAGAAAGGGTTTACAAAATTTGAAAATTTGTTTGGTTAAATGTTTGAAAAATAGTTTTGGTGTTTTTGAGTTTGGGATAATTTTTTTTTTTTTTTTTTTTTTGTAGTTGAATAGATGGGCATGAGAGAAAAGGTGATTGATTGATGTGTAGGATATGAGAGAAAGAGAGATGAGAGAGAAAAAGTGATTAATTGATGTGAAGAAGAAAGAAAAGTGATTTTGAATTTTTCTTTTCCAAAAATTTTCAACCAAACAAATTTTTGAAATTTTTTCTCAAAAATTGGCTCTCAAGGGACAAACCAAACAAGGCTTGTTTTCCATGGGTTGATTTAGAAACTTGACTATTTTAGTTCATTTTTTTTTTAAGAGTGTCATTATTAGCACCCCATCAATTATTTTGGACCCCTCATTTCTTTGAACTCTCACTTATAAATTCTAAAACCCTTAAAATTTCTTTTCTTCCCCCTCATAATACCATAATTATCCTTGTAAAAACATTTCATTCATTCAAATGCACACCCGCACACCCCAAAAAACCTCTCTCCCAAAACCCTGACATAACCCACAATAGTGGACCTCTCAAAACTAGTGGAAAAAATTTGTGGTGATTAAGAAATTTTTTCTCTGCTTCATTACAAGGTTTGTGAATCTGTTTGATTTTTTTTTTCCCTATTACGCCTTTTCACAAAGAGAACACAATCCACTTTCATACTTCTCTGGTTGGTTTTCTGTCATTCATCATAACCTCACTATACATGTAAGTATTGTTATTCTCCTTGGGGTCTTCTCTAACATTCTCAATTTAAAGTTATATACTTCTATTAGAAATGTCTAGTTACCTGTTCCCAAACATATTAACAATGTTTGGGCCTGTGATCCTGAATATCGGTCATATGTTCAGGAGTTTAGTTCCAAAAAAAAAAAAAATGAACTGTTGTTAGTATTTTTACCATTTTTTTCAAGAAACTTACCCTTACAATGCTAATCTTCTCTGAGCTAAGAACACCATCAAAGCTATGAATCTTCTATGAGCTTTAATAGTTGTACTTCTCTCATCTCATGGAGTTGTGGTTGTCGGAAAAAACTTCTACTCATTGTCATTGCCAGAAAAGAATATGTAATCAAATGGTTGCCATTGTTGCCACCGGAATATTGCTGCCAAAGCATTTTTAAGGTTTTGAGCGTGGGTAGGTTTTGAAGATGGGATTTGGGGAGGATGGATGGATGGTGATAGAGGTGGGTGCTCTCATAAATCTTAAGTCATAATAGCCCTATTTGGTGCAGCTTAAAAGCTGCTTATTTCAGCTTTCAGCTTAATTTAAGCTATTTTGATGTGTTTGGTTTAGCTTATAGCTTATAGCTTATAGCTTTTTGGAAGTTAGAAATCAGCTTATTCTTTGAGTGGGACAGAAGATGCTTAATTTATAAGTCAGAAATCAGCTTATGTTCATAGTTATAAGCTATAAGCTGTTTAGGCATAAGCTATAAGCACTTTCCCACAGCTCTACCAAACAGGGCCAATGTAGTGGATATGTGTGAGCTTAATTGTGAGATAGGGTATCCTCAAATTATTGACGTCCTTTTCAGTAATTTCATTTGAGATTATTATTGTAATAAAATAAAAATAAAAAAGAACAAAAAAATAGGGAATCCAAAATAATTGATGGGTGCTAATAGTAGCTAAGGCTACAAATTTAACAGAGTCGTTCATGAATAGGCTCGAGTTTGGCTCGATCAAAGCTCATTCGAACTCAATTCGTTAATATTTTTTTTCCATTCGAGTTCAAGTTTGTTAAATTTTTAATAAACAAGCCCAAATATACTAAAGCTCTGCTCGTAAGCTCAACTCGTTAACTGGCTCATTTAACATTTATTATTTATCTATTAAATAATGTAAAAATATGTATAAAAATAAGATAAATATGTTATTTATACATTTAAATATAAATGTAAATAATAGTTAACTATAGATAGTACATTTATATAATAGTGATGGTAGATATTATTATTTTGGTAAAATATTGATTTTTTTTAGTATGTTTGTATATATTGTATATATAATTATATAATCAAAATTTTAATTGTCACTTTAGTCTCATACGCAAGTATGAATTTATAAATTTGTTAGCTTATTAAAGCTTGTGAACAGGCTCAAGCTCGAGTCAAACCTAAACTAACTTGGCTCGAGCTTGGTTCGTTAAATTTTTATTGAGCTCGAACTAAAACTGAAACTTGTTAAAATCTTAGCAACACTCTTTTTTAGTTGATTTGATGGTTATGAGAGAAAAAATAAAATGATTATAGTTTAGATGTAACATTTTATCTTATTAACTATTTTAGTCAAGACCCAAGGTCCCAAATAGGGCCTTTTTTTTTTTTTGTTTCAATAAAGTTTTTAATATTTTATGTTAATTTTTTGTTCTTTTAAATACATCTAATTCTAATACACTGAAAAAATATAATGTTTATGACTTTTTTTCTTCTATATATTCATTTATTTTTTGCGTTTCAAAAACAAACCTATTGTATTTTTTTATTAAAAAAAAATTAATAATTTGATTTATAGTGGAATAATACTATATGTACCGATTAATTTACTAACTGATATACTAACAGATGATGTGGCATAATTTTAGAGGTTTTGGGTATTTGTAATTTGTATAATAGGTAGGGTCGGTAATAATGGCATAACACTAGTTGGTATAATAGTATGTATATTAATTGGTGCATGTAGCATCACCATTTATATTTAGTGAATTTTATTTTCAAATTTTCTCAATTTTTTTATTTTTTGCTTTTAAATTCTCTAAAATTAATAGACATAAAATGAAAAAAAAAATTAGTTACAGATTATTAAAAAAAATAGTTTAAATAAATTGTTTAGAACAATGAGAGAGAGAAAGCAATTTTAGCTTCAATACAATGGCACTTTTTTATTTTATTTTTATTTTATTGATTTGAGCTCTTTTATTATTTGAAGCTAAATGTTATTTGATTTCACACTTAATTTTATTTGGTGGTATATTTTATTTAATTTTTTAGTAGAATTTTTCATGACATGTAAATACATGCCATGTAAAGTTATGATCTATTATATTATGAAATGCATGTCGTCTTTAGTACAAATATTCCATGTCAAACTTTTGCAGGTCGTAAAAGTATATTTTCAGCATATTTTTGTTTGCCGTAAATATATAATTTAGCAACTTACACACAAAAAAAAAAAAAAATGCCAAAGAATAGAATAACAACAACATGCATGTTGTAAATGTAAAACAGTAAATAGTTAATTTTGTTGTAGTGAAAAGAGTTGTATTATTTTCTAATCATAGTGAAAACTACTGTAACACCCCATGTTCCGTAATATGTTAATTGGTCCTTAATATGATTATGATTATGTGTTTAATATGATTTTGTGTGCCATTATGTGGTCTTGGATTTCTATCTGTTCACCGTAGGAATATCTGTTTGATTTATCTGCTTTGGAAACTTAATTGGAGGCCTTATCGGCCACAGAACCCGAAATTGATTACGCCATTATGATTGGCATAATTTTTGGAACCTATCGTGAAATTTAATTAAAAATTGATTCGGGTCATATTAAATCGATTAAATCAATGAATTAGAGCCCAATTATCTTATTAATATTATATTGGCCTCAGTGGGTTTTGTTGTGAAGTCACTACACTCTCTATCCTCTCTTTTTCACTTCATTTTGGCTGAATTTGGGACTCAAAATAGAGAGAACCGGCTATAGAGAGAGAGAATGAGAGAATTGTGTGATTTTTGGCTCAAGCTTGGGAATTTGAAGATTAAGCTCAAGATTTGGCTAGAACTTGAGTGTTTAAGGCTCCTAGGTGAGTAATTAACCCTTGAATCATGGGTTTTTGTTTGCTATTTGTAAATTCATAGTTGAATAAGAATAAAGAACATGAATTTAATTGAGTATGATGAGAGTGAATTGGTTTTGTTGAATTGAAGGCTAAATTGTGCATGCATGTAAGAAATTGTCTTAAATTTGCATGTTTGAGCTTGAAATACATGATTCATGTAGAGTTTTGGTTAAAGCTCATGATGTAATCACCAATTGTATTATCTAAGTTGAGAATCATCACATGCATGTACAAATTATAAGGTTGAATGCATGACATTGTTATGTTGGTAATGAGTTTGGTGGAAAATGAGCCATGCATGTGTTTGATTCATGAGATTAAGCTCCATGTTGATGTATTCTAGTGTTAGTACCATGTTAGTACAAATATATGTGAGATTTGAGCCATTGTATGCAAGAAAAATTGGTTGAAAGTCGATTTGGAGCTCAAGAACTCAATCTGGGAAACCCATAATTTTGATGTTCGCTCGAGCGGGGGAAGTGCCGCTCAAGCGGGAAATACGTGCTCCCAGTACTTTTTGCAGACTTGATGTCCGCTCGAGCGGGGTATTTCACGCTCGAGCGGGGGAGCTTTGTAGACAGGCCTTCCGCTTGAGTGCTCTATTTAACAGTCGAGCGTATTTTTCATGCAACCAGTACTTTTGCAGGCCTTAAGGGTCCGCTCGAGTGGGGTATTTCACGCTCGAGCGGGGACCCCGTTTTCTGAAACTTAAAAAATGCATTCTGTGTTCTGTTTTTCCGTTCCCTTTCACTTCTAAGCACTCTTAGGCATACATTGAGCATTGTAATTGAGTTAAAGAAATAAGAATGAAGCCTAAAGAGGAATATGTGAATTAAAGAACGGATTGAATTATTTGTAACCCATATGTGTTATGTGATATGTAGGGTCAAGCTCCAGGGCATTTCAACCAACCGATCACTGTGAGTAATATCTGACATATGTTATTGTCCAATGGCTACTTCTATGTAAGTTTTGTAAAGTTCATTAATTTGAATGGTGGACACAGTTTGATGTGAAAGGTCTACGAGCCAGTTTGATATAAATATGGACCAAAGGTCGTTTTGACATAATTGAATGGACCGAAGGTCGTTTTGGCATAATTGAATGGACCGAAGGTCATTTTGACATAAATGAATGGACCGAAGGTCGTTTTGGCATAAATGAATGGACCGATGGTCGTTTTGACATAAATGAATGGACCGAAGGTCGTTTTGACATGAATAAATATACCGAAGGTCGCTTCGACATGAATGAGTGGGCCGAAGACCGTTTTCACACAAATGAATTGGCCAAAGGCCGTTTTGACATAAATGAATGGGCCAGAGGCCGTTCTTTCATGAATGAAAGTCTAAATGGGCCAAAGGCCAGTTTGTCATTTAGATGGACCAAAGGCCAGTTTGACACGAATGATAGTTTGATATAAGTAATAGTTTGACACGAATAACAGTTCAATCTGAATAATAGAATGAATGGGCCAGAGACCGTTTTGACATGAATGAATGGGCCAGAGGCCGTTTTGACATGAACGAATGTCTGAATGGACCAAGGGCCAGTTTGTTATGGAAAGATAAATGGGCCAAAGACCAGTATGTTTGGAACCACAGTCGCTTGACTTGAATTGTATATATACATGTTAAATGGAAATATGAATTGGGCCCAAGACCGCTCGGAATATGTTGTTCTACATATTGTTGTATCTTCTTATTTGATATTATTCACTGGGCTTTCGCCCACACTCATTCATGTGTTTGTAGGTGAGCTAAGAGAGGTCTAGACCCAGCCCTAGTGAAGCCATTGTGGAACAACCAAGTTTTTGAGAGTCAGCCCCTACGTCTCACGCACGAGACTCATCTTCGCCTTTTTGTTTGGTACTTATATTTTGTCATATTGGCGAGGACTCTGTATCTATTATGTACAGTTTTGACGGGGCGGCTCAAACTAATGATCCTATCTGTACAGACCCTTTTGTTACTGTATTTTCTGATGTGAGTTGTTAACATATTTGTGTCTGGAATGTTATGACGTGCATATAAGCACAGCTCTATGGACAATGTTTTAAATTGCTTCCGTTTGGCCCCCATTAACTCTGTTAAAATACGTTTGGTTTGGTTTGAGGCCGTAGGTAATCTCATGATTACTGGCCAGTTACGTCCTTAACCCACAGGGGCGGGAGCGGGTTCGGGTCATGACAGAGTGGTATCAGAGCACGAGTTAACAACTCACACACTTGTCCAAAAGAGCAATAATCATCTAGAAAAGATCTAGGATGTGTTCATGGAATAAATGTGAACTTAGAAGCATCAAGAATATGCTTAATTGTTTCGATATGAACAGTTATGTGTTATAAATTCGTGAATTGCTTGCATTGTAAACCATTGGAATATGTATGCTCTCTAGTATATGCATACTTGTGAATCTTTTGTATAAGGTATAATGCAAGTTTAATCAAATGGTGAACTTTAATTATTTTCTGATGATATGAAATGACAAGTTCCCTGAAATGCTATGTTTTGCATGGGTGAATGACTGTCTAAATTTTCTTCGAATGTAATTGTGGTATCCTTAGCAGAAGCCCTCGCCCAGGGGACATAATACTGTGGCTGATGGTCTTGAGGCCCTAACCCGGGGGAAATAATACCATGGCACAGGCCTTCGCCCAAGGGAAACAATACCGTGGCTTATGAATGAGATATGTTACCCGTTATGCTTGACCAACATGATATGTTACGCTAAAGAAAATGCCACACATGATTTGAATATGAGATATGAATTGTTACACTACTGTGTACAATAAAATTTGTTTTGTTATAGTGCACGTACATGAACATATGAACCATGAAAAGTTGCTTATGTGCATTCGATTCTGCCAATGGTTGCCTATGTGAAATATGAACATGATTTGAGTATATAATTACTTAGTAAATGTTCAGCATGCGATATCTGATAAGTATGCAATCATCTGTTACCTATGTGATTAATTGTGTTGGGACGGTGCATAAAATAAGAATATAACAATGTGTCTATGTGCGAATGTACCCATGTGTATCTGTGTTTATTTTTGTATTTGGCACCCCAGTATTTGGCAAGGCTTAATAAGAGATTGTATAGAGTATGGATGAAGTAAGAGCATACGGATTAGAAGGCTCTTCCACAGCCCGACTTGATAGTCTAGAAAGAGTCGTACAAGAAATGGCAGAGATCTTAAGACAACAGCGTCAGTTGCCGCTACGGCAAGAACCTTTGCCACCACCAATGTAAGAAACACCGAAGAGTTTGTTATCAGATTTTCTAGGGCTTGTTATAGATGTGGTAGAATGGACCATATGGTAAGGGACTGTCCCCGAACTGAACAAATGTGAATAAATCTTCTGCCTCAGTTGAATTCGTACCAATGGTAGGAATTGGTAATCGAGATAGAGTAATTGCACTCGTCCCAAAAAGCACTCAGAATACTGCAACCGTTATCTCAGGTATCTATACTGTTTATAAACGAATGCCTATGTGTTGATTGGTTCTGAATTAGTACATGTGTACATTTTTGCTTGGGATATTATTTGATTCGGATCGGCATATTCCTTCATATCTGCTGCATGTGTATCTAGATTGGTTAGACCCATCAGATCGAGACCGTATTCATTGAATGTATATGCTTCATTTGGGAAAATTGTGAAATATGTATTGGGATATTGATTAACTCTGCACATGCACCTGTACATCTAAACCTATGCTCAGGGTGATTTGTTATATTACTGTCTTCAATGACTAAACCACTGGAATTGTGACCTTGTGATTGTATAACTGAGTTGAGCACCCCAAATAATAAACTCTACAAATTACGGATCATGTATGTGGACTGGTAGAAAATTGACTGAACTACGTGACTAAACTGAGCTTGACTCGTAAGCCTATGTTTTGTGACTGATTTGGAACCCCTGCGTGACGAATCCTATATATTATGTGTAACCAAAGAACCTTGTTAAATGTGTTGCGGTGTACCATGTGCTTGCATATAAGACCTATTTGAGAATTGCTATCCTGATTACGATTTATACCTCCTGATATGAACGCCTGTATATGCAACTACACCTGAAAATATGTGAACAATGCCATATTGTACATGACTTGAAATACTTTGACATGAACAGTTGTGATAAATGACTCCGATTTGACTTTGAGAACTGATGAAATTGGGACAGTTGGGAAATTATCAACCATGTACCTAAGTAAACGAAGTGTGCCTTACATAACCAAATACCCCATTTGAGAAAACTTTTATCTGATTCAATCCAATAGAACCTTTGTCTGATTGGACCTGATAGAACCCTCATTGGATATAATTTGATGGAACCTTTGCTTGATTTAATTTGACAAGACCTTTGCTTGGGTGGATTTGATAAGAGTCTCTATCTGAGTTGATTTTGTTAAGAGGGATCACGGATGGTTTATAAATAAATGGCCAGATTATTCTTGGCAGAGAAACTGATAGACCCAAAACTTCAATCCGTTGGAATACTTGACTTATTTGAAAGACCCTTGTGGGCTATCAACAGATTGATTTGATTGTGAACTGTACTGAATATTTATCCTCGATTAATCAGAATATGTTTCATGCGTTTGCTTCAAGTGTTATCGGGTTTTGGGAAATCAGGTTATAGTAAGTGATATTGCGTTTGTTTTGATAACATTCTTGAGACGTCCTTTCGTGCTAGGGGACATTAAGCCTATGTAGCACTTTTGTTGAGAATCTCTTTTGCCACCGACGGTTTTGTACGGGTGGGTTTGTCTAATCGATCTCAAGTCGGCCATCGATGGTCGTAAACGGGTGTGCTTTGATTCCGAGATGATTATTCCTTTGTTCTGTCCGGAATGTCATCCTTTGGAATTAGGTAGATGTTATTAACATCCAAGAAGCTTTGAAAAACCCTGGTTATCCGAAAATGTGTGAATTCAATACGCCTTGTGTAAATAACTGCTCAGTGCCATTATATTCTGCAATTGGGGTTCTGAGGATGTGTAAATTGTGTGTAACGCATGTTTGACTGTTTTTAATACTACCTTTGACGCCGTGGGGATTAATATGTGAATTGCCTTATGCTTTCGACAACTATCAGATAATATGGAGAGACTTGATGGAACGGGGAATTGAATGAATTGAGAACACGTGTATTGTGTTAAAAGTTGACTGCTTTGATGTTCTTGTGCTTTACAATTGGTGCTATGGGGATATATGAGTTACGTATGTCGTGTGGTGGATTGTTTTGTTGTTGTCCTTTGTTGGTTCGGGAATCTGTATCTGGATCCACTTTGTGTTCCTAAAAACTTTTGATTGACCTTGGATGACTGTGATGAGTCACTAAACTAAGTACTGAATTGGGTTGTAAATTGCAGGATTATTGAAAAACGAATTGAACTTCTGTGACAAGGAAATGAACCGAACTTCTGGGGTAAAGTTAGTTAGCATTAGAAATAAATATGTTGGCGACCTATTATGAAGAAGAAATTGTTGCATTAGTGCCTAAATGTTTTCGATGCCAACAAGGCAAAGTTGAATAACAGATATTGGCAAAACTACTGCAATCTCTACCTCTATTTCAGAATGGAAATAGAAATATGTGACTACAAATTTCGTTCTGGGGCTGCCTTGGATGCCCAAGTATAAGCCCCACTTCGGTTATTGTGTACAGAATTACTAAGTTTGCTCATTTCCTCCCTGTGAAATTTTTGTATGATGCTTATAGACTGACAACTATTTACGTCAATAGGATTGCTTGTTTGCATGGGATCCTAGTGTCTACTGTTTAGACAGGAATCCTAAAATGTGTCTGAATTTTGACAAGCCTTCAAGAGGCAATGGGAACTGAATTGTGATTCGGCATTGCTTTCCATCCAAAAATCGAAATGTAACTAGAAAGAACTTTTAGGAGAAATGCTCCAAATACGTGCAGTAGATTTTTCAGGGAATTTGGGAGATCTATCCACTGTTGGCAGACTTTGCTTACAACCATAGCCTACACTCTAGTTTTGGTGTGACACCATACAAGTCTTGTATGGAGGAAAAGTTGAGCCTTTGACTGATTGAGAACAGAGTGTTGCTTGATTTTGAAACTAAGCAGATAACTATAAAAAGGATTGGAACCATTGAATAAGAAGGTATTCCGAAGTGTTTTTGGCTAAAGGTAAATTAAGTTTGGAGGACCAAACTTCCTAAAGAGGGGAAGACTGTAATACCCATGTTCCGTAATATGTTAATTGGGCCTTAATATGAGTATGATTATGTGTTTAATATGATTTCGTGTGCCATTATGTGGTCTTGGATTTCTATCTGTTCACCGTAGCAATATCTGTTTGATTTATCTACTTTGGAAACTTAATTGGAGGCCTTATCGGCCACAGAACCCAAAATTGATTACGCCATTATGATTGGCATAATTTTTGGAACCTATCGTGAAATTTAATTGAAAATTGATTTGGGTCAGATTAAATCGATTAAATCGGTGAATTAGAGCCCAATTATCTTATTAATATTATATTGGCCTTAGTGGGTTTTGTTGTGAAGTCACTACACTCTCTATCCTCTCTTTTTCATTTCATTTTGGCTGAATTTGGGACTCAAAATAGAGAGAACCGGCTGTAGAGAGAGAGAATGAGAGAATTGTGTGATTTTTGGCTCAAGCTTGGGAATTTGAAGATTAAGCTCAAGATTTGGCTAGAACTTGAGCGTTTAAGGCTCCTAGGTGAGTAATTAACCCTTGAATCATGGGTTTTTGTTTGCTATTTGTAAATTCATAGTTGAATAAGAATAAAGAACATGAATTTAATTGAGTATGATGAGAGTGAATTGGTTTTGTTGAATTGAAGGCTAAATTGTGCATGCATGTAAGAAATTGTCTTAAATTTGCATGTTTGAGCTTGAAATACATGATTCATGTAGAGTTTTGGTTAAAGCTCATAATGTAATCACCAATTGTATTATCTAAGTTGAGAATCATCACATGCATGTACAAATTATAAGGTTGAATGCACGACATTGTTATGTTGGTAATGAGTTTGGTGGAAAATGAGCCATGCATGTGTTTGATTCATGAGATTAAGCTCCATGTTGATGTATTCTAGTGTTAGTACCATGTTAGTACAAATATATGTGAGATTGAAGCCATTGTATGCAAGAAAAATTGGTTGAAAGTCGATTTGGAGCTCAAGAACTCAATCTAGGAAACCCATAATTTTGATGTCCGCTCAAGCGGGGGGAGTGCCGCTCGAGCGGGAAATACGTGCTCCCAGTACTTTTTGCAGACTTGGTGTCTGCTCGAGCGGGGTATTTCACGCTCGAGCGGGGGAGCTTACTAGATAGGCCTTTTGCTCAAGCACTCTATTTAACGCTCGAGCGTATTTTTCAGGCAACCAGTACTTTTGCAGGCCTTAAGGGTCCATTCGAGCGGGTTATTTCACGCTCGAGCGAGGACCCCGTTTTCTGAAACTTTGAAAATGCATTCTGTGTTCTATTTTTCCATTCCCTTTCACTTCTAAGCACTCTTAGGCAGACATTGAGCATTGTAATTGAGTTAAAGAAATAAGAATGAAGCCTAAAGAGGAATATGTGAATTAAAGAACGGATTGAATTATTTGTGACCCATATGTGTTATGTGATATGTAGGGTCAAGCTCCAGGGCATTTCAACCAACCGATCACTGTGAGTAATATCGAACATATGTTATTGTCCAATGGCTACTTCTATGTAAGTTTTGTAAAGTTCATTAATTTGAATGGTGGACACAATTTGATGTGAAAGGTCTATGAGCCAGTTTGATATAAATATGGACCAAAGGTCGTTTTGACATAATTGAATGGACCGAAGGTCGTTTTAGCATAATTGAATGGATCGAAGGTCGTTTTGACATAAATGAATGGACCGAAGGTCGTTTTGGCATAATTGAATGGACCGAAGGTCGTTTTGACAAAAATGAATGGACCGAAGGTCGTTTTGGCATAAATGAATGGACCGATGGTCGTTTTGACATAAATAAATGGACCGATGGTCGTTTTGACATAAATGAATGGACCGAAGGTCGTTTTGACATGAATAAATGTACCGAAGCTTGTTTCGACATGAATGAGTGGGCCGAAGACTGTTTTGACACAAATGAATGGGCCAAAGGCCGTTTTGACATGAATGAATGGGCCAGAGGCCGTTCTTTCATGAATGAAAGTCTGAATGGGCCAAAGGCCAGTTTGTCATTTAGATGGACCAAAGGCCAGTTTGTCACTTGAGTGGGCCAAAGGCCAGTTTGACACGAATGATAGTTTGATATAAGTAATAGTTTGACACGAATAACAGTTCGATCTGAATAATAGAATGAATGGGCCAGAGGCCGTTTTGACATGAACGAAAGTCTGAATGGACCAAGGGCCAGTTTGTTATGGAAAGATAAATGGGCCAAAGACCAGTATGTTTGGAACCACAGTCGCTTGACTTGAATTGTATATATACATGTTAAATGGAAATATGAATTAGGCCCAAGACTGCTCGAAATATGTTGTTCTACATATTGTTGTATCTTCTTATTTGATATTATTCACTGGGCTTTCGCTCACGCTCATTCATGTGTTTGTAGGTGAGCTAAGAGAGGTCCAGACCCAGCCCCAGTGAAGCCATTGTGGAACAACCAAGTTTTTGAGAGTCAGCCCCTACGTCTCACGCACGAGACTCATCTTCGCCCTTTTGTTTGGTACTTATATTTTGTCATATTGGCGAGGACTCTGTATCTGTTATGTACAGTTTTGACGGGGCGGCTTAGGCTAATGATCTTGTCTGAACAGACCCTTTTGTTATTGTATTTTCTGATATGAGTAGTTAACATATTTGTGTCTGAAATGTTATGACGTGCATATAAGCACAGCTCTGTGGACAAAGTTTTAAATTGCTTCCGTTTGGCCCCCATTAACTCTGTTAAAATACGTTTGGTTTGGTTTGAGGCCGTAGGTAATCTCATGGTTACTGGCCGGTTACGTCCTTAACCCACGGGGGCGTGTTCGGGTCGTGACAACTACAGTAGCCGTGGACATAACTCTATTCTGAGATAAATTACGTAAATGTTTGTGTTATTGTGTGTGTGTAATTTCTTTGATTCATTTATCTTGCTTGTTTGTTATTTTTTGTCTCACTAATCCTGATTAGGAACAGATGAATTCCTCTAATAGTGTCTTCTAAGGGTGATAATTCTTACCCATATTTATTATTGGCTCCATATATTTATTTATTTTTGGTTATTATACTAAGGCCATCTAAGAAGCAAACAATACGGGTCATTTTTCCTTTTCAACTACTTTTTCTTCTCTTAAGCAAAAATGGGGCTTATAAGAGGGAAGAAAACCCAATGATATTGCTGGATTATAAAGATACACTAATGCTATGTTTGATTGGGAGATTTAAAAAGAGAATAGGAAAGAAAAAGGAAAAATATAAGTGAAATGTGAATAAAATATACTTATATTTTACCTAGTTTCACACATTTTTCCCTTTCCTTTTCTAAATCCCTTTCCAAATCTCCATCTAAACACAACGTAAGAAACTACAGCTCTAAACGAACAAGTGTTAATAATCACAACTGACTATAAGTGAGGAAACAAGGATTTCATTATTCTTCTACTAAAGAAGGGGTATTTTTGCTTTTAGTTATCTGTCACGCCCCACTTTTTATTACACGGATTTCCATTACCAAAGCCATTGTTATAATTCAATTCCAGAGTTAGCGTATAGAAGCTCATTATATATATATATATGGGATACATGAGTATAAATTCTCTCATTTGAATATAAAATGAATGCAACATGATTTCGTATCTAAATAAATTGCCCGTAGGCTTACATCATTTAAATCAAGAGGAAGGGTTTAACCCTTTACATCAATGGCATTCCGCCTACATATGACCTTGTAGCACATCTTGATATTCACCTAAAAAAGATTAACAACGTGGGATGAACATATAGTCCAGTAGGGATCTCAACATGATCCTCAACAATAACAACTTACAGATAGCTATGATCATGAATGCTAATCTCATACCATATAAATAATGTGACATTTTATAACCAAAGTATGCTTACATAAATACTTTTCTCAAAAACATTCAGTTTATACAACAACATCAAGGTTCGTTTTTACTACCCATTTCCCATTTAAACAATTATTACACGATACCCATATCTTCCACTTGTGACAAGACACCACATAATATCCATTTCATTTCTTTTTAAAAAGCACGTTCACCAAGTCCGATTTCTTCACATTATTTATACTCAATATAAAACAAGGTCCGCCTCCACACATTCTTCACATCCTCAATCTTAAACTCAAAATTTAACGAGATACCTTCAACAAAATTATTTATTGTAAGAACACCCCTCAACCACTCTCTAGCGCGTCCAAATATACATGAACACATCTACTCAAAATACAAGGTAATTCAATCTTACAAAATCATAATCATCATAACACATGACACACAGTCAAACTGAGACAACAACGATAAATAATCTGTGCTCTACCTGCCTGAAACATGGTAAGCCAATGATACATCTCTCTAAAATAACATGCCAATTTACTAGACACCAGCTGAAAGGGAATAGTACCTCTGCCAATTCTCCAGGCGCTAGCTGGAAGGGAATGGTACCTCTGATTCTCAGCGCAGCCAATTCTCCAGGCGCTAGCTGGAAAGGAATGGTACCTCTGATTCTCAGCGCAACACACATTATCAACCATCACAACATGATGAGGTAGAATCAACAAGTGTAATGCATACACACAACTATCAACACAACAATGTCATCCTCCACCGATGACCAAGGAGAAAATCTCTAAGCCAAATGTATTAAATACACAAAATACAATCATTCAGTTCTTAAGGGGCATTAGGTCCAACAATATTTATGATGTTCCAAGGTTTTCAACTTTTACCAAGGTTCTTTCTCAATTCACAAAAAAAAAAGTTATAATTTTCTCTACATTCTAATGTCAATTTCCGAAATTTCTAATTTGCAATACACCAACTTTTGTACATGTGCATATATAATGAAGAGACTCATTTCATTCATTTAACCAAAAGCTCAACCCACCAAATACAAAATCATAATCTGCTCAATTTCAACTCGACAAGGTTATTGCCCAAAATTCTCAATCCTATGGTTAAATTCCCTTTTTAACAATTAATCAAAATTAACCATTCATTATATTTAATTAATGTCAACTCAATCACAAAGTAGATGTTAAAAAAATCATGAGACCCGATTAAGTTACAATAAATCACCAAATCATTAATCAACTTCTTTAATACACAACATGATCATTTTACTATTTCAACCCCTTTTTTTTATCTATTAGGCATTATTACAAAATAATTAGGGATTTATATCTCTCTAATCCTAAATATGTTAAATCACACCTCAAATTAACCCAACATCAACCAATCTCATAAAAATCTTAATCTCAACACCTAAATCTTAGATCCTTTATCATGATTTTTCAAAAAAATCCTCAATAACATGGTTTTTATGCAATAAAACTTACCACATGTCTATCTATAGGGGAAGCATTGAAGAAAATCAAGGAAATCCCTACCTCAAGAGAGAAGAGAAGAAAAAACTCAAAAATCAACCTTGCCGGAAAGCGATCTCCACCGGTCAAGACGAAGCCCTCGAAACGCTCATCATTTTGGTAAAAGGGACTAGCATCAAAATCCCAATGAATTTTTTGGATCAAAAAAAATGCAAAACTTTGGAGAGTTTGGGTAGAGAGAGATGAGAGAAAAAGAGAGAAACATTGTAGAGAGAGAGTGATATATTTAGATATGGGTGAAAAGGGGACAAAAAGGCAAAATATAGCTGAAAAGCACGAAAAACGGAGCAGAAAACGAGCCTAGCCGCACGTGCGGCGCCCTCCCCCGCACCTTCACTTCTGCACCTTCCTTTTAGGCAGTGTGCACACAGCCCCTCTTCCCAACTTCCCGCACGTGCGGCCTGATCTCCCGCACGTGCGGCCCTGGCCCTCCACTCCGGAAAAACTTCAGCTTCTCCCCCAACCCTCCGATGCCAACCCGCACACTTCAAAACAAGTGAAAACTCTGACTCGGTACAACCACAATAGAAAATATTTAAGAAAGAAATTCCAACAACAACTTACCCGGCATCTTAACAACAATAAATCAAGAGAGCAAAGCAAAATGCACACAAGTCATCACATTATCTATGAGCTGTGAAGTAACATATGTTCCAACTACCATAAAAGGAACAATTAAATGCAGTTATTATTATATATTATTTACTAAAAACAATAATGATCTTCATGTTTTTTCACTTTCTTTCTCAGATCCTACATTGAAATCTAAAAGAATCTCTACACTTTTATTTAGTAGGAATTTAATATTTTGTTTTTCCTCCATGCATTTAGAATTCAAATTTCACTACAGGAAATATAGCATTTAACGGCGTTTATTTAACGGCGTTTTTTTAAACGTCACTGTTTCTAACATTTAACGACTTTTTCTAAACGTCGCATTTTATTTTGAATAAAACGGTACCGTTTAAGGAATAGAAGTCGTTTTTTAAGCGCGTTCACATGTGTTATAATAATGCTATTCCTCCGTCTCTGTCTTAGCTCTCTGAGAATCAGAACCCTTCTCTCTCTCTCTCTCTTCAAGCCCTCATTTTGAATCTGGGAAACCTTCAGTCTCACAGAGAAACCAATCCCTGAAATCTCTCACTCACCCGATCGCTCGCTCTCTCTTTCAACCCTTCAGTCTCAGAGATTACGATTCAACCTTCTTCAGCTCGGTTTTATCTCAGATCCAATCTCAGAGTGATTTCGATTTCGAAGTTCTCTCTCACTCGCTCTCACTCTCTCTCTCTCGATTTCGAAGCTCCACCGCCACCACCATCTGCATTGTTGACTAAGGTAAGCACCACTGTCTACAATCTTAATTTCGTATTCTCTCTCTTTCTCAAGCTCTTCCTTCCATCGATTCTTCTCCTAGGGTTTACATATGTTTAAGATTTCAGATCTGAGATTTCTCATTCAAAAATATATGTTTCAGATCTGAGATTTCTTATTCAAAAAATATGTTTGAGATTTGAGATTTCTTATTCAAAAACATATATTTTAGATCTGAGATTTCTCATTCAAAAATATATGTTTATGATTTGAAATTTCTCATTTAAAAATATTTGTTTGAGATTTGAAATTTCCTCATTAAAAATTTTCATTCAAAACCATATCCTGTTAGATATGAGATTTTCATTCTAAACTACATGTTTCAGATTTGACAGTTAATATTTTCATATTCCTGATGCTGCTAGTTGACTTGGTTTATCATGTATTTGCTAATGTTCAATGATCCACTAATCTAGTTATAGTTGGTAGTCAAAATGCAAAGAGAAGAGGCTGAAAATGATTAGGCTTATTTTAATATACAAAATTGAAAACAGAGGCTAGGAAAGGGAGTCGTGTATTTGGGTTCTTCGAGCACTGGAATTGGGGAAAAAGGCAAGTCACTCCATATTTAACCTTATTAATTGCTTTATTATTGGGGAAAGAGGCAAGTCCTCCACTCTAATCGTTTCTTGTGTTGTTGCTCGAGTACTGTGTCATATTGAACTTTATTAATTGCTTTGTTTTTTGTTTTACTTATTTTCAACTCGGTCTTGAATGTGCAAATTTGTTGAGTTTAAAGTTTATGTGGTCTTATGCTTTGTGAATTTTTTATGGGCTGTACACCTCTAATATCTAGTCTACTTTCTGGAAATTTGGGGCTTTTCTTGGCAAGTCTAGCTTTTGTGATTTTTTTCTCAGCCGTCATCGAATTTTTAGGTAATATTTGTAAAAATACAAGTTATCATGATATTTTGTTTGCATTCTCTTATTTCTCCAGTTTGAAATACAAAATACTAATGACAAGTTCACTGCTAAGATTTTTCACTAGAAAAGTGAAGATAAATGCATAGTTATCATGGTATATCCATTTAATTTTTACATCAAAGGTAATTGGAATATAGTTTGTGCTGGAAATTGGCCAAGTCTAGATTGCTGCCTACGAGCATAATCTGCTATGGAGTTTATATTGTTACGTGTAAGCATCGAGCACTTGTTTGTGGAGTGGATATATTGCTATGCATAATTCATGTTGTTTTTGTCTTTGTTGACTTAGAAGGCATATATTGGGTTTATTGAATATAAAATAGTAGCCCTTAGAAAAGGAAGAAGTACTAGATGAATATACAATATTCAATGTTGACATGATTAAAGATGTATAATGAAATTGTGACTGTCATAAGGAAAATTATGATGAAATGAATTTCTAGTTAGAGTAGTTTTCTTAGCTTTATGCTCCTATACCCATCCCTTCCATGATGCACAATTATAATGTGGATGAAGCTTATTTGCATAAACTCACACAAGGTTATGGTGGTGCATCATGCATGGTTCTTTTCTTTACTTGAGATACAGGTGGCAGGACTATCTTCCATAAGCTCACATGTGATGTGACGTAGGATGAATAAAGAGAAATAGTTAGCCAAATGTAGTGTGGGACAACTATAAAGTAGGTTTCACTACAGGAAATATGGGGTTAGGCGGCGTTTTTTTAACGGCGTTTCTTAAAACGCCATTGTTTCTAATATTTAACGCCGTTTTATAAACGTCTTCTTTTTCTGTAATTGAAACGGCGCCGTTTCAAGAATCAACGATGTTTTTAAACGCCTTGGAATGGTTTTTCTCCAGCTTCCTGTTTCACCTTTACTTTGAATCTGATAAAGCAAGTATAAGCGAAAATCCACTCTCGCGCTCTCACTCTCACTTTCACTCTCTCTCTCTCTCCCCCTCTCAGTCTCACTTTCGCACTCTCACCTTCTCTCATGTTTCACCTTTACTTGGATGGTTCCTGTTTCACCTTCGATTACGCATGTATGATCTTTCAAAATCGAAGTTAGAGCCATTTTGAAGTTCTCTCTCAAAATCGATTCAGATCAGTGAATCGATTCAGATCGGTGAGCTACTCTTTCTCCCCCCTCTCTCTCTTTCTCTCTTGCTCTCTGTGCTGTCTAAACCCTAGTTATCTCTGTCAGTTCAGCTCTGTGATTCAGAGATTCAGCTCGGTCTCAGCGAAACAAATCGGTGATTCATCAGAGCCATTTCAAAGTTCTCTCTCGAAATCGAAATCGAATTTCATCTCAGCGATTCAGATCGGTGAGCTCCATTGTCTCTCTCTCTCTCTCTCTCTCTCTCTCTCAAGCTGAACTGATATTGTGCTTGATTTGTGTATTTATTTATTCCTCCCCTTTTTTCTGTTTTTGTTATTTGTGTGTGTTTGTCCTTTAGAGATCTGAAAGAACTTGTGCTCTTCACTGATGCAATTGAGAGGTTCAAATCGATTCATTCCCTTAATAAACTTTGCATTTGATCTCATAGAAATATCAAAATCTCTTCAATTGTTCATTATTTATTTGTATTTCAGGTGGGAAATCAAAACTTCTATGTGTAAGTTTCTGTAAGAAATATTTGGTTCCACAAAAGAGAGGGACTTCTTGAAGATTATTGATCTTAATAGTCTGTTGCTGTCTGCATAGGTAACTATGTTTGCAGTTCACTGTGCTGGCTGTTTGTACTATCACCTTGCTGCTCGATCTCGATCCTGATGCAAGCAGAGTCAGTTCCTTCTTTTCTGTATTCGTTTAAAAAATGTTGCATTGTGTGATATTTGATACATGTATCATATATATACATGCATGTATGGTTAAATTACGAAAGCGCAGAGAACTGTGTAAGAGTTTGGAGTGAAATTGAAATGACAATTTGATCTAAAACTGTTGATGAAATTGGAACTGATTTAACTGTGTAGTCACTAGTTATAGATCCAGGACACTATTTCTCTTTTGGAACGAACTACATTCTCTTTTAGATTAATCATTTTATTAAGCACACATTGTTAATAGTCTCTTTATTTCTCTATCTGTACAGGATGCATTGCCCTCAAAGGAGATGAATCCAGCAGAGAAACACTGCAAAATGGCTGATGTTGTGTTATGTTTAGGGACAAGGTAATTGCAATATTATTTCCTCTTGTTGGTATGTTTATGGATGAATCTATTCTGAGATAGTATGAGTTATGAATCTTTTGATTCACAGTTTGCTTCACTATTTGATTCATGATTTACGATTCATGTGATTCTTGAAAGTTGAAACCATGTTATGAAATGGAAAACTAGGGACAACTTTCTGGATTTGGGTACCACTTTAGATCATGATTGCAGCAAACCATGCTATGCTTTCCCTCTAGAAGTAATTTAGTAAAACTTGATATCAGGTTGTGTGCTCTATATTATAAATTTTCAATGATCATGAGAGTAGCAACTCTTTGTAGTTTGCAGATCACTCCTGCATGCAATTTGCCTCTAAAATCTCTCCGAGGCGGGGGAAAGATTGCAACCGTGAATCTTCAGGTATTTCCTATTTTCATAGCTAAGTTGAGACAACAGATCAAGATTTAGCAAGGTTCTACACCAGCTGACAAGTTGGATTATCTTATAAGTTTTGCTTCTGGCTAGTTTATTTTTCCAAGAAAACTCATATCCAGAGTCTTATACGTCATGGATGAGAAAATGTAATTTCAGGCTTTATGAAACCTAAAACCAAGATTCATCATGAGTCTTACATGGAAGAGTGCCAAAAGGCAACAGAAACTATACAGCTATAACATAAAAACAAATGATTTGACTCCATAAAAACTTCAAATTTTTATTTTTTTTCTTTTTCAAGAACTATAACATATACCAATTCTGAAAAAACAAACTAAAATGAATGAAGGTAGCAATTAGATGTGTGGATCACTCTCTAACCAACATATGTCTTAATCACCTGTATCCTTATCATATATAGTATACATGTTAAAGATGTTTTAATTTATCTTGGTCATGTCAACAAATGGGGTGCAACTTTCCCCACAGGCTCTACTGATCCTCCAGCAATGGTGGGATAGACTTGTGTTCACGTTTTATATTTATGAAAACCCATCAGTATTCCAGTTGTCAAATTTTTTTTTTCCTTGATTTTGCAGAAAACTCCAAAGGACAAGAAAGCAAGTTTGGTGGTCCATGGGCTCGTAGACAAGGTATTATATTTTCTTCTTTTTTGTAGTTCATGGGAGAAGTTATCTTCTTGGATTTATTGTTTTAAAATACTAATAGTATGATATTTTAGAATTTCCTTGCTTGAAGTTCATGAGTTCATGTTCACTTGAAGAGTGTGGTCTCTCTCAATTTGAACACAAATTATTTCTCGTCTATTATGCATACTTCGATCATATTTTGCTAATTATGAGGCATATAAATTCACTTGAAGAGAGGGCTAAAGAATCTGTTGAAAAGAAAGTTAAGAAGGGTGGTGTTGAAAAGTTGAAGGATGGGGCAAGCAAGGTTAAGGATAAAAAAAGTAAGAAAAAACTGTCAGCCCAGTGATTCATTTGGAATGTGTTCTATCTTTGGCATTGCTGAGGAACTTAGCGGGAGCATGTTGCATTTGGAGTCCTTGAGCAACTTTTTGCTCAAGTACATGAATTTTGGCATTTTGTTTTATTTGTCATTCTGGCTTCATAGTTTGTAAGTTAGTTTATTCAAGGGTTTTAACATTGGCTAATAAATTTCCTTTGTTTCAAATAATAAAGACTATAAATTAGATAAAAGGCTTTGTATGTTTGCTATAACACAGGCAGCTAATACATATAAATCTCAATGAGACACCATATTGTTGTGTTATATGAAGATTATACAGGTTGAAGAAAGTAAACATACATCCCATAGTTGCACAATAGTGCATGCATTTTATACATTTTAATTCTTTCAAAATTGTATATAACGGACATGATATTCACAGAAATATTGTGCAAGATTAACAAATTGATCATGAAATTCAGTGTTTAGTCAAAGAGAAGAGTTCATCTACATCAACAATCCTAAAAGTGTACTTCTATCTCTAGTATCTAATGTTTAGATATGTTGTTTTCATTTCCGTGCAGTACCAGTTTTTTGTTGATGGAGAATGGCGGCATGATGAGCACCAACCATTTGTAAGTGGAAATTATGGGGTGGTGAACAGTGTCTTTTTAGCTAGGGAGCCTAATGTGATTCCTGCAATTTATACTCCAGATACACCTGGTAGATCTAGTATGGATGTGGATAATGATCCATTTTTTCATTTTTTGGAAGCAAATTATCTTACAAAAGCTTTTGCAATACAAGTTGGTCTAGTTGATAAGAACAAGGCTGTGTGCGACTTTTGGCTGGTGTTGATTTTTGCTGCCATAGGACTGCTGATTTTTTGGTTGAGAATTGTGAATTTAATTTTTGAATATGTTATTTTGTGGGTAATGATGATTGGATATTAAATTGAATAGGAAAGTGAGTTATTATTTCATATTAAGGCTATTCAATTTTAGTATAGGTATTTTTTTAGTTTAATCACATAAAAGTAGCACAATTTCAAAAAAAAAAAAAAAAAGAAAAAAAAAAGAGGATTTCACGGCGTTTTTAAAACGCCACCTAAACTCCAAAAGTTAACGGTCAATTTTTTTAAAAAGATATGATGGCGTTTTGAAAACGTCGCTAAAATCATAGTGCCGTCATGGTTAGGGACAATTCACGGCGTTTTTAAAAACGCCGTCTATTCTAATATCGCGACGTTTTAAAACGTCGTAAAGATACAGCGACGGCTGCAGCTTCGACGTTTGGTACTAAGCGTCGCAAAAGGAATTAGCGGCGTTTTTGAAAGATATAGCGGCGTTTCTTAAATGCCACTAAAAGTCTGTTTTCCAGCAGTGTTTTTAACTTGATTCCCACATTGAAATCTTGAGCAAATGAGTGTACTCTCATCTACTATAAATAGATGAATGACTTTCCATATTCATTCAAGTTTCATTGGAGGTCTTCTTTCAAAGATAACCATGAGATAGAACTTCTAGTTTATATATACTTAGAAATAAATAAATAAATAAATAAATAAATAAAATAACATATTCAAACAAACAATTTCATACCATTTGAATAAAAACAGTTAAAGATTTCAATTTCGACTCCTAACCAAAATTCAGTTTACGGACGTTGGACAAGTTCAAACATTTGAATTTTAGATAGTGTCTATAAGAAAGGATACGTTCTTTCTTTGATTGGTATTTGTTCGAGTTCTGTTAAAGGAACTCTCCTCAATAGCCCATAGTTACTGGTTTTTCCTTCTCTATTTCTACTTCCGATTTTTTGGGTTAAGGTTCTGGTTTAAAAAACAATTAAAGAATACAACCTTAGTATTGTTTTCTTAAATAAGGCATTGTATCCTAGAGATATAATTTCCAAGAGACCTTTTTATATAATAGAGAGGAAATTACTATCTTAAAGAACATATTCTGGATGTGCTTTGCATTTGTTCAGTTCTTCTTCTTTATTTAATCTGACTAATTTTCATGCACAGTTTATTTTTTCTACAACAGTTATCGACCCTCAAGTAGTGATGGGCGAGCTAGTTTGATATGTGTTGTTTGATTGCTACATCTCCTGAAAGACCTATTGAGAGATACAAGAATCAATCTTTAATCTAGACTACAAATGTAATATCAAAAGGATCGGTAATATTACAAACCTAAACTTAATTACTCAGAAACTATTTAGAATTATCATTTTATGATTTAAATTTATTTTACAAATAAACCTCATACTGTATAAATTTAATCTCTACCACACAGCCATCCACCCATAAAATTCTAGGTGGATATGTCTGATTTCCAGGCTTTTCCCAAAAGGAATTAAGTTACTGTTTAGCAATAGCGCAGTTAGAATTGCCCCTTTCATCTTATTGATTTCTCCTGAATAAACGACCAAGTCATCTTATTGATTTTGGTTTGTATCATCAAAATAGGATTGATAGTGAGCCCAACGGGCCAAGATAGTACGGAAGCCAACCCCTTTTCAAAAATACTTTTCATATATTTTCATTATTTGGCTAAATAAAATGTAAGTAAAAAAAAAATTAAGGAATTTTTTTTTTTTTTTCGGGTCACACAGAGTCTCCAAAATGATTTACCATTAATAATTGTGTAAGTTGATTTTTAAGAACCTTTTACCACATTAAACACTGAAAAATGGAAAGAATTTTTTGTTTTTGCAAAATTAATTTACATAAAAATTATTTTGAGTAGAAAATACTTTATTGCGAAACAAATAGAGCTTAACTGACAAATTTGTTTTATTGTTGCCATAAATCAACCTTGAGCACAAACAAATGCTACAATATGTATTTGCATATTACAATTTTTATGGTCAAAGTTATGAGTGGTAATGTTATAGTGTGCACTGTTAAAGTTTGAATAACTAAAATTATATTTTTTGTGATAAAAGTTATACTTTTTGCAAGAGTAAAAAGTTATATTTTTTGTGATGACAAAAAATTATATATTTTGTAGTAGAAATTATATTTTTTGTATAAGGTATATTCCATTTGTATCTTTTAGTATGTTTGATTTGAAATTTTTAAAAATAATTTTTTAGATTTTAAAATATACATTATTGAATTTTTTAATATTTTAATCAAAATTTTGTTTTTTTAGTCCTACCTATTCTAAATAAACTTAAAAAATAAAAAATAAACAAATTCAATACATTTTTTTTTATTTTTCCATTTGTATTTATTGAACTTTTTAAAGATTTTTCTTCATAATATTGTAGTTTTTAAATATATTTAGATTTAAGTGCATTTAAAAAATTAAAAATTAACTAAAGAATTAAAAAAAAAATACGAATTGAAAGCTCATAAACTCTTTTGGAAAATTCAAAACCTAACAGAGTATTTGATTTTGAAGGGAATGGATTTGAGACTGGAATATTCCATCAATGTGGGAGATGGATGGGTAATATATAAGGACTCAAGTGGATGTATTTTTGCCCTATTTTGATAATACAAACTATTATCTTCTAAAATTTATCAAGCAAGTCACTTATGCAAAAAAAAAAAAAAAAAAAAAAGAAAAAGAAGAAGTTCATCCTATATCAGTATATACCCACATGATTAGATCCTTTTCTCTTTTTTTTTTCATATGGTGAGATGGAAGGAAGTGACCAAGACTAAGAATCAAGGAGGGCTGGGGATAGACAGAATTAAGGAGTAAAATGAGAGGTTGTTATTAAAATGGTGGTGGAGATATGGATCCGAAAATGGCTCATTATGGAAGGAGGTGGTGTGTAGTAAGTATGGTCATGAAGGTGGTGGGTGGAGCCCAGGAGTGGAGATTAATAAGTATGTCCATAGTTTGGATAGACTTATTATCATCTGTTATGGTCATGAAGGTGATTGGTAATGGAGAAAGGATCCATTTTTTGGTGGCATAGATGGTTGATGAATGGAAATTTGAAGGTTGCCTTCCCTAGGCTTTTCAGTTTATCTGAGTATAAAGAGGGATCTCTGAAGCTTTTAATTCAAAACAGAGAAGCATCAGGGGAGTGTGATTGACAATATCATTAGGCTCCAATGGGTCCACACTTCTTCTTCTTTTTAATATCACGTTTGTTTTAATGTTAGATGGGGATTACTAGTTTGATAGTTGTTAGTAAATTATTGAGCTCTAAATCTAATGAGAAGGAAGAGTGTAGCATCATTTTATGTGAAGATATCAGAGGAGAGAGAACACTTAAATTGACTTGAGATGCAATGCTGAAAAAAATATAGTATAATTTTATTGAATTTAACTGAACATATAGAATTTGATAGAGCTGAATGAAGAAAAACGATTCATGTAGCCACCTCATTTAATTGAAACACAATACTTAGTTTGGTTTGGAATACTTTAAGGTAGTGTTTGGTTCAATATAATGTAGTGGAATGGAATGGTCATTCCATCAAAATATTCATTCTCATGTTTGGTTGACAAAATAATAATAATAACAATAATAATAATAATAATAATAATAATAATAATAATAATAATAATAATAACGAAAAATACATTACAAATAGAATCATCATATACCATTATAAGAGAATGATCATTCCACAAGAGAGCTTAAGGAATTACCATCCCATCTCATTCCATTAAACCAAATAGAGCATGATAGTATAATATTGTTAATTTTGGGGAGCTTAAGTAAATCATGTGATCATGGAATTAGCCACATCACTCCATCTAATAATCAAAAATAATTTTCTCTCTTATCTTAATGTTTGCTTGAGTAGATTGTATTACGTGTGATAAGCATTTGTATGACTATTAATCCTTGATCATCAATCCCTTCGAATCATCTATCATATCCCATATTTGGATTGACTTAAGATTATGGGCAAAAATTGACAAAAATTTATTAATTTTATAATTTAAACATTTAGTTTAAACCTGCTCTTAATTTCTCATTTTGTATCTCATCCCTTTTAGAATTCAATATAGTTTTCCATAAAGAAATACCATGTCCAAATAGATGATTATTAATCCAAACTCTAACCAAATGTATTTTACTAGATTATTAATTTAATTCAAGGCCATATATCCCCGAACACCCATGACTTATTGAAACATAGTACCAATATACATAATCCTAACCTTTACCCTATGTATTATTAATTTCGAAACCTTAATCCCATGACATCATCAATTCCCAACGATGCCAAAAAAAACCATGCCCATATTCAAGGGTTGAGCATCCATTAATCCCATGACATCATCAATTCCCAACAGACACCAGAGGCTAGCAACGGGTGGCTCGAGGATTTGCCTCCTACACCTTCAATCGAAGATTTGAACACCCCCAGAAGAAGACCCCTAGGGAGGTACGAGACAAGCGCCCTTGAAGCCGTCAACATTCCCCAAGCGCAAATGGGCATAGGCGAAGGAGAACACCCATTGCCCAAGGTTGGATAATAGAGTTCGGGAGCAAGATGAAATAATAAGAAGGATAGAGGTGGATATGGAGTTATTGAAGCGCTAGGTGATGGGAAATGGTGTTTCTAAGGTAAAAATCCAAAATGAGCGCATCGAATCCCATCATTCTAAAGACCAAAATAGACACACCCTGCCTTTACTTTCTAATAGTAGAAGAAGCTACAGAACAAGCGATTCTTAATCCAGATCTTGTAGATCTAGATCGCATTGGTCAAGGTTTGAGAGGACTAGGTCGAAGAGATCCTATTCTCTAGGGAGTAGCTATCGCCCCTCGCATACTCACCAGACATCTTCTTTTTACTTAGAGTTGCCCAGAACAGAGGATTTCATATTAGTATTAGACATGAGGGAATGCCTAAGACATACCTATTTTGCAGAGGTTGGCCATTAAGACTCATGCAGTGTAGAGGTAGCTATGCGCCAACCTCGCCATATAATGCCAATACTAGTTGATAAGGAGCTAGCCAGATTGCAGTGCATGCCATTCTCACTAGAGATTGAGAATACGCCTCTTCCAGTAGGCTTCCACCAACCAAAGTTTTCCATCTACGATGAAAAGTCAAATCCCTACATGCACCTTAGCAACTTTCAAGAAGTTATGGTTGTTCATAGGAGGAACGATGCCTTGATGTGCATCTTATTTCCCTCAAGCCTAGGGGATTTAGGTTTGACTTGGTTTGAAAAGTTGCCAGAAGATAGCATTAACACATCAGCGCAACTTACAGAGGCATTTGTAACCCGATTCAAAACAAACACCAAGATGCCCAAGGAGGTTGACCACTTGTTGGCGATTGACATGGGACCTGGGAGACGTCGAAGTCATAGAACTACAGATACTAGGAGACATTTAATGAAATTGGTGAGTGTCCTTCCAACTTGGCCATTGCTCAATATAAACGCGGTTTGCCAATCGGGCATAGACTGAGGGACTAGCTAACAATGATGCCACCCTTGACCATGGAAGCATTAATGGAAAGGGTTAACTAGCACATAGGGGTTAAAGAAAATGTTGCCTGACCAAAAGTAAAGACCAACCCAGTAGTGGCGAATAAAAAGACTACGGCCAAGGTTAACACTGTTGGAAGGGATGGAAATCAAAGAGGAAACAGCAGTAACCATCGCAACATGAGAAACCGCAGTAACAATAACCGAGCTAATCCACACCGAAATGATGAAGAGGAGAAAGTGAAGAAATTGAATGCCCATACTGCCATCACCACAATCTTCAAGAAACCCATTTACAGAATCCTAAGCAAAATTTGTGATGAGCCCTACGTCTGATGGCCGACCAAGTTGGGTGAGAGGCAGAGGGGTTATGATGATAAGTACCGTTGCACCTATCATGATGAGAGAGGGCACCACACTGAAGATTGTGTGCCACTCAAGCAACACTTGGAAGAATTAGTGGCGGTTAGCCACTTAGATCGCTTCATTGAGGGAAGAGTCAGAATAGTGCCTCAAAATCAGAATATACCAAATGGCTTGCCACTTGGAGACGCTCCCCCTCAAGGAGTCATCAACATAATCCATGAGATCATTGAACCTAAACGAGTTTGTGAGCTCAAAGGTGTGATAAAAAAAAATTAAAAAAAAAAAGGGCTAAACACATGAGGGAAGTACTCAGTGTCCAGCCAACCTACAAAAAGAGGAAGGCTGAGGAAAAAGATGTGATATCTTTCTCCAGCAGATATTTGTCAAGGATTCAGACTCTCCACAATGACATGTTAGTTGTCACGCTACGCATCAAACTTTGACATCAAAAGGATCCTAATCGATCAAGGTAGCTCAGTTAAGATCATGTACTACGATACGTTCAGGCAACTCAAGTTAGAAGAGAAAGACTTGGCGGCAACTACATCTCCACTAGTCGGCTTTAACTCACAGCCTAAATGGCCTATAGGCAAGATCATACTGCAGGTCAAAACAGGCTCAATAATCAAACAAGTGGAGTTTTGGGTGTTGAAAGTCCCATCCACCTACAACATTATCTTAGGAAAAGCGTGGTTACACGCCATGCAAACGGTATCACCGACATTCCATCAGGTGGTTCAATTTGCCTCAACATTAGGGAGAATTGAAGAGGTCTTAGTAGATCATATTATGTCGAAGCGATGCTTCATCACAGTAACTGGCAGTTGGGCTGCTAAAGGCTTTGTCCAAATGATGGAAGAGCCAAAGGACAAAGAAAGTCTTGATGATGTTAGTAAGGAGGCTAGGGAAAAGGCTGTTAAACAACTTATGGAGGTAAGGGTTGATGAAATTGATCTTGAAATGTTCTTTTTGCTAGGCTCATCTTTGCTTAGCAACAAAATAAAGGAAATTATAGAGGTGTTTGCTTGGGCGCCTTATGATATTAAGGTGTTTTCTTAGACGCCTTATGATATTGAGCTGTTTGCTTAGACACCTTATGATATGCATGGAATTGATCCACGCTTCATCTACCATCAACTCAACGTCTTCTCCTATGCCAGAGCGGTCATCCAGAGAACTCGTTGGTCAGCATTGCACCATACAAAGGTAATGGCTAAGGAAGTGAAAAATCTGTTAGAAGCAAGTGCAATCAAGGAACTCCATTACCCTAAATGGATTTCTAACACATTCGTTGTACCAAAAAAGAATGGCAAATAGCGGGTTTGTGTTGATTACAAGGCAGTCAATAAATCATGCCCCAGAGATAACTTTCCTCTAATAAGGATTGATCATTTGGTGGACTCTATAGCCGGTCATAACCATTTGAGCTTTCTAGATGCATATCGTGGATATCATCATATCGCTATGTATGAACCAGACTAAGAAATCACGTCTTTCACAATTCTAAGGGGGTTATATTGCTACAAGGTTATGCCTTTTGGCTTAAAGAATGCAGAGGCAACCTTCCAAAGGATGATCACCAAAATGTTTACCCCTTTGGTAGGCAAGATAATGGAAGCATACGTTGACAATATGGTGGTCTAAAACAAAAGTGAGTCGGATCATCTCAACAACTTGGCAAAAATGTTTGTTATCCTGAAGACTCACAAGCTACATTTGAACACATCAAAATGTGCATTTAGTGTGGGGTCAGGGAAATTTCTAAACTTCTTGGTGACCAACCATGGAATAGAAACAGACCCTTCACAAATTAAAGCTACCCAAGAGCTGGAGAGACCAACAACTCCAAAGAAAGTGCAACACCTTGCTGGGTTGGTTGGCGCGCTGAATAGATTTATAAATCGATCTTCAAACTGATGCAAACCATTCTTTCAAACACTTAAATCAAAGTTCTTTTGGAATAAAGAATGCGATCGCG
The DNA here is from genome assembly GCA_022316695.1 of Camellia oleifera. Classification (NCBI taxonomy): domain Eukaryota; kingdom Viridiplantae; phylum Streptophyta; class Magnoliopsida; order Ericales; family Theaceae; genus Camellia; species Camellia oleifera. The sequence goes on from CM039313.1 coordinate 78,509,575, forward strand.
CTTTGGGGGAACTAAAAAAATATTTGTCTTTAGCCCCACACTCAGTAACTCTAAAGCTAGGGGAGGAGCTTTTTCTCTAGCTTGTAGTTGCTCAGTATGCTATCAGAGCAATTCTCGTACACGTAGAAAGAATACAACACTTGCCAATATTCTATGTAAATAAAACTTTGCTTGGCGCAAAGACCAAGTACCTATCATTGGAGAAACTTGCCTTAGTTTTGATGACGGTATTCAGAAAGTTAGCACATTACTTTCACGTGCATGCACTCATAATGCTAACTGAATTTCCATTGAAAGCCTTGTTTGAAATGACCGATTTTTTTAGAAGAATTTTGAAGTGGGCAGTGAAGCTGGTCAATTTGATGTCAAATTTTAACCTAGAACTGTGATAAAACCTGAAACCTTGGTAGATTTTGTCACTAAGTTCTCCCTAGGAAATCATTCAGAATGCCCGGTTGACTTGACTGAAGAAACCGTGCAAGGAGGTAGGCATCACGGGAATTGCACAGTCTACAGCTACCTTGCAACAAGTTCAATCTTTGCCACCAACAGAGGAACTTAGCAGCGCACCACTAAGCTTGGAGATAGTACGACAACCTACTGAATACAATGGAGCATTGCTGGGGTGTGAAAATGTATCCAAAGTGACATCAGACCTGTAACAAGCCCACGGGGGGACCTCGCTACAGCTCGAACTCGATTGTTGTCACGGTTCTTAATCTTGAACCAAAGAGTCCAAATCCGGTAAATTGTTTTGAGAAAACAGATTTTTAGAAAAGAATGCCAAACATGGACTGCTTTTCCAGATACAGAGTCGCCACCTAAATATTTTATTTTTGGGAAATTTAGGAAACCCTGACTCGTTGCCTAAGGCCACGTGTCCGTCATCACCAAAGTTGCCTCGGCTCGGGAACTTGGGTACGATTGGGGAAGGTCACTTCATGAGCATCCCCGCTTGTCCGGTCAAAGACCAGCCTCTACTAACCATGATATCTAATTTTGAAAACATTGTGCGTTCTTATTCCGGTTATTAGCCTAGATTTACTATGTGATGCGCACAACATACATGTATAGACCGAGTCGCCTGAATTGGAACAAAACATTTCATGTTTGTTTGTTTGAAAAATGGTTTGATGGTGCTACCCGTAGGTAGGCTTAAAATGCAAATTTTGCCACCCTCGGGTGGGCTTAGAAAACAATGGTTTTGCCACTATCTAGTGGGCTTAAAACTCACAGACAATGCATTGTCCCAATTCAAATAACTCAACCTTCACCCACAGGCATTCAGGCAGTTATATCACATAAGCACATAGCCTCATGGTAAGCATGCTATTCATGGCAGTCACTCACACGCATGCAAGGATGCTAAAGCATAAAAACTCACCGAGTACTCCAAGCCAAAACAGAAACTTCATTAGAAATCATGCATGATCCTAAGTATACAGAAATGCCTAATGCAACACATGCAAAAATGCAAACCATAGTAGGCTCGGCTATTCTAAACATGGCATATGAGATGCAACAGCTATCATGTATTCGACTTGGAATTGAAATACAAATGCAGTTAGTATGATGCGCCGAGCCCGGTGCATGCAAGACAGATGAATGAATGCAGCCATGCTATCATACTGTATGCTAATTGAAACATGCCCTAATCTAACCATCATAAGCGGGTAAATAAAAGGGAAGAAAAACGTGGGGTTGGAAGACATACATCACACACACGCACACTTATTACAATTCTGCCCTCGCGCAGAGGGTCCGAATAAATAATATACAGTCCCGAATAGTACAGTCCAAATAATACAGTCCAAAATGTGTACAAATTCCTAATTAATTTACAAATTAACTAAGAAAATAATAAACTGGCATGCAAGCCAGGGACTGCCTTGATTCTGATGAATGATGTATGTTTAGGCCGCCTTGCGTGGGAATCCATTGGGATTCCCCAATTAGCCTCTATTTCGCAATTGTTCTTGGAAAGCACGTCAAGCCTCGGAAGACTGCTCATTCTTGATTTTGCTGCAACAGAGAGCAGGAAAGGGGCATAGCAATGTATTTTCACACATGTATGCCTGCCTCGATCCTCGTGCCACCAATCACGCATCTCGATGCATGATGGCCGAGGAATCGAATTGCACAACTCGATATGGAATAAATGCACATGAAAACTTAACAAAACTTAACTCCATCATGGGTAATCCGGAGTGTCGGTGATTGGGGAATTGAGACACGTTCCGTCACTCGGAGTACGAAACGCCCCTCGTTTCCCGTACCCGGGCTAACTCCTATCCCGAACACAATGCAATATGCATGACATGCATGAAATGCAACTAAGATACAACCTAACATGCACAATGTTATGAAATGGCATACACGATGCACGAGGTAACATGGCATACACAATGTACTAATATACAACCTAGCATACACAATGCTATGAAATGGAATGGCATACACAATGCATAATAGACTTACACCAATATGAGTGGACCTCAGCCACACTCACATAGGAGGCCATAAGATGGAAATGAGACACTTGAAATGCGTGCACACGTGCACGCAAACCGAGGACCAAACCAAAGGCACGAATGCCACTCTACCAAGACATGGCGAGGTATGAAACATGATATGCAAACATGCAAATTTCAGCACTGAAATATGACACAAAACAGCCCCGAAACATGGAAACATGGCACCCGATGCACGGAATGAGTCCCGAAACATGAAATTTGGCTCATGGAATGACCTATGGCTATGCAATGCATACATTATTTGAACATGAAGTGTAAAGACAGAATCAAGGAAGCCCCAAAAAAAGCATGTTTACAGTTTTAAGAAAGGCCAAACAGGGAACACAAATGGGGCTAAGCTAGCATACAAAAATGGCCCCGGGAGAGAGGTAATGAAGGAAGTAGCAGATTCTAGCCCTAAATGGCAAAGGACCTTTCAACAATGTTGAAGAGGGGCCAAAAATATGGCATTTTACAGTTAAGGACCAGACCCAAAACAGTGTACAAGTAGGCCTAAAATGCTATGCAAAATAAGGCCAAAAAGAGATTTAAACACAAAGTATACAAAGGGTGCCTCAAAAAGCCAAAGACCCTTAATGAAACATGAAGAGGGGATTAAAATAAGTCCATTTTTAGTTTGGACCAAAGTCCAAAAACAGAAGCACAGGGGGCTAATAAATCATGCAAAAAAAAGGCCGAAAGAGGGGTACAATGGCAAGTGGCACATGGGAGCTCCAAACAGTGATGAGCCCTTCAAAAATGTTGAAGAAGGGCTCAAAATAAGCAACTTCACAGTTTACTACATGCCTCAAAACAGATTATACATAGGCTAAAAATAAATGCAAGAAAATGGCATAAAGATAGGTAAAGAAGCAAGTGCCACCAAGAGGCCTCAAACAGTGAGAGGCCCTTAAACAAACATGAAATAGAGCTCAAAAAAATTCTATTTTCAGTTAGGGTTGGAGCTCAAATATGCAAGCAAGTATGGCTAAGAAATGATACCAAAATGAGCTAGAAAAGAGGGAAATGTTGCTCACCCTTGAAGACCAATCCTTTGCTGCCTTTTGGACCAAGAAATGCTGCCTCCTAGCCTTTGAGAAGACCCTCCTAGCTGTTGGAATGGAGTGGTGGTGTGGTGCTAGGTGGTGGTGAAGAAATGGTGTAAGAACTTGGATGTTTGAAGCTTAGAAGTATAGAGATAGGGGAGCTATGCATACAAGGCTTGAAGGAAAAATTTTCCAACCCTAAAATCAGACCTGGGGTGCTGGTTATATAGGCCAAAGAGGGGGAGAAAGAGGGAGAAAAAAAGGGAGGGAAATCACTCCAAGTTTCCCTCCAAAAAATGCCCCTCTGGATACAGAATCTGGAGGAAAAAAAAGTACATTTCTTTGATGTGCCAGGTGTAAGGAAGCTGGCCAGCTGGTTATTGGACTTGGAGGTGGCCAGCCGGCCCTCCCCATGGCCAGCCGGCTGTAGACGTCCCCGAACGCATCCCGGGGGAAGGAGTGCGAATCCCCCCCGTTCTGGTTCGATATTGGGTCACTACAGTTCAAAGGACTCAAATGTCACGGTTCTCAATCTTGAACCGAAGAGTCCAAATCCAGCAAATCGTTTTGAAAACAGATTTTTTGAAAGAAGTGCCAAACATGGACTGCTTCGCCTGATACAGAGTCGCCACCTAAATATTTTAAAATGGAAAATTTAGGAAACCCTGACTCGGTGCCAAAGGCCACGTGTCCGTCATCACCAAAGTTGCCTCGGCTCGGGAACTTGGGTACGATTGGGGAAGGTCACTTCGTGAGCACCCCCGCTCGCCCGGTCAAAGACCGGCCTCTACTAACCATGATATCTGATTTTGAAAACATTGTGAGTTCTTATTCCGGTTATTAGCCTAGGTTACTATGTGATGCGCACAGCATACAAGTATAGACTGAATCGCCTGAATTGGAACAAGACATTTCATGTTTGTTTGTTTGAAAATGGTTTGATGGTGCTACCCGCAAGTAGGCTAAGACGTGGATTTGCCACCCTCAGGTGGGCTTAGAAAAGCATGATTTTGCCACTATCTAGTGGGCTTAAAACAAACAGTCAATGATTTGTCCAATCCAAGTAACTCAACCTCCACCCACAGGCATTCAAGGCAGTTATATCACATGAGCACGTAGCCTCATGGTAAGCATGCTATTCATGGCAACACTCACACGCATGCAAGGATGCTAAAGCATAAAACTCACCGAGTACTCCAAGCCAAAACAAAAGCTCATTAGAAATCATGCATGATCCTAAGTATACAAAAATGCCTAATGCAACACATGCAAAGATGCAACTATAGCAGGCTCGGCTATTCTAAACATGGCATGTGGAATGCTACAACTAACACGTATTCAATTTGGAATTGAAATACAAATGCAGTTTGTATGATGCGCCGAGCCCGGTGCGTGCAAAACAGATGAATGATGCAAACATGCTGTCATACTGTATGCTAATTGAAATATGCCCTATATCTAACCATCGTAAGCGGGTAAATAAAAGGGAAGAAAGACGTGGGGTTGGAAGACATACATCACACTCACCCACACTTATTACAATTATGCCCTCGCGCAGAGGGTCCGAATAAAATAATACAGTCCCAAATGAAAGAATAATACAGTCCGAAATATACAGCCCGAATAATATACAAATTCCTAATTAATTATCAAATTAAACAAGAAAGCTGTAAAATTGGCATGCAAGCCAGGGACTGCCTTGACTCCGCTTCGGATAATGAAATGATGCATGTTGGGCTGCCTTGCGCGGAAATCCACTAGGATGCCCCAATTAGCCTCTGTTTGCGATGTTTCTCGAAATGCGTGCCAGACTCCGGAAAGTTGCTGATTCTTCATTTTGCTGCAACAGGGAGCAGGAGAGGGGCATAGCAATGTATTTCACAAATATATGCATGCCTCGATCCTCGTGCCACCAATCACGCATATCGATGCATGATGGCCGAGGAGTTGGATTTGCACAACTCAATATAGGGTGAATGCAGATGAATGCTACAACAAAACCTAACTCCATCATGTGGGATCCGGAGTGTCGGTGACTTGGGAATTGAGACCCGTTCCGTCACTAGGAGTACGAAACGTGCCTCGTTTCCCGTGCCTGGGCTAACTCCTATCCCGAACACGATGCAATATGTATGATATGCATGAAATGCAACTAAGATACAATCCTAATATACACAATGCTATGAAAATTAGATGCCTCAAAATGCGTGCACGCGGGCACGCAAACCGAGAAAACGATCCTAAGGCATAAAATGGCACACGCAATGCAATGGGACTAAAATGACAAATATAATGCAACATGGACTTACACTAACATGAGAGAGCCTCAGCCACACTCACATAAGAGGCCATCGGATAAAAGTGAAGTGCCTCAAAATGCGTGCACACGGGCACGCAAACCGGGGCAATGGCATAAAGGCATGAAATGACATGAAATATGATATACAATGAGACTAAAATGAGATGTCTTGAAATGCGTGCCCACGGGCACGCAAACCGTGAAAATGGTATAAGGGCATGAAGTGACATGAAATATGATATGCGATGCAATACGGGCTTATACTAACATGAGAGAGCCTCAGCCACACTCACATAAGAGGCCGATGGATGAGAATGGAGTGCCTCGAAATGCGTGCCCGCGGGCACGCAAACCGAGGCGATGATCCTAAAGCATGAGACAGCATACGCAATGCAAATTGGGCTTACACTAACATGAGAGAGCCTCAGCCACACTCACATAAGATGCCGAGAGATGAAAATGAAGTGCCTCGAAATGCGTGCACATAGGCACGCAAACCGAGGCAATGGCCCTAAGGCATGAAATGGCATGCAAATGCAATGATGGGCTTATACCAACATGAGAGGGCCTCAGCCACACTCACATAGGACGCCGAAGGATGAAAAATGAGATACCTCGAAATGCGTGCCCGTGGGCACGCAAACCGAGGCAATGGCCCTAAGGTATGAAATGGCATACGAAATGAGATGTGGCATATGGCATATGGAAAATGCAAATTTCAGCAGCCAAAATGATGCAAAAACAGCCCCCGAATTATAGCAAAATTACACCCGATGCCCGAAATGCTATGCTGAGTACCCGAAATGACTTGCAGCTATGCCAAACATGCACAATATGGACATGAAGTGTAAAGACAGATGCTAGGCAGTCCCTAAACTAGCATTTTTCCAGTACAAAGCATGGCCAAACAACAATCAAAAGTATGGCAAAAATAGCATGCAAAAATGGGCGAAAAAATGGGGACAATGAAGCAGATGGTATACGCAATGCTCAAACTGAAAAAAAAAAGTTCTAAAACACTGAAGAGGGACCAAAAATATGAACATTTACAGATTATGACAACCCCCAAAACAGTATGTAGATATGCTAAAAATGTCATGCAAGAATGAAGCCAACAAAGGCTAGAACATGAGGTATGCCAAACATTCATCAAACAGCCTTTGACCCTTAACAAAAGATGACAAGAAGGCCAAAATGTGACTCTTTCCAGACCTGATCATGGCCGAAAACAGAAGCAAAATAGGCCTAACAAAGCATGCAAAATGAGGGCCAAAGAGGGGTATAATGACAAGTATAACATGGAGACCCCCAATGAAGTTTATCCCTTCTACAATGTTGTAGAGGGACATAAAATAAACCTACTCACAGTTCATGACATGCTCCAAAACAGATCGCAAAGAGGCTAAACAGATCATGCAAATTTACGGTAAATATGAGAGATTATGAAACAAGTGCATGATAGAGAGGCCAAACAGGGTTGAGCCCTTCTTCAATGTTGAAGAGGGACTCAAAATAGGCCCACTCACAGTTTATATCAGGCTCAGAAATAGATCACACATGAACTAAAACAAGCATGCAAGATATTGACATACAAAATGATATTGAAGCAAGTGCATCATAGAGGGCTCAAACAGGTTGAGCCCTTAAACAAACATGTAGAATAGCTCAAAAGAAGGCCCATTTCAGTTAGGGCCAGAGTCTAAAACAGTGAGCAAGTAGGGTAGAGGAATGGTGCAAAAAAAAGTGCCAAAAGAGGGTGATTGATACTTACCCTTGAAGATCACACTCTTGTTGCTTCTTGGCTCAAGTTTACTACTCCTAAGCCTCTGAAAAACCCTTCCTTGCAGCTGGAATGGAGTGGTGGTAGTAGAGCTTGAAGATGATGAAGAAATGGAGCCTAAACTTGACGATTTGAGAGAAAAATGGAGAGATAGAGATAGATATCAATGTATATCCTTGAGAGAAATTTTCCAACCCTTCTACAAGAGCTGGGAGGCCAGCTATATAGGCAAGAAAATCAGAGAAAAGGTGGGCAAAAAGTGCTTTAGTTGCAGGTGGCTGGCCAGCTGGAAATGGTGGCCGGCCGGCAAGGTAAATAGAAGAAAAATAAGAGAGCCAGCCCACCATGAAGCCCCAGAATTTAGCTTTCCAATGCCGCAAACCTTGCATTAAAATTCCTCCTGTAGAAAAAGTTATGCCAGTTTCTGTAAAGCCGCGCAAATTCAATCCAACCGGACTTCAACCAACCATATCTCCTCCCCCCGGATTTGGACTTAGGAGATTCTTGAGTGCAAAATGAAGCCCCGGAAGTAAGCTTTCCAATGGTGGTGGCCTCACATTTTAATTACTCTTGTGCAAAGAGTTACGCCCATTTCGGTGAAGCCGCGCAGACTTTTCTCCTTCCCGGATTCATGCTGAACCACCTTTGACCAAGCAGAAAGTTGGTTGTCAGAACAATTGCTAGCCTCCCACCCCCCAGTGATCTTCCTGGTGATAAAACAGAGGTACTTTCCAAAAATGAACAAAAACCGATGCAAAACAAATGCTCGGGGGCCAAAACACGCAGTTCGGGGTCTCGAAAACCGGCCGTTAAGCACCGAAAGTGGTGTTTGGCCACGAAGTGGGTATCTAAGACCCCAGTGTCCCTCGAAAGGGAGTAAATGAGATGTATGCCAAAAATCGGTGGAATCAGAGATGGTTGGGTGGTCCCGAACCGAGGCACTCGGCCTGACGGCTCCAAAAACCGGGAACCGGGCCCCGAAATGGGCAAAATGGCCTACGGCCACTGAGAGATGGTCTACGGGACCTCTCCCTCCCCTCAGGAAAGAAAACAGAGAAAACCGAGTCTGGTTCGCAAATCGAGGCAAGGCACAGAAGAGGGTTCGGAAGTCCGGAGGCAAGGCTCACGGCCGAGACTCTGAGACTTCTGAACGAGCACAATATGCAACATCACCGACCGCTCAATCGGTGATGTCTGAGTCTCAAGGTCAGTCAAAAATGGGCTGTCTACACCGGCCAAGGGTCAAAAGGGCTAATGAATATTAGTGGCCGGCCATGCCATATTAGTGGCCTTCCATGTGTCCTTAACACAGCCCTATGGTTGAAAATTGGCAACTGTGAACCAGGAGAGAGAACAACCCACTTTTCAAGGGGGTTCAAAAGGGTCAAATGGAATTACTGGCCGGCCACCAAATATTGGTGGCCTCCCAGATGTGTACATCACAAATATGGGGTTTAGAGTGCAAGAAAATGGTCCAAGGGTGGTCAACATTGGCTTTGAAGTGAGAAAAACAGGCGTCGGAGGGCGATGATGGAATATAACTGGTTGCTGGAACAATTACTGCCCTCCCACCCTTCTACGACCTTCCTGGTGATGAAACAGAGGTCCCTTCCAAAAATGAACAAAAACCGATGCAAAATGAAGGTTTGGGAGCCGAAACGCGCAATCCGAGGCCCCGAAAATCGACTGTTAGGCACCGGAAGTGGTGTTCGACCACGAAGTTGGTCTCTCGGACCTCAGTATCCCTCAAAAGGGAGTAAATAAGATGCATGCCAAAAAAACCGAAGCAAACGGAGGTGGTTAGGCGGTCCCGAACCGAGGCGCACGGCCTGACGGCTCTGAAAACCTGGAACCGGGCTCCAAAATGACCAAAATGGCCTACGACCATGAAATGCAGCCCGCGGCCACTGAGAGATGATCTACTAGACCTCTCCCTCCCTCTGGGAAAATAAACAGAGAAAACCGAGCCTGGTTCGCAAACCGAGGCAAGGCACAGAAAAGCCCGGAAGCCCGGAGGCAAGGCTCACGGCCGAGACTCTGAAACTTCAGAACGAGCACAATATACAACATCACCGAGCGCTCAATCGGTGACGTCTAAGTCTTAAGGTCGGTCAAAAATGGGGTGTCTACAGTTGCCCCTCTTTGACAGAACTCGGAAGTCAAGAAGTGACGGGAGTGAATGTCAAAGCCTAGAGACGACCCATTTTTGACAAGGCCGAAGACTTAGACAATCATACAAGATACACAGAGATATGCCCGCAGGCGTGCCCGTAGGCGGAGGGCAAAATGAAAATGGATATGCACAAGGTAACAATGATCATGCAAATGCAGTAACTGTAATGAAGCAAGTATTCGCAAATAGATGCCACAGTTTTAAGCAAGGATGCAAAGCAACAACTACATTTCATGCAGTTAGGAATGCGGAGAATTATTCAATTCTCGTCGCGTCTCACACGGAGAAGATATGATACCTGCGCGATTCGTCTGGTTGCACCAGCTTCGAATGAACCGTACATACAATATCGTGCCTGCAAAAGAGAGAAACTCAACACGCACAACATACTAACAACATATGTTCAATGCAATATCAAAAGTTCGACAAGCGCGGTATCGGTGGGTGAGTGCATCGCAATGCGAGAAAGGAGTGTGCGTGACAATGCAAGCTTTAAACACAGCGGCATGATAATATCAAAGAGATGTGCATAACAATGCAAGTATGTTCATGAGAATGCAAGTTATGTTTGCAACAATGCAGAACAAGCGTAAATCCGGACGCGTGTTTGTCACAAAACGGCGAGCGAGGAAATACGCGTTTTGGCGAGGGTGACTCGATCGTGGCCTCCGGTTCACCTCCCGGAGAGGTTACAACATGCTCAAAAAGGATACACCTTGATTTTGATGAGTAATGATGAGACACGTGTTAGAAATTGAAGCTGAAGTTCCGGCGGAGCGATTTCTCGACAGAAAGTGCACTTTTCTTGAACTTTTTCAGGTCTCGGGGACTCCAATCTTCCTCAAAATTTGTAGAGAGCTTGGGACCCACCTAGGGATCACCACCGGCCAGTTTTCTTCCCCATTAGAGGCCACCGGCTAGTTTTCCAAAAAGGAGATGGCCGGCCAACTTGAAAAGGTGGCCGGCCGGCCATATGCCCAAATCCGCAGGCATTTTGGTCTTTTCACCTTCTTTTCTTTATATTCACTCACCCAAACACTTTGAGCTCATAACATTAGTTCTGAAATCTTCTCCTCTAGCTTCCCAAACCATTTTCTCCCTCAGATCTGTGCTCCATACGCGTTTTCCAACGCCCCACGTAAGTTGTTTTCACGAAAACATTCAGTTTTAAGCACTTTGAACCGATTAAATTTTGATTTCGGTGCTTCTTTTCTCATTTTCGCCACTTGAGGTGAGTTTATCTCAACATTTAGAAGATTTTCTCGGGAGTTGACTTTTGTTGACTTTTTTATTTCCCGGGAGTTGACTTTTGTTGACTTTTTTCAATTTTGGCTCATTTTTGCTCATTTTTGCTCATTTTGCAGATTTTCTGAAATGGCAGTCATTTTCCTCCCGGTGGAGGTCCCGCGGATGCCGGAGGTGATCCCGATATTATGGCTCTGCCTCCGAGGGTTCGACCCTTCATACCCGAGAGGTACGCCCCGCCAGCGCATGTTCTTCCACGAGCTGTTTTCCATCACTTCACAGACTTTGACGAGTGAGCACCCGGGGATCTGCTTCTACGGGAGCCGGAGTATCACCTCTCTCATGAGGCACGAGAGGTATTTACTTCATTTTTATCTTTTCTGCAACGTATTCTGCATTTTTCGTGCATTCTGTTTACATTCTGAATACACAATTCGATTATCTGAATCCCTGAACACTCAGCCCATAAATTGATTGTGAACACACGACACGCACTGATTGAGATTTGAACACGCAGCCCAAACACTGGTTTTCTGAACACACAGTCCGAATTGAAGGTGAACACACGGCACACACTGATTGAGATTTGAACACGCAGCCCAAACACTGATTTTCTGAACACACAGTTCAAATTAAAGGTGAACACACGACACACACTGATTGAGATTTGAACACGCAGCCCAAACACTGATTTTCTGAACACATAGTCCGAATTGAAGGTGAACACACAGCACACACTGATTGAGATTTGAACACGCAGCCCAAACACTGATTTTCTGAACACACAGTCCGAATTGAAGGTGAACACACGGCACACACTGATTGAGATTTGAACACGCAGCCCAAACACTGATTTTCTGAACACACAGTCCGAATTGAAGGTGAACACACAGCACACACTGATTGAGATTTGAACACGCAGCCCAAACACTGATTTTCTGAACACACAGTCCGAATTAAAGGTGAACACACAGCACACACTGATTGAGATTTGAACACGCAACCCAAACACTGATTTTCTGAACACACAGTCCGAATTAAAGGTGAACACACAGCACACACTGATTGAGATTTGAACACGCAACCCAAACACTAATTTTCTGAACACACAATCCGAATTAAAGGTGAACACACGGCACACACTGATTGAGATTTGAACACGCAGCCCAAACTGTAGGTGAACACACGGCACACACTGATTGAAGGTTGAACACGCAACCTAAGCACTAATTTTCTAAACACACAGCCCAAATCAAAGGTGAACACACGGCACACACTGATTGAAATTTGAACACGCAGCCCAAACACTGATTTTCTGAACACACAGTCCTAATTGAAGGTGAACACACAGCACACACTGATTGAGATTTGAACACGCAGCCCAAAATGAAGGTGAACACACGGCACACACTGATTGATGGTTGAACACGCAGCCCAAGCACTAATTTTTTGAACACACAGCCCAAATTGAAGGTGAACACACGGTACACACTGATTGAAATTTGAACACGCAGCCCAAACACTGATTTTCTGAACACACAGTCCGAATTGAAGGTGAACACACGGCACACACTGATTGAAAGTTGAACACGCAGCCCAAACTGATGTCTAGCACGCAGCTTAAACTTTGAAATCTGAACACGCAGCTCATTCACTTTATTTTGCACGCAGCCCATTCATTTCATTTGCACACAGCTCATTCATTCTATTTGCACACAGCTCATTTTATTTTATGCTGAAGCATGTATTCATTCTGAATGCAGGTGACTTCTCGCACAGTGCGGGGATACGGCTCCACCGTAGCCAGAAATTGGTACGTCGAGCTCCCGGAGGCTGTCCGGGATTTGGTTGATTTGGCAGGGTTTGGGCCTTTCTGTACTGGGCTTTCCCGTTGTCCTGCCAGGAAGACGATGATGGCAGCTTTGGTGGAGAGATGGTGGGACACCACCAACTCCTTTCATTTTTCTACTACGGGGGACCTGACTATGACCCCGCTTGACTTCGCTGTGTTGACTGGCCTCGACGTGGGAGGTTGGCCTATTCCTTATGACGAGGATATGGGTCAATGGGAGACCGCTTGGACATATCTGCTGGGGGCTCTCCCACCTGTTGATAGAGCTTCGGGCAGAGTCTGATACACTTCGTTCTCTTCTCATTTTCGGAGGGAGGAGATGGAGCCCGAGACTCCTGAGGAGGCAGCACAATATGCCCGTGGTTTTTTTATGTTCCTCTTCGGGACCACTCTGTTTGCCGACAGGGGAAATACTGTTGGGCTGTATCTGTTGAGTGCCTTGGTGGACCTATCATAGGTCAGACGGTATGACTGGGGTGACGCCGACCTAGCTACCCTTTACTGCTACATGAGTGCGACCTCCCGCGGATGGGGGGATTTACTTGGTGGTTACTGGAGAGCCTGGGAGGTACTTTCTGCCCTCCTGATTTACATTTCTGCTCTTCATTACTTGTATACTGCACACACGGCGCACTTTACACACTGTATTTTGCCCTTAGTACTTTGCATTTACATTCTGCAATGTTTTCCATAGTTATGGGTCTATGCGTACTTTCCGACATTAGCCCCAGAGATGGTGGTGGAGGGGCCCTTCATTACCCCATACTCACTTGCATTTGAGGGCCAGCACCGACCAAGACCTCGGGAGTCTCTCCTTTATCTACGGCAGTATTTCGACACGGTGCGGTCGACGGAGGTATTTCAAAACTCTCAGCTCTTTGTGCTTTCATCTTTGATTTGTTTTGTGCCTTCTTGATTTCTGATTGATTGGCTATCTACAGATTACATGGGAGCCCTGGGCACACTTTGGTGAGAGTCTCCGATACCAGTTTGATGGAGGGCGGGGTGCCTCCCAGTACAGGATTCTATTCGAGGGGCCAGTTGGTAGAGCCTGGTTTCTGGGGGAGCGCTTCTTGCGCCAGGTATAGGGCTATATCTCTCAGGACCCTCCCTCAGCACCCCCAGTCGAGATGCGGATTGCTGATAGACTCTCTTCTCAGGATGTTGTCAATGCTATGCTGGGTACTGATGCTTTGCTTCATCTTGAGGAGGGGGATTATGCCACTTACCGTCACATATATCTGATGCCTCCATTGACGGGAGTCCGCACTCCGACAATGAGGCCTGCTAGTATGCCATCTTCGAGTCGAGCCTCGGCTTGGGCTGCAGACGCTCCTTCTTCCAGCAGGGCTGGTACATCCGGAGGCGGGAGCGGATTTATCCCCCCGATCCCCCCGACTTATCATCATCCTAGCTGACCGGATATGCCGACTAAGCTGATGGGGTGGCAATATGGGACTACCTCTCCGATTCTGATCCCGATAGAGCCTCCAGTACCTGGCCACCATTACGTCAGAGACCCTGAGTCACCACCGGTATGTTTTACAGCTTTGATTCATCACTCAGATATTTGAACGTTCTTTTCTTCACTGATATCCTTGCCTTTGTATCTGTAGCCCCCTGTTGAGTACATGGATCAGATGCTCGAGATGGTAGCCTCGCTTGAGGGGATGGTCCTACGGAGGGAGGCGCAGTTGTCCATCATGGGCTTCCAGGTACTTTTCAGTTTTCCAGCACTGTATCTTCTGGTTACATGCTGATTTCGGACATTTTACTACATTAATAGGCTACTTGTGTAGAGCACGTCTGACACACACCACATTCATGCGTTATTCCTGCATACGTCCACTCTGTATAGCTTGCTTGCATCTGTATCTGATATACATGTTTTGGCTAATGTGTTCAAACTGCATTTTTCATTTTCAGATGCCTCCAGTATATGCTCAGCCACAGGCCAGGCCACCTGGGTCTTCTCGGGGAGGTGGACCATCTGGGTCTTTTCGAGGAGCCGGGCCATCTGGGCCTTCTCGAGGAGCTGAGCCATCCAGGCCTTTTCGAGGAGCTCGAGGAGAGGGATCGTCTCGCGGACGCAGGGCACATATCATAGAGGTGGAGCCCGATGAGGATGAGAAGGAGGATGTTGCAGATCGTCAGTCAGAGACATCTACTGACAGAGAGGAGGCCTCCGGTCTTGGCTCCGAGAGTGGAGGCGAGGCTAAGGGGGATCCTGAGGATGACAACTATGATTCAGACGGTGATGGGGGTGCAGAGGCTATTCCGCAGAAGAGGGTGAAAAGGGCCTCTTATTCCCGCTCTCGAGAGCATTGATGCTGCAGTTCCCTGTTTTATTTACCTTTTTGCTAGTAGTTGTAGCACATTGTATATTATTAGGCAGTTTTATATTTTTGTAAAACTTGTGCCCTTTTTTTGCAAAGTAAAGCATGATGGAATGAAACAGCTTTTGAAAAAGGTGTTGTATTTTAAACTCTTAGCATCATATCGCATTGTTTTGCACCATAAAAGATTGAATGAAAATGTGCATTGTGCATTTGCCCAGTCAGGTAGTGAACCGACGCAATAACTTAATTTACTAAGATACAACAAAATCTTAGCAAGTTTATAACTCGATAAGCAAAATAAAACAGTGGTGACGACTTAATACACAAAACTTAAAGAGTAACAATTCAAAACACGAAATACGACAGCTTGACAAAACTTACAACTCGATAAGAAAAACAACAACTCAATAAACAAAATAACAACTCAATAAGCAAAACAACTCGACAAAGTGTACTTCGGACGATCTGGGCAACGGAACACATCCGAAACAAAGGGAAATGGAGGCCTTTGACATACCCGATGCACGGAAATGCTTGAAACTTCCTCCCGGAGGGTAAAACAGGACTGAAGGAACACAGCAGAGCATGGCCGGCCACTTTTGGGGGCCGGCCGGCCAGTTTTTTGTAGGTGAGGAGAGAAATGTGGCCGGTCATCTAGACAAGGTGGCCAGCCGGCCACTTATCCTGGCAACCATCAATTTTTCGACACGTGTCCCCCTGAATAGTGTTTTCTTCTCTTTAAAAGCTCCAACTTCGGGACTTATTCATTTCATCACTCTTTTGCACAAAACATGGAGGCATTTCTCGCAGAAAATCTCACATCTTGGATCTCTTCTTTGGATGGCGCGGAAAAGTTGAACTTCTGGGGTTTTGGCTTGAATGCACTATTCACGCTGAGTCGTACTCCACTGCACCTTCCTTTTCTCCATGCCGCAGCGAGGTTCTGGAACCCAGTGACGCATGTTTTTAGCTTTGGCGGGCAAGAGGTATGTCCAACTTTTGAAGATTTTCAAGTTTTGATGGAGTCCGAATGTTCGGAAGAGATCTTGCCTCAGTTCCGCTTTGGCCACGCCCAAGCTTTAGGGCGGATGTGTGGACTTGCCGCGCATGATGCTCGATCTCTGATTTGTAATGGGGAACTAGATATCCTTGGTTTGATCCATCGCTTTTCTGGTGCTGGTGACCGCGGTGACCATCATTGGCAAGGTTTCCATCAACATGCGCTTTGCTTGTGCATGCTATCTCACTTCCTGCTTGCCCCGGGCCTGGGTGGACCCAGTATCCGTTTGATTGAAGTTGCTCAGGGCTTGAAGGAAGGGAAGAGCTGTATTGCTATGGCATTGGCTGAAACACTGATGGGCTTGGACGCTTTCCAACGTTAGGAGACGACCAGATTTGTGGGGAGTCCACTACTGCTGTAGGTAATGTTTCCCACCCAATCTCACATATGTATTTGCTCACATCACTCGGCCCTCAGGCTCGATTTTTCTCACAAAACCCTTATCTCACTGTTTTCTCATCGCACATCTCTTTATTCTTTGTTCTCTCATTTTTCATCCCTCCCCAGGTATGGTTGATGGATAAACTGCAGGTTGTGGACTCTTGCCCTGCCTACTCAGCCCGCGGCTACTTCTTTCGGCAACGCCTGGTTGATGCGCTTGATGAGGGATGGTGGTTCGACTGGATGTGCAATTTGTCTGCTGACCGCATTGCTTGGCGCTGCCCTTGGCTCAATCTTCCGGCAACGAGCTATGGCATGTCCCAGCAGACTGGGGTCCAGCTGATTGGTTTGACTCACTGTGTGTTCTATTTTCCATTCCGGTTCCAGCGCCAGTTTGGCCATGATCAAACTTGCCCGCCAGAGGGGATTGAATACCCAGTTGCTTTTCCGGTCCGAGGCGCACAGCTTGCCCGATATACCACAACATGGAGGACTAGAGAGCTCCTGGCCCCTGCTCCTACTTTCAGTTACACTTTATCTGACGAGTGTTGGGATTGGCTTAATGAAGAGGCACAGATTGGGCCTAGCTTGGCGTCAGAGGCTTCGACTAGCTCCAGGAGGGGGCGCAGGGACACCTGACTTAACCATGCCCCGGATTTATTACTTTATTAGTACTTTCAAGTTTTCTTTATGAGCGTAATAAAAAACGACTCCAATTGTATGCAAGAGCAAGAGAACTCTGTTTTGAAATTAATGAAATTGAAGGTTGTGGTACTGAAAATTTTTCGCTTTGGTCCAAAAATGGTCTTAGTTGTAAAAGATTAATTTGAACAAAGTCAACTTTTATTAAAACTTTTCAAAACTATTTTCGATATGGATCAGAACCGGACACGCCTGAGATCTGTCACTGAGATGCACAACCCCGGATCCTAGCAACTGGAAAGTTGCCCCTAGTCTGAATAGTACTGCGGCACTGTGTGGCAACGGAAAGTTGCCCCTAGTCTGAATAGCATTGCGGCACTGTGTGGCAACGAAAAGTTGCCCCTAGTCTGAATAGCACTGTACCGGAGATTGCGATGAATGCTGATGGAAAAAGATGACTGAGATGATCAAAATGGACAAAGTTGATCGGGGAAAAGTTTATGGCTGAACTTCAGGGTGAAGTTGCCTACGTATCCCAAAGATGGGAATCAAGCCTTACGTAGTTCAGGCCTAGGTTCGCTCGGGTATTTTTACTCTCCTTTTGTGCTCTAACTTTTGCCAAGGCCGCCCTTTGCGGGTTTTCAACCTTGCGAGCTCAATTTTTATGATTTCAAATTTTCTGTGCTCTGAGTTTTTTCTAGGTCGCCCTTTCAGGTTTTCGGCCTAGCGAGCCTCTCAAGGGTAATATTTCTTCAACTTGTCCATATTGATCGGTTGTGAGAACTCCAAGCCATCTAGATCCATCAAGACCACAGCTCCACCTGACCAGATTGACTTGATGATGTAGGGACCAGTCCAATTGGGTCTAAACTTGCCCCTTGGGTCGTGGATGGGAGCTCGGTTGTCCTTGAGCACCAAATCTCCTTCTTTTAAATTCCTGGACTTAACCTTCTTGTTGAAAGCCCGGGCAATTCTGCGCTGATAACCTTGGACATGGTACAGTGCTTTCAGCCTTCTTTCATCGAAGAGCATGAGTTCCTCAAATCTGCTCTGCTGCCAATCCGCTTCGGCTATCTGACACTCAGCCAATACTCGTAATGACGGGACCTCAATCTCAATAGGTAGGACGGCCTCCATCCCATAAACCAATGAGTACGGAGTCGCCCCAGTAGAAGTTCTGATTGAAGTCCAGTAGCCCCATAAAGCGAACGGCAGCTTATCTGGCCAGTCCCGGTAGGTTTCCACCATCTTCTGCAGTACGTGCTTGATATTCTTGTTGGCGGCCTCAACCGCTCCATTGGTTTGCGGCCGATAAGTAGATGACTTATGAAAAGCCACATTGTATTTCTCCAACAAGTCAATCACCTCTTTCTTGAAGTGGGAACCATTGTCTGAAATTATTTCGTTTGGGACCCCGTAGCGACAGATGATGTTGTTTCTGATAAATTTTACAACGTGCGAAGCCTTCAACACCGCATAAGATTGGGCCTCAACCCACTTTGTGAAATAATCTATCGCTACCAAGATGAACTCATGCCCATTCGACCCCTTCGGCGTGACAGCTCTGATTACATCAATTCCCCAGACTGAAAACGGCCATGGCGAAGTCATGTTGTACAGCTTAGACGGCGGAATGTTCATGCGATTTGCATGAATTTGACATTTGTGGCATCGCCTGATAAAACCAATACAATCCTCCTCCATGGTGGACCAGTAATAACCCTATCTAAGGATCTTCTGCGCCAACATTACCCCATTCATGTGCGCACCACACTCTCCCCCGTGGATGGCTTCCATCAGACGCTTTGACTCTTCGGCATCAACGCAAAGTTTATGCATTCCCAGATGACCCCTTTTATACAGTCTACCCCCGCAGATGATGAACTGAATGGCCATTCTCCTGATTGCCCTTTTGTCTTTGGCATTTACCCCTGGCGGGTATGCTTCTTTCTCTAAGAAGTTCCAGATGTCATAATACCAGGGGTTTTCGTCCTAAACTTCATCTATAGCGGCAATCGACTCGTAGGCAGGTGCAAATTTCTAGTCGATGATGACTGGACGCATTCGGACTCCACACGGGATGTCTATCATAGAAGATAGAGTTGCTAAAGAATCTGTGAACCTGTTGTTCTCTCTTAGTAGATGAGTAAAACTTAGCTTCTCAAACCGAGGAATCAACAAGTCCAAGGTTTGGTGATACATCATCATCTTTTCCTCTTTTACTTTCCAGTCTCCTTTAGCTTGAGACACAACAAGGTTCGAGTCCCCAATGACGCCCAACCGTCTTGCCCCTAGTTCCAGGGCTGCTTCTAGACCAGCAATGCACGCCTCATATTCTGCTTCGTTGTTCGAGACTTTGAATCGGAGTTTGAAGGCTAGAGGGATACGGGAATTATCGGGTGCTATCAGCAACACTCCTATCCCATACCCGTATTGATTTGACGCTCCGTCAAAGTACATCGTCCAAGTTTCGTCGTCGATGTATAAAATGGCTTCATCTGGGAATAAATACTCGACTGCTTCACCCCCTTCCACTGGATGGTCGGCTAAAAATTCTGCCACTGCTCTGCCTTCGACCGACTTGCGTGTTACATACTTTAGATCAAATTCGGAGAGCAACAGCAACCAACGAGCTAGCCTACCTGTAAGTGTTGGTTTCTCGAAAAGATATTTGATGGGATCAAGTCGTGAAACCAACATTACAGAGTGAGCTAACAGGTAGTGCCGCAACTTCCTGGTAGCCCATACCAAAGCTAAGCAAGCCTTTTCCAATGAAGTGTAGCGGGTTTCGTACTCCAGCATCTTCTTGCTGAGATAGTAGATGGCTCTCTCTGTCTAGTCTTCTGATTCTTGTGCAAGCATGCAGCCCATTGTAGTTTCAGTTACTGACAGATACAAAATCAACGGTTTCCCTGGTTCTGGCGGTGACAACACGGGCGAGTTCTGTAAATATTCTTTAATCTGTTCAAATGCAGCTTGACATCGGCCGTCCCATTGGAACTTCTTTCCTTTCTTGAGGAGGCCGAAAAGTGGTTCACAAGTCAAGGTTAATTTTGAGATAAACCGTCTTATGAATTGCACTTTACCCAGAAAGCCTCGCACCTCCTTTTCAGTTCTTGGTGGTGGCATTTCTAAGATGGCCTTGATTTTGGAAGGGTCGACCTCGATGCCCCTTTGTGTAATCAGAAACCCTAGCATTTTTCCCGCTGTAACACCGAATGTATATTTCTGAGGGTTCAGCCGCAATCGGAATTCCCTGATCCTTTGAAAAAACTTGTGCAAGGCGGTGTAGTGGCCCTCTCTTTCTTTGGATTTGACAATCATGTCGTCCACGTACACCTCAACCTCTTTGTGGATCATGTCGTGTAATATCGTGGTCGCGGCCCGTTGATAAGTAGCTCCAGCGTTCTTCAACCCAAATGGCATGACTCTATAGCAGTATGTCCCCCACCGGGTGGTGAATGCAGTCTTCTCCCGGTCTTCTGGCGTCATCACTATCTGGTTGTAACCTGAGAAGCCATCCATGAATGAAAGCAAAGCATGCCCCGCTGTGAAATCCACCAACTCATCGATGTGCGGTAGGGGAAAGTCGTCCTTCGGACTAGCTCTGTTCAAATCTCTGAAATCCACACATACCCGGATCCTGCCATCTTTCTTCGACACCGGAACAATGTTGGCCAACCAAGTCGAGTATTCTGATACCAGCAGGAAGCCTGCGTCGATTTGCTTGGTGACCTCTTCCTTAATCTTGAGAGCCCAGTCCAGGCGGATCCTTCTGAGTTTCTGTTTGACAAGTCGGGCCTCGGGGTCAAGGGGGATCCGATGCTGTACAATCTCAGGATCGATTCCAGACATGTCTTCGTAGGACCACGCGAAAACATCTTTGAAATCTTTTAATAAAGCGACTAAGCGCTCGCGTTCCTCCGAAAACAACGTGGACCCGATCTGGACAAGCCGCAGGTCCTCCTCAGTACCAATGTTCACGGTAGTGATTTCATCCATTAAAGGTTTGACAAATCTCTCTTGCTCTTGCTCAATTAAACGTTGCAAAACCAGAGAAACTTCGTCCTCGTCGTTTTCGTCAAAGTTTTGAAAGTCTGAATTATTGCAATAAATCAAGGGCACAGAAAATTACTCAGAAACCACAGTTACTTGATTCTCATTAAGTTCATCCAAATCGTCCGATTCATTTACAACAGACTCAAATGAAAAGGAAAAAGACGACCTAGACAGGACTGTGGTATCCGGGTTATCATCCCCAGGAGTACCGGACTCAGACTCAGTCGAGCTGGAACCTAATTCCGACTCGCAAGACTCAGTGGATTCAGATTCCGGCTCACTACCTGACCCGGTGCTTGGGGGATAACTTCGCGGTTTCCATGATTGTATCCCTCTTATAACTATTATTTTTTTGAGAAAATTGGTGATAAATTCAATTTAGAGGGTGTCTAAGTTAGGTCCAAGGTATTTTTTTTATTGGTGAGAGATCCACCGTTTGTGAGATAATTTGATGTGAGGTCCTTTTACTTGTTTTAAAGGACATTTTATTTCCAATTTTACCCCTTAATATATCTATTAACTTTTTTCTATTTGTTGAGTTTTTTTGACTATCTGTTCAAATTATTTTCTATTTGTTCACAATTTTTTGTCTATCTGTTCAAATTATTTACCTATCTATTCAAATTTGTTCCCTATCTATTTAAATTTTTATCAATCTATTCAAATTATTTCCCTATTTATTTAAATTTTTCCCTACTGGTTTAAATTTATATCTATCTGTTTAATTTTTTTACCTATCTATTCAATTTTTTTTTATCTATCCGTTAAAATTTAGATTTGTTTGATTTTTAATTTTATCTATTCAAACTATTTTTTTATCTGTACAATGTTCACAACTAAGTTTATTTGTCCATATTTCTGATTCAATGAAGCTAAACAAAAGAACTATCTATCTATTTAATTTTGTATTTGTCTATCAAACCAAACATGCGTCTCATCTTTCTTTCTCTCTCTCTCTCTCTCTATACACTTGTGTTTCCCATTTTCTCTTCTCTATAATCCCATGATCTCTAGAAATAGATCCAAACAAAATAAAAATAAAATAAAATGGGAGATGGATGAGTCATGAGAGCATAAAAATTATATCTAAAGTTAAACAAAATTAAATCAGAAATTACTTCAAATTGAAAAAAAAAAAAAAAAAAATGGGAGACGGAGGAGTCATGAGAGTAGATCTAGCCTCTATAAGATCAAATCAAAAATTTCAATTTGAGCAATCAACCACATCGTATATATATATACATATATGTATATATTATGGTGCAATTCAACAAATCAATATATATATATATAATGATATGTCCAGCAAATCCAAATAACTAAATAACCAAATATAAATTTCAAAATCAATGACATATTAGTGATGATGCTTACAGTGAATGCCTATATACATATATATGTAATGGTGTGGGCACCGAGAAGAGGATTACCTAGAACGACAAATAGAGTACATCCAAGCCCATCTCAGATGGGTCGAATGAAACCAAACCCATCAAACGTTGGGCCATTGCCAAATATACACAACAATATAAAGAGTATGTCAAGTAAAGGGTACCTGAGCCATAAGGTTGAGCCAAGTGTATCGGGAAAGCCGGCTCAACCAGGTCAGGTGAATCTGGATTGTCCTTTCTTTTAATAAATGTATGGTAAAAAGATGGGTCCTAATAGAGTAATGATGAAGGGCTAAGCTACATAGAGAAAATATCAAGCATAATAACTATATAAAAGGAGGAGTGAAGTCCAAGAAGGAGATATGTTCAAAAAATCTTGTACTCTAAGAAACTAAAAACACTAATCTTTCTATAGAGGCTAACTTACTCATCGGAGTGCTAATTTTAGTATCACCGACTAGAGTTTTATTTCTATTTTAGTTGGCATATTCTAGAATCGAAGGAGTATTCCAAAACCATTTCTCCACAATTGGCACTGTCTGTGGAAACACTCAAAATCATCCATGGCAAACCCAAACCAAGATCCTCTAGTTACCGGAGTTGATAATACTATAGCAAGAGTAATTTTAGGCCCAGAAGCAACCCTTGAAGGAGGTCTCTGTATTTTGCCCAGGTAACCTCATTTCAACCTTCAACGTCCATGGAGGATGCCATGCAAACGTTGATGAGTCAAATGTGACGTATATCAATTCTGGTTTAGACCTGACCCATTTGATGTCTTGGATATGGGTTTCATTGTCTTTTATAGTTATCCATGTCTTGTTTTCCCTTATCTCTCTTTGAGTTTGGCTTTTGAGATGTGCTATTTACGTTTGGAACAAGTTGGTAGCTTGTTTTCTTTCAAATTGTTGATGTCCAGAATTTTGTTCCTTCGCTCGAGTGACACTTCCTGTGCTTGAGCGGTCTTTGTGAACCTTCAGTACTTTTGCAGGTCTGTAAAACTACTAGGAGTTTGCATTCTTCGCTTGAGCAAAGCTTTTGGCACTCGAGCGACAGTCTTTTGTCTATAAAACTATTGGGAGTTTGTATTCTGCGCTTGAGTGGTGAAACTTATTGTGTTTGGTCGCTCGAGCGACACATCTTACGCTCAAGCGAACTGTGCGTATATCAGAGCAAAGTTGAATTTCGGTATCTTTAAGTTTCCATCCCCCCTTCAATCATCTTCTAAGCTTGAGATAGGGATATCTCCACTCTTTTTTATAAGTTTTAACTTAGTTATTTGTTATTTGTTATTTCTAAACAATATTGAGATTTTTGGAAGATTTGGAACAATCTAGGGTTTTGGGTAAAAATCAAAAGAGGGGCTTTTCAAATGGATCCTTGAAAATGATTTTGATATGGATGATAATGTTAAGTTGGGAATAAATTGTTGATTTTGAATGTTGGGATTGATTTTTGGGGAAAGAAAAATAGGATTTTGCCCTAAATGCCTCAAATGTTGATTTTATATAAATTATGAGATTGATATTGGAATTGTGAAATTGTGAAATTGGATTTATGTTGATGAGGATGGTGGAGTTAGATATGTATTATCACTCATCTCTTGAAAATTTGAAGAGTTTATCTTTATTGATAATTGTTTATCTGTTTCAAAATATCTATTTTGGGCTGTCCGTGGAGGATAACTATGAGTGTTATAGAAATTGCATGTGAATTAGGAGAATTGAAACTATTTTTCTTATTCATTTGCATTGAGCATTATCTTACACTTATACATTGGAAATGTTACTATTTTAGAAAATGTGTGAATATGGGAAAAGAGTTGTTGTTGCATCAAATAAGTTGGCCTGTGTGTCCCGGGTGAAAGTCTTGAAAACTATGCGTATACATGGGTGCCGATCCCGCGGATAAAATTTTCATGAAATGGCAATAGTGGTGGATGTATAGCCTACATTTACATGGGTCTAGGTTTACGGTTTCCTCTGAACGAAATTTCCAAGAAAAGTTGTATTGTTTTGAAATTCCCAAAGTGTGATTCACTGCCCTATTTTCTATTGTAAATGAATGATTTATGAACCATGATATTAACTTGGCATTGCATGGTTTTGAAAAGAGACGTAAAATGTTTTGGCACAAGCATTGTATATGCATTCACCTTATAGCTTTGTTAAGATTTATATACTGTGTTGGATTATTTTTACTGGGCTTTGGCTCATCCTATGTGGGAAAACATTTCAAGTGTGGATGATATGCCTCTGCCAAGGCAATATCTTGGGAGGACTTAGAGCGAGAGCTTCTTTTGTGTATTTACTGTATTTACATTTGTACAAGCCAAGGGCTTTTACTGTATTGGACTTAAGTCTACTTTTGTTGTAACCAAGTAT
Source organism: Camellia oleifera (assembly GCA_022316695.1). Lineage (NCBI taxonomy): Eukaryota > Viridiplantae > Streptophyta > Magnoliopsida > Ericales > Theaceae > Camellia > Camellia oleifera. The sequence continues at coordinate 78,534,739 of CM039313.1, forward strand.
CGTCTTGGAAAGATGTAAGCCTTTAGGGCATCTCTGATTTGTCTAACTTTTATCTTATCTTTCTATTATATCACTTTTTGTAAAGCTTAATTGTAAATCAATGAAAGATAACTACTTTATCATTGTGAGCACTTTTTGATGTTGAGTATGGTTGTAATAATTATTTCGGGGCCGTTACAACTTGGTATCAAAGCGCACCAGGTTTAAATACTTTAAGTATGTAGGAAGTGGTATCCCTGCCGCAGCCTTTTCATCTCCAATGATGGAAACCGCGAAGTTATCCCCCAAGCACTTATGGTCGATCAAGGGATCAGAAAGTAGACATGCCAGTGCTACCCCCATTTCAAATTCTGTGCCCTTAGGATCCACTACTTTACACTGCTCAACCTCAGCTGATGGGTCTGTCTGCTCTGTGGCAACGTCATCCCCGAATAGTTGCAGGTCGAAGAAGATCTCGAAACCTGGCACGCGCTTCTTCTCCGCGTTTAGCCATGGCTCTGGGAAGCTGCAAAATGGAAAGTCCTCTCCCTCCCGGACGAAACGTCCGTTCAGGGTACCCTGAATGGGCCTATGCATTAACTCAAAAGGCTTCCCAGCCTGCTTTGCTCTGGCTCTTCCGGCCATTTCTTTTCCCTTCCTCACCCAGTCCTCTTTGGTGGGCAGATAACCCAAGCCAAAGGTATGAGGGTTGTGTGGCACTTCGGCCAATGCTGCAACGCCTTTCCGGCCGCTCCTTCCAAATCCCATCTCGGGGATATGTTGTAGCTTGTTCATGAGGTAGATAGACTGAGCACTAACATACACTCCCTCATTCACAGCCATAATATTCTGCACCGTCCGGGCCTCAGCCAAAGTGAACCCTGATAAGAAGACATCCTCTATGCCGTGCTCGATTTCCAAGATAGGTGTGGACACTTCTGGCGGCGGATGGATTGATGAATTCCTGAAGACGATAGCCATCCCCTTCCCGTGAGGGTACTTCAACATCTAATGTAGAGTGGAAGAGACTGCCTTTACTTGGTGCAACCACGGCCGCCCCAAGAGTAGATTGAAGGTTGCGGGAACGTCCAAGACATGGAATTCAATGTTGTGTTGTCTCGGACCAACCTGAGTCTGAATTTTGACAGTCCCCATCACTTCCCTGCTGGTAATATCATACGCCCTGATCACCTGAGTAGTCGGCGCGAAGTCTGCGGGCTTCAACCCGATTGCATATGCTGTTCTGGCTGGGCAGACATTTATGGCGGACCCGGTATCAACGAGTACCATCGGTATCCACTTGTCTCTACATTCCATGGAAACATAGAGAGGTTCGTTATGATTTGTGCCCTCAGACGGTAGTTCTTTGTCTGAAAAGGTTAACGCCAGGGAACCTCCTCCCAGAAAGACCAGCCCAACCAGCTGCTCTGGTGTAGTATCTATAGAGAGTTTGGCCTTGTCCATAGCAAATAAGACAGCCTGTCTGTGTACTCGCGACGCCATAAGCATTCCCTAGATGGAGATGTCTACTTGTATCTTCTTCAATTGCTTGAGCACAGCTTCTTCTTCAATCTGTTTCTCAGCTTCTTCTTCAATCTGTTTCTCAGCTTCTTTGTCTTTCCCAGATGCCTCAGGTTGGTCTAAGTGCTGGGGCTTGAAGTACCGCCCACTTCTTGTCATATGAGCGACCTCGTCAATATACCAAGTATCATCTGGTTGATTACTTCCCCAATCCTCATTTGTGTGGGCAAGACATAAGTCATCGTCTTCCCACCACATTCTGTCGGCAGCCGACAGACACCTGTTCGGCTCCGGTATGCTCGTACCCGCAGCACCTTCAGTCCTCATGCCCGCAGTATTTTCTATTCCCGTGCACACAGCACTCTCGACCCCCACATGGGCCTTAGCTTTCCTGATTTTCTCGGAATCCTCAAATCTTTGTTGTTCCAACTGCGTCAGTACAGCTGGTGGTTCACTACTCCCTGCATTTACAATCCCCAAGTTTTGAGCGAAATTCTTAGTGCCGGCGCTCTCCGGTGGTGGATTCTGACTCTCGGCCCTTCCGGCCACCATTGATACTCTCGCCCCCGCTGGGCCCTGTTCCGGTCGATATTCCACTATGTCTGGTTGATCATCTAACCATCCGGTAACTTCTGCCAACTCCTCATATTCGAACCAGTTGATTGCTACATCCCCTAATTCTTGGTCACTAAAGAACTGGAGGTTGGCAAGGTCCTCTCCCACAGCTGTTAGATCATCCGTTCCCCGTTTAAAACTGTCCCCCTGTATTACACATAATTCTGCTCTTTTTGGCGGCCCCACACTCAGCTCAGACCGGCCCACTGACTGGATGTATTCACTTGGATCATAGACTCCTTTAGCGAGATTCCCAGACTGTTCAATCTCAGGCTCAGCAACCCCACTTTCCTCTGGAATCTGCCCTGTCCCATCTTCGGTGGTCACCACCACTGGCTTAGATCGGGTTGTGGAGATGTCCATCATGCACAAGTCAGTGCAGACAGGAAGGATCACCTCTGGCTTAGGTAGGTGGGATGGGGTGATATAGATACTGGGATCGTAAGACACGACCCCAGTTTGGATGAAGTTGATTTTGTTAGGATGAGGGGCTTGGTTATGTGGTGGGAGAGGATTTGTCGTGACATTGGGTTTTTCGGGAGACGCGATCACCTGTTTGTCAATAAGATCCTGGATCTCATGACGCAATCTGAAACAACAGTCGGTGTCATGACCGTGTTGTTGGTGATATGTGCAGTATTTTGCCAGGTCGTGAAAGGGAGGGAGTGGATTTGGTAGTGGCCTCGGCTCTAGGGGCGTCAAATGCTTCTTTCTGATTAATACCCCCAGAGCTTTGGACAGGGGCATATATAGGGGTGTGAAGGTTCTTTGGCCTCTGGGTTGATATTTGGTGTTTTGGGTATTGCCTCCAGATGCGCCAGAGAAAGGCGTGGCTGTCATGGGTCTTGGGAAAGGGGGAGTGGTGGTGACCATGCTCACCTCTAAAGCTCGTGCAGTTGCAGCGCCACTCGGGCCTGCGTTATTGTTACGGTTGAAAGTCCTTCTGAGTTGCTCCTTATCCTGGTCGATCAGACCTTGTTTTATGGCATCCTCGATCTGTACCCCCATCTCGTGTAAATCTGAGAATGTGGGAATGGGGAGTACGATCATCTTCTGCATCAATTTCGGTTGGAGATTGCGCACAATCATCCTGATTTGATCTTTGTCTGTAGGCCTTAAAGTCATCATCGATGCTTTTGCCCTCCAACGAGTTATGAAGTCTAAGAAAGTCTCCTTGGGTTCTTGCCTCGTCGTTTCAAGATCACGAGTTGTAATCTCGATCTGTGTATTATACGAGTACTGTGCGACAAAGGCCTCAGCCATCTCATCCCAACTTCTTTTGACCTCGTCTTCCAACTTCGCGTACCAGATGGCGGCCACACCCGACAAAGTTTGGCCGAACAAAGAAAGCTTTTGTGGTCGGGTTAGGCCCTTTGGCCGCAAGATGTCTGAGAATAGCCGAAGATGAACCATGGGGTCTTCGGACCCGTCAAAGCGGTCAATTTGTGGCATCTTGAACCTATCGGGCAATGTCACGGCCACGTCGGTGTATCCGTCCTCGATGTCCGGAATGGCCTTTACCCCTTGTGATTTCTTGAAAAGCTTATCAAGCTTGCTCAGTTTTAGGGCCGTATGGTCTAGTTCGAACTCAAAGGGAGAGTCCGGGTGATTGGGTGTATGAGTCTTGGACAGTTGAGGCAGAAGCGGGGGCAGAGCTAGCCCCGTTGGAAGGTTTGTGTCCTCTTGGATATTCTGGACATTTGGCACGGTATTCTGGGTGTTTGGCAGAGCATTCTGAACAGTAGGTGCCTGCTCGGGTAATGGGGGCCCTGGTGGAGGAGGAACCTAATATGAAGCAGATGCCGCATTCTGTTGTTGCAGTCTAGTGATTAACTCGGCCTGCTGGGCCATGATCGCGGCCTGTTGTTTGGAGAATTCCGCTTGACGGGCAGCATCCTTCTGCATCTGTCTCATGCTCTCCTACATTTGGCGCATTAGGGCTTCCACCCCTGACGTATTTTGCTGATCCATCTGACTGGCCGGTAGATCTATTTCTATAGCAACAATTAGGATCTCAGTCCTACTGTCCTCTGATGGAGTAACCCACTGTTCTGGCAACCTCTGTTCCGACACACTGCGCTTCCTTGGCTTTCTCCTGACGACGGGGGGTAAAGAATAGAACACTGGATGTCCGTCAACCAGATCCTCAGATCGATTGAGTCGGCAACCTCGTGTCCAAAGTGCTTGGGGAATATCTACTGCGTTGGAAGCAATAGTGCTACAACTGCCCTAGCAAAAGATAAATAAAGCGAAAAGGAAAATAAATAACCAGATAGATGAAGAGCATGACAGCTTAAAATAAATACACAACACACAGTCGGGCATACAACACACGTTTGATAAGCTGAAAATAAACTGCCCTCAAATACTGATCACTATCCCTGAATCACTGTTCCCCAAAGACTGAACCTGATACCCGCAGATAACCGATTCTCAAATACTGACTGATGCCCGCAGGCCTAATGCCCAAACTTGCGAACTGATACATGCATTCCTGTAGAGACGCACTCTAAAGCACATAACAGATAAGTGAGAGTCAAAACACCCCTATGTGGGGGTAGGGTTTCCCTGTCCTATTTTGTCAGGAACTAGGGTTTCACTACGCACGTAGCGGTTTCAAACAACCTATATCGGGTAAGCAACCTGTCCTACTTTGGAAAGGTCACTATGGATCCGAATATGCACTAGGTCGAATGGTCAAAAAGGGTGCCCCGGTAAAACCGGGGTTTGTGTTCCCATACTGGCAGAGCCCGTAACCGGTCAGCCTTATGGTCATGCCTTGACAAGACAAGCCTCCAGCAAACCGTTCAGGAATAGCAGATGGCAAACACGGTGTCCTAGGCGCACCAATGCAAATGCAATGCAAAGAAACACACAAGCGCAGTCAAAACCAGATATCATGAGTTCGAGTCAAGTTCTCTAAATCCCCAGCAGAGTCGCCAGAAATTGTAACAAGCCCGCGGGGGGACCTCGCTACAGCTCGGACTCGATTGTTGTCACGGTTCTTAATCTTGAACCAAAGAGTCCAAATCCGGCAAATTGTTTTGAGAAAACAGATTTTTAGAAAAGAAGTGTCAAACATGGACTGCTTTGCCAGATACAGAGTCACCACCTAAATATTTTATTTTTGGGAAATTTAGGAAACCCTAACTCGTTGCCTAAGGCCACGTGTCCGTCATCACCAAAGTTGCCTCGGCTCGGGAACTTGGGTACGATTGGGAAAGGTCACTTCGTGAGCACCCCCGCTCGCCCGGTCAAAGACCAGCCTCTACTAACCATGATATCTAATTTTGAAAACATTGTGCGTTCTTATTCCGGTTATTAGCCTAGATTTACTATGTGATGCGCACAACATACAAGTATAGACCGAGTCGCCTAAATTGGAACAAAACATTTCATGTTTGTTTGTTTGAAAAATGGTTTGATGGTGCTACCCGCAGGTAGGCTTAAAATGCAGATTTTTCCACCCTCGGGTGGGCTTAGAAAACAATGGTTTTGCCACTATCTAGTGGGCTTAAAACTCACAGACAATGCATTGTCCCAATTCAAATAACTCAACCTTCACCCACAGGCATTCAGGCAGTTATATCACATAAGCACATAGCCTCATGGTAAGCAAGCTATTCATGGTAGTCACTCACACGCATGCAAGGATGCTAAAGCATAAAAACTCACCGAGTACTCCAAGCCAAAATAGAAACTTCATTAGAAATCATGCATGATCCTAAGTATACAGAAATGCCTAATGCAACACATGCAAAAATGCAAACCATAGCAGGCTCGACTATTCTAAACATGGCATATGAGATGCAACAGCTATCATGTATTCGACTCGGAATTGAAATACAAATGCAGTTAGTATGATGCGCCGAGCTCGGTGCATGCAAGACATATGAATGAATGCAGCCATGCTATCATACTGTATGCTAATTGAAACATGCCCTAATCTAACCATCATAAGCGGGTAAATAAAAGGGAAGAAAGACGTGGGGTTAGAAGACATACATCACACACACGCACACTTATTACAATTCTGCCCTCGCGCAGGGGGTCCGAATAAATAATATACAGTCCCAAATAGTACAGTCCAAATAATATAGTCCAAAATGTGTACAAATTCCTAATTAATTTACAAATTAACTAAGAAAATAATAAACTGGCATGCAAGCCAGGGACTGCCTTGATTCTGATGAATGATGTATGTTTAGGCCGCCTTGCGTGGGAATCCACTGGGATGCCCCAATTAGCCTCTGTTTTGCAATTGTTCTTGGAAAGTGCGCCAAGCCTCGGAAGACTGCTCATTCTTGATTTTGCTGCAACAGAGAGCAGGAAAGGGGCATAGCAATGTATTTTCACACATGTATGCCTGCCTCGATCCTCGTGCCACCAATCACGCATCTCGATGCATGATGGCCGAGGAATCGAATTGCACAACTCGATATGGAATGAATGCACATGAAAACTTAACAAAACCTAACTCCATCATGGGTAATCCGGAGTGTCGGTGATTGGGGAATTGAGACACGTTCCGTCACTCGGAGTACGAAACGCCCCTCGTTTCCCGTGCCTGGGCTAACTCCTATCCCGAACACAATGCAATATGCATGACATGCATGAAATGCAACTAAGATACAACCTAACATGCACAATGTTATGAAATGGCATACACGATGCACGAGGTAACATGGCATACACAATGTACTATTATACAACCTAGCATACACAATGCTATGAAATGGAATGGCATACACAATGTATAATGGACTTACACCAACATGAGTGGACCTCAGCCACACTCACATAGGAGGCCATAAGATGGAAATGAGACACTCGAAATGCGTGCACACGTGCACGCAAATCGAGGACCAAACCTAAGGCACGAATGCCACTCTACCAAGACATGGCGAGGTATGAAACATGATATGCAAACATACAAATTTCAGCACTGAAATGTGACACAAAACAGCCCTGAAACATGGAAACATGGCACCCGATGCACGGAACGAGTCCCGAAACATGAAATTTGGCTCATGGAATGACCTATGGCTATGCAATGCATACATTATTTGAACATGAAGTGTAAATACAAAAGCAAGGAAGCCCCAAAACAAGCATGTTTACAGTTTTAAGAAAGGCCAAAAAAGGAACACAAATGGGGCTAAGCTAGGATACAAAAATGGCCCCGGGAGAGGTAATGAAGCAAGTAGCAGATTCTAGCCCTAACTGGCAAAGGACCCTTCAACAATGTTGAAGAGGGGCCCAAAATATGGCATTTTACAGTTAAGGACCAGACCCAAAACAGTGTACAAGTAGGCCTAAAATGCTATGAAAAATAAGGCCAAAAAGAGGTTTAAACACAAAGTATACAAAGGGTGCCTCAAAAAGCCAAAGACCCTTAATGAAACATGAATAGGGGGTCAAGATAAGTCCATTTTCAGTTCGGACCAAAGTCCAAAAACAGAAGCACAGGGGGCTAATAAATCATGCAAAAAAAAAGGCCGAAAGAGGGGTACAATGGCAAGTGGCACATGGGAGCTCCAAATAGTGATGAGCCCTTCAACAATGTTGAAGAAGGGCTCAAAATAAGAAACTTCACAGTTTACTACATGCCTCAAAACAGATTATACATAGGCCAAAAATAATATGCAAGAAAATGGCATAAAGATAGGTAAAGAAGAAAGTGCCACCAAGAGGCCTCAAACAGTGAGAGGCCCTTAAACAAACATGAAATAGAGCTCAAAAAAATGCTATTTTCAGTTAGGGTCAGAGCTCAAATATGCAAGCAAGTATGGATAAGAAATGATACCAAAATGAGCTAGAAAAGAGGAAAATGTTGCTCACCCTTGAAGACCAATCCTTTGCTGCCTTTTGGACCAAGAAATGCTGCCTCCTAGCCTCTGAGAAGACCCTCCTAGCTGCTAGAATGGAGTGGTGGTGTGGTGCTAGGTGGTGGTGAAGAAATGGTATAAGAACTTGGATGTTTGAAGCTTGGAAGTATAGAGATAGGGGAGCTATGCATACAAGGCTTGAAGGAAAAATTTTCCAACCCTAAAATCAGACCTGGGGTGCTGGTTATATAGGCCAAAGAGGGGGAGAAAAGGGGGGGAAAAGGGAGGGAAATCACTCCAAGTTTCCCTCCAAAAAATGCCCCCCGGATACAGAATCTGGGGGGAAAAAAAGTACATTTCTGTGATGTGCCAGGTGTAAGGAAGCTGGCCGGCTGGTTATTGGACTTGGAGGTGGCCGGCCGGCCCTCCCCATGGCCAGCCGGCCAAGGGTCAAAAGGGCCAATGAATATTAGTGGCCGGCCATGCCATATTAGTGGCCTCCCATGTGTCCTTAACACAGCCCTGTGGTTGAAAATTGGCAACTGTGAACCAGGAGAAAGAACAACCCACTTTTCAAAGGGGTTCAAAAGGGTCAAATGGAATTACTAGCCGGCCACCAAATATTGGTGGCCTCCCAGATGTGTACATCACAAATATGGGGTTTAGAGTGCAAGAAAATGGTCCAAGGGTGGTCAACATTGGCTTTGAAGTGAGAAAAACGGGCGTCGGAGGGCGATGATGGAATATAACTGGTTGCTGGAACAATTACTGCCCTCCCACCCTTCTACGACCTTCCTGGTGATGAAACAGAGGTCCCTGCCAAAAAGGAACCAAAACCGATGCAAAATGAAGGTTCGGGGGTCGAAACACGCAGTCCGAGGCCCCGAAAACCGACTGTTAGGCACCGGGAGTGGTGTTTGACCACGAAGTTGATCTCTCGAACCTCAGTATCCCTCAAAAGGGAGTAAATAAGATGCATGCCAAAAAAATCAGAGCAAACGGAGGTGGTTAGGCGGTCCCGAACCGAGGCGCACGGCCTGACGGCTCCGAAAACCGGGAACCGGGCTCCGAAATGGCCAAAATGGCCTACAACCATGAAATGTAGCCCGCGCCCACCGAGAGATGATCTACTAGACCTCTCCCTCCCTCTGGGAAAAGAAACAGAGAAAACCGAGCCTGGTTCGCAAACCAAGGCAAGGCACAGAAAAGCCCGGAAGTCCGGAGGCAAAGCTCACGGCCAAGACTCTGAAACTTCTGAACGAGCACAATATGCAACATCACTGAGCGCTCAATCGGTGACGTCTAAGTCTTAAGGTCGCTCAAAAATGGGGTGTCTACAAGACCCAATTTATGCTGAAGCACCTGAAGAGGATATTGTAGGGCAACCGAGCAAAGAAATTGGTGAACAACCGAGCGAAGCTCAAACATAACCAAATGACATAATTGAGGCGGTGATAGTCATCCTAGACCTCAAGAAATCTTTAGCCCCATCAAAATACTGGAAGTTGTTCGTTGGAGAGATATGGAAGCTATTTGTCAATCGAGCTTCCAATAGACATAAAGTCGAGCTAGGAGTTGACCTCATTTCGCCATATAGCCTGACTATTGAACAGACAATCAGACTTGGATTCCCAAATTCTAATAACGAAGCTGAGTATGAAGCATTATTAGTCGGTCTGAAATTAGCCCTCCGCATGAAGGCAATCGAATTAATGGTATACAGCAACTCCAAACTTGTGGTGAACCAAGTTTCTAGAGAGCACGAAGCAAAGGATGATAGAATGGCCAAATACCAAGCGTCGATAAGAGAGGAAATTAAGAAATTTAAGAAATTAAGAAATTTGGGAAAGGCACTTACCATTGATTGAGTTTGCTTACAACAATAGTTACCAAGCTAGTATTGGGATGGCACCATTTGAGGCCTTATATGGCCGACCTTGTAGATCACCGGTTTGTTGGGCCGAAGTGGGTGATGCACCGTTACTGGGTCCGAAAATTGTTAGAAAAACAACTGAGAAAGTTTTTCTCATTCAAAAGAGGTTAGCTACGGCCCAAAGCCGACAAAAGAGTTATGCCAATAAGAGAAGACAACCTTTATCTTTTGAAGTTGGTGAACATGTGTTTCTAAAAATCTCACCAAGGCGGGGTTTGATGAGATTTGGTAAGAGTGGTAAATTATCTCCAAGGTTCATTGGGCCTTTTGAGATCTTATGTCACGTCCCAAACCTGCCCCTAAAAGTTTGGGCATGACCTCATCAGAAATAGACACAAAAATTGACATATATAATATATGGGGCCCGGACGGAAGCACCTGATAACACAAAAATCTATGCCATTGAGCTACCACTATTATGCCAGGATCATAACATCACACTAAGTAAAGAATATAATTAAAATTTACACACATAAACCTCAATTATTAGCCCCACAGTTGGCGTATAACAAAAATAATAATGATAGACAACCAAGACATAAACATATACTCTAACAACACTTTACAAAACGCACGGCTTCAGCTAGTGCCTGGACACACCAAAGTTGACAAAAGAGAGACGAGCCTTAAGGGTTAGGACTGGACTCCCGAATGATTACCTACAGAAACAGGCAAAATACAGAATGAGTGAAACCCAGTGAATAATAGTACATAAATGATGTAATGTTCAACTTGAATAATAAAGTATATAACTGCAGAAGCATATGATTAACTACATTCTGTAATTATTTCCACAATAGCCATAGGTCCAGCTTTCTTAACAAATTGGCTTTAAGCCCAGTATGTACAGAACGGCCATAGGCCCAGAAATAATAGAAATAACAGGAATAACAGAAATAGCAGAAATAACAGAACGCATGCGCGTGGGGTAACAGAACGCATAAGCGTGATGACAGGACGCATAAAGCGTGATAACAGAAATAACAGATGTATGGACTCAAGAGGTGGCTCGTACGAATTCTAGAGGTGGCTTCCACCAAAGTGTAGCACTTAGTTCCGTACAGCACTTTGTTCCATACCAGAAAACAATAAGTTTCATTATATCAGAATATAAACGAAACGAACAACATAACAGAATAACCACAGATGTCATCAGAACAGACTAGTCTTATTATCATACGGAGGCACACGGTTTCTTTTTATCATTCACATGAGTTAGCGCAATTAGGTTACATTTAACAGAGTGCTAACAGCAACCATTAATTTCATAGGTACATAAATACTGTAGTTTCATAGTGTACTCACATTTCACTTGTTCATCATGAAATAATGCCACTAACTTGCAGATAACAGAATGTGCATAAACATAAACATTAACGAGGATCAAGAGCGAATATTTCATAGCCTTCATGAAGATAGAACACTTCACCTTCTATTATGGGTTATATGATAACATTAGACCTTAGCATTTATGTCATAGGATCTGAATGATCTCAAGTTCGTGTGTCATATAACAAAATAATCTTGATTCATTAGTGGTAATCCATAATGATCTTAAATTCAACAGATTCCACCATTCAAAGATGAACATGAGTTCCATTTATTCATTTAGAAACGATATAGTTTTCTTACAGCTAACAGAGGGTTCTTATGCATCATAGACAGAACAGAATGATTCCAAAGACATACCGATGTACGCAACCCTTCCAACGTTCACACTGATTTTCAACAGACATAATGCTAGTGTAATCACTTACGAGGAACAGAGCGTTAGTACAATAATCATTAACAGTAAGAAAAATATTCATATGGCGTACTATTACTCACAGTGTTTAGATGCTAGGTCCGTCCCTGTAGCTAACCCTACACAATTCAATTCAACAACATTTAACACAATTCGACATAATCGACATAACCCCACATAATTATCACCATCCAATATAATCCACACTAATTAACATTATTCAACTCAATGCTACCAAATATAATTCCACATAATTCAAATTAAATTGCTAAGGCTCAATTCAATATTCCATAGCCAAGTTTACATCATCCACATCATCAACAAACCTTCCCCCCCCCCCCCCCCCCCTCAATTCCCTTTCTCATTAAGACATGATTCACAATGCTCATAACAAAGTTCATTCGCAAATTCTAAACATAATTCCCAAGTATCACCAAATTCCAATTAAACTTGTATATACATAATTCAATACCTCAATTTCATTATTCTACTTTCAATTTCGGCCAAATCTTTGGTTATCATCTTTAATCAACCTAGGGTTTCAAGAAAATATTGAAATTTCAAGAAATAATCAAACTATTTAACCCAACACTTTTTATTCCAACTTTTCCATTGATTATACACCTAGGACTCATAATCCACCATTTTACCCATCAATTAACTCCCAACATCTTCAAACCATAAAGCCCCAAATCTCATACTACACACTACATGCTCTAAATATGGAAATTTTTGTATTTAGATAATAAAATGTCACAAATCTATCTATGGATGTAAGTATTGAAGAGTATTCAAACCCTTACCTCAATAATCAAGCAAAGGGGTGAGCTTGAGAAGAAGCTTTCACAAATCCAAGTTCTAATCGAGTAAAAACATTGATCCTCCCTTGTTCTCCATCCTTGATGCCAAAAACCATGGTGGATCATGAGCAAAGTAAAGGGATTCAAGGATTTGGGGCTAGGGTTTCGGACATAGGCAAAGAGGAAGGAAGAGGGAAGAAGAAAATATAAAAAATGATCCAAAATCCCGTTTTTAAAGCTGCTGTCCCAAAAACCCCGCTCGAGCGTCCCTATTCCCACTCGAGCGGACCTGCTCTTAGCACAGATTCCAAAACTTCAAACATGCGTAACTCTCTCATCTGGACTCCGTTTTAGGTCGTTCTTGTGTCCACATTGAAGCCCCGGAGATAAGCTTTCCAATGGTTCTAACCTCACATCCAAATTTAAAGTGTGAAAAAAGAAAAGGACAAAAGAGTGACGGCTGGTGGCAGACCAATTATTCTAATTTAAGCTTTTGGTCCAATCTTACTTTACCATCATATTACCACCGCAACCAATGCTCCAAAATAAAATAAGAAAGTTTCAAATACACTAATAAAAAAAAGTCCAAAAACGAACCCATGCCTCAGAAATACAACTCAACCTGGAGACCCGCTCGAGCGCCCCACCTTGCGCTCGAGCGCTCAGACGAACAAAGACGTCCCCTCGAGCGTCCACTTCTACGCTCGAGCGGGAATCTACAACCCTCAAAATCTCGGGCAGCTTGCAAAAATATACTGAGAGCCTCACAAGTCCGCTCGAGCGAAGGGAAAAATTTCTGGGTCGTCACATCCTTCCCTCCTAAAAAAAATTTCGTCCTCGAAATTGGAGAAAACCAAATAGAAGACAGTTCAACCATAAACAGAAATACACCCTGTAATGTTACAAAACTAGATCTGCACTTCGGTTAGAAAAGGATCACAAATACTTTCAATCACATACACGCATCAGAACTTCAACGGGCAAGGAGCAACACTAACCATTTATAATCCCAAAGTCCATAACAACTTCTCAATTAACAACAAATTTTCAGTTACACTTCACCTAACGGCACCACCAATTCTTTATTCCACCTGACATTTAAAAAAAAAACAGTGAAGACCATCATACAATTACTCTTTAAAGACAATCATATAGAGGAGTTCCTACTTAACTTCAAGAGAAGTCAATCAAACATACTTTAAGCTTTAGGATCTCTACAACCTTTTCACTTTCTCATTTGCTCCCTAGAAGATCTATGCACTTCTTTTCAACCTTTATTTCTTTCCTTACGTAAGAAGACTTAGGTATACATATAGATGGTCATATATAAAAGCATATAGGACAAAATTCAATCGTTAAATCATTCCGAAATTGAAATCTCGTAAACATACTTAAGATTACATAAAAATTATGTTGATCACAGATACATAATCAATTCGGATAATTAACCTTTAAGGCTTCCAATTTCTTATTCAATTATTCGAAATAAATTCCCACAGCATGCATTAAGTTCAATCATAATGAAAGTACTCTCCACTAAATCTCTAACTGGGTCAGCCCAGTCGTAATAGGTCATACGCAATTTTAATTCGAGAGTATACGTTCAAACTTATCTTATGATGCAATTTATTGAATCAGATCTTAGAACCTACCAAATAAGGTTCTACCTAAGGGATACCATATCTTCCATTTACGAAAACATATCAAAATCATATCGTTATTTAGAGTTTAAACCACATTCTCTCCTTCTTGACACAATCTGAACGGTGGGAAGAAGGACCCCCATTATAGACACCTAATCATGCTGTCATATGTTCAAATCTAAATAATAAATACAACTATCAAAACAAGGCCAGAAATTGAATTCAAAATTATACTTGACTAATCATTCATAACCGTAAGGTATAACATTTTCCTTTACTAGCACTTTCTCTTGTCACAGCACAGATTAATTTGGCCCAATTAGTTAACATTCATAGAGTTTCCAGTTATTCCTTGATATCATGCAGAACAGTTCACATCATAACCTCCATATAGGTGATGGAGGACAATTTCGCAATATCGAACATTTACATAATTACACATAAATATTTCACAGGAATGATTTCCCAACCTTTCCCAACCTTAAATCAATTAATATACGAAGGCAGGATTTAAATTCTTGCGGTGGCTTATCTATTTAGTTTAACTTCCAATAGGTTTTTTTTTTTTTTTTTTTTACTCTTACAGTAAATTATCAGATCACCAATTATTTAGGTTTGATGTTAAATCAGTTACTGACTGTCTATTATTTTACGAGTACTATATAGACAGACATGTATCACATATGGGATTCCTCAGGTCATACGACTATTGCTTTTAAGAAGTCTCAATCACAGGTTACAGATTCTACTTAAACAGAACAGATTACAGATTACGGAATGCAGATTTCAGGTTATACATTACAGATTATAGAGCGCAGAGTACAGAGTACAAGTTACAAATTGCTTAACTCTTGAGCAAACAGAATTATGGTCACAGACTCCCATAATTCCCTATCAGAAGTCTTCAGTAATTTCCTTAGTTCACAAAATCATATTACCCTCATATCGTCTCAAGGTCAATAACCAATTTCCCCAACATAGTTCACAATGCATAACAGTGCGTTCACAGAAACGTGAGATCCAATAGTGAGTCTGATATTGGTTTACTTTCAGAACAGTATTTGGTCTAGTATTACAATTATTACAGAACAGCCTATTGGCCTAGAATAATCAGAACGGCCTTTCGGCCCAGAATAGCCTTTCGGCCCGTTTAAATCATCAGCCAGAAACAAATTCACATTTTTAAAAGGATCACTATATGCAGAAGTCCTTCTTATGGCCGGTCATACTTAACATAACCTCAATTATTACACAAACACATCTTATCAAAATATTCCAATACAGTAGTTTCTCAGAATTACTGATCTAAACATTGCTACAGCAAGGGAAACATAACAGGCCATAAGATAACACACATATAACATTTCCCTTAATCTTAGACATATCCAATACTTAAAATTTAATCAACTTACTCAAATAAGTGTAAAACAGCACAATTATATCGCCATTATTTCCCACAGATAATGATCAACCGATAACATACATCTTATCTAATCATTTATATATATATTGACTTACCGATCAGTTCAAATTCTTACCACACTTCCGCAGTGCAACATTGTTGACTTAATCCCATCTACATATCTTGCTTTATTCACCAATCTATATAAGAATAACAAAGGCAATAAAAAAAAATATGCAACAGACATAGATTAAAATCATCAGAAATAGCAGATACAACATATACATTTAACGTTGCCATCAATCTACTCTCAGAATGTTATGCATGACGCCTAAGTCATGCTAGACATCCTAAAGCTCAATGGATTCGTGTGTGAGATGGCAACTCGTGCTCTGATACCACTTGTCACGCCCCAAACCTGCCCCTAAAAGTTTGGGCATGACCTCATCAGAAACAGACACAAAAATTGACATATATAATATATGGGGCCTGGACGGAAGCACCTGATAACACAAAAATCTATGCCATTGAGCTACCACTATTATGCCAGGATCATAACATCACACTAAGTAAAGAATATAATTAAAATTTACACACATAAACCTCAATTATTAGCCCCACAACTGGCGTATAACAAAAATAATAACGATAGACAACCAAGACATAAACATATACTCTAACAACACTTTACAAAACGCACGGCTTCAGCTAGTGCCTGGACACACCGAAGTTGACAAAAGAGAGACGAGCCTTAAGGGTTAGGACTGGACTCCCAAATGATTACCTATAGAAACAGGCAAAATATAGAATGAGTGAAACCCAGTGATCAATAGTACATAAATGATGTAATGTTCAACTTGAAAAATAAAGTACATAACTGTAGAAGCATATGATTAACTACATTCTGTAATTATTTCCACAATAGCCATAGGTCCAGCTTTCTTCACAAATTGGGTTTAAGCCCAGTATGTACAGAACGGCCATAGGCCCAAAAATAATAGAAATAACAGGAATAGCAAAAATAACAGAAATAACAGAACGCATGCGCGTGGGGTAACATAACGCATAAGCGTGATGACAGGATGCATAAAACGTGATGACAGGACGCATAAGCGTGATAACAGGACGCATAAGCGTGATGACATGACACATAAAGCATGATAACAGGACACATAAAGCGTGATAACAGAAATAACAGATGTATGGACTCAAGAGGTGGCTCGTACGGATTCTAGAGGTGGCTCCCACCAAAGTGTAGCACTTAGTTCCGTACAGCACTTTGTTCCATACCAGAAAACAATAAGTTTCATTATATCAAAATATAAACGAAACGAACAACATAACAGAATAACCACAGATGTCATCAGAACAGACTAGTCTTATTATCATACGGAGGCACACGGTTTCTTTTTATCATTCACATGAGTTAGCGCAATTAGGTTACATTTAACAGAGTGCTAACAGCAACCATTAATTTCATAGGTACATAAATACTGTAGTTTCATAGTGTACTCACATTTCACTTGTTCATCATGAAATAATGCCACTAACTTGCAAATAACAGAATGTGCATAAACATAAACATTAACGAGGATCAAGAGTAAATATTTCATAGCCTTCATGAAGATAGAACACTTCACCTTCTATTATGGGTTATATGATAACATTAGACCTTAGCATTTATGTCATAGGATCTGAATGATCTCAAGTTCGTGTGTCATATAACAAAATAATCTTGATTCATTAGTGGTAATCCATAATGATCTTAAATTCGACAGATTCCACCATTCAAAGATGAACATGAGTTCCATTTATTCATTTAGAAACGATATAGTTTTCTTACAGCTGACAGAGGGTTCTTATGCATCATAGACAGAACAGAATGATTCCAAAGACATACCGATGTACGCAACCCTTCCAACGTTCACACGGATTTCCAACTGACATAATGCTAGTGTAATCACTTACGAGGAACAGAGCGTTAGTACAATAATCATTAACAGTAAGAAAAATATTCATATGGCATACTATTACTCATAGTGTTTAGATGCTAGGTCCGTCCCTGTAGCTAACCCTAAACAATTCAATTCAACAACATTTAACACAATTCGACATAACCGACATAACCCCACATAATTATCACCATCCAATATAATCCACACTAATTAACATTATTCAACTCAATGCTACCAAATATAATTCCACATAATTCAAATTAAATTGCTAAGGCTCAATTCGATATTCCATAGCCAAGTTTACATCATCCACATCATCAACAAACCTCCCCCCCCCCCAAAATTCCCTTTCTCATTAAGACATGATTCACAATGCTCATAACAAAGTTCATTTGCAAATTCTAAACATAATTCCCAAGTATCACCAAATTCCAATTAAACTTGTATATACATAATTCAATACCTCAATTTCATTATTCTACTTTCAATTTCGGCCAAATCTTTGGTTATCATCTTTAATCAACCTAGGGTTTCAAGAAAATATTGAAATTTCAAGAAATAATCAAACTATTTAACCCAACACTTTTTATTCCAACTTTTCCATTGATTATACACCTAGGACTCATAATCCACCATTTTACCCATCAA
This sequence comes from Camellia oleifera, assembly GCA_022316695.1. NCBI lineage: Eukaryota > Viridiplantae > Streptophyta > Magnoliopsida > Ericales > Theaceae > Camellia > Camellia oleifera. The sequence goes on from CM039313.1 coordinate 78,552,807, forward strand.
TTAACTCCCAACATCTTCAAACCATAAAGCCCCAAATCTCATACTACACACTACATGCTCTAAATATGGAAATTTTTGTATTTAGATAATAAAATGTCACAAATCTATCTATGGATGTAAGTATTGAAGAGTATTCAAACCCTTACCTCAATAATCAAGCAAAGCGGGGAGCTTGAGAAGAAGCCTTCCCAAATCCAAGTTCTAATCGGGTAAAAACATTGATCCTCCCTTGTTCTCCATCCTTGATGCCAAAAACCATGGTGGATCATGAGCAAAGTAAAGGGATTCAAGGATTTGGGGCTAGGGTTTCGGACATAGGCAAAGAGGAAGGAAGAGGGAAGAAGAAAAATATAAAAAATGATCCAAAATCCCGTTTTTAAAGCTGCGGTCCCAAAAACCCCGCTTGAGCGGACCTGCTCTCAGCACAGATTCCAAAACTTCAAACATGCGTAACTCTCTCATCCGGACTCCGTTTTAGGTCGTTCTTGTGTCCAAATTGAAGCCCCGGAGATAAGCTTTCCAATGGTTCTAACCTCACATCCAAATTCAAAGTGTGAAAAAAGAAAAGGACAAAAGAGTGACAGCTGGTCGCAGACAAATTATTCTAATTTAAGCTTTTAGTCCAATCTTACTTTACCATCATATTACCACCGCAACCAATACTCCAAAATAAAATAAGAAAGTTCCAAATACACTAATAAAAAAAAGTCCAAAAACGAACCCATGCCTTAGAAATACAACTCAACCTGGAGACCCGCTCGAGCGCCCCACCTTGCGCTCGAGCGCTCAGACGAACAAAGACGTCCGCTCGAGCGTCCACTTCTACGCTCGAGCGGGAATCTACAACCCTCAAAATCTCGGGCAGCCTGTAAAAATATACTGAGAGCCTCACAAGTCCGCTCGAGCAGCAACTCCTCTGCTCGAGCGGAGGGAAAAATTTCTGGGTCGTCACATCTTAGAGTGAATTAGGGAAGTGGCATACCGGTTAGCTTTACCGCCACAACTTTCGGGAGTTCACAACGTATTTTATGTAGCTATGCTTAGGAAGTATGAACCCGACCCTTCTCATGTGCTTTATTGGGCTGACTTGGAGGTAGATGAGGATGCCTCTTACAAAGAACGACCGGTTCAAATATTAGATACTCGGGAGCCAGTGCTACGAGGCAAAACTATACCGTTGGTAAAGGTGTTGTGGAGACACCACGGGGTTGAAGAAGCGACGTGGGAACGAGAGGCGAAAGTCCGCTCCAAATATCCGGATTTATTTGAAAATGCTTAAGTTGCTTTTCCTTGTAATATTCACTAGTGTTGAGGGAATATATATTTAAAGTTGTTAACCACATGTTGATATATGCGTTGTTCTTTTAAGCATAAGATTGTTTAAAGTAGCCATTACTTTTTGGGAAATTTCATGTTTATGCGTATTTGGGAGGTGGTTGTTAATGAGATAACCATGGTGGAAATGGTGGAATTTGGTTGAAAATTAGTATTGTGATTTGAAAATGAAATAGCGTGGCTTTGATTGCTAGAAACCCCCTTTGTTTGGGTAGTTTGATTTGAAATTTCGGAGACAAAATTCTTTAAGGATGGAAGGTTGTAGCGATCCCGGTTTCGATCTTTCTTTCATGTTTTGCCACTTCGACTGGGCCGGTCGGGGATCGAGCTGCCTGGTTAGCTCGCGGGGGTCCAGAGAGCAGCGCCCCTTGGTGGGTCTAAGGGCAGCGCCCTGGCACGGTCAAGGGGCAGCGCCCCCGAAGCAAAAATACAAAATGCATTCAAAGTTGCTTGTCCGCTTAAGCGGCCGTTTATGCGCTCGAGTGAAGAATGTTTGGTTCCAGAAGTTTGATCTGTCTACAAAAGTACTGGAAAAGTGTATTTGATGCTCGAGCGGGGCTTTCCACGCTCGAGCAGACCATGTTATTTTAGATCACTTTTGTATATATCTCTCCAAAAATCCTTTCCTCTCCCTTCTCTCTACAGTTCTGTACGCCAAATTGGATCAAAATCTTGATTTTTCAAGATCCATTAGAGTTCTGCCATAAGTTGTTCATCAAAGTTTGTTAACTTCTCAAGGGCTTCGTTGTGTGTCGTGAAGATCGAGTTTCGACATTGTTGATTTTGGGGGTTTCATCTCATTTCTTTTTCAAAACTTGAGGTAGGGATTTTCTTAGAGTTATATATATGTTTTTGTAAGATCTATATGATTTTCGAAATCATCTTTCAATAGCTTTGAAAATTGATTGTTGATTCAAGAAGTTGAGCGATTTTGAAAGTGGGTTTGTCTCTTGTTCTTTTAAAATAATCTTATGGGTTTTGATCTTCGTTGATTGAAGAAAATATGATTTTGGAAAGTTTTCTTTCAAAGGATTTGAGTTGTATAGTTTTAGTGAGAAAACCTAAAATATGGTGATTTTTTTAAAAGAGACTGAAAATCCATGAATGGTATTGTTGTATTTATTTTATGTGTCAAAATAAATGGATGTTTAGAAAATTTCTTATTTATATTTATATAAATGATGAATTTTGGGGAATATGAGAATTGTTGTTCATTTTGAAAATTATTGTTCAAAACGTTGAAATAGTCTTGAAATGACTAATTATTGAAGATACTTGAGAAGAGGGAATTGTGTTATTTCTTGGATGATGAATTGGAATAAAAGTATTTATATTCATCTTGTGTTATTGGCATAACAATTCATTTGATTACATTAAACTTTGAAAGTTGATTTGAAAACTTGCATTGAGAAAAGAATGTTGAGAAACAAGTTTTCATGAAATGGTTTTGGGGTAAATACGTTGGTAAGTCTTGATAGGTGATGTAGATGATATTGAATAAGTTGGCTTGAGAGTCCAGGGTGAAAGACTGAAAATCCGCGCGGATAGGTGTCGAGCCTTCCGGTTAATACCAGTAAAAATGATAATTTGATAGTACTTGTATAGTCTACTTGCAGATATCGACCTAGGGAGCACCAGAGTCATATTTACTGCCCTTGAAATAAATTGTTAAGTTTTGAACAATTGAAATTGCATGACATCATCGAGCATGATGGTTTTCAAAAGATGAAAATGTGATTTATCTTCAAAAATGAGCATAGCATGGCATGTGCATTTCATCTCTTGAGACTTGTATAAAATGTATATACTTTGTTAAGGATTTTCTACTGGGCTTTATGCTCACCCTACAGGATTTTTGTGCAGGAAAAGATGCAGTGATACCGCCTAACTAAAGGCGAGGAAATGTGTATTGAGAATACGAGACTCTCATTTTGCTATGACTCTGTGTATAAGCCAAGGGCTATATGTATGTAGGTTTGAATAACCATTTTGTGTAACCAGGCTCAAGCCTTGGAAACTTGTAAACCCTTGGGAGTACTTATTTGTTTATTTACTTGTTGTTCGATTAATGTATTGTTGCATGAAGAACTATTGTATTATGTAATGTAAATTTGGAGATTTATATTCGGTTTTCCTTGAAAGAGCCATGATTGTTGTATTATTGTAGACACCCCATTTTTGACCGCCCTTAAGACTTGGACGCAACTGATGGTTTACATGGTGTAGAAAGGTGTGCAGGGGAAAGATTTAGTTTCTTCGACAAGGAGAGAGTCAAATCTCAACTTCATACCCCTTTTTGGACCAAAACAATCTTGATCAAAAGATTTTAGACCTTAAAACTCTCTCTTTCAAAACCTTTTTGAAAATAGGTTCCTACGATGTCCCGACGCTCGCATTTTGTTAAATATCGCGCCTTTTGATAAACCGAGCAAGGACAGAGTGGAAATGAATGAAAGAGAGATGAAATCTTTGAAATATCTTTCAAAACACCTTGTTTAGGGGTTTGGAGTTGAAGAAAATGGGAAAGAAGAGAAGAGAACTAGTTTGGGAGAAGTTCGGCATGACTCCGCGTAGGACCAAAACTACGCGGCTTCACCAAAAGAGGGATATCTCTTAGCACAGTTGGAGTTTTGATGCAAGGCTGCCACCATTGGAAAGCTTACTTCCGGGGCTTCAATTTGCACATAAGAATGACCTAAAACGGCATCCAGATGAAGGAGTTAGGCTTTCTTCAAGTCGGGAACTAAGGCTGATTTTTTATGCTGGCCTCTATGGAAGTGTGCCAGCCATTAATGGCCAATGCCTGCCCCATGCCGGCCAAAAATGGTAGGGTGCTGGCCAACAAGGATAAGGTGCCGGCCATTGATGCCAGAAAGCAGATTTCAACAGATATTTTATCTCTAGCTGGCACAGCTGTCTTGGCTGAGATATTTTCGACCAAACTTTTTCTTTTTGCTATATATGAGGCCATATATCATATATTCAAGGAGGAGAGAACACTTAGAACTTCTTGAGCAAGTTTTGAGAGCCTCTCTCTCTACACCTCTCTCTCCACATTTCTCTCTATCAAGAACTCTTGAGCATTTGTGCTAGAAGGCTTGCATACAACCATCTTCAACCTATCAACCCTTGAGAAGAGTTGATCACCATTGGCATGAGGTCCCTTGTTCTTGCACCATTGCACTACACCTCTTAGCCTAACACCTCCATCCATCCAAGCATCTTGGAGCTGATTTTCAGAGGTTGAAGAACTCCTTTCTTGGTCCAGAGCTTGCTGTCTTGCTGTGCTACAAGGGTAAGTCCTCATTTCTCCCATTTTTACATTATTTTGCTTCATAACTTAGCCCTATTTGAAAGCATTTCTGGGTTTTGTCATAAACTAAAAATGTCTTATTTTGAGCTCCTCTTGAAGTTTGATTAAGGATACTTTTCTGTTTGAGGTCTCCTACATCCTTGTATGCTTCATCTCTCTTTTAGGGCTTATTTTGCATGATATCTTAGCCTTACTTGCAAGCATTTTTGAGATTTTCCATGAACTAAAAAAAGTCTTATTTTGAGCCCCTCTTGAAGTTTGATTAAGGGCATTTTTCTCTTTGGGGTCATCTTCCTCTTGGCATGCTTCATTTCCTCATGATTAGGGCTATGCATTAGAGCATTCGCATTGGCCTTGGTTTAGCCTCTTAGCCACTGAAATCCAATGGATTTTTAGTGGCTTAGATGTATTTTTGAGAGCTAAAATCATAGGGGGGTGACCCCCTCTCTCCTTGTCTTGTTTGTTGGCCCTTTTGGCCTTCCAAAGGGCCCCCTTACTTGCATGTTGTGAAGTCACTTTTTAGGCCCAATTTGGTGAGTTTCAAGGTCTGCCTTAGCTCTGTCCAAAGCCTCTTTGACATATTTTGTGTCCCTCATGCATGTGTGGAACAATCCTCCTCAAGGCCTTTCAAGAGGACCTTTCATTGCATGCTTCCTTGACCCATTTTAGGGCCTTTTTGGTGAGTTTTAAGGTTGTCATAATTGATTTCCAGAGTTGGCTTTTCCATGTTAAGTGTTCTTGCTGTATGTGTTGAGTAACCCCTTGCATGGCCCTCCAAAGGAGCTCATCATTTTTGCATGCATTGAATGCATTTCAGTAGTTATTTGGGGTTTATTTGACATGCCATGTTACTATTTTGGGCTGGTTTGGTGACCTCTCTTATGCTTCATATACATGCCATGTAAACCATGCTTACTAGCCTATGTCGCATGTTGTTTTAGCCCTTCATGTTAGCACTTTTTGGCCATGCTTGAAACTGATTGTGCATATTTTGGGACTGCCTTGGCTCTGTTTTTGTACTTCATGATCAAATAACGCTTGCTTTGCATGATTATAGTTCAATGCATTTGCCTAGTTTTGAGTTTTGGGGCCTCTTCCATGCATTGGGTGCCATATTTCCATGATTCGGGACCATTGCGCATCATATTTCAGTGCTGGAAATTGCATGTTTGTATGCCATCTTTCATCCCTTGCCATACTTTGGTAGAGTGGCATTTGATGCCTTAGGTTCGGTCCTTGGTATTCGTGCATGTGTGCACGCATTTCGGTTGTCTCATTTTCATCTAATGGCCACTGATGTGAGTGTGGCTGAGGTCCACTCATGTTGGTGTAAGTCCATCGAGCATTGTGTATGCCATTTCATAGCATTACGTATGCTAGGTTGCATGTTAGAGCATTGTGTATGCCATGTTACATCACGCGCATTGTGTATGCCATTTTAGTCCACAGCATTGTGTATGTTAGGTTGCATGTTAGTCGCATTGTGCATGCCATCTCATTTCGCATTACGTTTGGGATAGGAGTTAGCCCGAGCACGAGGAACGAGGGGCGTTTCATACTCCGAGTGATGGAACGTGTCTCAATTCTCGGCCGCCGAAGCTCTTGATGATTCATAATAGAGTTCTAGGCTTTACTTGCTTTATTTGTGCATTCATTTTCATATTGATTTGCATAAGTTGGATCTTTGGCCATCATGCATCGGGATGCATGATTGATGGTCGTGGATCCGACTAGGCCTCTCCCTTGATGTTTTGAGGTGATTTGAGGTGGCATAGTGCATACATGCCCTTGGGAGACCCTCCATTTTCTCTATTTTGTGCTTTGTTGCAGCTTGGTGTCACAGCACACCAGTGGCCGGCAGTGCACCACTAATGGCCGGCAGTGTCTCACCCTTGGCCGGCAGTGCCCTGTTGTTGGCCGGCAGTGCTCCTTTAATGGCCGGCAGGCCACTGGTGAATCCCCCAGCAGTGTTTTGGTAAGTTCCAGCAACAAACATTGGAAGACACCCTGCAAACAGAGCCTCTAAAAAGCAACCGGAAGGTGTTTTGAGGCGAAGAACCGAAGTGAGCATGCATACCTTCCTCTTCTCCAAACAGAGATGGAATAGCATTCATTTACTGCTTACTTGTTAGTTAGTAGTTGTGTAATAATTAGTTGTGGCTAGTTATTAATTCGGTTTTGTAATAATTAATTAGCTCGTGAGTTAGTTGATTAGGCGGCTTGTATTATTTATTCGGACCCTCCGAGGGAGGGCACAATTGTAATAAGTGTGTGTGTGTGTGATGTATGTCTTCCAACCCCACATCTTTCTCCCTTTTATTTACCAGCTTATGATGGTTAGATTAGGGCATGTTTCAATTAGCATACTTATGCTTGCATGTTTGCATTCATTCATCTGTATTGCATGCACCGGGCTCGGCGCATCATACTAACTGCATTGTATTTCAATTCCTAGTTGAATACGTGTTAGCTGTAGCATTATCATATACCATCTTAGAATAGCCGAGCCTATCTTAGTTGCATTTTTGCATGTGTTGCATTAGGCATTTCTGTATAGTTAGGATCATGCATGTTTCTAACATAGCTTCTGTTTTGGCTTGGAGTACTCGGTAAGTATTTATGCTTTAGCATCCTTGCATGTGTGTGAGTGACTGTCATGATAGCATGCTTACCATGAGGCTATTTGCTTATGTGATATAACAGCTTGAATGCCTGTGGGTGAACGTTGGGTTATTTGAATTAAAATAATTCACCGATTGAGAGTTTTAAGCCAATTTGAGAGTGGCAAAATCATGTTTTCTTAAGCCCACCTGAGGGTGGCAAATCCACGTCTTAGCCTACTTGCGAGTAGCACTGTCAAACCGTTTTTCAAAACAAACATGAGGTGTTTCGTTCCAATTCAGATGATCCAGTCTATACTTGTATGTTGTGCACATCACATAGTAAATCTAGGCTAATAACCGGAATAAGAATGCATAATTTTTTCAAAACTCGATATCATGGTTAGTAGAGCCTGATCTTTGATCGGGCGAGTGGGGGTGCTCACGAAATGACCTTCCCCAATCATACCCAAGTTCCCGAGCCGAGGCAACTTTGGTGATGACGGACACGTGGCCTTAGGCAATGAGTCAGGGTTTTCTAAATTTCCCAAAATAAAATATTTAGGTAGCGACTCTGTATCTGGCAAAGCAGTCCATGTTTGGCACTTCTTTCAAAAAATCTGTTTTCAAAAACGATTTACCGGATTTGGACTCTTTGATGATTCATCGGTCTTGCATTGCACTCTGTGAGATTAGATACAGGACCGTGACTTTGAGTCCTGAACTATAGTGAGCCTCAAATGAACAAAACGGGATTTCCCTCCCGGGACATTCGAGGACGTCTACAATTATCATTTGGGCTAGAAATTTGGGGCGTTACAAAAAATACCAAGGGAGACGAGTTGGCTGGTTTCGCCTCCATATCAGACACAACAATCCCTAACCTGTTATTGATTGAATTCTGACCAAGACCAAGCATCAAAAAACCAAAAATCGTCGAGACACTTTACGCCGAGCTGGAACCATCTTGGATGGATCCCATCATCATCTTCATTAGAGATAGGATTTTAACCGCCAAAAAGAAGAAAGCAAACAAAATCCAAATAAAATTTAAGCGGTTCTAGCTATCTCCATCTAGTGCATTGTACAAGAAGTGTTTCACGAGGCCATATCTAAAGTGTGTTCTCCCCAGTAGGTTAAGGCCTTACTTTTTGAAATGCATGAATGTATGTATGGAAGTCAAGTTGGAGGATGATCTTTGGCCTACCGTGCAATCTCCCAAGGGTACTGGTGGCCATGTATGCAAGTTAACGTGCAAAAGTATGTGCACAAATGTGAGAAATACCAAAAGTTTGCCCACCAAATTCATCAACCGGCCAGAAAGTTGTTGCCTCTAACAAGCCATTGGCCATTTGTTTTATGGGATCTAGACATAGTTAGACCACTTCCAGATGTGCCAGGCTACTGAAAGTATTTTATAGCCGCCACTGACTACTTCACCAAATGGATTAAAGTAGAAGCCTTAGCGTTAATCAAGAAGAAAAACATGAAGAAATTTGAATGGCAAAATATTATCACTTGATTTGGGGTTCCCAGAGTTTGATATTTGACAATGGCGCTCAATTTGATAGGAAAATCTTTAGAGGATTTTGCGAAGACTTGAAGATTAAGTTCTACAACTCCACACCGGGTTATCCTCAATCAAACAACCAGGAAGAAGCTTCAAACAAGACATCCTTGATTGTCTAAAGAAAAGAGTGGAGAAAGCTAAAGGAAAATTGTTTGAAGAGCTTCCTAATGTGTTATGGGTATACCGAACAACTCCTAGACAGTCAACTAAGGAAGCACCCTTTACCTTTTCTTAAGGCATGGAAGTTGTCATTCCTCTTGAAATCAGAAGGCCAACCATCATAAGTGAAAACTTCGATCTTGACTTGAATAGAGAAGCAATCGTCTTAGAGCTGGACCCCGCTAAAGAAAGAAGAGAGAAGGCACTGGTCCACATTGCTACTTATCAATAAGAGTTGTCCAAAAAATACAACAAAATTGTGCACCAAAAACAATTCAAGGTTGGGGATTGGGTTTTGCATAAAATAATGGACAACATACTTGTGCCTAGATAAGGCAAGTTGGGAACAAATTGGGAAGGTCCTTACAAGAATGTGGGTTTGGCTGGAAAAGGGCCATTCAACCTGGAAAATATCGACGACCGAGCTATTCCAAGGCCTTGGAACACTACCAATCTAAGGTTGTTTTATTTTTAGTCTTAATTCTTATACTTTTCAATTTTTTGTCACTAATAAAACAAGTAGACAGCTTTTTTAAGACTTTGCATTATTTGTTATTTTTTCTTTGTGTTGTGGTTGTAACGAACTCAAGTCTCTCGGTGTAGACTAGCCGAGCGGATTTAGCACGGCCCAAGAGGCAACAAATTTGCTTCCCCTTTGGTCAAACTAAAATCTTTGTCAAACAGGTTTTTGCTCGACGAAATAAGTTAGAGGTTTTTTTCCAACTTAAAATCTTTGCCAAGTGGGTCTTTATTCAGTGAAGTATGTTGGAGGTTTTTTCTAACTTTGAAAATCTTTACTAAGCTGATTTTTGTTTGGCGAAGTAAGTTGGAGGTCTTTTCCAACTTTCAAAATCTTTGCCAAGCTAGTTTTTGTTCGGCAAAGTACGTTGAAGGTTTTGTTCAACTTAGGATTTCCTTGCCGAGAAATAGATTTAGATTAGAGACTTAGCTCTTCTTTGTGTAGACGTCCCCAAACGCCCCGGGAGGGAATGAAGTCCCCCGTTCCGTTCGTTTTGGATTCACTACAGTTCAGGACTCTAATTGTCACAGTTCTTAATCTAAACCAAAGAGTCCAAATCTGGCAAATCATTTTGAGAAAACAGCTTTTTGAAAAAAATGCCAAACATGGACTGCTTTGCTAGATACAGAGTCGCCACCTAAATATTTTATTTTTGGGGAAATTTAGGAAACCCTGACTCGTTTGCCTAAGGCCACGTGTCCGTCATCACCAAAGTTGCCTCGACTCGGGAACTTGGGTACGATTGGGGAAGGTCACTTCGTGAGCACCCCCGCTTGCCCGATCAAAGATCGGCCTCTACTAACCATGATATCTAGTTTTGAAAACATTATGCGTTCTTATTCCGGTTATTAGCCTAGATTTACTATGTGATGCGCACAGCATACAAGTATAGACCGGGTCGCCTGAATTGGAACAAAACATTTCATGTTTGTTTTTGAAAGATGGTTTGCTACCCGCAGGTAGGCTTAAAATACAGATTTTGCCACCCTCAGGTGGGCTTAGAAAAGATGGTTTTGCCACTATCTAGTGGGCTTAAAAGTTACAGTCAATGCATTGTTCCAATCCAAATAACCCAACCTTCACCCACAGGCATTCAGGCAGTTATATCACATAAGCAAATAGCCTCAAGGTAAGCATGCTATCATGGCAGTCACTCACACACATGCAAGGATGCTAAAACATAAAAACTTACCGAGTACTCCAAGCCAAAACAGAAGCTAATTAGAAATCCATGCATGATCCTAACTATACAGAAATGCCTAATGCAACACATGCAGAAATGCAACTATAGCAGACTCGACTATTCTAAACATGGCATATGGAATGCTACAACTAACAAGTATTCAACTTGGAATTGAAATACAATGTAGTGAATTATGATGCGCCAAGCCCGGTGCATGTAAAACAGATGAATGGATGCAAACATGCTATCATACTGTATGCTAATTGAAACATGCCCTAATCTAACCATCATAAGCTGGTAAGATAAAAGGGAGAGAAAGACATGGGGTTGGAAGACATACATCACACGCACGCACACTTATTACAATATTGCCCTCGCGCAGAGGGTCCGAATAAATAATACACAGTCCGAATGAATAATACAGTCTGAATAAGTAGTACAGTCCGAATAAATATAAAATCCTAATTAATTAACAAATTAACTAAGGAAAGCGGTAAATAAGCATGTAAGCTCGGGACTGCCTCGACTCTGCTTCAGATGATGAATGATGCATGTTCGGGTTGCTTTGGCACGGAAATCCACTGCGATGCCCCAATTAGCCTCTGTTTACAATTAAAGCCGGAATGCTGTGCAAGGCTTTTGAAAGCTGCTGATTTTTTATTTGCTGCAACAGAGAGGAAGAAAGGGGCATGGCAATGTATTTTCACATATGTATGCTTACCTCGATCCTCGTGCCACCAATCACGCATCCCGATGCATGATGGCCGAGGAGTCGAATTGCATGACTTAATATGAAATGAATGCACACATAAACACAACAAGACCTAAACTCCATCATGGATAATCCGGAGTGTCCGTCACTCAGAGTACGAAACGTCCCTCGTTGTACGAGGTAACATGGCATACACGATGCTCTAACATGCAACCTAGCATCACAATGCTATGAATCGAAATGGCATACGCAATGCATGATGGACTTACGTCAATATGAGTGGACCTCAGCCACACTCACATTAGCAGCCATTAGATGGAAATGGGACACTCGAGATGCGTGCACACATGCACGCAAATCGAGGACCGACCCTAAGGCACGAATGCCACTCTACCAAAGCATGGCAAGGCATGGAACATGGCATACAAACATGCAAATTTCAGCACTAAAATATGATGCTAAACAGCCCCGAATCATGGCAATATGGCACCCGATGCATGAGATGAACCCCGAAACTCAAAACTAGGCATGCGCAATGACCTATAGCTATACAAAGCATGCATTATTTGAACATGAAGCATGAAGACAGAGTCAAGGCAGTCCCAAAACATGAACTTTCTTAGTTCAAAGCAAGGCCAAAAGGTGCTATACAAGATGGGCTAAAGTAGCATGCAATTTTGACTAGTAAACAAGGGTTACATGGCATGTATATGAAGCAAGTGAGAACTCATCAAACCAGAAAAAATCAGTGAATAAAACATGCCAAAATATGCCCAAATAATCACTGAAAAGCAGCCAACACATGCACAAATGATAAGCTCCTTTAGAGGGCTATACGAGGGATTCTTAAGCACATACAAGATAGACATGTGGCAGCCCCAAACCAACTTTGAAAGTCAAATATGGTAGTCCCAAAACCCACCAAATTGGGCCTGAAAAGTGGCTAAGAAGTATGCAAAGAGGGGTCCCTTTGGAAGGCCAAAATGGCCACCAAACAAGTCAAGGTGAGAGGGGGTCATCCCCCTCTGATTTGGAGGCTCAAAACAGCATCAAAGCCACTGGAAATCCACTGGATTCCAGTGTCTAGAAGGTCAAACAAGGCATGCAACAAGGGCTAGGGTGTAAGGCCAAAAACAAGGGATAATCAAGCATTCAAGAAAGTATATGACCTCAAGTAAGAAAATGCCCTTAATAAAACATGAAGATGATGTCAAAACAAGCCTTTTTCCAGTTTATAACAAGTCTTAAAAATGAATATAAATAGGGCTAATCTATCATGCCAAAATGGCCCTAAAAGAGAGAATAGAGACAAGGGACAGAAGCTGGCACCAAATGGAAAAGATCCCTTCAAAAAAGTTGAAGAGGGACTCAAAACAAGGCACTTTACAGTTTATATCAAACCACGAAAATAAACACAAGTGAGGCTAAACTATCATGCAAGAAAAAGGCCTAAAAGAGGGATAAAGTGACAAGTGGTAGCTGCTGTCCTCAAACAGAGGAGAGTCCTTCAACAATGTTGAAGAAGGGCTCAAAAAAAGATATTTTACAGTTTATGACCAAGTCCAAAACAGCTCAAAAATAGGCCTAAACTACTATGCAAAAAAGAGGCCTAAAAGAGAGTTAAAGAGGCAAGTGATAGTAGGAGACCTCAAACAGCAAGAGGTCCTTGATCAAACATGAAAAGGGGCTCAAAATATGACTATTTACAGTTTGGGTCAGAGCCCAAAAATGTAAGCAACAAAGGCTAAGATTGCATGCAAAATAGGAACAAAAAAGAGGAAAAAGAAGTTTACCCTTGTAGCACAAAGCTCCAGCAGCTTTTGGTTGAAGAAATGGTGCTCCTAACCTCTGAAAGTAGCCTCCAAGTGGCTGGAATGGAGTGTGGAGGTGTGGTGCTATGGATTGGTGCAAGAACCTTAGGGTTTGGGGGTTTGAAGTAGAGAGAGAGAGAGAGAGAGAGAGAGAGAGAGATTGTATGCAAGAGCTTAAAACCAAATTTTGTAACCTCTCCAAATGAAGCTGGGGATGCTGGTTATATAGGCAAAGGAGTGGAGAAAAGGGGGGAAAATGAAATTCAAATTTTCCCCCCAAAAGTCCCCCCCTCGGATACAGGATCTGGGGAGAAAATGAGGGTGCATCTGTAAGGAACCAGCTGAGGGGAGCATGGCCAGCCAGGTTCAGAGGGTTCAGGTGGCCGGCCGGCCACCTCTCCTGGCCAGCCGATCAGGTTCAAAAGGGTCACTCAGAGAAAGCTGGCCGGCCACCCATATTGGTGGCCTCTCATGTGTGCACAACACAACCATGTGGTCAAAATCCAGAAAAAGTGAACCAGGAGAGAGAAAATCCAACTTTTCAGAGGGGTTCAAAAGGGTCAGGAACAATTTATGGCCGGCCATGACATATTGGTGGCCTCCCAGGTGTGTACAACACAAATATGTGGTTAATGGCCCAAAAAAGTGGCTCGGGGGTGGTCAACACTAGCTTTTTAGTGAGAAAAACGGGCGACAGAGAGTGATGAAGGAATAAAGCTGGCTTTTCAGAACAATTGCTGGCCTCCCACCCTTCTATGACCTTCATAACAATGAAAATAAGGTCCCTGCCAAAAATGAACCTAAACCGATGCAAATTGAAGGTTCGGGGGCCGAAACACACAGCCCAAGGCCCCGAAAACTGACTATTAAGCACCGGAGGTGGTGTTCGACCACGAAGCTGGTCTCTCGGACCACAGTGTCCCTAGAGAGGGAGGAAATAAGGTGTGCGCCAAAAATCGGAGAAAACGGAGGTGGTTAAGCGGTCCCGAACCGAGGCACATGGCCGACGGTTCCGAAAACCGGGAACCGGGCTCCGAAATGGGAAAAATGGCCTACGACCACGAAACGTAGCCTATGGCCACTGAGAGATGATCTACGAGACCTCTCCCTCCCTTCGGAAAGAGAAAACGGAGAAAACGGGGCCTAGTTCGCAAACCGAGGCAAAGCACAAAAAAGCCCGAAAGTCCGAAGGCAAGGCTCGCGGCCGAGATTCTGAAACTCCGGAACGAGCGCGATGTGCAACATCACCAAGCGCTCAATCGGTGACATCTGAGTCTTAAGGTCAGTCAAAAATAGGGTGTCCACAGTTGCCCCTCTTTGACAGAACTCGAAAGTCACAAGTGACGGAAGTGAATGTCAAAACCCAGAGACGACCCATTTTTGACGAGGCCGAAGACTTAGACAAACATAACCAAGAAACGTGCCCGCAGGCGGGGGGCAAAATGCAAAGTGATATGCACAAAGCCGGATGTAACTCAATGATCATGCAAATGTAGCAAGCTGTAATGAAGCAAGTATTCGCAAATATATGCAACAGTTTTAAGCAAGAATGCAAAGCAACAACTACATTTCATGCAGTTAAGAATGCGGAGAATTATTCAATTCTCGCCACGTCTCACACGGAGAAGATACAATACCTGCGCGATTCGTTTGGCCGCACCAGCCTCAAATGAACCTATATACAATATCGTGCTTGTAACAGAAAGAAACTCAACAAGCACAACATGTTAGCAACACATGTTCAATGTGATATCGAAATGCCGACAAACGTGATGTCGATGGGTGAGTGCATTGCAATGCGAGAAGAAACGCGCGTGACAACGCAAGTTAAGCACGGAGGCATGGTAATACCAAGGAAGCGTGCATAACAATGCAAGTATATGCATGAGAATGCAAGTGATGTGCATAACAATGCAGAACAAGTGTAAACTAGGATGCACGTTTGTCACAAAACAACGAGCGAAGAAATGTGCGTTTCGGCGAGGGCGACTCGATCGCGACCTCCGGTTCACCCCCCGGAAGGGTCACAACATATTCAAAAGGGATACACCTTGCTTTTGATGAATAATGATGAGACACACATCGAAAGTTGAAGTTGAAGTTCTGGCGGAGCGATTTCGCGACGGAAAGTGCACTTCTCTTGTACTTTTTTAGGTCCCGGGGACTCCAATCATCACCAAAATTTACAGGGACCTTGGAGGCCACCTTGGGAACACCGCCGGCTAGTTTTATTCCCAAGGGGAGGCCACCAGCCAGGTTTGAGGGAGAGGGGTGGCCGGCCTGCCAGAAAAGGTGGTCGGCCAGCCACCTAGCCCAGATTCGAGGCAGTTTGGTCTTTTTACCCTCATTTCTTTAAATATACTCATCCAAAGCACTTTTCCTCACAAGTGTAGCTCCAAAAACATCTTCTCTACCTTCCTAGACCATTTTCTCTCTCAGATCTGTGTTCTGTACGCGTTTTCCAATGCCCCACGCAAGTTGTTTTCGCGAAATCTTTCAGTTTTCGTCACTTTGGACCGATTAAATTTTGATTTCGGAGCTTCTTTTCTCATTTTCGCCACTTGAGGTGAATTTGTCTCAATATTTGGAAGATTTTCTCGGGAGTTGACTTTTGTTGACTTTTTCATTTCCCGAGAGTTGACTTTTGTTGACTTTTTCTAATTTTGGCTCATTTTGCTCGTTTTTGCTCCTTTTTGCAGATTTCTTGAAATGGCCGGTCATCTTCCTCACGGTGGAGGTCCTCTAGGTGCCGGGGGTGATCCCGATATTATGGCCTTGCCTCTGAGGGTTCGACCGTTCATTCCGGAGAGGTACACCTCTCGGGTACATGTCCTTCCGCAGGCTGTTTTCTACCATTTTACTGATTTTGATGATCGGGCGCTCGGGGATCTGCTTTTGCGAGAGCTAGAGTCTCACCTCTCCTATCAGGCACGAGAGGTATTTTACTTCGCCTTTACATTTTCTGCAATGTATTCGGCATTTTCAGTGCATTTCGTGCTTTCGCTATGTTTATTGGCTCATTTGAGTACACAGCTTGTTTAGAATGCTTAGTCTATGACACCATATTCTATTTGCATCTTGAACACATAGTTCAATCACTCTGACTTTCTGAACACGCAACCCATAAATTAACTGTGAACACACGACACACACTGATTGAGAGTAGAACACGCAGCCCAAACTCTGATTTTCTGAACACGCAGTCCATTGTTGAGGTGAACACACAGCACACACTGATTGAGAGTAGAACACGTAGCCCCAAACTCTAGTTTTCTGAACACGTAGCCCATTGTTGAGGTGAACACACAGCACACACTGATTGAGAGTAGAACACGTAGCCCCAAACTCTAGTTTTTGAACACGTAGCCCATTGTTGAGGTGAACACACAGCACACACTGATTGAGAGTAGAACACGCAGCCCAAACTCTAATTTTTTGAACACACAGCCCATTGTTGAGGTGAACACGCAGCACACACTAATCGAGAGTAGAACACGCAGCCCAAACTCTAATTTTCTGAACACACAGCCCATTGTTGAGGTGAACACGTAGCACACACTGATTGAGAGTAGAACACGCAGCCCAAAACTCTAATTTTCTGAACACACAGCCCATAAATTAATTGTGAACACACGGCACACACTGATTGAGAGTAGAACACGCAGCCCAAACTCTAATTTTCTGAACACACAGCCCATTGTTGAGGTGAACACGCAGCACACACTGATTGAGAGTAGAACACGCAGCCCAAACTCTAATTTTCTGAACACACAGCCCGTTGTTGAGGTGAACACGCAGCACACACTGATTAAGAGTAGAACACGCAGCCCAAACTCTAATTTTCTGAACACACAGCCCATTGTCTGTATCTGATTTGATTTTGCACACAACTTATACGCAGCTTATTCATTTCATTTGCACGCAACTTGTTCGTTTCATTTTGAGGTTCTGAAATCTATATTCATTCTGAATGCAGGTGACTTCCTGTGCTGTGCGAGGATATGGCTCTGTCACGGCGAGAGAGTGGCACGCTAAGCTCCCGGAGGCTGTCCGAGATTTGGTTGATATGGCGGGGTTCGGGACCTTCTGCACTGGGATCTCTCGCTGCCCCGCTAGCAGGACACTGATGAGCGCTTTGGTAGAGAGATGGTGGGACACCACCAACTCCTTTCATTTCTCTACCACCGGGGACATGACCATGACCCCATTTGACTTTGCCATACTGACGGGCCTTGATGTGGGAGGTTGGGCCATCCTATATGATGAGGACATGGGTGAGTGGGAGGCCGCCTGGACATATCTATTGGGAGCTCGCCCGCCAGTGGATAGATCTTCAGGTAGAGTCCGATACACCTGGTTCTCTTCCCACTTCAGGAGGGTGGAGATGGAGCCTGAGACTCCTAAGGAGGTGGCACAATATACGTGCGGATTCCTGATGTTCCTCTTCGGCACCACTCTGTTTGCCGATAGGGGAAACACTGTCAGGCTTTATTTGCTGAGCGCTCTAGTGGACCTTTCACAGGTTATCCGGTATGATTGGGGCGGTGCCAGCCTGGCCACTCTCTACTATTATATGAGCGCGACTTCCCGCGGACGGGGGAACATACTTGGCGGCTATTGGAGAGCCTGGGAGGTACTTTCTGCCCTTTACATTTCTGCTTCTCATTATTTGTACATTGCACGCACGGCGCACTTTACATTCTGTACTTTGCACTTTGCTCTCAGCATGTTATATTTACATTCTGCATTCAGCATTCTGTATTCTGATGGCTACTGCTCTATTTCTCACAATTGTGGGTCTACGCATACTTCCCGATACTAGCCCCAAAGCTTATAGTGGAGGTGCCCCTCACGACCCCGTATTCACTTGTATTCGAAGGCCAGTACCAGCCGAGACCTCGGGAGCCTCTTCCCTGTTTACGGCAGTACTTTGACACAGTGCGGTCATCGGAGGTATTTCAGAACTCTCAGTTCTTCATGTTTCCAATCTTATACTTTTACAATTTCTGACCTACTTATGCATTGATTATCCGCAGATCACATGGCAGCCCTGGGCGCCTTTGGGTAGAGATCTCCCATTCCGGTTTGCCGGAGAATGGGGTAGCTCCCGGTACAGGATCCTGCTTGAGGGGCCAGTTGGTAGGGCCTGGTTTTTGGGTGATCGCTTCTTGCGCCAGGTGTGGGGCTACGCCACTCAGGACCTTCCTTCAGCACCCCCAGCCGACATGCAGACCACTGATAGGCTCCTGACCTAGGGTGTGATTGACGCCAGGTTGGGCACTAATGCATTTCTTTATCTGGAGCAGGGGGAGTACGCGACTTATCGTCACACATATCTGATGCCTCCACTGATGGGGGTTCGTACTCCAACAATAAGGTCTGCTGGTATGCCATCGTCGAGCCGGGCTCGGACTGCAGATGCCCCTTCCACTAGCAGGGCTCGTACATCTAGAGGTGGGGGTGGATTGGTTCCTCCGATTCCTCCGACTTATCCTCATCCTGGATGGTCGAATATGCTGACTGAGCTGATGGGATGGAGATATGGGGCTACCTACACGATCCCAATAGAGCCTCCGATGCCTAACCATCGATATGTCAGAGACCCCGACTCACCACCGGTATGCTTTACAGCTTTGATTCATTACTCAGATACTTGGACGTTCATTCCTTTACTAATACTCTTGCCTTTGCATATGCAGCCTCCTGTCGAGTATATGGATGAGGTGCTCGAGATGGTAGCCTCTCTTGAGGGCATGGTCCTGCGGAGAGAGGCGCAGTTGTCCATCATGGGTTTCCAGGTACCCTCTAGTTTTCTTGCCTTTATCACACTTCTGATGACATGCGGATCTTGAACATTTTTTGCATTGATAGACCGTCTGTGTAGAGCACATCCGATACACACCTCATTCATGTACTGTATCTGCATACTCCCACTCTGTGTAGTTTGCTTATATCTGCATCTGATATACATGTTTTAGCTGATGTACTCAAACTGCCCTCTTTACTTTCAGATGCCTCCGGTATACACTGAGCCACAGACCAGGCCATTTGGGCCTTCCCAAGGAACCAGGCCATCTGGGCCTTCTCGAGGGGCTGGACCATCTAGGCCTTCTCGAGGAGCCAGGGGAGGGGGGTCGTCTTGCAGACGCAGAGCGCACATTATTTAGGAGGAGGCCAGTGAGGAGGAGGAGGTTGCCGATCCTCAGTCAGATACATCTGCTGACAGGGATGAGGGTTCTGACCCTAGTTCCAAGAGTGGAGGTGAGGCCGAGGAGGATCCTAAGGGCGACAGCTCCGACTTAGATGGTGCCGGTGGCGCAGAGGCTGCTTCGCAGAAGAGGATGAAGAGGGCCTTTTATTCCTGCTCTTGAGAGCATAGATGCGGCTGTTCCCTGCTTTATTTACCTTTTTACTAGTAGTTATAGCACATTGTATATTGTTAGGCAATTTTATTTTCTGTAAAACTTGTACCGTTGTTGTAAAATGTTGTAACAAAGGAATGATGATGGAATGAAACAGCTTTTTGAAAAAGTGTTGTATTTTATTATTTTTTTAGCATCGCATTGCATCTTTTTGCACCAAAATGAAATTGAATGGATATGTGCATTGTGTATTTGCCAACTCAGGTAGTGAACCGACGCAACAAACTAAACAACTTAACTTACCAAGACAATAACAGAATCTTAGCAAGTTTACAACTTGATAAGCAAAACACAACAAAGTTGACAACTCAATAAGTAAGGCGCAACAAAATTGATTAAACAAAAAGTAACAACTCAATGTACAAGACTTGACAGCTCGACAACCTTAACAACTCGATAAACAAAACAACAACTCGATAAGCAAGACAACAACTCGATAAGTAAGACTTAACAACAACTCTACGAACAAAGTGCATTTCGGGCGATCTGGGTGACGGAACGCATCCGAAACTGAGGGAAATGGAGGCCCTCGACACTCCCGATGCATGGAAATGCTAGGAACTTCCTTTCAGAGGGTAAAATAGTACCAAACATACACTTGGGAGCATGGCCGGCCACCTTTGGGAACTGGCCGGCCAGTTTTTTGCATTGGAGAGGAGAGGGGTGGCCGGCCTACCAGAAAAGGTGGCTGGTCGGCCACCTAGCCCAGGAGCCACCAAATTTTTGACACGTGTCCCCCGAACAGTGTCTTATCCTCTTTAAAAGCTCTAGCCTCGTGGTTGATTCATTTCATCTCAGTTTTGCACCAAAATGGACGCGTTTCTCGTCGAAAATCTCACAGCTTGGATCGCTTCTCTAGATGGCTCGGAAAAGTTAAACTTCCGGGGTTTTGGCTTGAAAGCACTATTCACACTGAGCCATACTCTGCTACACCTTCCCTTCCTTCATGCCGCAGCGAGGTTTTGGAACCCGGTAACACATGTCTTTAGCTTCGGAGGGCAAGAGGTATGTCCAACTTTCGAAGATTTTCAAGTTTTGATGGAATCCGAACGTCATGAAGAAATTTTGCCTCAGTTTCGCTTCGGTCACGCCCAAGCTTTAGGGCAGATGTGTGGACTCACCATGCATGATGCTCGGTCTCTGATCTGCAACGGGGAACTGGACATCCTCGACTTGATTCATCGCTTTTCTGACGCTGGTGACCGCGGCAACCATCATTGGCAAGGTTTTCGGCAACACGCCCTTTGTTTGTGTATGCTATCTCACTTTTTGCTTGCCCCAGGCTTCAGTGGATCTAGCATCTGTCTGATTGAAGTTGCGCAAGGCTTGAAGGAGGGAAAGAGCTGCACTGCTATGGCATTGGCCGAGACACTGATGGGCTTAGATGCTTTCTATCGCCGGGAGACGACCAGATTCGCAGGGAGCCCACTACTGCTACAGGTAATGTTTCCCACCCAATCTTACATATGTATTGCTCATATCACTCGGCCCTCAAGCTCGGTTTTTCTCACAAAACCCTTGTCTTACTTTTCGCTCATCGTACATCTCTCTATTCTTTATTCTCTCATTTTTCATCCCTCCCCAGGTATGGTTGATGGATAAATTGCAGGTTGTGGACTCTTGCCCAGCCTACTCAGCTCGCGGCTACTTCTTTCGACAACGCCTAGTCGATGCCCTTGATGAGGGATGGTGGTTCAACTGGATGTGCAATTTGTCTGCAGATCGCATCGCTTGGCGCTGTCCTTGGCTCAATCTCCCGGCAATGAGCTATAGCATGTCCCGGCAGACCAGGATCTAGTTGATTGGTCTGACTCACTGTGTGTTCTACTTTCCATTCTGGTTCCTGCGCCAGTTTGGCCATGATCAGACTTGCCTGCCAGAGGGGATAGGGTATCCTGCCACATTCCCGGTTCGAGGCGCACAGCTTGCCCGGTATGCCACAACATGGAGGACTAGAGAGCTCCTGGCTCCCGCTCCCACTTTCAGTTGCAGTTTGACTGACGAGTGCTTGGATTGGCTCAATGAAGAGGCGCAGATTGGACCCAGCTTGGCATCAGAGGCTTCGACCAGCTCTGGGAGGGGGCGCAGGGACACCTGACTTATCTATGCCCCGAATTTATTGGTTTTCCAGTACTTTCAAGTTTTCTTTATGAATGTAATAAAAAGCAACTTCAATTTGTATGCAAGAGCAGGAGAACTCTGTATTCAAATCAATGAAATTGAAGGTTGTGGGTACTGAAAATTTTCCGCTTTGGTCCAAAAATGGTCCTAGTTGTAAAAAGATTAATTTGAACAAAGTCAACTTTTATTAAAACTTTTCAAAACCATTTTCGATATGGATCAGAACTGGACACGCATGAGATATGTCACTAAGATGCACAACCTCGGATTCCCGCAACTAGAAAGTTGCCCCTAGTCTGAATAGCACCGCGACACTTCATGGCAACGAAAAGTTGTCCCTAGTCTGAAAAGCACTGCACTGGAGATCACGATGAATGCTGATGGACAAAGATGACTGAGATGATCAAAATGGACAAAGTTGATCGGGGAAAAGTTTATGGCTGAACTCCAGGATGAAGCTGCCTACGTATCCCAAAGATGGGAATCAAGCCTTACGTAGTTCAGGTTCGGGTTCACTCGGGTATTTTCACTCTCGTTTTACGCTCTAACTTTTGCCAAGGCCGCCCTTTGCGGGTTTTCAACCTTGCGAGCTCAGTTTTTATAGTTTCAAATTTTTTGTGCTCTGAGTTTTGCCTAGGTCGCCCTTTCAGGTTTTCGGCCTAGCGAGCCTCTCAAGGGTAATATTTCTTCAACTTGTCCATATTGATCGATTGTGAGAACTCCAAGCCATCTAGATCCATCAGAACCACAGCTCCACCTGACCAGATAGACTTAATGATGTAGGGACCAGTCCAATTGGGTCTGAACTTGCCCCTTAGGTCGTGGATGGGAGCTCGGTTGTCCTTGAGCACCAAATCTCCTTCCTTTAGATTCCTGGACTTAACTTTCTTATTGAAAGCCCGGGCAATTCTGCGCTGATAACCTTGAACATGGTACAGTGCTTTCAGTCTTCTCTCATCAAAGAGCATGAGTTCCTCAAACTTGCTTTGCTGCCAATCTGCTTCGGCTATTTGACACTCGGCCAATACTCGCAAAGACGGAACCTCAATTTCGATAGGTAGAACGGCCTTCATCCCATAAACCAATAAATACGGAGTCACCCCAGTAGAAGTTCTGATTGAAGTTTGGTAGCCCCACAGAGCAAACGGCAGCTTATCTGGCCAGTCTCGGTATGTTTCCACCATCTTCTGCAGTATGTGTTTGATGTTCTTGTTGGCAGCCTCAACCGCTCCATTGGTTTGCGGCCGATATGTGGATGACTTATGAAAAGCCACGTTGTATTTTTCCAACAAGTCAATCACTTCTTTCTTGAAGTGGGAACCGTTATCTGAAACTATCTCATTTGGGACTCCGTAGCGACAGATGATGTTGTTTCTGATAAACTTCGCGACATGTGAAGCCTTCAACACCGCATAGGATTGGGCCTCAACCCACTTCGTGAAATAATCTATCGCAACCAGGATAAACTCATGCCCATTCAACCCCTTCGGAGTGACAGCCCCGATCACATCAATTCCCCAGACTGAAAATGGCCATGGCGAAGTCATATTATATAGCTTTGAAAGTGGAATGTTCATGCGATTCGCATGAATTTGACATTTATGGCATCGCCGGACAAAACCAATGCAATCCTCCTCCATAGTGGACCAATAGTAACCCTGTCTGAGGATCTTCCATGCTAGCATGACTCCATTCATATGCGCACCGTATTCCCCTCCATGGATGGCTTCCATTAGACGCTTTGATTCTTTGGCATCGACACACAGCTTATGCATTCCCAGATGGCCTCTCTTATACAACTTACCCCCACAGATGATGAACTGAACGGCCATTCTTCTCATTGCCCTTTTATCCTTGGCATTTACCCCTGGCGGGTATGCTTCTTTCTCCAGAAAATTCCAAATGTCGTGATACCAGGGGTTTTCGTCCTAAACTTCATCTATAGCAGCAATCGACTCGTAGGCTGGCGCAAATTTCTGGTCAATGATGACTACACGCATCTGGACTCCGAACGGGATGTCTATCATGGAAGATAGAGTTGCTAAAGAATCTGCAAACCTGTTGTTTTCTCTTTGTAGATGAGCAAAGTTTAGCTTCTCAAACCAAGGAATTAATAAATCCAAGGTCTGGTGATACATCATCATCTTTTCTTCTTTGACTTTCCAGTCTCCTTTTGCTTGAGACACAACAAGGTTCGAGTCCCTGATGACGTCCAACCGTCTTGCCCCTAGTTCCAGGGCTACTTCTAGACCAGCAATGCATGCCTCATATTCTGCTTCGTTGTTCGAGACTTTGAACCGGAGTTTGAAGGCTAGAGGGATACGGGACTTATCAGGTGCTATCAGCAACACTCCTATCCCATACTCGTATTGATTTGACGCTCCGTCAAAGTACATCGTCCAAGTTTCATCGTCGACGTGCAAAATAACTTCATCTGGGAATAAGTACTCGACTGCTTCACCCCCTTCCACTGGATGATCGGCTAAGAATTCTGCTACTGCTCTTCCCTTGACTGACTTGTGCGTTACATACTTTAGATCGAATTCGGAGAGCAACAGCAACCAACGAGCTAGCCTACCCGTAAGTGCTGGTTTCTCGAAAAGATATTTGATGGGATCGAGTCGTGAAACCAACATTACGGAGTGAGCTAACAGGTAGTGCCACAACTTCCTGGTAGCCCATACCAAAGCTAAGCAAGCCTTCTCCAACGATGTGTAGCGAGTCTTATATTCTAGCATCTTCTTGCTCAGGTAGTAGATGGCTTTCTCCACCTTGTCCTCTGATTCTTGTGCGAGCATACAGCTCGTCGTAGTCTCAGTCACTGAAAGGTACAATATCAACGGTTTCCCTGGCTCTGGCGGTGACAACACGGGCGGGTTCTGTAAGTATTCCTTGATCTGTTTAAAAGCAGCTTGGCATCGGCCGTCCCATTGGAATTTCTTTCCTTTCTTCAGAAGACCAAAAAGTGGTTCACAAGTCAAGGTTAATTTTGAGATAAACCGTCTTATAAATTGCACTTTACCCAGAAAGCCTCGCACCTCCTTTTTAGTCCTTGGTGGGGGCATTTCTAGGATGGCCTTGATTTTGGAAGGGTCGACTTCGATACCTCTCTGTGTAATCAGAAACCCCAGCATTTTTCCCGCTGTAACACCAAACGTACATTTTTGAGGATTCAGCCACAACCGGAATTCTCTGATCCTTTGAAAGAACTTTTGCAAGGCGGTGTAATGGCCCTCTCTTTCTTTGGACTTGACAATCATGTCATCCACGTACACCTCAACCTCTTTGTGGATCATGTCGTGCAATATTGTGGTCGAGGCCCGTTGATAAGTAGCTCCAGCATTCTTCAACCCAAACGGCATTACTCTGTAGCAGTATGTCCCCCACGGGGGGGTGAATGGAGTCTTTTCCCGGTCTTCGGGTGCCATCACTATCTGATTGTAGCCGGAGAAGCCATCCATGAATGAGAGCAAAGCATGCCCTGCTGTGAAGTCCACTAGCTCGTCAATATGCGGTAAGGGAAAGTCGTCCTTCGGACTAGCTCTATTCAAATCCCTGAAATCCACGCATACCCAGATCCTGCCATCTTTTTTCGGCACTGGAACGATGTTGGCCAACCAAGTTGGGTATTCGGATACCAGCAGGAAGCCTGCGTCAATTTGCTTCGTGACCTCTTCCTTAATCTTGAGAGCCCAGTCCGGGCAGATTATCCTGAGTTTCTGCTTGACGGGTCGGGCATCGGGGTCAAGACGGATCCGGTGCTGTACAATCTCAGGATCGATCCCAGGCATGTCTTCGTAGGACCACGCGAAAACATCTTTGAAATCTTTTAATAAAGCGACTAAGCGCTCACGTTCCTCCGAAGACAACGTGGACCCGATCTGGACCAGCCACGGGTCCTCCTCAGTACCAATATTCACGGTAGTGATTTCATCCATTAGAGGTTTAACAAATCTCTCCTGCTCTTGCTCAATTAAGCATTGCAAAACCGGAGGAATTTCTTTCTCGTCGTTTTCATCAAAATTTTGAAAGTCTGAGTTTATGCAATAAATTAAGGGCACCAAAAAGTATTCAGAAACCATAGCTATTTGATTCTCATTAAGCACATCCAAATTGTCCGATTCCTCGGTTACAACAGACTCAAATGAGAAAGAAAAAGACGACCTGGACAAGACTGTGGTATCCGGGTTATCATCCCCAGGATTACCAGACTCAGACTCAGTCGAGCTGGAACCTGATTCGGACTCACAAGATTCGGTGGAATCAGATTCCGGCTCACTACCTGACCCGGTACTGCTGGACAAAAATCCCTCCTTGTATTGCCAAGTGAGAGAGGGTGCGATAGATGCATCCAAAATAGTTGCTGGTAGGCTCGCAGCCGTTTCATCCCCAATCATGGAAACCGAGAAGTTATCCCCCAAGCACTCTTGGTTGATCGGAGGATCTGAAAGTAGACATGCCAGTGCTACCCCCATTTCAATTTCAGCGCCCTCAGAGTCCACTGCCTTACACTGCTCAAACTCAGCTGATAGGTCTGTCTGCTCTTCAGCAACATCATCCCCGGATAATTGTATATCGAAGAAAATCTCGAAGCCTGGCATGCACTTCCTCTCCGCGTTCAGCCACGGCTTGGGGAAGCCACAAAATGGAAAGTCCTCCCCCTCCTGGACGAAACGTCCATTTAGGGTACCCTGAATGGGCCTAAGCATCAGCTCAAATGGCTTCCCAACCTTCTTTGCTCTGGCTCTTCCAGCCATTTCTTTTCCCTTCCTTAACCAATCTTCTTTGGTGGGCTAATAACCCAATCCAAATGTATGAGGGTTGTGTGGCACTTCGGCCAATGCTGCGACGCCCTTCCGGCCGCTCCTTCCTAATCCCATCCCGGGGATGTGTTGTAGCTTGTTTATGAGGTATACAGATTGAGCACTGACGTACACTCCCTCATTAATAGCTATGATATTCTGCACAACCCGAGCCTCAGCCAGAGTAAACCCTGATAAGAACATATCCTCCGTGCCGTGCTCGATTTCCAAGACTAGTGTAGATACCTTCGGAGGTGGATGGATCGATGAATTCCCGAAAATAATGGCTACTCCCTTTCCATAGGGGTATTTCACCATCTGATGTACAGTGGAAGAGACTGCCTTTACTTGGTGCAACCACGGTTGCCCCAAGAGTAGGTTAAAGGTTGCAGGAACGTCCAAGACATGGAATTCAACGTTGTGTTGTCCTGGACCAACCTGGGTCTGAATTTTGACAGTCCCCATTACCTCCCTGCTGGTGTTATCATAGGCTCTGATCACTTGAGTAGTCGGCACGAAGTCCGCGAGCTTTAACCCAATTGCGTATGCTGTCCTTGACGGGCACACATTAATGGCGGATCCTGTGTCGACAAAAACCACTGGCACCCACTTGTCTCTACATTCCACAGAGATGTAGAGGGGCTTGTTATGATTTGCGCCCTCAGGCGGCAGTTCTTTGTCCGAAAAGGTTAACGTCGGGGAACCTCCTCCCGGAAAAACCAGTCCAACCAGCTGCTCTGGTGTGATATCTATAGAGAGTTTGGCTTTGTCCATAGCAGATAGGACAGCCTGTCTGTGCACTCGTGACGCCATAAGCAGTCCCCAGATGGAGATGTCTGCTTATATCTTCTTCAGCTGCTTCAATACAGCTTCTTCTTCAATCTGCTTCTCTTTCTATTTTTCAGTTTCTTTATCCTTCCGAGATGCCTCTGGCTGGTCTAGGTGCGGAGGCTTGAAGTACCACCCGCTTCTCGTCATGTGATCCACCTCATCGAGATACCAGGTGTCATCTGGTTGATTGCTTCCCCAATCATCGTCTGTGTGGGCAAGACATAAATCATCATCTTCCCACTACATCCCGTTGGCATTCGAAAGGCACCTGTCTGGCTCCGTCATGATTGTACTTGTAGCACTTTCAGCCCGCATGCTCACAACATCTTCTGTTCTCGTGCCCACAGCACTTTCAATCACTTCATGGGTTTTGGCTTTCCGGATTCTCTCAGAATCCCAAATCTTTTCTTGTTCCACCTGCGTTAGTGCAGTTTGTTGTTCAGCTTTCCCTACAATGCTCCTGTTCTGAGCGAAATTCTTCATACCGGCGCTCTCCGGCAATGTACTTTGACTCTTGGCCCTTCTGGCTACAACTGATACACTCTCCCCTGCCAGGCCCAGTTCTGGTTGGAACTCTTTCATCACATCCGGTTGATCATCCAGCCATCCAGTGACCTCTGCCGATTCCTCATAATCAAACCAGTTGACTGTTGCGTCCCCTGATTCCTGGTCATTGAAAAACTGTAAGTTGGCAAAGTCCTCTTCTACGGCCGTCAGATCATCCACCCCCTGCTCAAATCTGTCCCCCCGGATCACACACAGTTCTTCTCTCTCTAGCAATTCTATACTTGGCTCGGACTGGCCTGCTGACAGAATGTACTCACTTGGATCGTAGGCTTCCCCGGCAAAATTCCCAGACTGTTCAAACCCTGACTCAACCATTCCATCTTCCTCTGCAATCTTCCTTGCACCGTCTTTAACAGCCACCACCATTGGCTCAGGTCGGGTTGTAGAGATGTCCAACATGCACAAAAAGTCAGTGCAGTCGGGAAGGAGCACCTCCGGCTTAGGTAGATGGGAGGGAGTGATATAGATGCTAGGATCATAAGACACGACCCCAGTCTGGATAAAGTTGACTCTTTTGGGAGGTGGAGCTGGGTTGTGTTTAGGGAGTGGGTTGGTTGTAACATTGAGTCTTTCTGGTGGCAAAATCACCTGTTTGTTAATGAGATCCTGAATCTCGTGATGCAATCTGAAGCATTAGTCGGTGTCATGACCGTGTTGCTGGTGATATGCACAGTATTTGGCCGGGTTGTGAGTGAGGGGGAGTGGATTTGGTAACGGCCTCGGCTCCAGGGGTTTTAGATGCCCTTTTCTAATTAAGACCCCTAGAGCTTTGGACAGGGGCATGTACAATGGGGTGAAGGTTCTTTGGCCTCTGGGTTGGTATTTAGTGGTCTAGGTACTGCTTCCGGATGCACCGGAGAAGGGTGTGGCTGCCATAGGCATCGGAAGGGGAGGGGGAATGGTGGCGACCATGCTAACCTCCGAAGTTCTTGCGGTTGCAGCGCCACTCGGGCCTGCATTGTTGTTGTGGTTAAAAGTTCTCCGGGGTTGCTCCCTGTCTTGGTCAATCAGACCCTGTTTCATCGCATCTTCAATTTGTACCCCCATCTCGTGCAGATTCGAAAAGGTGGGGAAGGGGAGTACAATCATCTTTTGCATCAGTTTCGGCTGGAGATTGCGCACAATCATCCTGATCTGGTCCTTATCGGTGGGCCTTAAAGTCATCATCAAGGCCTTTGCCCTCCACCGGGTCACGAAATCCGAGAAGCTCTCCTTGGGCTTCTGCCTTGTTGTTTCGAGATCACGAGTTGTAATCTCAATTTGACTGTTGTAAGAGTATTGCCCAACAAAGGCCTCGGCCATTTCGTCCCAAATCCGTTTGACATTATCCTCCAACTTCGCATACCAGATAGCGGCCACTCCCGACAGGGTCCGACCAAATAGCGAAAACTTCTGGGGTCTGGTGAGGCCCATTGGTCATAATATATCTGAGAATAGTCGGAGGTGGACCATGGGATCACTAGATCCGTCGAAGCGATCAATCTACGACATTTTGAATCTATCCGGCAATGTCACAGCCACATCGGTATATCCGTCCTCGATATCCGGAATAGCCTTTACCCCCTAGGACTTTTTGAATAGCTTCTCGAGCTTGCTCAATTTCAGTGTTGTAGGGTCTACTTCGAACTCGAACGGAGAGTCCGGGTGGTTGGCGGGTGTATGTGCCTTGGATAACTGAGGTAGAAGCAGGGGCGGAGCTGGCCCTGTTGAAAGGTCTGTGTCCTCCTAGATGTTCTGGACATTTGGCAAGATGTTTTGGATGTTTGGCAAGACATTCTGGGTGGTTGGTGTCTGCTCGGGTAGCGAGACCCCTGGTGGGGGAGGAATTGGTTATGAGGCTGATGCTTCGGCTTGCTGCTGGAGCCGGGTAATTAGCTCCGCCTGCTGGGCCATGATTGTGGCCTAATATTTAGCGAACTCCGCTTGGCGGACAGCGTCCTTCTGCATCTGCCTCATGCTCTCTTGGAGTTAGCGCATCATTTCTTCCATCCTGGCCATATTCTGCTAATCTTGCTGACTGACTGGTATGTGTATCTCTATGGCAGAAACTGAGACCTCAACCCGACTGTTCACTGCTAGGGTAGGCCACTGCTCTGGTAACCTCTGCTCAGACACACTGCGCCTTCTCGGCCTCCGTCTAACAACCAGGGGTAGAGAATAAAACACTAGCTGTCCGTCAACCAGATCCTCAGATCGATTGAGCCGACGACCTCTTGTCCAAAGTGCTTGGGGAATATCTGCTGGGTTTGAAGCAATTGTGCTAAAACTGTCCTAGCAAAAAGATAAATAAAGCAATAAGGAAATAAATAACCAGATAAACGAACAGCATAACAGTTTAAAATAAATACACAACACACGGCTGGGCATAACAACACACGGTTGATAAGCTGAATATACACTGTCCTCAAACACTGATCATCATCCTTGAATCACTGTCCCCGAAAACTGAATCTGATACCCACAAATAACTGATTCTCAAACACTGACTGATGCCCGCAGGCCTGATGCCCAAACTCGTAGACTAATACATGCATTCCCTGTAGAGACGCACTCTAAAAGCACATAACAGATAAGTGAGAGCCAAAACACCCCTATGTTGGGGTAGGGTTTCCCTGTCCTATTTTGTCAAGAGCTACGGTTTCACTACGCATGCAGTGGTTTCAAACAACCTAACAACGGGTAAGCAACCTGTCCTAGTTTGGAATGGTCACTATGGATCCAAATATGCACTAGGTCGAATGGTCAAAAGGGTGCCCCGGCAAAACCGGGGTTTGTGTTCCCATACTGGCAGAGCCCGTAACCGGTAAGCCTTATGGCACGCAGCCTCTGGCAAACCGCTCAGGAATAGCAGATGGCAAACACGGTGTCCTAGGCGCACCAATGCAAATGCAATGCAAAGAAACACACAAGTGTAGTCAAAACCAGATATCATGAGTTCGAGTCCAGCTCTCTAAATCCCCAGCGAAGTCGCCAGAAACTGTAGACGTCCCCGAAAGCCCCAGGAGGGAATGAAGTCCCCCGTTCCGTTCGTTTTGGGTTCACTATAGTTTAGGACTCTAATTGTCACGGTTCTTAATCTGAACCAAAGAGTCCAAATCTGGCAAATCATTTTGAGAAAACAGATTTTTGAAAGAAGTGCCAAACATGGACTGCTTTGCCAGATACAGAGTCGCCACTTAAATATTTTATTTTTGGGGAAATTTAGGAAACCCTGACTCGTTTGCCTAAGGCCACGTGTCCGTCATCACCAAAGTTGCCTCGGCTCGGGAACTTGGGTACGATTGGGGAAGGTCACTTCGTGAGCACCCCCGCTTGCCCAATCAAAGATCGGCCTCTACTAACCATGATATCTAGTTTTGAAAACATTATGCGTTCTTATTCCGGTTATTAGCCTAGATTTACTATGTGATGCGCACAGCATACAAGTATAGACCGGGTCGCCTGAATTGGAACAAAACATTTCATGTTTGTTTTTTGAAAGATGGTTTGCTACCCGCAGGTAGGCTTAAAATACAGATTTTGCCACCCTCAGGTGGGCTTAGAAAAGATGGTTTTGCCACTATCTAGTGGGCTTAAAACTTACAGTCAATGCATTGTTCCAATCCAAATAACCCAACCTTCACCCACAGGCATTCAGGCAGTTATATCACATAAGCAAATAGCCTCATGGTAAGCATGCTATCATGGCAGTCACTCACACACATGCAAGGATGCTAAAACATAAAAACTTACCGAGTACTCCAAGCCAAAACAGAAGCTAATTAGAAATCCATGCATGATCCTAACTATACAGAAATGCCTAATGCAACACATGCAGAAATGCAACTATAGCGGGCTCGGCTATTCTAAACAAGGCATATGGAATGCTACAACTAACAAGTATTCAACTTGGAATCGAAATACAATGTAGTGAATTATGATGCGCCGAGCCCGGTGCATGCAAAACAGATGAATAGATGCAAACATGCTATCATACTGTATGCTAATTGAAACATGCCCTAATCTAACCATCATAAGCTGGTAAGATAAAAGGGAGAGAAAGACGTGGGGTTGGAAGACATACATCACACGCACGCACACTTATTACAATATTGCCCTTGCGCAGAGGGTCCGAATAAATAATATACAGTCCGAATGAATAATACAGTCCGAATAAGTAGTACAGTCCGAATAAATACAAAATCCTAATTAATTAACAAATTAACTAAATAAAGCGGTAAATAAGCATGTAAGCTCAGGAGTGCCTCGACTCTGCTTCGGATGATGAATGATGCATGTTCGGGTTGCTTTTGGCACGAAAATCCACTGCGATGCCCCAATTAGCCTCTGTTTACAATTAAAGCCGGAATGTTGTGCAAGGCTTTTGACAGCTGCTAATTTTTGATTTGCTGCAACAGAGGGCAAGAAAGGGGCATGGCAATGTATTTTCACATATGTATGCATACCTCGATCCTTGTGCCACCAATCATGCATCCCGATGCATGATGGCTGAGGAGTCGAATTGCATGACTTAATATGAAATGAATGCACACATAAACACAACAAGACCTAAACTCCATCATGGATAATCCGGAGTGTCGGTGACTGGGAATTGAGACACGTTCCGTCACTCGGAGTACGAAACGTCCCTCGTTTTTCGTGCTTGGGCTAACTCCTATCCCAAACACAATGCAATATGCATGACATGCATGAATGCAACTAATATACAACCTAGCATACACAATGTTATGAGATGGCATACACGATGCACGAGGTAACATGGCAAACACGATGCTCTAACATGCAACCTAGCATACACAATGCTATGACTCGAAATGGCATACGCAATGCATGATGGACTTACGTCAATATGAGTGGACCTCAGCCACACTCACATCAGCGGCCATTAGATGGAAATGAGACACTCAAGATGCGTGCACACATGCACGCAAACCGAGGACCGACCCTAAGGCACGAATGCCACTCTACCAAAGCATGGCAAGGCATGGAACATGGCATACAAACATGCGAATTTCAGCACTAAAATATGATGCTAAACAGCCCCAAATCATGGCAATATGGCACCCGATGCATGAGATGAACCCCGAAACTCAAAACTAGGCATGCGCAATGACCTATAGCTATACAAAGCATGCATTATTTGAACATGAAGCATGAAGACAGAGTCAAGGCAGTCCCAAAACATGAACTTTCTTAGTTCAAAGCAAGGCCAAAAGCTGCTAACAAGATGGGCTAAAGTAGCATGCAATTTTGACTAGTAAACAAGAGTTACATGGCATGTATATGAAGCAAGTGAGAACTCATCAAACCAGAAAAAATCAGTGAATAAAATATGCCAAAATATGCCCAAATAACCACTGAAAAGAAGCCAACACATGCACAAATGATAAGCTCCTTTAGAGGGCTATACGAGGGATTCTTAAGC
Source organism: Camellia oleifera (assembly GCA_022316695.1). Lineage (NCBI taxonomy): Eukaryota > Viridiplantae > Streptophyta > Magnoliopsida > Ericales > Theaceae > Camellia > Camellia oleifera. Next base: position 78,586,178 of record CM039313.1, read on the forward strand.
ACATACAAGATAGACATGTGACAGCCCCAAACCAACCTTTAAAATCAAATATGGTAGTCCCAAAACCCACCAAATTGGGCCTGAAAAGTGGCTAAGAAGTATGCAAAGAGGGGTCCCTTTGGAAGGCCAAAATGGCCACCAAACAAGTCAAGGTGAGAGGGGGTCATCCCCCTCTGATTTGGAGGCTCAAAACAGCATCAAAGCCACTAGAAATCCACTAAATTCCATTGGCTAGAAGGTCAAACAAGGCATGAAACAAGGGCTAGGGTGTAAGGCCCAAAACAAAAGATAATCAAGCATTCAAGGAAGTATGTGACCTCAAGTAAGAAAATGCCCTTAATAAAACATGAATATGATGTCAAGACAAGCCTTTTTCCAGTTTATAACAAGTCTTAAAAATGAATATAAATAGGGCTAATCTATCATGCAAAAATGGCCCTAAAAGAGAGAATAGAGACAAGGGACAGAAGCTGGCACCAAATGGAAAAGAGCCCTTCAACAAAGTTGAAGAGGGACTCAAAACAAGGTACTTTACAGTTTACATCAAACCACGAAAATAAACACAAGTGAGGCTAAACTATCATGCAAGAAAAAGGCCTAAAAGAGGGATAAAGTGACAAGTGGTAGCTGCTGTCCTCAAACAGAGGAGAGTCCTTCAAAAATGTTGAAGAGGGCTCAAAATAAGATATTTTACAGTTTATGACCAAGTCCAAAACAGCTCACAAATAGGCCTAAAATACTATGCAAAAAAGAGGCCTAAAAGAGAGTTAAAGTGGCAAGTGATAGTAAGAGACCTCAAACAGCAAGAGGTCCTTGATCAAACATGAAAAGGGGCTCAAAATATGACTATTTACAGTTTGGGTCGGAGCCCAAAAATGTAAGCAACAAAGGCTAAGATTGCATGCAAAATAGGAACAAAAAAGAGGAAAAAGAAGCTTACCCTTGTAGCACAAAGCTCCAGTAGCTTTTGGTTGAAGAAATGGTGCTCCTAACCTCTGGAAGTAGCCTCCAAGTGGCTGGAATGGAGTGTGGAGGTGTGGTGCTATGGATTGGTGCAAGAACCTTAGGGTTTGGGGGGTTGAAGTAGAGAGAGAGAGAGAGAGAGATTGTATGCAAGAGCTTAAAACCAAATTTTGTAACATCTCCAAATGCAGCTGGGGGTGCTGGTTATATAGGCAAAGGAGTGGAGAAAAGGGGGGGAAAATGAAATTCAAATTTCCCCCCCAAAAGTCCCCCCCTCGGATACAGGATCTGGGGGGAAAAGGAGGGTGCAGCTGTAAGGAACCAGCTGAGGGGAGCATGGCCGGCCAGGTTCAGAGGGTTCAGGTGGTCGGTCGGCCACCTCCCCTGGCCGGCCGACCAGGTTCAAAAGGGTCTCTCAGAGAAAGCTGGCCGGCCACCCATATTGGTGGCCTCCCATGTGTGCACAACACAACCATGTGGTCAAAACCCAGAAAAAGTGAACCAAGAGAGAGAAAATCCAACTTTTCAGAGGGGTTCAAAAGGGTCAGGAACAATTTCTGGCCGGCCATGACATATTGGTGGCCTCCCAGGTGTGTACAACACAAATATGTGGTTAATGGCCCAAAAAAGTGGCCCGGGGGTGGTCAACACTAGCTTTTTAGTAAGGAAAACGGGCGACGGAGAGCGATGAAGGAATAAAGTTGGCTTTTCAAAACAATTGCTGGCCTCCCACCCTTCTACGACCTTCATAACAATGAAAATAAGGTCCCTGCCAAAAATGAACCCAAACCGATGCAAATTGAAGGTTCGGGGGCCGAAACACGCAGCCCGAGGCCCCGAAAACTGACTGTTAAGCACCGGAGGTGGTGTTCGACCACGAAGTTGGTCTGTCGGACTACAGTGTCCCTAGAGAGGGAGGAAATAAGGTGTGCACCAAAAACCGGAGCAAACGGAGGTGGTTAAGCGGTCCCGAACTAAGGCACACGGCCGACGGTTCCGAAAATCGGGAACCGGGCTCCGAAATGGGAAAAATGGCCTACGACCACGAAACGTAGCCTACGGCCACTGAGAGATGATCTACGAGACCTCTCCCTCCCTTCGGAAAGAGAAAACCGAGAAAACGGGGCCTGATTCGCAAACCGAGGCAAAGCACAGAAAAGCCCGAAAGTCCGGAGGCAAGGCTCGCGGCCGAGACTCTGAAACTCCGGAACGAGCGCAATATGCAACATCACCAAGTGCTCAATCGGTGACGTCTGAGTCTTAAGGTCGGTCAAAAATGGGGTGTCTACACTTTGGCATTTTCTTGTCCTCCTTTGGGCACAACATTTCCAGTGTTTGTACCGAGTTGATTTTGCTTAACGTCCTCTTCACCTTGGTCACCTTCTTCTTCGTCTGGGGCCAGTGCTTTGAAGACCCCATTAGCATAGGCCTCCATGTAGTCCGACAGGAAGTAGGGGGTAGGCATAGTGAATACTTTGGTGTCGCAGGCATGGCTAAGTTTTATGCAAGTTGTCTTCCAACTAGACTGAAAGAAGAAGTCTTTCGTGGCATCAACCTGCTTTCTATAGATTTCTTTGACCTCATGAAAGCCTTTACTTTCAGCGACTTTCTTAGTGGCATCAAAAGTAATCTTCTGTGCGACAACCTCTTCTTTTTATCTTTTCAACTTGAATAGAGCTTTATCCCTTGCTTTCTCGGTATCAGCCAGTTGACTGAGAAGCCGTACATTGTCAGCATTGGCTGTCTCTAGTGAAGCCTGAGATCACCTTAGTTCGGTTTCAGCCTTAGCAGCATAGTCAGTGTTGTTCTTCAGGTTTTGCTTCAGTATGACCAACCGCTCCATAGCAACGTGAGTTTTTGAATGGTTTGCAATGAACGCCAGAATTAGTAAATGAAACTGAACAGAACGTTAAAAGAATGTTCAGTGGAATAATTACCCTGGTCATGGACTTGACCGCAAATTTGATAGCCCGAGTATCAGGGTCGTGGCTGCACTTCTTCATGTCATTGGATAGGAGCAAGGCCTTTGAAAGGTTATAGCCGAGCAAATGCTTATTGTCTTGGGCAACAGAGTCCGCTGCTGTGATAAATTTTCTCCGATGTGTCAGCGATGGTTTCCAGGCTGAGGCAACAGAGGCCCTCTCAACAGGTCGCTCGATACTCAGCTCAGCCATTAGTTCCACAGATGTATCAGCGCGAGCCCTTTTTGAAGCCCTGTGTGATTTCGTGCTAGCCTATTGGACCCCAGTCGAAGCCAAGGCTATCATGGTCCCTGAAGTTTGCTCGATGGTTGAAGCTGTTGAAGTAGTGGAAGTGGTTGCTTTGTCTTTAGTGGAAGTGATCATTAGATTTTTTATGCATCTGCATTTAGCCATGTCTTCTTCCTCGGTCAAGCGAATTAAGGGGACATCTGGTAGAGTTGGGTCTGGAGGAGAAGAGGGTTTAGACAAAAAAATAAAAACTTTACTCTTGCGCGGTGTAAAGTACAGGTAGCTCAGTTCGTAATGCATAAGGTCGTGGCAATCGTATTGTTTTCACTTCAACACGGCCCTAATTTCGTCCTAGTTGGGATGAGAATAGTTCACCCTCAAATGATCGTAGTCTACACAACGCTCGGCAGAATGACTAAAATGAAAGAGGAGTGACCGAGCTATTCATCTTACCCTTTATTACAATTTACGTACCAACCGGGCACATTTGCAGTCTCATAATTTCCAGAAATCCAAAGGAAGTTGTCATCATGCAAGTCCTTGTCTGGAGTGCCTGTCACCAAGTGCTCCTAGTTCCTTCTAATTTTTAGATACCAGCAGAATCCATCGTCAGTTCGGCCAAGGGAGTATTGGCGAAATATCTCGGCAAGTCCAAGGTTTAGGCCTAATCTACAGTTTAACTCAGCTACTCCGTTTATTATTCTGCAAGTATTAGTGGAAACTTGTGTGGGGCAAAGTCTAGTTTGCCTTAGGAATTCACACATCAAGGGTTGCACGGGGAAATAGAGACCCCCCTCAATAATTGATAGCACTGTAAAAGGGAAAAATCCTTCTTGGTCCCAAGGGAAGATTCCTTCTTCAGCCAACTCAATGTTGACATCGGCTGGTATGTTGTAGTCTTCACGAAATTCAACTATAGCTCTAGGAGAAACCACTTTGACATGATACTAATCCATTGAGCTTGGTTTAATTTAATAACGTGAAAAAGAGAAGCTGATTTGTGCACTTTTTGCTTGGCTACATAAGGCGGCCTAGTTGTGTATAGCGTCTGCTTGGTCTTTGAAAGTTGCTCACAAGTTGATGTAACTAGTCGATCCTAGGATTTTGCATAGTGAAAATTTGAGATTTATTACTTTGTTCAGCTTGATCAAGTGTACGAGTTGAGTTTTTAGCTTAGTTGAATGAATGAGTTGGTTTTTAGCTTGGTTCAGTTTTTGAGTTAGTACTTCAACTCTGTTATGTATGAAGAATCAAGAATTTTAGCCCGGTTTTCAATGCCAAAGATGGAATTTAGCTCGGTTAGTTTCTGGGCATGTGGATTTTCACAGTTCAGTTTGTATCAGTTTCAAAAACACGAAGTTTGCTCGGTTGGTTCATGTTCTTAGGTCATAGTTAATGGTCATTTTGTTGGTCATTTTGTTGTGTGGACTGAGAAGGAAAGATTAATGGTCATTTTGTTTCTTGTTATGGTTTAAACCTTCATTTTATCCAGTTTTCGTTTGTTATTTGGAACTTGAACAAAGTTTTATACACAATCTGGAAGTTTAAAGCTCAAGAACATGAAGAGCAATAATGAGAAAAAAAAGGTTAAGAGAACTCATGATTTAAAGCCTTAAACTAATTTCCAATAAGTAGAAATGCTCCAATGGTGATGCGATTTGAACGATGCGAAAGAAACTTCCAGATTCTGGTTTGAAAAACAAGGAAATGGTGTAATAGTGCTCTGGTTCTTAGGGTTTAGGTTTGGGAAGACAATGAACAGTAAGAAATTTGAGTTGTATGTATTGTTTGTATATATAGAAGTCGAAAAGGCCCGATGATTCAAATTATTGGGAAATGTGCGTGACGGTTGTATCAGTTGCACGGATCCAATGTGCGTATGCCACATGTCCCAAACGTGACAAGTTGTCAGCGGTTAGTGAGCAAGCCAGTCTAAGCACCCGGGTGATTTAAACCAGTTAAATTTTAAAATTGAATTGGAATTTAGCTCGACTACCTAGAGTAATCCCAATCATACTGAAGTAGATGGAATTAAGAAGCAATTGAGAGGGAGATTTGTACCGAGTTAATGGGCTAGGATAAATCAGGATGGTGTTTTGGGTCAGGCTGTGGATTTGGAAGCTTGAAGGTTTGGTTGTGCATCAAGATTTAGCCGGTCAAACGTCTTTCACGTCTTGACCGAGCAGAATTAGTTGACCACTCAAAGCGCTGAGCTAAGTCAACGTGTAGTGATAAGAGGTGTGCCGAGCTAGTTCAGCGTGGCATGACGTTTTGCTCGATTTTTAGAGCTAGCAAGGCTCAGTCAACTACACAAGTGGTAAGCAATCGGGCTAGTGTTTTGCTCGGTTGCGGGCCAAAAAGTTGGGCCATTTCACTTGGACACCAGTGATAAGAGTGTGAAGGATTGCCATTATCTTTTAAGAATATGATTCCTGGTGGGATTCTACGAAGAAAAATTAGAGTCCTATTAGGATTCGACCATACGAAAATTATAAAGTTCAAAGATAACCTAGAAGGAGGTAACGCAATTCTATTCAATCAACAGAGCTTTTTCCCATATTGATCTTGAGTATTGATTTAAGCATCGAAGGAATTTTTTGGCACACACCTGCCAGTAAGCTCATCAGACTTGTTTTGCAGAACAAACAATACCGTTTGTAGAGGTTCAAACTTGATCACAAGAAGTACGCATGTGATAAATTTTTTGCGCTTGTACAATATATATATCCCAAAAATTGAACATGATATCCCAAAGAGTGGACAAATTGAAACCATTTAAGAATGATGGGTGGAGATTCATTTTCTTTGGGTAACTGCTCCAATAATCAACTTTTAAAAAATAATCTACAACTGAAGCTTTTAAGGTTTAAGAAAACAAAAAAAAAGTTTGAATTTGAATAATAAAATATCTTTGGTATTTTCTGTTTAAAATTTTGACCCTACAATAACACTTGTAAATCATTCTCATCTATATGATTTCCTTTACCAAGATGTTTCGCGCTTTTATGTTTTTCCCAAAAAAAATAAATAAAGGGAATGAAAAGTTCAAAAATGCTCATAATTTTCGTATCATATTCATTTTTCTATGACAATAGTTATTGAAAATATAAAAATAATTTTTAAAATGTACCCTAAAAAGTGAGTTATTTTGAGAAATTTTTTTCAAAAACAATCTAACAGAAACATTACCAAATAACCGTTAGCTAATGAAATGTCAAAACACTTTTGGCAAATAACAAGATTAATATTTCCCAATAACTAAGATGTTGTGATGCTATATCCTATGTCACAAGCCAACTAATCTCCTCTGAAATGTTAGGGAAAATATAAAATTTCCCACAAGTAAATCAATCAATGGGAATATAAACTAATGCGGAAAAATTGAATCAAAGGCAACACAAGAATTTTTACGTGGTTCCCTCAATGTGAGGTACGTCCACGGGATCGAAATCCGATTCCACTATCAACCAAATAAGTTCCAAACGATTACAAACGAGACACGAATGGTCTCACAAAACCACCCTTAGGTGAATTCCAAATAATCACAAAATAAACTAGAGGAAAGACCTCACCAAATAGATGAACCAAAATCTTCAGAACCAAAGTTGAAGAAGACCCAAAAATAACGAACCAAATCAACGTCCACACAAAACACCCAAACAAAGATGCACTCAAATCAATTTTGATGCTGCTTCACAAAAGCCACCCGAAGCACTATCTTACCAAAGACAAGTATATGCTGCTCCTTGACCAAAACGGCTCACATAAACAATATATATCTATATTGTTAATTCTAGGGTTTGTTTTATCAAAACCCTAACTGTAACCAAATTGGATTGGGCCTCCACAAATATAATATATAAAAATATATTATACTAAACCAAGCCAAATTAAAACTCTTTTTCCAAAACCAATTGGGTCCCATACTCCAATAAGGAGGTATACCTAACAATTCTCCCCCTACCGACTTAGGTGGAGACATCAACCATACCCGCCAAAGTTTGACACTTTAAATGTTTGTCCCTCGACAAAGTCTTTGTCAACATATCTGAAATATTATCATCTGTGTGAACCTTTTCGAGTTGCAACAATTTCGAATCTAACACATCACGAATCCAATGGTATCTCACATCAATGTGTTTCGATCTCGAATGAAAGGTAGAATTTTTACTCAAGTGAATAGCACTTTGACTATCACAATAAAGCACATACCTTTCTTGCTTCAAACCCAACTCTTGCAAAAATTTCTTCAACCATAACTCTTCTTTGCAAGCTTCTGTAATGGCAATAAATTCAGCTTCGGTAGTTGAGAGAGCAACACATTTTTGTAATTTAGATTGCCATGCCACAACTCCCCCTGCAAAAGTCATCAAATACTCCGAAGTAGATTTCCTAGAATCAACATCACCAGCCATGTCAGAATCTGTGAACCCATCAAGCATCGGTTTACCATCTCCAAAACACAAACACACCTTCGAAGTCCCTCGAATATATGTTAGAATCCATTTTACCGCTGCCCAATGTTCTTTACCCGGATTAGAGAGAAAACGACTCACCACACCAACGGCGTGAGCAATATCCGGCCTTGTACAAACCATGGCGTACATCAAAGAACCAACTGCTGAAGCATAAGGAACTTTCAACATCTCTTCTTTGTCTTTCTCACTTGTAGGACATTGATTCGAACTAAGTTTGAAGTGACCTGCAAGTGGACAACCAACCGGCTTTGCTTTATCCATGTTGAATCTCTCAAGAACTTTCTCAATGTAGCTCTCTTGAGACAACCAAATCAGTCCCTCTTTGCGATCACGAACAATTTTCATACCAAGTATTTGCTTTGCCGGCCCCAAATCTTTCATAGCAAAGGACTTGCTCAACTCCAACTTCAACTTGTTAATCATGGTAGAATCTTGACCCACAATTAACATGTCATCAACATAAAGCAAAAGAATAATAAATTTACCATCTGGAAAATTTTTCACAAACACACAATGGTCCGAAGTGGTTTTAGAAAAGCCATTATTCATCATGAAAGAGTCAAATTTTTTGTACCATTGCCGCGGAGCTTGCTTGAGGCCATACAAACTTTTCTTCAATTTGCAAACAAATTTCTCTTTCCCTTTCTCCACAAAACCTTCCGGTTGCTCCATGTAAATTTCTTCTTCAAGATCACCGTGAAGAAATGCGGTCTTTACATCAAGTTGCTCAACTTCAAGGTTCATACTTGCAGCCATGCCAAGTACAACCCGAATAGAAGACATCTTCACAACTGGCGAGAAAATCTCATCAAAGTCAATACCTTTCTTTTGCCCAAAGCCTTTCACAACAAGACGCGCTTTGTACCTCAGATTCTTCCTATCATTCTTCAATTTGAAGACCCACTTATTTTTCAGAATTTTCCTCCCTTCAGGCAACTTCACTAAGTCATATGTGTGATTTTCAAGTAAGGAGTTCATATCCTCTTCCATGGCCTTTTTCCAATCACCTTTCTTTACATGCTCAATTGCTTCTTGGTAGCTCTCCGGCTCCCCTTGATCAGAAATCAACACAAATTCATTGGGAGGATACTTTCTTGAAGGTTGTCGGTCCCTTGTAGATTTCCTCAACTCAAGTTGTGGTGGCGGTTCTTGAGTTGGATGCTCTTCCTCAATTTCTGGCTCAACTTCATTAGGATTAGCATCATCTTCTACATCTTCAATAGATGGCTGCATATCTCCCCCATTTTCATCATCAACTGGAGATGAAGGCGATGGATCCATGTCAATGAGATCACTAGTTTTTGGCTCCGGTTGATCACCTTTACCAAAGTCTTCAATTGTTTGGTCTTCAAGAAACACAACATCACGGCTTCGAATGACTTTCTTGTCGACCGGATCCCATAATCTATACCCGAATTCATCACGCCTATAGCCAAGAAAAATACATTGTCTTGACTTACTATCAAGCTTGGACCTCTCATCCTTTGGAATGTAAACAAAAGCTCGGCAACCAAACACTCTCAAGTGCTCATAAGACACATCTTTGCCAGTCCAAACTCTTTCAGGAACATCACCATTCAAAGGATAGCAAAGAGATAAATTGATCAAGTCAACCGCTGTACTCATTGCCTCACCCCAAAAGGATCTTGGCAATTTAGCTTGTGAAAGCAAACACCTTGTTCTTTCCACGATGGTGCGGTTCATCCTCTCGGCAACACCATTTTGTTGAGGAGTCTTCTTAACTGTCTTTTGATGCCGAATACCTTGGCTACGACAATACTCATCAAATGGCCCAATGTATTCACCATCATTGTCTGTTCGGATGCACTTCAATTTCTGCCCTGTTTCTCTTTCAACCATGGCCTGAAAATACTTAAATACTTTTAGAACTTGATCTTTAGTTTTTAGTAGATAAGCCCAAACTTTCCTTGAATAATCATCAATGAAAGTAACAAAATAAAGTGCACCACCATGTGTTCTAACTTTTAAAGGACCACAAACATCCGAATGAATTAACTCCAACACATTTTCTTTTCTAGAAGCAACATTTTTATGAAAAGAAACTCTATGTTGTTTACCCGCCAAACAATGAACACAAGTTTTAAGATGTGTACCTTTCAAACCGGGTAGAAGCTCTTTCTTGAACAATACTTGCAGCCCCTTTTCACTCATGTGGCCAAGCCGCTTGTGCCACAATTCGGTAGAAGTATCATCTTCAAGTGCATTGACAACACCTTTACAAATTTTTCCTTGCATCGAATAAAGTGTATGAGTCTTCTTGCACTTAGCCACCACCAAAGAACCCTTTGTGAGCTTCCATATTCCATCACCAAATTTGTTGTTGAAGCCTTCATCATCTAGCTTCCCAGTAGAGATTAAATTAAGGCGAATGTCGGGAACATGCCTCACATCTTTAAGCAACAATTTGCAGCCCAAATTTGTTTCCAAGCAAACATCACCCATACCAATAATCTTGGACAAACCTTCATTACCCATTCGAACAGAACCATAATCTCCTGCAGTGTAGGTAGTGAAGAAATCAACTCGAGAAGTCACATGAAAAGAAGCACCAGAATCAATCACCCAATGACTCTCTTGGCCTACAAAATTGATACAATCATCTTCACAAACGACCATGATATCATCGGTAGTAACTGCTGTTGTGTCTTCTTGCTTCTTATCCACACTTTTGTCACGCCTTTTCTCTTTATTCTTGAGCTTTCGGCATTCTCGCTTCATGTGCCCTTTCTCATGGCAATAATAACACTCAACGTCTTTCTTTGAAAAAGAACTATCTCTTGACTTGTCACGGCTTTGATCACGACCATGAGGAGTCTTACTCCTCCCCCTTGTTTTACTTCGGCCTCTCACAACAAATGCTTCCGAATGAGAGGTACCGGCTGATTTTCTTCTAGTTTCTTCATTCAACAAGCTACTAGTGACTTGACCCATAGTGACAACTCCATCGGGCGCCGAATTACTAACTGTCACAACCAAAGTCTTCCAACTTTCGGGTAAAGAACTAAGTAGCATCAAAGCCTGCAACTCATTATCAAAAATAATTTTCATAGAAGCAAGTTGGTTAACGATACTCTTTATTTCATTCAGATGTTCCGGAATAGGGCTGCCCTCTTTATATTTTAAATTAACCAACTTACGAAACAGAAAAGCTTTATTTGTGGCTGATTTTCTATCATAAAGACTCTCTAATTTTGTTCCATAAATCATGTGCCGAAGTCTCAGTGGCAACATGATGAAACACATTGTCATCAATCCATTGACGGATAACACCAACGGCTTTTCGATTAAGCCTCTTCCACTCATCATCTTTCATATCAGCAGGTTTGCCACTATCACCCTCAATGGGTCCATACAAGTCTTTACAAAATAATAGGTCCTCCATTTTAGTTTTTCAAGTTACCCAATTGCTTCCATTGAAGCTAGACATACGACCCACATTCCCCTCCATTGATTTACACAAATAAATAAATCCAAATAAACCGTAAGCTCTGATACCAATTGTTAGGGAAAATATAAAATTTCCCACAAGTAAATCAATCAATGGGAATATAAACTAATGCGGAAAAATTGAATCAAAGGCAACACAAGAATTTTTACGTGGTTCCCTCAATGTGAGGTACGTCCACGGGATCGAAATCCGATTCCACTATCAACCAAATAAGTTCCAAACGATTACAAACGAGACATGAATGGTCTCACAAAACCACCCTTAGGTGAATTCCAAATAATCACAAAATAAACTAGAGGAAAGACCTCACCAAATAGATGAACCAAAATCTTCAGAACCAAAGTTGAAGAAGACCCACAAAAAATGAACCAAATCAACTTCCACACAAAACACCCAAACAAAGATGCACTCAAATCAATTTTGATGCTGCTTCACAAAAGCCACCCGAAGCACTATCTTACCAAAGACAAGTATATGCTGCTCCTTGACCAAAACGGCTCACATAAACAATATATATCTATATTGTTAATTCTAGGGTTTGTTTTATCAAAACCCTAACTGTAACCAAATTGGATTGGGCCTCCACAAATATAATATATAAAAATATATTATACTAAACTAAGCCAAATTAAAACTCTTTTTCCAAAACCAATTGGGTCCCACACTCCAATAAGGAGGTATACCCAACATAAAAATCCTACGTGATTCGTGATTAGATCAAGATTAACTTATTCCAAATCCCAAAAATCCAAAACACTCAATCTAAAATCATCAAGCACTTACGAGAGTGATTTTAGTTTGTTTGTTTTTAGGAATAAACAATAAATCGACACAAACGATTTTTTTATGTGGAAAAACCACAATTGAAGAACCTTCAATTGTAATCAAAAACCACAGGCGAACCGCCACTGATCAATCCACTACTGAAGAACTAAAAGATTACAAAGATAATACACAAATTACCCAACACAATCAATATGTCCTCGAATCTTCTGTAACTCTTTCTCCACGCCTTCATCACGGAACTGATCAATCCTGAAGTTGATTCCACAACTTCACTTGTCGAATTAACGACTACGTAAAGAATCAAACGCCTTTTGAAACTCTACGTGTTAACCTTCGGATTCCACCGAAGAGAACTCTCTTGAATATGTAGTATCAAACTCTTTGATGTATGAATCTCAACTCATAAATTTAGAACTCTCTTAAGAACATCAAAGAAAACTCACAAAACCTCAGAAGAAAACTTCAAACAAAACCCTAGAACTCTTAGATCAGATCTGGGAAAAAGTAATCCTAAAACACAACCTCAACAGGTTTAAATAGAAGATCTGAGTCCGCGATCTCCGCTCGAGCGCTAGCGCTCCACAGTCCGCTCGAGCGGACTGAACAAAAATATGCGCGTGACTAAACTGAGATGCGCTCGAGCGCTGGATATTCCGCTTGAGCGTAAAATCACATCCCCCAGTACTTTCTGCAGCCCTGTCATAATACTGAGATCCTTCAATCTCCGCTCGAGCGCACATGACCCTGCTCGAGCGGGAAGAACAAAAACACAAAAAATTGCATTTTTATCAACACAAAGTTTTGTCTCCGGATTTGACAATAAAGTGACCTAACATCCTCTAATTTTCTTTGGTCATCTGTTTATGTATTTTCCATGAGGGACTTTTGTGCACCAAAAAGATCATCATTAAACCACGACTTTCCTACTTCTTTGAAACATTCATTCCAATACTTCCCACTTCCTCCTTGAATCATCTGGTAGTGTGTTGATTGAAGTACTACTTTATAAAAATTAAGAAAAAAAATTCAAATACATAATAAAGATGACAAATGAGTGAATATGGACACGTCAAAACAAATTAAGTTATGTATCAAAAAATTAAATCTAAATTTGTTCATTTAGAATTTTTTTTTTTAGAAAAGTTAAATGCAATTATATTAAAATAAAATGAGCAAGTTCTTGTTCTTGTTTGTAAACTTGCTCATTTAATTAACAGGTTTAAGTTAAGTTAAACTAACTCTTTTTATTTTGTTGAACACTTTTTTCAATGAATGGTGGAGGTGGAGGTGGAGGTAGAGGTAGCATTAGTGGTGGTGGTGGTGGTGGTGGTGGTGGTGAGCGCTAAGCAATCCATAATATACCTAACCATGAATGGAGAGACATGAAACACATAAAAGAACAAATGCATAAGGATTATAAATCACACACAAAGAACCACTATAAGAAATACACTTTCGGTGACTAAAAAATTAGTCACCAAAGTCTCGTTCATCGGCAACTAAAGTTTTTAGTCAACCTAGTTAGTCACCAAAGGCTTGTCCGCAAAAGTATTGGCGACTAAAGTTATGTTAGTTGCTAATACTCTTCTATTTGGCTACTAAAACAAACTTAGTAGCTAATTGACACAATGTTTACATAGTTCACTTAAAACTAAGAACATAAGGTTTACACGATTCATTCCAAAACTAAAGTTATGCTCACGGTGTTCACTATAATTAGGGTGGTCAATGTCTTTACTATTCCATGAATGCGGTGCAGGTGGAGGTCGTGATAGTGTTGGAAATGGTGGTATGGTGGTTTCTTATTTTGTTGCATATTTTTTTTTATCATTAAAACCAACCTGTATGTATATTCAACCTATTGAAATTTAATTTTAAATGAGTTCATAAGATGTAATAATTTGTTTATGAATTTAGACAAATTTAAACAAATTTTAAAATGTTCAAATTGGATGAGCCTAACTCAAAATGGGTCTTGTTATTTACAATTTCAATATATTTTTTCAATACTAACACCCGCCCATAAAAGTTGTTTTTAATATTTTCCACTTAAAATTACCAAGTGACATTTGAATAACAATATCTCAAGTCACTTTTCTATTCAAAACTCTGACCTTACAAACTCTCCTTTTTCTCTCTAGATTTTCTTCTAAGGGAAGAGGGAGACAGCAGTGGTTCTCCCATTTCTCCGATCTCCCTCTTCTCTCTCTTTTCGATCCTCCTTCGGATTGGATATTTGCCTCACCAATCTGGGCATCACCGCCTTACCTTCTCCACCCTATAGCCCAAAACTTTAAAATCTGACTTCAAATCTTCTCACAATTCAAAGGCCGAAGCTGGATAACGCGTTTATTTCACACTCGGTGACCACCTCAACCTCAATGATTTATCTTGACCGGTGGAGGTGGGTTCTTTAGATTCCAAGTTGAAGGTTGCAGAGGAGTGGAGTTTTGGATGAATTTGGTGACGACTTGGATTTGATTTTTGTTTTTTTTAACTTTTAGTTTGTAAATGTAATAATCCTTTTTCCGTAGAGGTTTGTTTCTCTTTCTTGTGAGAGCCTTTTCTCCTCTGTAAAAGTTTGGATCCTTCCTTCTATGAAGGTTTTTATTTATTTTTTTGATCTTGTAATGCCGTTGTATCAAATTAATCTGATCTTTTATCAATTTTATAATAAAAATTTTCTTCTCAATTAATAAATAAATAAATAAACAAAAACTCTGACCCTACAACCACAACTTGTCTATCATTGTCATCTATATTTTTCTTTACATAGAATTAATAATTAGTCTAGATACAGAAAGCTTGACTATTAGTCCCCATTTGATAACCGTGTTGTGTGATTGACAATGATATCATTAGGCTCCCATGGGTCCACACGTTTTTTTTTTTAATATCATGTTTGTTTTAATGTTGAATGGGGATGTTGATGGTATAGTATCGAGCTCTAAATCTAATGATTAGGGAGAGTGAGAGGATCATTTTAAGTAAAGATATTAGAGTGGGAAGAAAATTTAAATGGACATAAGATGTAATGCTGAAAAAATATAGTATAATTTTATTGAATTTAACAGAATATATAACACTTGATAGAGCTGAATGGACAAAAATAATTTTTATAGCCAAATTGGAACACAAGACTTAGTTTGGTTTGAAATTTTTGAAGGTAGTTTTTTGTTCACTAAAATGGAGTGAAACGAAATAGTCATTTCATCAAAATATTTATTTCCATATTTGGTTGACAAAAATAAATAAATAAATAAAAATGAAAAATGCATTGCAAATAGAATCATCATATATCATTACAAGGGAATGATCATTCCATAAGGAAGCTTATGCTGTGTTTGGTTGGGGGATTTGGGGAGGGAAAGGGAAAGGGAAATGGAAAAGGTAGGTGAAATGTGAATAAAATATGCATATATTTCACATAGTTTCACACACCTTTTCCCTTTCCCTTTCCAAATCCCTCCCCAAATCCCTCAACCAAAAATTTATTAATTTTATAATTTAAATAATTAGTTTAAACCTACTCGTAATTTCTCATTTTGTATCTCATCCCTTTTGAAATTCAATAGTTTTCCATAGAGAAATACCATGTCCAAGTAGATGATTAGTATAATTTACAGGAATATTAATTTAATGCAATGCCATATCTCCCCAAACACCCATGACCTACTGAAACATAGTACCAATATACATAATCCTAACCTTTACCCTATATATTATTAATTTCAAAACCTTAATCCCATGACATCATTAATTCCCAACAGTGTCAAAAAAATCTATATCCATATTCAAGAGTTGAGCTTCCCTTAAATTTGAATTTGAAAGAATTTAGGCCATGTTTGTTTGGGCGGACTGGATTAACATTCCCATGACTAATAGTCCTAGGACTATGAATTCGTTGGATTATGTATCCTATCTTAACTAATAGTCAAGTTTAAAATAATTAGTCCGTACTTTAATTGTTTAACCAAATATCGGATTAATAATTTTATTGGACTATTAGTCCAATCCCAAGCTCATGTCCACCCAAACAAACATGACCTTAATGAGCTCGTAAGGCTCATCATGTATCCCATTTTAATGATTTGAATCATTTATTTTGTAGGATTCTCTACATATATCATTTATAGAAGAAAAAAAATTAAGTCAATTTAAAAATCATATTCTCTTCATTTGTAATTTTTTCTATTAATAATATACACGGAACTTATAAAATTAACAATTCAAATTATAAAAACGAGACCTGTGATAATTTCACCAACCCCTAAAGTTCAAGACCAAATGAAAGGGGAAAATTTCACCAACCCCTCAAGTTCAAGTCCAAATGAAAGGGGAAGAGGGTTTTGTCATTGTTCAAACCCATGACCTGGAAAAACGGACTCCAACAAAATGAGACGTAATTATCATGCTATACTCTGTCACAAACCAACTATATCCCACCAATCTTCTTTTATTATTCCTTAGCTTACCCATTTTCTATGACTGACTTTTTCTTTGCACCAGAAAGTTCAACCTTATAGAAAAAAACACTCCACACACAAACACATACCATGTCCCTTCCAAAAAAAACTCCTTTAAAATCGCTCCCAACACCACATTCAACAACATAACAGTATCAAAAACTAGCCATGATTACCCTCTTCTTGATTGCCTTGTTGGTTTCACCCATACCCTTCTCTTTTGCTGATCCCGACCCATTACAGGACTTCTGTATTGCAGACTTGGAAGCTCAACCTTCCATCAATGGCTTCCCCTGCAAACCCGCCTCCAACGTGACCTCTGACGACTTCTTCTTCGACGGTCTGAGCAAGGAAGGAAACACAGGAAACGTATTCGGAGCAAATGTCACAGCAGGAAATGTTCGTGCATTTCCCGGGCTCAACACGTTGGGACTATCAATGAACCGGGTTGACTTCACTCCAGGAGCAGTCAACCCACCTCATATTCACCCCCGCTCGACGGAGTTGGTTTTGGTGATCAAAGGAAAGCTACTTGTAGGGTTTGTGACGACTGGGAATATTTTTCATTCCAAGATTGTGACTCGCGGCGAGCTTTTCGTGATTCCGAGAGGGCTTGTGCATTTTCAGAAGAATGTTGGGAAGGGAAAGGCCTTGGCCTTTACGGCTTTCGATAGTCAGTTGCCAGGACTGGTGAACTTACCATTGACTCTCTTCGGTTCTACACCGCCGATTCCTAATGATGTGCTGACTAAAGGTTTCCAAGTAGATGAAGATGTTGTCAAAGGAATAAAATCCAAGTTTGGCAACTAGGCTATTTTTTGGATAAGTTGGTGTGTGTTTTTATCAAGTAAGTGATTTGTGGGGATGATTCATTTATTCTTCCCTTTGCTCTTTTGATTTGCTTGTATCACGATTGTATTTTCTTTTTTTCTTTTTACTTATTTTATGTTTATACTCAACATTCAAAAAGAGCAATGATTTATAGTTCTAAATTTGAAACTCTAACAATGACTTTAATAGTGTGGTATGGAGCACAAAAAAAAAAAAGCACACATAGCAAATCATTTATGAGTGAGACTCATTATCATACAAATAGAGTTCTTATTAGAATTCTACTTTTAGTGCTCGTATTTTTTATTGAAGATTACATCCAAAGTCAGATTCTTCTCCAAAGTCTACTTACGATTCCCAATTTTTGTGAATTTGATTGATCAAACAAACGAAAAAAAATGGAAAAAGATTGCCCACCTACCATCTTTTTAGACCCTACTAGCTATGACTTTTTATGACATCCAGCTAAAATGGGTTCTAGAAACAGAAACGCTAACCCAACTAAAGGGTCAAAGGTGTTTGAGTGAATTTTGTTTTGAGAGATGATTAAAAATTATTTTTTTTAATTTTTTTAAATTTTTTTAGAAAAAATGTGAGATAATGTGACTCAAAATGAATTAAAAATTAAAAGATAATTTTTAATCATCTTCCTAAAATAGCCCAATTGGTTTATTGTAAGATTCATGTATATCATACATTATTGTTTAGAATTCTAAGTAAATTTTGTGAATATGTAGTCTCACTATTCTAGAAAAAGAACAGCCAGAATAAGAAATGACATCAAACAGGGCTATTTTTGGCACACAAAACTACCTTCAAGTAAAAAGCGGAAGGCACGGTAATATTGTATAATCTTAGGTTTGCTCTGTTGAGAAATTAAAGAATTTGATATACATTGTTAGTCCCATATCTTAACGCTGTGTTTGGTTGAAAAATTTAGAAAAGAATTTAAAAAGGGAAAGAAAAAAAGTGTGTGAAACTATGTGAAATATAGATATGTTTTATTCACATTTCACCTACCATTTCCATTTCTCTTTCCAAATCTCTTCTCAAATTCCCTAACCAAACACAGCATAACAGTTGAAGGATTTAGAACAATTAGTAACTCAACAAGGTACAAAATTCAAGTGAATTCAAGTCTCTGTGTTGGCCTTTTATATTCGTTTACCATTTAGTTTCTCTTCTTTTCTCTTTGTCAACTTCTCTTTCTATTTGGTTAAATTACACTAAACTCTCTTAAAATTTTGAAAAAATACAATTTGCTTCACAAGTTTTTCATAATTATATTAGACTCTTTAATATTGTAATTCTAACACCTAACTTTCTTTTTATCAGTAATTCGTTAATCATATAGACAGAAAAATGATGATGTCACTAAAATATATGTTTTATCTTATCTATCTTTGTGTTTTCAAATGATCTGCATTAGTTCCGGTTTTTTTAACCTACTAAAAAAGATATTGGTGTAATTATACCAAAACTAGAAGACTTTGTGTATTTTCTCAAAATCTTGAGGAAGGACAGTGTAATTTACCTGGGGAAAAAATTACAAGGTGGTCAACTACACCATTAAAAACAAATAAATAAATTAGAAAGGGATCATATTATTACAAGGGCATTTCAAATTAGTTCATCAAGCAAATCACAAGGTCACTTTTGGCCAAAAATAATAGTAACCTCAACTTTTCTTAGCATTTTACAAGGTATAAGACAATTTTTTCGTCAGTCTTCTCTTTAAGATTTGGTGCTTAATCCACAGTCCGTTCAAAATGATTGGATTTTTTTGTATCAGCTGATTAAAATGATGAAGCAGGGTTAGGAAACAGACCTTTGATTATATAAATTTCGAGTACTACAATCACCCTAACAAACTGTTCAGAACCAATACAATGAATTACAGTAAATTAATAAGTTAGATGATACAGAATGAAGACAGCAATTTTCTACACAAAATATGGTATTTCTTCTGATTACAAATTTAAGAATGGGTCATAGGTAGAAAAAAAACTCACTGCACTATGATGTGGAAACCAATAATAAAACTCATCTTTGATTAAAGATGATGAGTGAAATGGATGACTAATATGCTGCTTGATTCCCTAGTTTTCATATATCATGTTTCTCTGTCAAAGCTACTACCAACCTGCATGTGAAGCCATTCAGGTTGCGATCCTTGCATATATTCCCTTGTTGCTTGTGATCCAAAAAGCATTCCAGTCGAGTCAAATGTTGCTGCCCCTAGCTGAACACCACCGGATTTATTCAGTCAGAAGAATATTAAAAAAAGGGGTAAACAAGAATAGCATCTGAAATATATATTCTGTTCATGAGAATAAGAAAAGCAAATCACAACTCTTAATGGGATATGGCATATAAATAACATCTACCTACAGGGAAATTAGTTAATACTTAATAATAGGAGAAAACCATGTTGATGCACTTGTGAAATTAATGAAATTAAGCTACTACCAACTAATCTCCCACCAATCTACTTTTATTATTCCTTAGTTTATCCATTTTCTATGACTGACTTTTCTTTGCACCAGAAAGTTCAACCTTGTAGAAAAAAACGCACCACACAAATACAAAATAACCATGTTCCTTCCCAAAAAACTCCCCTATAAAACCACGCCCAACACCACATTCGACAACAACATAACAGTATAAAAAACTAGCCATGATTACCCTCTTCTTCATACAACTTTACTTGCTGATACACGCATGTTTTATTTAACAATCACATTTATTTAAGTTTAAAATGGTTTTTGATGGGTATTGTTTAATTTTAAAAATATGGTCCAAATGTACTATTTTTTTATCCTGGTTTTAAGTAATTATAAACAAAGTTTTACATATTTTCTTTCAACAATTAATAATTTTGTGTCATAATAAATTCATAATGCACTACTATAAGAAAATGCTACAATGTGTACCCCTTAAAAAGGTGCATGCCATAACAAAAGTTATGATTTTTGTTGGGAAAGTCATGAATGGTGAACTTATGTTGTGCACCCTGAAGTTATGACTATCAAAGTCATTATGCTTTTTGTGGTAAAAGTCATATTTTTTGTGATGAACAAAAGGATATTTTTTGTGATGAGCAAAAAGTTAATACTTTTGTGGTAAAAGTTATACATTTTGTATAAGATGCATGCCATATGCACCTTTTTGGGGTGCACATGGTAGCCTTTCCCGTATGTATTTTGTTACTAATAGTTTATAGACTTGTAGTGTCGGGTTTCAAACTTGTAGAAATAAAAGATATGGAAAATGCTAAGTTGTTAGTGTTGAAAAATGTATTGAAATGTGTAAAAGATCTGTAAAAATATATAAAAGTGTTTTGGGATATTTGAAAAGCGTATTGGGATTATTAATATTTTGGCATTTTGTGTTCCATATTGACAGCCCTTAGGGCTATCATTAGCAGCATCCAAACGATATTAGTGACACAAATCCTACCTCAACATAGAAGATCTAAGAATAACAAATCTACAAGGAATCAATTGGGGACACAAAAAAAAAAAAGAAGAAGATGATCTAACCTTCTTTATGAACTTTGGGTTGACGATCAAGGTATGAGAATTGGTGAAAATTGGTGACTCCAATCTTGTAAATCTAGATTTTTCAGAGGCCAACAGTGTGTTTTGTATGAGATCGACAAGCTGAAAGGCAAAAACTTGAGCTTTTATGTAGTGAGGAGCCAACTGTGTTGTTATGATAGCCATAATGGTCGTAACAATCATTACAACTATGATTTTTATTCCCATCGATATTGTAGTTGTGACAAGTCACAGAGGTGACTTATAATGTTACATAACAACCGCTTTTCAAAAGCTTGCTAATAAGTTAACTAATGCATTGCACTCGTAAGTAACAGGAATAAAAGGAGAAAGTGATGGAGGTAAAAGAAAAAGAAAAGGAGGGAGTGTTGGGGAAAAGGAAGGAGACAATTTATAAGAATAATAGGGCAGCACCAATTTATAAGCATAACCATAAACCTAAGAACCACGAATACTTCGAAAAAGATGTGTGTCTGTGTCATGTTCGTATTCGTGTCCCAACATTGACAGTAACACTTCCCCATGTGTCAGACACACATCCAAATGTGTCATTCTAAATTTTTTTGTAGACCTAGTCAAACTTTGGACACTTGTGTCCATCGCTTAGACACACGTAGAACACATTATAAGTTTGCACAAAATAACTTACAAAATATAATGATAAAAGAAAACAATGCAAATTTATACATATTAATCTTTCTTCCTTTAAACTTCAGAAATTAGTGTTATTTTGCATTTCTCATAATCTTTGAATAAAATATTCATATATCATCATTTCCCCAAAACAAGGGTGAAGATAAAATTATAGGAAGTGTAATTGAAGAGGAAGTATAGAAGGAAACAAGGCACACCCTTTGTATTGAACTACTAAATAGAAAGAAAAGGACAAGTAATAAAAATTTGGTCAATCACTCCAATATATTTTGGGACACTTACCAATTAGTCCTATTAATTAAACTTATTTACTTGCAGATCTTGACTAATAAATTTATTACTGTAAATTTATTCATAAAAATAAGAAAAGGTGATAAATTTATCAATAGGACTTGATGGGTAATAAATTCCCAAAATAGGACATATTGGTAATTTGCCCATATAGTTTTTAGATGTCCAATCCTGGGAAGTTCTGCACTTTCAGAATTAGCCAACTAGGAGGTGCTACAATATTATCATGAAAATTTTGGTTGAACTGATCATCTAGTTTTGCATTGCATTTTTCTTTTTCTTTTTCTTTTGTTTTTTTAATAAACATTTCAAAAATCCAAAAGTTTTACATAAGAATTGATTATCAATAAATGTTTGGACCACATTTTAAGAAATTAAAAATAATGCTTGGCATAAAGAGCATAGAAAAAGCAAATTTGTTGTTCACAAATCAGATAACACAAATGACGATCCTACATTTCCATAATTCATTTCAAATCATTTGTACTTATCATGACTTTTTGCAAACTATTAATTTAGAGCGGATAGAAAATATGAGAAAATGTTTAGGATGAACAAAATTGCAATCAAGACTTTCAAACACTTGATGTTAAGCATTGAATAGTTTACAACAGAAGTAGATCAATCCACATTGTAAATGATAAAAAAGGACAAACAAAAATAGTAATGCATAATAAGTGTGCTCCAGAAGCATCCAGGCCAACTGAATTAAGGGTAAGAGGCTTGTTGGTGCATACATGCACATTTAATTTTAATATTAAATTATATTTACATGATAATTCTATGAGTCATCGGTTGCATTGGTAGAGATATAATCACTAACGATGTTAGTACATGTAGGCCATGTTTGATTCACAAAACTAATAGTGAAGGTATTAATAATCCCATCAAATTAGTGTGGTATTCACTATCCTATTGGATTAGTAGGATAAATTATCCCCATGCCTATTGATTGATTTGCATTGGATAAAAAAACATATGAATGTAGGATTACAACTATATTTATCTTCTTTTCTAATCTTACCCTCCATCAATATTTTTTCGCAATCTTTACTTTGTCAAAAAAAATTTATAAACGTGGTTTTGAAAAAAATTATAAATAAATAAATAAAAGCAAAATAAAAATACAACGGCCATGTTTGGTTTTTTTTAATTTTTATTTTAAAAAATATAAACTAATTTGATAAAATAAATATCAAAAAATATTTTTTAATTTTTAAAAATTATTTTTAACCTTCTAAAATATAAAATTATATAAAATAATAAGTGTTTAAATTATTAGTCAAGGGTAAAAGAATCTTTTTATTTTATTTCCCAACTCAGGATATATAATCTTACCCCTATCCCATTACTAATAATCCTACAAATTTGTTAGATTAATTATCCAGTGGATTAATAATCCTAAAACAAAATTTCAAAACAAATATAGGATTATTGGGCCCACGGATTAATAATTACAATCTCATACTCTAATCTTATCAATCAAACATGCTTGTAACATAGTATTGGTTTAGATTACTACATTAACATTGAGATATATGAATTATGATGGTGACTTGCATTCATTTATTACAGAGTTATCATGTGCTGACCAAGGGTTTATCACTGTTCACATGTATTAAGTGCATTAACATGCAGCTTTATATCTCTAAACTTTTCATGTATTTGGATGTATATATGTAACAGTCCCATGTCGTGGCAGTGAATGGATGTGGAGTGTATTTGCTCTATATTTTGTGTTTATATACAGAGATTATTAGACAACTTGTAAGGTTGTTTCTTATGGTGACGCTTTGGACTCACCTACTCATGTAGGGTTTGTCAGAGTGAACACAACTATCAGTCAAGGAGTTGTATCCTGGGGAGACAGGTCATAATATGAGATACTTTGTTGCACCAGGTGGTTATCGGATGTGACAGCTTTGCCAACCGAGAAGAGCTTAAATCTCCTAAAAGAAAATGAGATTACCGTGACTCAGTCCGATTTATTGTATACCCATATATTTCGCGATGTGATGTAGCCATTATCATTTTAGTGAAAGTCAGGGATGTGTAAATACATATTTGATATAGTAGACGAGAGTAGTAATCCATGGATGTAGGCAGAGATTGCAGAATCAAATAAATTTTTTGCCCATATTTATCATTATTGGCTCCATTATATTTATTTATTTTTGGTTATTATACCAACAAAGGCCATCTAAGAAACAACTTATCCAAAAAAAAAAAAAAAATCCCATCTAAGAAACAAACACTACAGGTCCTTTTCCCCGTGTCAGCTGCTTTTTCTTCTTCTCTTAGCAGGAGGGGGCTCAGAAGAGGGCAGAAAGCCCAACGATATTGCTGGATTCTAAAGATACACTAGGGAACTACAGCTGTAAAAAGAACTAGTGTTAATAATCACAAGTCACCAGTGTCAACTCCAGAATTTTTTGTTGGTGTCAATTACAAATTTAAATTTCATAAAAGTGATATTATTACCCCCTTTTCAATAAATAAATAAATAAATAAACACACAAACACACACACAATATTTTGTACTTATATGCAACTTTTTACACAAATATCAAATCTGCCCCCTCCGAAGGGGAAAAAAAAAGTACTTAGGCTTAAGAGAAATAATAAAAAAAATTAACAAAAATTTGACTTTATTGCAATTTTTCTTACTAAATAAAA
The DNA here is from genome assembly GCA_022316695.1 of Camellia oleifera. NCBI lineage: Eukaryota > Viridiplantae > Streptophyta > Magnoliopsida > Ericales > Theaceae > Camellia > Camellia oleifera. The sequence continues at coordinate 78,610,562 of CM039313.1, forward strand.
AGTAGAGTGTTTCTCGGGAGTGTGAACAAGCCAACTTTTCGTAAATCCTATATCATATTTATTTTCAATAAATCAACAAATAATTTAAAATTCTTAAGTCAAACAAAAGAAAATGAGAAATGCTATTTCTCATCGAATTTATTTCACCTCTTATGTATGTAACAAAATAAAAATTATGTATATGTGTAAGACTTATCATATTTAAAAATTAGTGAGAACTACATAGAATGTGAAGAGTTTTAGCTATGAAAGGTTCTGGTGATATACAACCGTCCAAAGAAAATTTAATGCATTACTATTTTTTAAACAAAAAAAGTACGCTAACATATAGATAACCAACTACAAAAAATATAAATAGAACAATTTGAGTGAAATTATTCTTTTTATGGTGACTTTAATGTCTGATGTATATATATTTTTTTTTTTTCTTCTTTGTGGTTGATATTTTGGTTAGTTCTATATTTCTAAACTTATTAAAATGAAAAAATAAATAAATAATCAAAAAGTAATCACCATGCTTGGTTTCCCTTTTCAAAAAACACTTTTCAGAAAATTCTACTTTCTTATTTTCCGTGTTTTTTTGTTTTTACTGATTTTTTTAATTTTTTAAGCAATTTTTTTAATTTTTAGGCATACCTAACTTAGATGTATCTAAAAAGTAAAAAATTTGTGAAGAAAACCTTTTAAAAATTCACTAAATACCCAAAATACAAAAAAAAAAAATGAGAATTCAGTATATTTTTTGTATTTTTATGTATTTATTAATTTTTTAAAATATTTTTTCACAAATTTTTTACTTTTTAGATACATCTAAGTAAGGTGCATCTGAAAAGTAAAAAAAATGTTTAAAATTCAAAAAATATCCACTAAAAACAAAAAAACACGAAAACCAAAAAACTTAGTTTTCAAAAAACTTAATTCAAAAAACTCAAACCAAACACACTGAATGTTTTCTGTGATGTATGCAAAGTGGTGGAGTTCAGATAATGAGGTTCAAAGCTATCTTTTGAGTGGTGTCAATAGTATTAACATTTCCCTAAAATCCCAAAATTTATGTAGTAGTTTTTCTTCTTTTTTCAATCTTCCAGTGGGTACAAGTGACACCACTTATTATAAGCTCAAGTCGCCCCAGAACTATCCTTCTACTAACGAAAGGGTATTTTTTTCCTTTTAGTTATCTACGAGCTGTGAAGTAACATATGTTCCAACCTATGGTACATGGACCATGTTTTCTGTGATCAAAAAGTAATGTTTTGTGTGATGTATCTAATGGTTGGACACATCAAATCTCCAAATAAAAGATGCGTCGACTCGGCTAAAATGTATCCGAAAATTAGATACGGGTACGTGGATACAGCAAAAAGAATTTAAAAAAGAGATAATTGTTGAAAAGTCCAAGATAAGAAGGGTGTAAGGCATTAGTTCTAGTGAATATTTTTTATTGTTGAGATGTCCTCCATTTGTGAAATAATTTAGTGAAAAGTCTTTTCGTTGATTTTAGAGGACATTTGTTTCCAATTTTACCCCTCAATTTATCTGTTGACCTTTTTTTATCTGTTGACTTTTTGGTGACTATCTGTTCAAATTATATCTATCTGTTTAAATTTTTTTTTACTATATGTTCAAATTTATATCAATTTGTAGAATTTTTTTTCCCTCTCTATTCAAATTTATATCTATCTGTTCAATTTTTTTATTTGTTGAAATGCCAAGCCAAACCAAATTATCTATTTGTTGAAATTATACCTTTTGAAATTGCTAATTTTTTCCCATCTGTTAAAATTTACAAAGCATATTTTTTTATCTGTTTAATTTTGGGACTATCATCTATTTAATTTTGTGACTATTATCTATTCTCCCCTATCTGATGCAATTTGTTTCTTCATCATCATCATCATCAATAGGGGTGTTCGCAGTTCAGATTTGAATGGTTTGCGGATCGGTTTGGACCCGCCCGCATCTATGCGGTTTGGGGAAAAGTCAACCCACAACTGCCCGCAATGCGATTTGCGATTCGTGCAGATAGTTCACGGATGTGCGGGCAGTTGCGGGCAGTTTGCAGATTGGATTTTTGTTTTCAAAATTTTATTTTTGTGCCTTTTTTTTTTCTTCCCATTTTGTAAATATTTATTTTGGGCCATTTCCACCCCATTTTCTAAAATGCTCTAATATTAATAATTAATGAATTAAAATTTATAAAATTAAAAACACAACAAAATCAATTCGTAACACGAGTTTTCATTATCAGTTAGATTTAGGAACTTGGACAATTCGGAGTGGTGGTTGACTGGGGTTTATGACCTAATAGGCCTTCTAGGCGAAGGGATTTTTGGGAGGAGCCATATGGTTTATTTGGGTCATGCTCACCAAATTGGTGTTGGGGGAGGGGGACTTTAACGTGGTTAGGAAGGTCTTAGAAAAGCTTAAGGGGATTAGAACGACTAGGGGGATGAGAGACTTTGACTTGTTTATTCGATAGAGTGAGTTGGTGGATCCTCCTTTGCGTCATGCAAGATTTACATGGTCTAATCTTCAAGAGAATTTGGTGTATTGCAGATTGGATAGAATTTTATATTCCTTGGAGTGGAAAGGGGTTTTTTTCCCAATTTAAGACAAGAATCGCTACCTAGATTAGTTTCAAATCACTGTCCTATTGTGATTGAAAGTCATCCATTAAAATGGTGTCCAATGCCTTTTAGATTTGAGAACATGTGGTAAGAGCATACATCTTTTAAACAAAATTTTGAGGAATGGTGGACGAATGCTAGCTGTCATGGTTGGGAGGGTTTTAAATTTATGAGAAAGTTGAAGTTGGTAAAGGAGAAGGTGAAGTGCTGGAATAGGGAGGTTTTTGGGAATTTGGAGTCTTCAAAAAAGGTGGTGATGTGCAGAATAGTAGAATTAGATGCTTTGGAGTTGCAAGGGGCGTTAGCTGAGTCTTTTAGGAGGGAAAGATTTGAGTTGAGATTAAAATTAGAAGAGCTGACTTTTCGGGAGCAAGTTTCTTGGGCTCAAAAAGCAAAAGATCAAATGGTTGACAGAAGGGGATGTTAATTCAAAAAAATTTCACAAGGTTGCAAACGGGCAAAGGAAGAAGAAGTTCATTAAGAGATTGGAAGTAAGCCCAGAAGTAATGGTGGAAATTGAGAATCAAATTGTCAGCGGCATTTACGATTTTTATTCAAAGGAAGAGGTGAGTAGACCAAGGATTGAAGAACTAGAGTGGGGAACCATTGATTTGACAATTGCAACATGGCTTGAAAGACCTTTTGATGAGTCGGAAATTCGAGAGGCGGTCTTTGATTGTGAAAGAGACAAAGCTCCAGGTTCAAATGGTTTCTCCATAGCAGTTTTTCAGGATTGTTGGGAGGTGGTGAAAGAGGATTTGTTGAAAGTTTTTTTGGAATTTCATGAGTTCGGGGTTGTTAATTTAAGAACAAATGATACGTTCATCTATTTGATTCCTAAGAAAGTGAATGTTGTAAGAGTGGGAGATTTTAGGCCTATCAGTTTGGTAACGTCATTGTATAAGATTTTGGGGAAAGTTTTATCAAAACGACTGAGGATGTCTTTAGGGGATACAGCATCTAGGGCGCAAGGGGCTTTTGTGAAAGGAAGACAAATCTTAGATGTTGCCTTAGTAGCAAATGAAGTAGTTGAAAAATATAGGAGTTCAAGGAGGGAAGGTCTTATTTTTAAGATGGATTTTGAGAAGGCATATGACCATGTGAATTGGTAGTTTTTGGATTTTGTATTGGACAAGAAGGGATATGGTGGGCGGTGGAGATCTTGGATTAGGGGTTGTTTGTCAACTTGCAATATGTCAATCATAGTGAACAGTAAACCGAGGGAATGCTTTACGGCTTCGCGGGGGCTACAACAAGGGGACCCACTATCTCCTTTTCTTTTTATTTTGGTGGTTGATGTACTGGGAAAGATGGTTGATAGAGCTAAAGAAACAGGTCTTTTTGCAAGGTTGGAGGTGGGGCGGGATAGAGTTGGTGTGACTCATTTACAATATGCGGATGATACCATATTTTTTTCCTCAGGGAATGAAAGTCAACTACTTAATCTTTATTCAATTTTGAGACTTTTTGGGATTATTTCAGGGCTTAAGATTAATTTGGGAAAAAGTAGTGTGATAGGTATTAATATGCTACAAGATCAACTTCAGAACAGGGCGTCACTTTTAGGATGTGGTATAAAGTCACTTCCGTTTAAGTATTTGGGTCTTCCATTGAGAGGTAATCCTAGGAGTGAAGCTTTTTGGTCTCCTGTGGTGGAAAAGATTGGCAAGAGATTGAAAGGGTGGAGTAAGGCTTTATTATCACGTGGGGGTAGATACACTTTGGTTAGAACTGCTTTGAGTAGTATCCCTATTTATTATTTATCTTTATTCAAGATTTCGATTAAGGTGGCAAGGTCACTAGAAAAGTTGATGAGAGGTTTTCTTTGGGAAGGTAAGGATGAGGGGAAAAAGGATCACTTGGTGAATTGGGAGTTAGTGTCGTTACCTAAGGAGAAGGGGGGTTTGGCTATCGGTAATATTGTGGTTAGGAACATGACTCTTCTTGGTAAGTGATTATGGAGATTTGCCCTTGAGGCTGATTCATTATGGCATTTGGTTATAAGCAGCAAATATGGGACTCATGACAATGGTAGGGATTCATAAGTAGTTTTAAGGGGAAACTTGTTCAATTTTGGGAGGATGTTTAGATGGGTCAGTCTTCTTTTGCTACCAATTTCCCACATCTATATAGAGTGGCTCGTTCTCATAATTCTTCAATTGCGTCCATGGCTTGCTCACTTTTGGCTCCAATTTCCTGGAATTTTGATTTTTTTAGAAATCTTAATGATAGGGAGGCTTCACAGTTGACTTCTTTATTGGCCAGAATTAATCATTTTTCTTTATCTCCTCTGTTGGAGGACAAGTGGGTTTGGGCTCTTCATTCGTCCGGGATATTTTTTTGTAAGTCTTTTTTTGAGTACATCATTGATAATCCTTATGTTCCTCAGTTTCCTTTTGCAAAGAAGTTTGGAAGGCTTGTGTTCCCCTAAAGGTAAAGGTGTTCATGTGGGCCTTGGTTCATGGAGGCATTTTGACAAATGATACATTGCAAAAAAGGAGACCCAATCGTTTTCTAAATCCTCAATGGTGCATTCTATGTTGTAAAAATGGAGAATCCGCGGATCATTTATTCTTGCATTGTCCAATAGCGTTGAATTTATGGCATAAATTGTTTTCTTTGGTAAACGTTATGTGGGTAGCCCCAAAAAAGAGCTCGCATATGCTCCTAGTGGATTTTCGCACTTTTAGAGGATCAAAGAGAGCCAAAATGCTATAGTCTTGTCCCATCTTTGCAACTTTTTGGGTTCTACGGAGGGAGAGAAATGCGAGGTTGTTTGATGATAAATTTCGGGAAGTGGGTTGTTTGTGGGATAATGTTTGTCACTTAATTTCTTTCTGGGTGTCGAGGAACTCTTTAAGGGAGTTCCACTTTTTTTGGTAGCTAGAGATTGGTTGGCGGTTTGTGATATGTAAGATTTTGCTCGTGTTTAGGTTGTTAGGGGTTTTCAATTTTGTTTTGTCATTGTCCTTTTGTAAGAGGGTGCCTCATCCTCAATTCCTTTTCTAATTTATCAGTAAAGCTTTTGTTGTTGATCAAAAAAAAAAAAAAAACTAACACAAGTACATATTTCAAAATCTTAAAATATAACTCCATATTCATCAAGGAATTTAAAATTCAAAATCACACTTCATCCGGGACAAGTTCAGTTATGAAACAATAATGATATGATCAATATTTATTCAATTTCAATTGATATAATACTATTAGCAAATGTAATGCTAGAGTAAGTTCAAAGAATAAATGGTGTTTTATTTTTGGCAAAAATATCTAGGTAGGATATAGAAATGAAATCAACAGTTAAGATTAATAATAAATATAAAAATTAAATAAATAAAAAAATGCGGGCGGGTTCTTGCGGGTGCATGTTAAACCCGCAATCCACCCACCCGCAATCCGCAAACATGTCATATTCCAAACCGCATCCGTCAGCATTGTGTTTACGAAACCGCCCATTTGTATGCGGGTTTTGTGGATCGGATAAACCATTATCCACCCCCAATCATCAACATCAACAACAACAACAATAATAATAACCAACTAAAAAAAATAAAAATAAAAATCTAATCTGAGATCTCCACAGATCCAAATCTACCACAATAACAATACTAATAATAATAATCTAACTACTAAAAAAAATAGAGAAGATTTGAACCAATGGCACAAACCCCTAATCAACCAACCCATTGATTAGCAAGAAGTTCATTAGGGAATTTTGCTGAACAATTGGTGGATATGTAATATACACAGTGCCATTGTCGATATCGACAGCAAGGCGAGAGGTGGAGTCCATGAGAGAGAGGAGGAGAGAGAGGAGGTGGTGGATCTGCAGCTGAGATCCGAACTATGTTACATGGACTCGGGTGCGAGTGTTGGATACAGGTATGTGTCTAGGTGTCAAATTCGCCTATTTGTAAAAATAAGGATACGAGGACTCGGCTAAAAAGTATCCAAAAAATAGATATGGATACGGGGACACGGCATATGAAATATTAATAACCTTTTAAATTCTTTGACTTTATTGATAGCTTTTTGATTTTTTTTAACTAATTTTTTATGTTCCCAAATCAACCCCAAGTAAAAAAAATATTTTTGTATTTAGTTTTGTATATAAATATAATAATTTTTCTTTATTGCCATTAAATTCTATTGTAGAAGACACATATATAATTAAATTCTATATAAACATAATAATTTATTTATTTATTTTGTATATAAATATAATAAAATCATAATATAAAATTAAAAAATAGAATGTATATACATTATTTATATGAGTAACACTAGAAATTCTTAATATTTTATTTTTTATTGGCATTATCATATCTTGTAGGTCTCACATATCATAAAAATAAGAAATAAAATATTTAATAAAAATATTTTAAATTTATGTAAATAAACTTTTTTTTAATTGATATTATATAAATGTGTGTGTTATAAATGAGATAAGTAGAGTTAAAAAAAGAAAAGTGAAGAAGAGAGAAAATGAGAGAGAGAGTAGAAGATGGATAGACACGGATAGAGAGATAGAGCAAACGAGAGGAAGATCGAGAGAGAGAGAGAAGAAGAAGATCGATCGACAGAGAGAAGAAAATCGATCGACCGCAAGAAGAAGATTGAGAGATTGACAAAGAGAAGAAGACAGATTGAGATTGCTAATGAGAATAAAAGATGGCGATGGCGATGGCGATCGCTTCTTTCTCCACTTTAACTTGTAAGTTTCTCCATAATCCTTCTTCACTCTTCTCTCATGTCAGCCGTGTCTAAGAAAACCATGCCAAATTCGACACAGATCTCACACCCACACCCGTGTCGTGTCATGTCGACACGGGTACTCTGCCATAAACCGACGAGTCCATGTAACATAGCATCCGAAGAGGAGTTTCAGGAGAGTGATCATGGTCGTGGATCAAAGAAGATGAAGTGGGTGGTGGTGATTTTCACGTCACTCTTCTGGACAGCGCCGGCGCTAGAGATGAGAAGATTGGGAATCAAACAGTGACAATGAAAGGACCACAGCGGAGATAAGAGGTGGTGAGAGTATTTGAGATGAGATCATAGGATAGACGGTGTCAGATCATGATTGGAGAGTGCGACAAAGCTACAGTGGTGACCGATTGAGGAAGATGGTGATAGAGCTACGTGGCGACGATTGTGAAGAGGTTAATGAAGATGTCGAGTGAGGTGAGGTGGCGGCAAAGGCGACGGCAGCGGTGGTGGTGGTGGCAGTGGCAGAGGGTGAAGGGAAGTGGTGGAGAGAGAGAGAAAGAGAGAGCACTGTAGAGAGGGCAAAAATGGTTTGGTTAGGGTTTGATTTGGAAACCATGTATATATATATATACATAGGTATTTTTATCATTTCGCAAAGGCTTGTCCTTATGGACATAATAAAGTAGTGTGTGGACCTTCCAGCATAAAAAATACAAGATTGGATTTTCCGCCCAAGTGCCTTTTAAAAAAATTAGCAGAGGTCTAATCTTACTATGTTTTTTTTTTCTTTTTTTATACTATTTTTTTAGGTGCTAAATCTGGAATTTTTTTTTTTTTTTTTTTTTCCTAAAGAATTTTGGTTTGGACAGGCCAAAGTAAGTTGGATTAAAGTTTAATAATATTAAGAGTGAAAAGTTAGCCCAATTAATATTGTAACTATAAAGTATTGTGGCCCAAACAGTGATAAAGTTTGGGCAGGCCTATTATCATTCTTTTAAAAGTGTGGGCTGGCCCAATATGATTATTCTTTTTAGTTGTTGATTAAAACAAAAACTAAATCAAAAACAAAAGGAAAAAAAAATGAAGCTAAGAGCAGCAATTTGCCACATAACAGAAGAGATAAGGTTTTGACTTGAGAACTCTCTCTCTCTCTCCTCTTCGGTAATTGAAAGACGAACGTCAACGTGAATCGGCATCTATTGCGCCTCAATCTTCCTCAATCTGTGTTTTTCTTCCTCGATCTACCAAATCACTGGTTCGTCCTCCTCAATCTGTCGTATCCTTTTTCAAAGTGTCGCGTTCGAGCCAAATTCTACACCCATGTCAGTGTCGTATCGTGTTGACACCGGTATTGGCCAGAAAACGAAAAGTCCATGTAACATAGTTTCCAACTGCCAAAAAAAGAGCAGTCAAATGAAGTTATTGAACTTCATGTAGCTATTGGGGAGCTATTCTTATACGAGGTGTTTGAGTTGGGATTGATCCACCCATGTGATATATGTGGGTCCGATACAGTTGCTAGATTGATTTTAACATGTATTTGAGTTAGGTTAGTAGAGTCTGGAATCTACTGGGAAATCCAATATGTATAAAATTTGGTTACCTAATTGAATGGAATTAGGATTCTTATAGGTTTTTATAAATAGTCATGTGGATTATAGGCTTTTTCTGAGAGATTGAGAAAAGGAAAAAAACAGAGATGTAAAGGGTGAGAGAAAAAAACCGTGAGGGCACCAAGGTGAGCGAGGGCTCAACTATCCTTGAACATAAATTCGGATAGTTGTCTAGGTTTTGAGTATTTTGGCTGTCTCACATGTACTCTCTATTTTATTCATATAGTGGAATCTCTGTCTCCCATGGATGTAGACAATTTGGGCCAAACCACGTAAGTTTGCATATGATTGTTTTTCTCTTTGATGTGTGCATGGTGTGCTTCTGTTCTCGTGGTGGGATGTGGTATAAATCCCAACAGTTTGATGGCAACAACTCCTTGGAAAATACAAGAATCTATCTTTAATCTAGACCTCAAATGTAATATCAAAAGGAATGAAGTTATGTTTAGCAGTAGCACAGTTAGAATTGCCCCTTTGATCTTATTGAACCCTTCTAAATAACAGTCCAAATCACCACCTTTTGTGACAGCTTATTCTGCGAATTTTCAAATGACAAACAGCAGTTTCTATAATAATAGAGTTAAAAAACAAGCATTTCCAATCAGACAAAAAAAAAAAAAAAAAAATAGATGGTACTTTTAAATAAATAATAGTTTTTTCACTTTACTCTGTATAATTAGTCAGTGCATTTAGACTTACATCTTTAGAAGGAAATCCCTCAATAGGGGAGTTCATCCTTGAATTGACTGCCTCAAGCTTCATTGACAAGAACTACAATTTCCAAGTTATGGGGGAAAAAAGGAATTAGCTTCTACAGAGGGAGCATTGGTAATGTCATAGAATTGCAATAAAAATGTCCGGACAAATACAGTTACCTCAACCTGGTGCTGCAGTGACTGGATGTAATTTATTATCTCATCAAGGACAAGTGCTTTCCCAATAACCTAACCAAATAAAAATTATGTAAATACACAGGAAGAATACAATGCTATGACAAAATTAAAGTAGGAACTAAGGTAAAACTAAACTTCTGGATTTCAAACAACTGGTTTTCTATTTTCTATCAAGAGCATTTTAAGATTTCTCCAATTATTTAACCATAAAATTAACAACAAAATACACAAACCTTATTACATCCCGGGACCAAGTCTTGCAAAACCTTCATCCTCTCACTGATCTTTTCTCTTCTAGCCTGACAAGACAAAAAAAAAAAGGTTTCAGTATAGAAAGTACCTCAAAATTCAATGGATAAATGAACTATAGCAAATTGCAAGTACAAGAGGTTTGAATAGTTTACTCTCTCTGCTAAACTGTGGCTATCAGTAGCTTGACCCCTTCTAGCTCTGACATGGATATAATCTTGCTTAGGAGGCTCAGAAGGTTTTGTGCTTTGCTCAGCAGGTTTGTTCTCCGGCCCAGAATTTGCTTCAACTTCAGATTTTGAGCCACCATTTTCATCTCTTGATCCGGATACTTTCATTCGTTTACCATTTGAATTCTTCTGCCCAGAAAGAAAACAAAACCAATTCAGAGTTGACACCCCTGATTTTGATGAACTGTAGTATAGTTGGACTGAGAAATTCCCAATTTTTTGACAGAAAAAATATGGGAAAATAGCATAATAAGTTATTCCTGGATCAAAGGTTTAAAAAGCACAAAAAATAATTAGTAAATAGAAATTTGCATAAGACATCTTAATTTCCATGAGCCAAGGAAGAACTAAATAGATTAACAAAAAAAAAAATAAAAGAAATAAGAGTTAAATTTTGCTCAAATGCTTGAATAATATTTGCTCCCAATAAATATAGAATTAACAAAAACAAAAACAAAAACAATAAAAAGAAAGACAAGCAAATTTGCAAAGAGGAAAATCATTTTTTATTTTATTTTATTGTGCCCATAAAAGAAGGAAACAATACAAGAAAATCCTTAAAATTAAGGGATAATTTCATTTCAATATAAGTTTAGAAAAATATTTCAAATTTATGATAAACTTTATAGTATTAAAAAGTGAAATCATAAAGTTTTTCAAGGATGTGTAATTAAATTGTGAAAATTCCAGTGACATGGAATTTCCCCTTAAAGTAACAAAGGAAGGCATGAAAGTTATACATGAGCTAAATAAAATAGGAGAAATTTTAATTCAGTGTATATTTAAAAATAATAATAATTACAGATCAGTGATACATTTTATAAATATTAATAATTAAATTCTTAAACTTTCCCATCAATTTGTAACAATTTTGTTAAAATAAAACTGGGTGGTAATTTGCCCAATAAAATATCATAAAATTCAACAAATAAATGCTATATTTTGGGTTTTTTTTTTTTTTTTTTGGGGGGGGTGGGGGGGGTGTTTGAAGAATTAAAATTTAATCCAAGTTTATCCAAAAAAAAAAAGCTCAAGAACTGGAATTACCTTAAACAGAAAACCATAAAATCACAACAAAAAGCAAATATTGGGAATGTACAAAAAGCCACAAATTAAGAGCAGTAATTGAATGAACAAAGAGTGAATCACCAAATCCTTGGCACTACTGGTGGACACGAGCTTCGATGACTCATCCTCCTCCGAATTCGCATCCCTCCACTTCCTCCCGCCGCCGCTCTGCTCCGTAACAGTCGATTCGTCAACGGAGACGTCACGGATCGAGTTGGCCTCTGCGAATGCGCCGAAGTTACACATCCTCAACCCTAACCCTCCTCCTCCACGGCTCAGCTCGCCATTGATCGGAAACGGCCAAATCTCAGCTAAACTGTACGACGAAGGGTTTGCTGCCGAGAACGAAGCCTCGTTGATTATCGGAGGATCCATTTCAGCAACTCATTCAAAATACATACACAAACATAATTAAGAATGTGTGTGAAATTGAGCTGAATGAGAGAGGTAGTGGAATTGAAACCCTAGATTTTTTTTGGTTTGAGAAAGTGCTAGGATGGAGTCAGGGTTATTTAAGGAGTGGAGAGAGGGAGACACAGACAGAGACAGAGGCAGAGACACAGCAATTTCTGGAAGTACAGTCTGAAGGTGAAGTGAGAGAGAGTTCTCTGTGAAAGGGAGGATGATGAGTGTTGGTGCGCACTGCACTCACGGCGCATGATATCAGTCTAGACTCGGGAATCGCTGGAGTAGATAAAGATTCTGTACTCGCTAGAAGAGACAGGCACGTATTACATTTGTGAGCGAAATGACAGAAAAATCCACTTATATTTTTGACCTTACTGAATTATCTAAATAGTAACCTAGATAGGTGGCATTGTGATTAAGGTCTGAGAATTAACTTTTTAGATCACAGGTTCAATTTTTTTTTTTTGGCCAATCTTTTGGGTGAAGTATAGTTAATTAGAAGGTTAAATCTTAAATTGTCTAATTAATATTTGGTGTGAGTTTAATACTCCTTACTAATTAATATTTGGTGTAAGTTTAATACTCCTTGCTGTGTGAGTCCTAATTTAAGCAGAACTTATCTTGCGAGATCAGGGTAAGTTTCGAGATTATAATTTTCTCGTTTGGAACGACTAACAGAACACCCTAGTGATCTTTATAAAGGACACTGTCTTTGACTTGTGAGAGAGTAGGGAGGATTTCTTGTAAAAAATAAAAAATAAAAAAAAAACCTAAATAATATGGTCATATAGAGCGAGTACACTGTTTATCTGTCCACCAGCAGGTAACATTATCAATTCCTATTTTAATATGATTTTTTCTGGGATCACGCGACTAGCAAATCGCAGAGTCTCTCTATGGAAGGTGGAGCCCCGAACCCGAGACCCATACCCAGAATCCGAATTCAGGTCTTCGATAGTCAAGCGAACCGTAACAAATTTATTTAGGTTTACTACGGGGATGTTTGAGAAGTGGATTATAGAATATTATTGAAAAAAAAAAAAAATTATATTTAAGAAGATATTTGAATTTTTTTATGGTTGGATGTGATATTTGTAAGAGAAAAAATTGAATGATTATGGGGTTTGATGTAATATTTTGTTTGGATTTATTTTTTAAATTTTATAACCAATTTGTCTTTTAATAAAAATAAATAAATAAATAAAAAACCCAAAACCCAACTTCCCAAACAGCGCCTATATGTGGCACCCTTATATTTTTACTATAATCTCATTTAGATCTCTACATTTTTAATTGTAATCGTTAATCTTTTATATTTTAAATTAAATTGTAATATTATTTTTATGTTCATCTAATTTTAGATTGATGAAAATGTTAGATTTATGTTGATCTATTTTTATGGGGTGTTTGGCAAAGGCTTTTTTTAATTTTTTGGGATAAAATTCACAAAATGACAAAATAGGTTAAAATAATCAATCAGATAAAATGTCACGTTAAATCCATAATTATTTCACTTTTCTCTCACAAACATCACATCTAATTATAAAAAAAATCCAACTATTTTTCCAAACACAAAAAATTTAGCCTACTAAAATAGCCAAAAATTAAAATAGCCTGCTAAAATAGTAACTTTCCAAACAATTACTAAATGTCACATTCAACCCATAATCTTTTTATTTTTTCTCTCACAACTATCAAATTAACTATGAAAAAAAAAAAAAAAAACCAACCAACTTTCCAAACATAATTTTTTTTAACCTAGTTAAAATAATTAAAAAAATCAAATAACCAACTAAAATAACTAACATCCTAAACAAGGCTTAAATGTTTCAATTAGGAAAAGGTTCACATCACGAAAATATGGCTAAAGAGAAATGTAGCCGAAGGGGCAAACAAGAAAAACAAAAATGGAGAGAAAATGAGAGACTTTTTTTTCCTTCATTTTTTTTTTTTTTTGTTTTGATCGGCAAGGTAGAAGACTCTACATAAAGTCTTCATTTGGGAATAATTGATTTAGCCTAATTTTTTAGTTTTTTTTAGGGTTAATTGGTAATAAATGTAACGCCTCGAAATAAATGTAATATACTATCCAAAACGATAAGTAAATAACATTATGAATCAGACTATAATGTCCTTCTATTACATGAGATTCGATGGTACAAAAGGATGACACATGCGTTATACATTCATAAATAGTACATCCTGAATCTATAGCTTGTGTTACGAAACAGTAATAATGTAATAAAAGCTAAACAAGTAATCATATGCTCCAGTGGCTTATATCTTTCCAAGTCAAGGCTTGGGTACATCAAAAGTGAGTCGCAAACTCAATACAAATAAAACTCTAGACTTGTACAAACATTAAATACAAAATAACAAAACTAAGCCTTGAGCTTCACAGTCCTTCCAAACTAAGTCCTTGGTAGAAGCATATCACCAGCACCTGAAAATGATTTTCTCCAAATAGGATGAACCAAAACCTAGTACAAATAATCTAACACAATATATTAATCTTAACAAAGATATAAAAATGAAATGCATATGCAATGCCTAGGTCAAAATGGTTTACATTTCTTTCTCAGAAACATGTCATGCTCAATTTATATCAAAATTCTCAAATCATATCCTTTACCATTAGAAACAATGGGGAAATTCTTAAACTGGTACAACCTTTCATGGATATTTCATCCGCGGAAAACCGTCAAACACCCACGTAAACATAGTCTATACAAGCACTACTTTGTCATTTTACGGATATTTCGTCCGCGGGAATTGGTACCCATAAATACGTGCGTTTTTTGAGACTTTCACTCTAGACACACAGGGCAACTTAATTTGGTGATACACACCTCTTTCCAACATTCACCCATTTTCCTCAATTTATATACATATGCAATGTATTAAATGAGCAACAATATTCAATGCACAAAGATGAGAAATTATTTTCAATTCACCTAATTCTTATGCAAATTCTACAAAACAATTATAACTATCCTTCACCAATAGCCCAAAAAATATTTCTAAATAGATATAAAATCTCTCATACAGATAAATTTTCCAAATTTCAAAGTGAGTGATAATACATATCAACCTCCACCATCTATATCAATATCCATCCAATTTCAGATAAGCAACATCAATTTCATTTATTTATACAAAATAAATATTTGAGTCATTTAGATCACAATCCCTTTTCTTCCAAAATCCAACCCAAGGGTCAAAATCAATAATTTGTTCACAACTCAACCTCATTTCTACTCCCATAACCATTTTCCATACAACCATTTGAAAATCTCTCTTTTTAATTTTAAACCAAAACCCTAGGTTTGTTCAAAATCCTCCAAAACCACAAGATTGTTTATGAAAAACAAATAGCTGAGTTAAAAATTATAAAAATGTGTAAAGAATCCCTACCTCGAAGCTAGAAGACCAAAGAGAGAGTGAACAAAGCTCTAGGTGAGCTTTAACTTTTTAACAAAGGGAGTAGAATGGAGAAATAGTTAGATCTTAGTGTGTTTGTAGAAAGAGAGCAAGTTCCAGAGAGAGGAGCTCTAGATTTAGGGTTTTGAAATATTTTAGAGAGAGACAAATATGAAAAAGTGATATAAAATGACTTTTTTACAAACTGATATATGCACAGTCCACTCGAGCACAAGAAGTGACGCTCGAGCGCCCAGACACAAAAATGATTACCACTCGAGCGCAAAAAGTAAATCTTGAGCACCAAGACACAATAAAAAAGGGCGTTACTGCTCGAGTGCAGGAAGTGATGCTCGAGTGTAAGATACACACACTTAGTAGTGTTACAAACAGAAGACCATCGCTCGAATACAAGACCACTCAAGCGTAAGAAACACTGCTCGAGCGTAGAATATACTCTCCTAATACTTTTGCAAGCCTGCAAAAGTACTGAAAATTCATGAAGTCCGCTCAAGCACAAGAAGTGATGCTCAAGCGTAAGAGCAAAATTCTGGCCAGCAAGATTTTTGAAAAACAATGTACCAACCTGTCCCAAACACAACCAACATAACCCGATAGCTAAACTCAAAGAGGGAAAGGAGAAATAAGACAAGAACAACCATACAAAACCAAGAAACCTGAATCCAGAATATCACATGGGTCGGGTCTAAAACTAGAATCGCTATAACCTCCCCCCTTAAGGAATTTCGTCTCCGAAATTACAAATCAAGCTATAAAACCATGTTTAAACCAATTACAACTTTGATAGTCAATCAATTCCAATACCATGATTCATCCACCGGTCATTCATTCCCATCAATATGGTAAACAAGTCATTGATACTGAATATACAATTCACATTTCCAAAATATATACAATGTTTATAATAAATTAACATATCAAAATTTCAATACATGCTCAAATGTTAACAAATAGGTCTGGATACTTCTCACGGACTTCCAACTCACCTTCCCAAGTTGCTTCCTCAACCCCATGATGTCGCTGCAATACCTAAGCTAAAATAATTGTCTTGCCTCGCAAGACTTGGTATTGAGTGTCCAAGACTTTCATCGATTTCTCCTCATACGAGGCATCCTCATCTACCTTTAAGTCAGTCCAATCCAACACGTGCGATGGATCTGGCTCATACTTCCGAAGCATACAAATATGAAACACATCATGAACTCCAAAAAGTTGTGGCGACAATGCCAAGCGATAAGCCACCTCTCCATTGGCTCAAGGATCTCAAAAAGCCCAATAAATCCAGGGGACAACTTCTCACTCTTCCCAAATCTCATCAAACCCCGCCTAGGTGATATCTTCAAGAAGACATGATCTCCTTCCTCAAAAAACAAAGGTCTCCTTCTATGATCAGCATAACTTTTCTGGCGACTCGGAGCCGTAACCAACCTTTTACGAATAAGGGCAACTTTCTCCGTCATTTCCCGGACTAACTCTAGACCTAACATTAGTGCATTACCCACCTCAGCCCAACATACAAGGGATCTACATGGTTGGCCATACAAGACCTCAAACAATGACATGCCAATACTCAACTAGAAGTTATTGTTATAGGCAAACTCCACTAAGGGTAAATGTCTCTCCCACGATCTCTTAAAGTCAAGAACGCAACCCTGAAGTATATCCTTAAGGATCTGAATAGTACGCTCGGATTGCCCGTCAATTTGACGATGATACGCAGTGTTAAAAGTCAATCTCGTGCCCAAGGCACTCTGTAGGCTGTACCACAACCAAGCCATGAAACGCGGATCTCTATCTGAAACAATCATAATAGGGACCCCATACAACCTCACGATGTCCCTAATATAAAGGTCAGCAAGATAATCTACCCAGTCATTCACGCTCATAGGAATAAAGTGCGCCGACTTGGTCAACCGATCCACTATCACCCAAATTGCATCACTACCCCGTTGAGTCCTCGGAAGGCCCATGACAAAATTTATCGTGACATGCTCCTACTTCCACTCGGCTATAGGCAAATGTTGCAACAAACCCATTGGCCTCTGATGTTCGGCCTTTACTTGTTCACAAGTAAAGCACTTCGACACAAACACGACGACATCCTTCTTCATTCTCTTCCACTAAAACTAGCGAGGCCTCGTTTGGGGAGTGGCTATTTTAGCCAAAAAGCCAAAAAGCCAACTAAAACTAGTCACATCACCTCTCTACTTTTCTGCACATCTTTTCGTAAAAAGCCAAAAAGTTACTAAAATAGCTTGTTCCCAAACGAGGCCTTAGATGTGCTTCTCAGATGCACCACAAGGTGTGAATGGTGAAACTCTCATAGCACTTCCTCTTGATAAGACTCTGGCAAGAAAAGATAGTCACGGTATCTAACACTTGAGTCGGGATACACATTCAAGCATTTTTCTGCTTTTCCACTAGAGATCTTTTCTCGGAGGATTTCTACCTCAAGATCACTCTTTTGCGATTCTATCACTCGGTTCACAAGTGTAGGTTGTGCCACTACTGAAAACAAGGCTACAGATTCCATCGACTCACCAAGATGCAAGTCAAACTCACTAATAGCATCCAATATCTCATATTCCCGGATTGCAATATAAGCTATATTACTAATAGATTTCCTATTCAAGGGATCAACCATAACATTGGCCTTCCCCGGATGATAATGTAGCTCAAAATCATAATCTTCTATAAATTCCATCCACCTCCTCTGCCTTAGATTCAAGTCCTTATGTGTAAATAGATATTTCAAACTTTTGTGATCAGAAAACACTTCAAACTTTTCACCATACAGATAATGCCTCCAAATCTTTAAAGCAAAGATCACTGTCGCTAACTCTAGGTTATGAGTAAGGTAGTTCCTCTCGTGTGTTTTCAACTACGGTGAGCCATAGGCTACTACATTCCCTTCTTGCATCAAAACATAACCCAAACATTCTCGTGAAGCATCACAATACATTGAATAGCCCAAACCCCTCTCTGGAATAATCAATACTAGAGCGGTGGTAAGTCTAACCTTAAGCTCTTGAAAAGATTTGTCATAAGTCTCGCTCCACACGAACTTAATTCCTTTCCTTGTTAGTTTAGTCAATGGTGAGGTTAATCTAGAGAAATCTTTCACAAACCGCCAGTATTACCCAGCCAACCCCAAGAAACTATAGATCTCAAAAGCATTCTTAGGTTGTTCCCAATCTTGCATTGCCTCTATCTTGGATGAATCTACAATCACCCCTTTTCCAGATACCACATGGCCTAAAAACTTAACATCGCTCAACCAGAATTCACATTTCCCAAACTTAGCATACAGTTTGTGGGCTCTAAGCAACTCAAGCACCACTCGCAAGTGTTTCCCGTGCTCCTCCTTAAAGGGTGAATAAATTAAGATGTCATTAACAAAGACGACCACAAAACGGTCTAGGAACTCACGGAAGATCCGATTCATCAAATCCATAAACACGACTAGTGCATTGGTTAGCCCAAAGGGCATCACTAGAAACTCATAATGGCCATACTGTGTACGGAATGCCATTTTCTAAATATCTTCTCCCTTACTCTTAACTGGTGATAACCCAATCTCAGGTTTATCTTAGAAAAGCAACAAGACCCCTTCAATTGATCAAACAAATCATCTATACAAGGCATTAGTTATTTATTCCTAATAGTTACCCAGTTCAACTTCTGCTAATCAATACAAAGCCGCAACGCACCATCTTTCTTTTTGGAAAAAAGAGCCAGTGCTCCCCAAAGCAAAGTACTAGGGCGGATAAAACCTTTATCTAGCAGTTCTTGGAGTTAAATCTTCAACTCACTTAACTCGACAGGTGCAAATCGATATGGTGCCATAGAAATCGGTGTCGTACCAGGCACTAAATCAATTGAGAAGTCAATCTCACGGTGAGATGGTAAACTGGTGAGATCCTCAGGAAAAACGTCCTGGTATTCACAAACTACCCTTAGCAACTCGACTCGAACTTTATCACACTTATTACCCAAGAAGTTGGCAAGAAGACAACTAAGTTCACTCCGCCCACGAGAATCATACAGCAATGATAAGACTTTATCAACCCGATCTCCCAAGAAATAAAAGCAATCACCACTCAAGGTACATACAGTAACCCTTTGATGGCAATAATCTATGACAGCCTGATATGATGACAACCAATCCATACCCAAAATAACATCAAAACTAGACATGTCAATCAACACAAATGCAAAAGGAAGTTGACGACCGGCAACCTCTATATCACAACCTCAACACCCTTGCTCCAAAACAATCTCACCACTAGTAGATGACTCGATACTAAGAGGAGATGCTAACCAAGCCAATTCTAACTCCAAAACCGATGCAAATGCAGACAAGATAAATGAATGGGACATACCCATATCAATCAACACAATAGCAATAGAATTGCATAACAAGAAGGTACCTCTTACTATCGAAAATGCTGGTACTAAGTCTGGCGCGGTAACAATATACATACGCCCTGAAGGCCTCTACTCTACCTGCTCACCCCTCGGAGCATGAGTCTGATGCATTGACTAAGCCAAAGAGGCTCCCTGATTGGCCCTCGAGGCCTCAACTAACTGTGCGGGCTGACGGCTCTATGTCTGCGTCAAACCAGCAACTGAGGGCAAAACCTCTTCATGTGCCCTGCCTGCCCACACTGATAACAAGTGAGCGGCTGCCCTCTCCCCTAGCTTTGGCTCTGAGAATAAGCCACAGATGATACAAACCGCTGCCCTCCTCCTTTTTGAGGGAAAGCTAGAGACTTGTGGCCCAACTGACCACACTTAAAGCAAGTGAAATCTCCCTGACCACCTTTTCCAAAACCTAAACTCGGCACTGAAAAAGTGAACCTCGACTGTGCTCCATAAGACTGTTGTGGGTTATAACCCATCTACCTCTTACTGCCCCATTGAACATCATAACTCCTCTTGGAGCCCCTCATCCGCTCTTCTTCTATCTGCATCATGGTCTCAAGATGAGCCTCCGCCTCTACAAGGCGTCCATACTCTCTAATCATTGACCCAACCACTTTGAACATGAGTCCGGTTCTCAATCTCTTCTCGAATTCTAAACAACGGCGCTTCTCAGTCACCACGAGTTCCGGTATAAACCTCGATAAACTAGTAAATGTGGCCTCAAACTTAGCCACCGGTGTGCTCAACTACTTGGGCTGAGAAAACTGGTCCCTCAACTTCTGCCTAACAGTGGGAGGTAAGAACTTGTCTTGGAAGGCATTGACAAAGGCCTCTCAAGTCACTCTAATGCACCTACATGCATACTTCCACCATTGACCTGCATCTCTCTTCAGCTAGAAGAATGCCAAGGTCACCCTTAAACCTCCATTTTTTATGACGAGCATCTCAAACATCTTTATCAGCTCTAGCCACGTATCCGCCTTTAGTGGCTCCTTGGAATCACCCAAAAACTCATCCAGATTCGACAGAAAAACTCTCGTTTCAAGAATGATGGCCCTGCCTCAACTACTTGGGCCTAGACTTGATTCTTAGCCCTGAGAATATCCATAGATTCCTACAACGCTTCGACTATTTCGCAAGCTAAGGCGCCCATGGCCTATTAACCAGTCAGCTCAGCTACATTGGCCTGACAAACTCTCTCCTCTTGCGCTGGAATATCATCCAGTAAAGGCACTTCATGCCTTCTAGGCCTACCATGCCTACCACCACCGCGTCTACGTCCACGTCCACTTCCTGACATCCTAATGAAGATAACAAAAGAGATTAGCACACTTACAAATGTACCGAAGCTAACTCACTTGCATCCTAATGCGGTGGACAACAGTAATTCACTCCACGTAAGCACGTAATCACATAAGCACATATGAGTTTCCTTTCTAGATAATGACCGTTCTGCGGCGTTACCAGAGTTTCAATTAGAAACAGCAGTGATCAAGTGCTCTTCTAACAGAACTTCTAGAAACCCGTAGACACAATCAATATCTTAGGAATTAAATCTCATACCTATATAATCATATAAGCATGTTATCACATAGCATACCATACATACTAATGTCTCTATCAAGCGAGACAAACCCATTGTGGTAATAACCACTTCCTACATACCTAAACTATTCAAACCCAGTATGCTCTGATACCAAGTTGTAACGCCCCGAAATAAATGCTATATACCATCCAAAACGATAAGTAAATAACATTATGAATTAGAGTGTAATGTCCTTCTATTACATGAGATTTGATTGTACAAAAGGATGACACATACGTTATATATTCATAAATAGTACATCCTGAATCTATAGCATGAGTTACGAAATAGTAATAATGTAATAAAAGCTAAACAGGCAATCCTATGCCCTAATGGCTTGCACCTTTCCAAATCAAGGCTTGGGTACATCAGAAGTGAGTTGTAAACTCAATATAAATAAAGCCCTAGGCTTGTACAAACATTAAATACAAAATAACAAAATCGAGCCTTCAACTCCACAGTCCTCCCAAGCCAAGTCCTTGGTGTAGGCATATCACCAGCATCTGAAAATGGTTTCCCCAAATAGGGTGAGCCAAAACCCAGTAGAAATAATCTAACACAATATATGAATCTTAACAAAGATATAAAGGTGAAATGCATATGCAATGCCTAGGTCAAAATGGTTTACATTTCTTTCTCAAAATCATGTCATGCTCAATTTATATCAAAATTCTCAAATCATATCCTTTACTATTAGAAACAAAGGAGAAATTCTTAAACTGGTACAACCCTTTTCAAATATTTCATCCGCAGGAAATCGTCAAATAGCACTCATGTAAATGTAATCTATACAAGCACTACTTGCCATTTTATAGATATTTCATCCTTGAAAATTGACAACCATGTATACGCACGTTTTTCAGGACTTTCACCCTAGAAACACATGCCAACTTAATTTAGTGATACAAACTTCTTTCCAACATTCATCTCTTTTTCTCAAATTCATATACATATGCAATGTATTAAATAAGCAACAATATTCAATCCACAAAGATGAGAAATTAGTTTTAATTCACCTAATCCTTATGCAAATTCTACAACAATCATGATTATCCTCCACCGATAGCCTAAACAGATATTTCTAAACAGATATAAAATTTCAACTACAGATAAACTTTTAAATTTCAATGTGAGTGATAATACATATCAACCTCCACCATCTATATCAATATCCATCCAATTTTACATATCCAATATCAATTTTATTTATTTATACAAAATAAATATTTGAGCCATTTAGGTCAAAATTTCTTTTCTTCCAAAATCTAACCCAACGGTCAAAATCAACAATTTGTTCACAATTCAACCTCATTTCCACTCCCACAACCATTTTCCATACAACCATTTGATAACCCCTCTTTTTGATTTTAAACAAAAACCCTAGGTTTGTTCAATATCCTCCAAAACCACAAGATTATTTATAAAAAAATAAATAGCTAAGTTAAAAATAATAAAATAGTGTAAAGAATCCTTACCTCGAAGAAGACCAAAGAGAGAGCGGAGAAACCTTAAGAAAGTCAAAATCTAACTCTATTCGGATGAAAACAAAGCTCTAGGTGAGTTTTAACTTTTTAACAAAGAGAGTAGAGTGGAGAAACGGGTAAATCTTAGTGTATTTGTAGAGAGAGAGAGAGAGAGCAAGTTCTAGAGAGAAGAGCTCTAGATTCAAGGTTTTGAAGTGTTTTAGAGAGATATATGAAAAAGTAATATAAAATGACCTTTTTATGAACTGATATACGCACAGTCCGCTCGAGCGTCACTAGCGCAAAAAGTGAGGATCGAGCATCCAGATACAGAAATGATTACCGCTTGAGTGTAAGAAATAACGCTTGAGAGCCAAGACACAATGAAAAAGGGCATCATCGCTCAAGCATAAAATACACACTCTTGGTAGTTTTACAGACGAAAGACCATCACTCGAGTACAAGAATGGCCGCTCGAGCACAAGACTGCTCAAGCGTAGAAAACACTGCTCAAGCGTAGAATGCACTCTCCCAATACTATTGTAGGCCTGCAAAAGCACTGAGAGTTCACAAAGGTCACTCGAGCGCAAGAAGTGACGCTTGAGCATAAGAGCAAAATTCTGGACAACAAGGTTTTTGAAAAACAATGTACCAACCTGTCCAAAACACAACCAACACAACTCAATAACCAAAGTCAATGAGGGAAAAGAGAAATAAGACAAGAACAACCATACAAGACCAAGAAATTTGAATCCAGAATATCACATGGGTAGGGTCTAAAACCCGAATCACAATAATAAATCCAATATAAGGAAGGTATAAGACATAAATCCAAGAGAATTTTTTTTTTTTTCCCTTTTTTATAAGAAGTCCACAATATGTGTAATAGTTTAGCAAGAAGTCTTGGAGAACATTTTGTTTCTAATTTCACCCATTGACTTTTTTTTTTTTTTTTTTATCTATTTAACTCTTTGTTGAAATTTTCTCTCTGTTCATTTTTTATTCGTTCAAACAACATATCATCATCGAAGAAGTCTTTTTTGAATAGATCTGTCCAATTTTTTTAATCTGTTCTAATTTGTTTCTTCTTCAACAACATCATTTATCATCATCATCAACAACAACAACACCACCACCACCACTAATATCAATTTTTTCAGATCTAGTTTACCAAGCCAAACAAATTTAATTTTTTATATTTGTTTAAAATTTTTAATCTCTTTTTGCAAATATTTGTTTTATCATCATCATCAACAACAACAAATAATAGGAAAAGAAAATATGAAAATATGAAAAAATATGAAAAAAAATATATATATGAGATCTGTTCATCAATGATATGAGATTATAGGGAAAAAAAATCAGATCTAGAAGCCATGGAATTAGTAGCATTAAGAGGCCTCAATTTTTTCTTCACAGTGGTGGTTCGTAGTCATGGAGGTGGGTCTGAACACCACACCTAGAAATTCTGTGTCCTAATTTGAAATCATAAATAATAGAAGGAGACCTAGTCAAAAATCCTAGAAATTAAATCAACCAACAATTCATTCAACTAGACATAGAGAGAGAAAGAGAAAGAGAAAGAGAAATAGAAAGAACATATGCTAGAGAGAGAGAGAGGATAAACGGATTAAGGAGGAAAACAATGGAGTGGAGTCTCGAGATGTCTTGAGATCGCAATGGCCATGAAGTGTCAATAAGCTCTTCTGGTTCAAGGAATCTACCATCACCTGCGCTGATAGAAGAAGGAAAAGGGCGACTAGATTAACTTGATCTGACAATCTATTGTTTAACATGCGAGATCAGTCACTGGATTAACTTTTTCATAACAGTCTTGGCGTAGAGATCATGTTCGGTTTTATCAAGATCATTAACTTGGATCATTGATCCGAGAGAGAGAGAGAGAGAGAAAGAGAGAGAGAGAGAGAGAGAGAGAGAGAGAGAGAGAGAGAGAAACAAATGAAAGAGAAAGAAGATGGTGAGGGATAGGATAACGGATGCGATGCACGATAGAGTGGTTAACGGCGACAGAAGTTGCCGCGGCACGGTGGTCGACGCTTTGGTACTGTGCTTCACCACTAGAGAAGCATAGTGCGGAGGAAGATGAAGACTATAGTGGAAGGATGAGAAATGAAGTTCGATGAGGAGGTGGCGACGGCAGCAGAGGCGGTGGCGACGAAGGGTGAGAGGAAGTAATGGAGAAAGAGAGAGAGAGAGAGAGAGAGAGAGAGAGAGAGAGAGAGAGAGATTTAGGGACTTAGGTTTTGTTACCCAAAAGACAACTTAAGAGGGGGTGAATTAGGTTTTTACAAATAAAAATAATAATACCCTAATAAAAATTTCAACTGGCACAACAGATAAGTATTGCTAATAAAACAATGATGATTAAAACAAGTGTTCTAACAGCTACATCAGTTAATGAATTTGACACAGAGAAAATGTGAGATATAGCTATGATAGTTAAACAAAATAAAGAGATAATGGAGAGAGAGGCAAACAGATTTATAGTGGTTTGGTTTTAACCAAGTCTACATTCACTCCTCAAGCTTTACTTGAGATTTTCCATTATACTCTAGCTTCACAAGGGTGATAGTAATCTCTTCACAAATGGAGCAATCCTTCATAGATTTTACACAGACTTTCTAAGTCCAAACCCTTGCCTTCTTTAGCTAATTTTTAATCACACCCCAGGAGTCAAGAACACTAAGTGTACTACACTCTTACAAGGTTGAAATGGAGTTGTTTTTGCTTTCAAAGAAAGCTAAGGAGTTCTCTCTCAAAGATAGATATATAAGATGAAGCTCTGATTTTTCTGTAAACCTCACACAGGTAAGATGAGCTTAAAGCTATAAGGCTCAGTGTATAATTTCTAAGAGAAAAATGTAAACCAAAATTTGAAGAACACTTCTCAGAGAGTAAATGAAAGAGTGATGATTGATCAAAGAATGTTTTCTAGCTTGTATTGTTTCTTATGTATTGTTCAGTAAAAGCTTTGCTATTTATCAAGGAGAAGATTATGGAGCCGTTGACTGTTGCGTGTATTGAAAAGGATTGAGTCTACTCAAAATGATGCATTCCCCATTACTAATTAGATCTTGAAGGCGGCAAAGCATGGAGGTAAAGCATGGGTCTGATAGATGACAGCTCTCTTTGAAAATAGTCGTTGCAGAACAGAGTGGTCTATCCAAAATAAATTTTGTTCTTGAGGGACGTCCACCAGGATGTCCGCCCGGATGTCCACCCGAATGTCTAGTGGATCCCGGTCATCAAGGATGGCTTCTGCAGATGTCGAGGATGCTGCTGGGTAGACAACCGGTGTGAAGAAAATTTGAACTGAAGAAAAACTAGCAAAAAGCCATTGGCCGGTCATCCAGCGGAATGTCTACCCAGACGTCCGGTGTCTTGTTGAGCTGGACTGTTTGAACTGCTGCTGTGTTGGGCTATTTTGGGCACTGCTTTTGGGCTGAAAATACCTCATGATTTGAGCAAATAGATATATATACTCCAAAAATATTTAGGATAAAAGTTAATATAAAAAATAATGTAATAAAATAATTTTTCAATTTACTTTTCTCTTCCAAATAAATAAAAAACAGAATTAAATAAATCATCAAAATAAATAAGTCTAACAATCTCCCCTTTTTTGATGATGGCACACTGTGATGTTTTGATTTGTTTGGGAGTAAGAAAAGCTCTCCCTCAAGTCATGCTCCCTAAATGTTTGTTCATACTAGATACATAAGATAGCATATTAGCAATAAATATGATTTAACCAAAGACATGATATGGGACTAATATATCACACTACAGATGTTCTAATATAACAGTTTTTCAAAACAAATATCATTAGTATAAAAAACAAGGTGGTCTACATCAGTTTGAAACAAAAAAAATAATACCATACCATAGTACCATAATACCATAGTGCCACGATACAAAACATATAATACCACAATATAAAACATCACCACAGTTGTTTCTCCCCCTGTAACATTATCAAAAGGAAATCACTGCTCAGAATCTGGAGGAGGAGGAGGGAAGTGATAGTGATAAATGACATCAACGCAAGCCTTAATATGATCAACACGGGTGTTGAGGGCACCAAATTGCTAAATCATTTGTTGTTTCCAGGCAAGGCATTGGTTGTAGCGATCTTGTTCCAAAGCTAAGAAATCCGTCCAATAAGCAAGAGGCGGTTGGTGAGGTGGTGGCATAGCAACGGGAGGAGGATCTTGAGGCTGCTCCATGGGAACACCAGGAGCAACCATACTGGCTAATAGAACATTACCTCCTCCAGCACAGGTGATGGTGTATTCACTGATATTGAAGGCAATAGGTATTTCAGTTTCTTTGGAAAATTTGACTTTGAAGTGTTTAAAGAGTTTTGTCAATAAAGCGCCAAAAGCTAATGATTTGTCACATGATGTAGAAACAAGACCCATTTCCCTAATGATGATGTAGCATAAATCAAGAGGGTACCCAATCTCAAAACAATAAAGTAGATAGGCATTAAAAGTAGGAAAAACATCATAATGACCGGCTTTTGGAGTGACATTTTCTAATAAAAAGCAGTGAAGAATGCGGATATGGGGTTTAAGATGTTTGGCCTGAAGACAGGACCCGGTGGTTTTGTCAAGACAAATGGTTATATAAACTTCAGTGATGTTACCCACAATTTGAGCCATTTGGGCCTCAGTTTGGAAAAAAAATTGGTTAAGACTAGTGTCAACATTTAGTATAGTGGTCAAAGTGTTAACATTAAACTCAATATAAGTATCTTTCACATAGGAGTTACTCGTGTAAGTTTCCTCATCGATACCAGAAGATTCTAAGTGGACATAAAATAAGGTAAGGAGACGAGGATATACCTTCATCGGCAAATTGACCAAATTTTGCCAGCCCATTTGTTCAAGTTTAGTCATTAGAAGAGCATCATACTGTAGGGCAAGACTAACTCAACGACAGGTAATGATGGAGCGGGATGCCATTGTCATGACCCAAACCCGCCCTTATAGGTTTAGCATCGTAACTGGCCAGTAATCCTTTGATTACCGAAGGCCTCTGAACAGATTAACAAAATTAAGTGGCTAGTGGAAGCAAATACATAAATATAGTTATCCAATGAGCTGTGCTGACTTATATGAAACAGAATATTTGAAACTTTATATACATAACCGGTAGTCAACCATACATTATACCCACACACATTACAGTATTGAAAGTATAGCCAACGACATCAAATCAAGTCTTATATAAACAGAAACCACAGAACTTAAACACAGGACGCTTCGGGAACCTCCACGTGAGGCACAATGGTTGGCTGACAACGGAACACAGATCCAGACAAAAGCCTTCAGACTCGAACTTCATAATGTTCACCTATACATATATATACAAACAATGAGCTAAAGCCCAGTAAAGAACATTAAGGTAAAGGGGTTAGTAAATGAAATCCGAACATATCGTAAGCGGAAAACAGATCATAGCATAATCATCCTCATATCAAAACATAATAATGGTACATCCCATAGAACACATCACAGAACGTCTTCCGACTAGAGTAATCAGTTCTGGATACCGATTAAACACATATCACCACAATGAAGTGGCTAACGAGATCTCGTAATCACATGTATGTCATGGACCCGCATTTACATGATGTCCCCCATGACTTGGGACTATCTATGGATGCCATAATAGATTTCAAACATGGAATATTCGTTCATGAAAACAGATCTCATTTTAGAAATCAGAACTTATCATATTTCATTTGGAACGTAATTCATATGAATGTATCTTTACAATAACGTTACTCACAGTGGTTCCAGCAAGCGGTCAATCAATCCTCGAGTCTTGACCTACAACCACAAAATACATAACACAAGCACGTCTTATCATTACGCATTCATGTGGCCAACACGGCTTAGCTTTCATTACGTTGGTTCTTGTTCTTTCTTATCACAATGCTTAAGCACATACACACTTGCAAATCCTTGACTTAGTACATTCGTTCCTTAGTGTGTTTCTAATCCATAACCTCATTATCAAAGCTTAATTAGGTCTTAGGAATGCCTAAGGTGCAATGAGAATGCCAAAACATGAATTGGAACACTTAGTCAAATTTTCTGAAAATGAGGTCTACGCTTTAGCGTGGGTTTCCCCACTCGAGCGGACATATAGACAATGAAGCTCCGCTCGAGCGTGACTTTCCCCACTCGAGTGGACTGTAAACTCTAAAAAGTACTGGATGCAAGATTTTCATGCTCGACGGGCACTCGACCCACGCTCGAGCGTGATGCATGAATTCAAGGCTCAAGGTCGAGCGTAAAAGTCCCCGCTCAAGCGTAGGTCAAATTTCTGGAAAATCCAGATTGACCTCCCAAGCTCAAAACTCGAATTCAACCATCCAAAACACATCTCTTGAGCCCCAAAACTAGAGATAACATAGTAAACTTGTAAAACATGAAGAATTTAGGATCATTTCATAAAATCATGACCCAAGGGTTTGTTAAAAACTCACAATTTCAACTTAAAACACGATGGATGTTCATGAACACAACATGCATGGGTTTTCTTGGTCTTGAGCTTCCCAAAACATGATCATACACCACAAAGCAACTTGAAACTTGATGATTTCCCCAAAGGAAGATGAATTTCAAACATGCAAGAGAGGATTCATGGAAATCATGCTCAATTGTAAGAAAATGTACATGCATGCATGAATTGCCACTCAAATCTTTCTTCTAAGCTCAATACACATCCTTAAACACATAGTCTTCATGTTGATAACTTAGATTCATAATTTAGGGGTTGAATTCATACCTATAGTCTTGAATTAATCTAGCTCTAGCTTAGTTTTGATGAATCTACGCCAAGGTCTTCAATTCTCCTACAATTCCTTCATCTCTCTCTCTAGAATTGCACACACTCTCTCTCTAAAAGAAAACCTCAGATTTTTGCACTAAGAGGAGCAAAGAATTGAGCTAAAAAATGAGTTAAGGCTCATATATATATATATATATATATTTGTGGTGCTAAAACACATTAATTAGAATATTAGGCTAACCAAACATGACTTAATTAATCGTTCTGAATCATTTTTTAATAAAACTTGCCATAAGGTTCTAAAAATTCCAAATAACATAACGGTGTAGTCAATTTCGGTTTCGCATGCCGATAAGGCTTTCAATTTACATATTAAAGTGGAATTCCAAACAGATATTCTATAAGTAACAGATAGAAGGCCAAATATCATGCAAATTACATAATAAACCATAATTTATTTTAATCCTCTCATTAACATCCTTAATTACCGATTAGTGGCTAATTGTGGATCGGGGTTATTACAGCCATGGCGCCAAAAGCTTGCTCTTTAACAGGAGTAAGAAAGTCAAGAGTTGGATATTCACGTATGGGCTGTGAAGACAGACCTTCCTCTCTAGCTCGAGGCTTTTTAGTGCGAGGAGCCATAACTGTGTGAAAAGCAAAATAAATAAGCAATGGACAAGGGTTGATAAGCAATTAAAAAAAAAAGTTTCAAATGAGGTTAACACAGGATAAAAAGAAATGTAGTAATGCAAAAAAATTGGGAGAGTAAAAAAAATTCAGGGACTAATACCAATTCCAGGCACTGAGGGTTAATGAAGAACACAAGGATTTGTTTTTTGAAAAAAATGCAAGCACTGATGTGAGAGCAAATAAAATTGGAGAGGGAAATTTTTTTTTAGGAGAATGCATAATTGATTTTTAGGCAAAATGTGGAGTCATATGGAAAACCCAAATAATCAATGTAAAAATATGACAAAATCCTAAGCATAGGGACAAAATAGAGGCATAAATAAAAAAAATTGAATTTATCCTTAATTGATGACATAGCATATCGAAAGTGAGCATACAGAGGGTGTGCACAATCTTCAAATGAACACAAAGATGAAAAAAAATGGTGAGGAGTTTATAAGGCAACCACAAACAGTTATAGACAAATATATATATATATATAAAGATATATATATGTATAGATGAAGACAAGATGTACATGGCTCAAAAGGAATTTCCAAGCACAGATTGACAAAAAAATGAACTAATCATCACCAATCTAGGCTAATCTAAGCAAATGATGCAAGTTGTAAACATGAATAAAAGAGAATAACAACATTTTCAATTTGGAACAAACTCACCATAGATATATAATCATTAAGCTCAATCATGGTGTTTGAGACAAAAGTAAGAACGGAAAAATAGAAAATAGAGGAAAACTTACTTGATTTTGTACAAAGATCAAGAGAAAATGTGTTTTTGGAAGGGTTTAGAAAAAGGAGATAAGAGGGGTGATGAGCTAGGGCACAGAGGGTCAAAGAAGAAAGGGGAAACTGGACAGAGTAGTCAGCAAGAGGCATTTAAAATGGTTCAGGTGGGCACCGATTGTCCGCCCGAACGACCGGTTCGGTAGGTTTTTTTTTATTTTTAATTAATTTGGAACTGTTGTCTTGTTAGAAGGGCATATCTGGGGCTTCTAAAGATGATGAGGTTTTAACACTAATGTATATGTGAATTCATACTGATCTCAGGATGTAGAAGAGATTTATTGGGGGAAAAAAAATGCTACAGAATTGATAACAACAAACTATGAGATACTTGAGAGCAAAATTGATAACAGAAAAGAAATGTAACAGGACACATACTAATTTCAAAATTGATAACAAAAAAAATGTATGAGATATTTGATAGCATTCAACTGATATAAAAATTTCCATATTAGTGTAACAATACACTTACATCATTTTAAGAAAAATTCAAGTTTCACAGTCACAAAAAAAAACTTTAAATTGAATTCGACATTCCAAGTTCACTATGAATAAAAGTGAAGCTATCCTTGCTTAGGGGTTTTGTAAAAATATCCGCCAATTGCTTGTCGGTGTTTACAAACTTAAGTACAATATCCTCTTTTTGAACATAATTTCTTAAAAAATGATGTCGAATTTCAATATGTTTTGTTCGTGAGTGTTGAACTGGATTTTTGCTTAAATTGATGGCACTAGTATTATCACATTTAATAGGGATATGATCATAATGCGAATCAAAGTTCTCCAATTGTTGTTTAATCTAAAGTACTTGGGCACAACAACTTTCGAAAGCTATATATTCAGCTTCGGCCGTTGATAAAGCAACAAAATATTGCTTTTTGCTAAACCAAGATACTAATGAGTTACCAAGGAAGTAACAAGAGCCACTGGTGCTTTTTCTATCAAGTTTGCATCCGGCAAAGTCCGCATTCGAGTAACCAATTAAATTAAATGCAACACTTCAAGGATAAAATAGTCCCAAATTTTGAGTGCCAATAAGATATCTAAAAATTCTTTTAATGGCACTAAGATGTGATTCCTTAGGATTTGATTGATATTTAGCACACATACAAACACTAAACATAATATCGGGTTTACTTGTGGCTAAATAGAGAAGTGAGCTGATCATACCTCGATATTTTGTTTAATCAATGGACTTACCCTTTTCATCATTGTCTAGCTTAATGGATGTGCTCATAGGTGTTCTGGCTATTTTTGAGTCATGCATACCAAACTTTTTGAGTAGTTCCTTTGTGTACTTAGCTTGATTAATGAAAATCCTTTCCTTACATTGTTTGATTTAGAGCTCAAGGAAATAGTTTAGCTCTCCCATCATGCTTATCTCAAACTCACTTTGCATACACTTAGCAAATTTCTTACACAAGGTTTCATTAGCAGCACCAAATATAATGTCATCTACATATATTTACATAATAAGTAAATCATCATTTTTGGTTTTAACAAAAAATATTGTGTCAATCTTTCCTCTAGTAAAACCATTTTCAATCAAAAATTTACATAAGCGTTCATATCATTCACGAGGTGCTTGTTACAAACCATACAAAGCTTTTGATAGTTTAAAAATATAATTTGAAAAAATATGATCTTCAAAACCTAGGGTTGTTTTACATAAACTTCCTCATTTATGAATCCATTTAGAAAAGTACTTTTTACATCCATTGATAAAGTTTGAAATCTCTATAACATGCAAATCAAATAACATATGAATAGCTTCTAATCTAGCAACTAGAGCAAAGGTTTCATCGAAAATGATACCTTTTTCTTGATTGTATCCATGTGCGACAAGTTGCCTTGTTTCTTAAAATTGTACTGGATTCGTCAAGCTTGTTTCGAAAGATCCATTTGGTGCCGATAATGGTATGATCTTTAGGTTTTGGCACTATTTCCCACACTTTGTTTCTCTCAAATTTGTTGAGCTCTTCATGCATGGCCATCATCTAATGTTCATTGAATTCGGCTTCTTAAAAGTTCTTACGCTCAATCTGTGAGAGAAAGGCCAAGTTACTACAATTATTTCTAAATGAAGAACGAGTGGCAATACTTTTGGTAGGGTCACCTAGGATTAAATCCTTAGGGTGATTATAGACAAACTTTCATTCTCTTGGCAAATCATTGTTGTTTTCTCCTTCTTGTTGAGGTGAGAGAATAGGTTGTTAACTTCTTTGTTCAACTCACACTGTTGGTTCTCTTCTTTGTAGATACTTGAATTTTTCACATTTGGTTCCAAATCTATATCATCACTAGCAATTTGCTTTTGAAAAGAGATGTTAGTTTCATCAAATGCCACATGTATAGATTCTTTCACAACAAGAGTTCTTTTATTAAAAACACAATAAGCTTTGCTAGGTGAGGAATAGCCAAGAAGAATTGTTTCATCAGATTTTGAATCAAATCTACCTAAGTTATCCTTACCATTATTATGCATATAACATTTACATCCAAACAGATGCAAGTGACTAATTTTGGGTTTTCTCTCATGCCAAAGTTCATAAAGAGTCTTTTTGAGAATAGGTCTAATCTATGCACGATTTAAAATATAGCATGCTATGTGAACGGCCTCAGCCCAAAAATATTTAGGAAGATTATTTTCGCAAAGTATTGTTTTACTCATCTCTTCTAAAGTTCTATTCTTTCTTTCTACTATACCATTTTATTGAGCGGTTCTCAGGGCTAAAAAATTATGTCTAATACCATGCTCATCACAAAACAATTCAAATTTCTCATTTTTAAGTTCTCTACCA
This sequence comes from Camellia oleifera, assembly GCA_022316695.1. Taxonomy (NCBI): domain Eukaryota; kingdom Viridiplantae; phylum Streptophyta; class Magnoliopsida; order Ericales; family Theaceae; genus Camellia; species Camellia oleifera. The sequence continues at coordinate 78,644,378 of CM039313.1, forward strand.
TGGTTGATTTGAATATTAGTAATAAGAAAGTATTTTTCATTTTGAATTCAACAACAGAGTTTTGTGAATGAAGAAAAAGTTTCATCTTTGTGTGCCAAAAACATAACCCATGTAAATCTTGAATAATCATCAACAACGACAAGACAATAATGTTGACCTCTTAGACTAGATGTCCTTGAGGGACCAAATAAAACCATATGCAATAATTGTATCTAGTTATAGAAATATGAGATTTTGATTTAAACGATATTTTAGTTTGTTTTCCTTGTTGACAAGCACTACAAAGTCAATCTTTTTTTAATTTAATTTTTGGAAGTCCAATGACCAAATCTTTTTTAAAAAGTTTAGTAATTAAATCCATATGAGCATGATCAAGTCTTCTATGCCATAACCAACTATTATCACTATTAGCATATAAACATTTAATATCATTAGCATAGAGATCATTGACGATTACCAACGAATAAAACTTTATGATCATTTGTGCTTTCAATTGTGCAATGTGATTTATCGAAAATAACATGATTACCCTTATCACATAATTGACTAATACTAAGTGGATTATGCTTAAGTCCATCAACAAGTAAAACATGTTCAATGAAAGGGTTAGGAGAGATACCGATACTACCAATACTGATGATTTTTCCTTTCTTGTTGTCTCCAAAAGTAATAAATCCTCCATCTTTGGATGATAGTGTAGTAAAGAAGGATTTATCCCCGGTCATATATCTGGAATATCCACTATCAAGATACCATTTTCCTTCTTTAGCTTTGGACTTAAAGCAAACCTACAAGATGACAATCAAATATTAGTTTTTGGTACCCATAATTTCTTGGGTCCTTCTTGGTTAGTTTTGTTAGATCCCTTAACAATCCGAATCTTTTTAATTCCCATATTCGTATTCTTTTTGAATGGACAAGAAGATATATAATGACTTTTTTTTTTCTACAATAATGACAAGTAATATGAGGGTGTGTCACGAGAGGTACATTTTCAAAAATTGTATTAAGATTCTTTTGTTTCTTAATAAGGTCATATCCAATGTCCGCTTTATTGAAAACACATCTTTGATTTTCAAGAAGCATGTTGAGATTATTTATACTTTTTACAAAATTTTCAAGTGTTTTTGCTAAATCATCAATATTGTTTTTTAAAGTAGTTTTCTCATTAGGGATGGTGTCAAAATCATTTTTCAAAACAATTTTCTCTTTCTTTAATTCTTCTACATTACTAGACAAAGATGCAACAGATTTTTTCAACACATTATTTTTGGCACAGACTTTTCTAAACTCATCTTGTAATTCATGAAATGCACTTTCAAGTTCTTCATAAAGAGTAATTACCTCATCTTGAGTAAAGTCTTTATCTTCAAGAGCCATGAGACACAACTTGGCTATTTCATTTTCAACTTCATTACTTGAGCTTTCATCTTCACTTTCTTCCCAAGCTGCTACCATGGCCTTCTTGTTTCTTTGTAGTCTTTTCCATGATTTTTCAATTTTGGACAATCTATTTTCATATCTCTAGGATTTTTGCACTTATAGCAAATAATAGGTTCTTTCTTGTTATCTTTGTTGTACTCTTTCTTAAAAGGTCTTCTTCCTCCATAATTGTTTTTCTTGAAGTGTTTTTTGAGATTTCTACTAAAAATGGCATAGCCTTCATCCTCACTGGAGTTTTCATATTCCTCTTCATTGGATAAAGCTTTGAATGCAATACCACTTTTTTTTTTTTTTTTTTTTTTCAACATCCTCATGTCCTTTTATAGTGATCTCATGACTCATAAGGGAACCAATAAGCTCATCCAATCCAAGTGTGGAGAGATTCTTGGCTTCGATAATGGTGGTGACCTTTGCTTCCCAATTTTTGGGTAGTCACCTAAGAATTTTTCTTACCAACTCACTGTTAGTATAAATTTTGCTAAGAGATTTCAAAGAGCTTATAATTTTGATAAATCTAGTAAACATACTTGAAATAGATTCATTAGAATTCATTTTAAACAATTCATAACTATGAACAAGCATATCAATACGAGATTCCTTCACTTGGTTGGTACTTTCATACATTACCTTAAGTTTGTCCCAAATTTCCTTTGCTGAATCACAACTTGAAATTCTGTTATACTCCTTAGAGTCTAATCTACAAACAAAGGTGAGTTTTACTTTAACATTGGCTTGCAATAATTTGTGATCCCTCTTATCACATTCATCTTCAGTTTTAAGTACACTAATGTTGTCTACTAATTTGGTAGGAATTTTTGGACCTTTGGTGACAATAATCCACATGGCATAATCAATGGCTTGAAGGTACATGGTCATCTTATCTTTCCAATGACTATAGTTATTTCCATCAGACAATGGTGGCTATTGGTGGATTGCCCTTCAGTAGTGCTAGTGCTAGTGCTAGCTAAGGTTGTCGTGGATCAAGACTCCCAGCTAGTTAAATCTAAAGCAAGAGTCTAGGCTCTGATACCAATAGTTACCCAAAAGACAACCTAAGAGGGAGGTGAATTAGGTTTTTACAAATAAAAATAATAATACCCCAATAAAAATTTCAACTGGCACAACAGATAAATATAGCTAATAAAACAAAGATGATTAAAACAAGTGTTCTAACGGCTATATCAGTTAATGAATTTGGCACAGGAAAAATGTGAGATATAACTATGATAGTTAAACAAAATAAAAAGATAAGGGAGAGAGAGACAAACAGATTTATAGTGGTTCGGCTTCAACCAAGCCTACATCCACTTCTCAAGCTTTACTTGAGATTTTTCACTATACTCTAGCTTCACAGGAGTGATAGCAACCTCTTCACAAATGGAGCAATTCTTCATAGATTTTACACAGAGTTTCTAAGTCCAAACCCTTGCCTTCTTTAGCTGATTTTTCATCACACTCAAGGAGTCAAGAACACTAAGTGTACTACACTCTTACAATTTTGAAATGAAGTTATTTTTGCTTTCAAAGAAAGCTAAGGTGTTCTCTCTCAAAGATAGATATATAAGATAAAGCTCTGATTTTTTTGTAAACCTCACACAGATAAGATGAGCTTAAAGCTATAAGGCTCAATGTATAATTTCTGAAAGAAAATGTAAACCAAAATTTGAAGAACACTTCTCAGAGAGTAAATGAAAGAGTGATGATTGATTAGAGAATGTTTTCTAGCTTGTATTGTTTCTTATGTATTGTTCAGTAAAAGCTCTGCTATTTATTAAGGAGAAGATTATGGAGCCGTTGACTGTTGCGTGTATTGAAAAGGATTGAGTCTACTCAAAATGATGCATTCCCCATTACTAATTAGATCTTGAAGGCAGCAAAGCATGGAGGCAAAGCATGGGTCTGATAGATGATAGCTCTCTTTGAAAAATAGCCATTGCAATACAGGGTGGTCTATCCAAAATAAATTTTGTTCTTGAGGGACGTCCACCCGGATGTCTACCCGGATGGCTTCCACGAATGTCGATGATACTGCTGGGTAGACAGTTGATGTGAAGAAAATTTGAACTGAAGAAAAACTAGGCAAAAAGTCATTGGCCGGTTGTCTAGCTGGATGTCCACCCGGACGTCCGATGCCTTGTTGAGCTGGACTATTTGAACTGCTGCTGTGCTGGGCTGTTTTGGGCTCTGTTTTAGGCACTGCTTTTGGGCTGAAAATCTCTCCTGATTTGAGCAAATAGATATATACTCCAAAAATATTTAGGATAAAAGTTAATATAAAAAAAATGGAATAAAATAAATTTTCAATTTATTTTTCTCTTCTAAATAAATCAAAAATAGAATTAAATAAATCATCAAAATAAATAAGTCTAACAGGTTTGATTAGGGAACCATATATATGTACAAGGATATTTTTGTCATTTTACAAAGGTTTGTCTTTATAGACATAAGAAAGTAACGCCTGGACTTCTGGACAAGAAAAATTCAAAATTGGATTTATCACCCGAACACCCTTTTTTTTTATAATTAATTTATCTTAGCTAAATTAGTTCTATTTGGGAAAAAAATTTAGGTGTTTGTTTTTTCCCCTTGATGTGATGGTTGTAAGAGTAAAAGTGAAATTATTATAATTTGAATGTGACATTTTGTCTTATTAGTTAAATTAATCTATTTTTTTCATTTTGTGCTTATTTAGACCATCTCCAATCAAGACTTAAATCTTTTATCAAATTTAAATTTTATGAAAATTGATTAAAACGGTGATTCAACTGTTTCACCAAATTAGTATCAAATCAAGGGAGCTCTACTTTTTTCATCAAATTAAGAAGGTGTTTAACCTTTCATCAAATCTTGTAGGTGTCCATTGGTGGACGGCCGGATGAATGACCGACAGGTCAATAGGGTGGATGACCAGCCGGACAACTAGGTAGACGACCGAATTAGTGAAATTTGAAGAAAATTTATGCTAGACAAAACAACCACTGAAAGACCGCTTAGACATTCTCCTGGTTGTCCTGTTGGTCGACCGTTTGTTTGATAAAAATTGAAAATTTAGCGTTGGAACATTTGGTATCAGATGAAACTTTGAACTCAAATCTTTTCTTGATGGGAAAAAAAAAGGTAAGGTTGGAGATACTTTTTTGGCATTTTAGCTCTTTCCATCATTAAAAAAAAAATATTGATATTAGGGGTGAAAGAATAATAAGAGAAACCGAACCGACCGGTCGAACCGAACCAAACCGCCGGTCTACGGTTTGTTTATTTTTTTATAATTTGGTCGGTCGGTATGATTTTTATAAAATTTCGGTTTTCAGTGTGCGGTTTGGTTTACATGAATTTTACACCAAACTGAACTGAACCGCACCGAATTGTACTCCCATCTAAACCATTCACATGTTTTAATCCTAACCGTCCACTTAATATAATATATAACATTAGTACAGCCCTTTTGTCTTCCAAGTCCCACTGTGAGAAAACAAAAAGTTGAATTACTTTTTTCTTCTTCTTTATTCATTCTCTTCTCTCTGTCCCATACTCTTTGTCTTTTTACACTTTAAACTTCAAACAAATTAGGGCTTTTTTTTTATTAAGGGTGAGAAATCAATCGGGGTTTTTACTAAGGCACTCTCAAGTGGTCCACCACTATCATCCATTACTCAGAAGAATCTTGAAGCAAAGTCTTGGTACTAGGTAAATTTCATCTCTAATTTTTTTATTTTCAAAACCCTATTTTTTATTGTTTACTTTTTGAACAAACCTTTTTTTTTTTTTATTAAAAACACCATGTTTATGACACAAATTCGTAATTTTTTTAACACTCCTATTTTTTGAACTTGTTTATATATATATATATATATAAATATGTATAATATTTATGATGTTTTCAAACACTTGATTTTGATGGTATCTATAAAAAGATTATAAAAAAAATTAAATATATATATATATATAATTTATATAATATTTATGATATGTTTTCAAACACTTGATTTTGATGGTGTTTTAGATCCATAAAAAGATTATTAAAAAAAATTAAAAAAATAAAAACCAAAAAAGAAACAGGGTGTTCGTTAACAATAGCCCATTTATAGTAGCATTTTTCAGGCTGCTGCAATAAAAAACGCTGCTAAAACCTGATTTTCTTGTAGTGTTAGTTAACATGCAAATAAAACACTACTCTTAACATGCAAATGAAAAAGAAAAATTGATGATTTAATTTTTGTTCTTGTTATTATTATTTTATTATGATTTTTTTTTTCTTTTAGTGGTAGTAATATGTTTTTTCTGTTAATAGATAGGAGGATCAGGATTTTTCTGTTAGTTATTATGTTTATATGAATGATTTAATTTCTGTTAGTTAAAATTTGTTCTTGTTATTAGTTTTTTTTTTTTTTTTTTTTTTTTTTTTTTTTTTTGTATTAGTTAAAATTTGTTTTTCTTCTTCTTATTATTTTATTAGTTACTATTTCTTCTTGTAAATTTTTTTTTTTGGTTGATAAATCAAATATTTCTTGTTGTTATTATGTTTAGATGGATGATTTAATTTGCCCTACACAAGGGCCTAGTGAAATTGCTACTGAACAACCTACAACACAAGAACATGAGAATGAAAGTACAAAAAATCAGTCTAACAGTGTCAAGGGTAAAAGAGAAAGATCTATGGTTTGGGATCATTTCACGAAATTGAAGTGTGAATCTGGTAAAAAACCTGGGGCTTCTTGTAACTATTGTGGTACAACTTATGCATGTGATCCAAAAATTAATGGGACAACATCAATGCGAGCTCATCTAGAATCAAAGTGTAAGAAGTATCCCCTAAGCCAAGATGAAAAGCAAACTACACTAGGTTTTAAACCAAAAAATGAAACTGGTGATGGGGAAACAGTTGGTAATCTTGTGGCTGTAAGCTTTAGTGTTGATGCATGTAGAAAAGCCCTAGCAAAGATGATAATAATAGATGAATTGCCATTTAAATTTGTGGAGGGTGAAGGATTTTGGCAATTTATGCGTGTGGTGCAACCCAAGTGGTTAAAAATTCCATCTAGGATTACCATTGCCAAAGAATGTATGTCAATATTTGTGAGTGAGAAAAAGGCTTTGAAGAATGCACTAAGAGGCCAACGACAATGTCTTACCACAGACACTTGGACATTCGTGCAAAACTTGAATTATATGTGTCTCACTGCACATTTCATTGATTGTGATTGGAAACTTCATAAAAAAATTCTAAACTTTTGTATAATTCCAAATCACAAAGGTGACACACTTGGTAAGGTGATTGAGGATTGTTACGTAGCATGGGGAATTGATAAGTTTCTCACAATCACGGTTGATAATGCAAGCTCAAATAATGGTCTCATTAACTTTTTGAAGCGAAAGACAAAGAGAAAAAAGAATACCATATTAGAGCATGAATTTTTACATGTGAGGTGTTGTGCTCACATATCGAATCTAATTGTTTGCGAGGGATTGAAAGAAATTGATGATTCCATAACAAGAATTCAGCGTGTTATAAAATTTGTAAGATCCTCTCCATCTAGAATGGCCAAGTTCAAATTATGTGTTGAAAAAGAGAGAATTGAGTTTAATGGTAAACCTTGTTTGGATGTGACTACCCGGTGGAACTCTACGTATTTCATGTTAGAACGGGCTATACAATTTCAAAAGGCTTTTGAGCGGTTAGAAGATGATGACACTCACTTCTGCTTGAATCTTAAAGAGGATGAGGTTGGTGAGATTGGTGAGGTTGGTGAGGTTGATGAGATTGATGAGGCTGGTAAGGAGGGAGAAGTTGGTGACATTTGTGAAGAGGACGAAGTTGCTTTAAGTAATAATGGGAAAGGAAAAGAGAGAAGAAAGACAATCAGGCCGCCTACAAAACATGATTGGAAGGAGCGCGAGATTGTATGTCAAGTTCCTAAAATTGTTTTACAATGCCACATTACGTTTTTCAGGTTCTTTATATGTCACTAGTAATGCATTTTTTATTGAAATTATGTTGATAAAAAATGCAATCATTGAATTGTGTGACAATGAAGATGTAAGCTTGCATTTAATGGCACGTGGCATGAGTTCTAAGTTTGATAAGTATTTGGGTAAATTTGACAAGGTTAATTTGCTATTGTTTGTTGTGATTGTTATTGATCCCTGTTACAAACTCAATTATATTCAATGGTACTTGGAAGAAATTTATGAAGCTAAGAATGTTGATGATTTGATGATGAAATTAAAGAATGAGTTGACACGATTATATGATTGGTATGCCTTGAATGTTCAAAGTGGTAGTGCGCAAACACAAACTGTGGGAGAGTCATCAAGGGCAATGGATTTGGATGAAGAGCATGACATGGATGTTCGGGCAAAAATGAAATCCAAGTATAAGATGCGTTTGGAGAAACAAAGTAACATGGTTAACAAATCTGAGTTGGAAAAGTTTTTGGTGGATGATTGTGAAGAAGACAATGATGATTTTGATCTATTGGGTTGGTGGAAGGCTAATTCCACTAAGTATCGCATCCTCTCTCTCATAGCTCGGGATGTTTTAGCTATCCTCGTGTCTATAGTTGCCTCAGAATCTGCTTTTAGCACGGGAGGTCGTGTGCTTGATCCATTCCGTAGCTCTTTATCACCCATCACGGTAGAGGCCCTCATTTGTACACAAAATTGGTTACGTTTCCCATCTCAAATCAGTCTTAGAGATCAATTGGATGAATTGGAAGATATTGAATCAGGTACATTCCTTGATCAATAAATATTTCTTATTTTCTTTCTTTTATATTTTCTAAAAGTTATATGTTTAACACTTGAATTTCTTATGTTTTGTTTCTTTCCTTTTTTTTTTTTAGTGCTTATGGAAGGATCAAGCAGCAAGGATGTCAACATCATTGATTGATGTTAGAAAGGAATGGTAACAAGTTGAATATTTGATCTAATTTTTTTTTAATTGTATTTATGTTAAATTCAATTCTTATGAGAATATTTTTATTATTTTTGCAGGACTTCTTTTGTTTTGTTGGTTGGAAAATATGCCAAATTTCTGCACATTTTAGTTTTTGATTTTTGAGATTGAGTATTAATAGTTAGAAAGGTAAGAAATTGCATAATTCATTTAGATTTTTTTATGTTAAATTCAATTATGACGATAACATTTTTTTTTTTTTTTTGATTAGATGATGATAACAATTTTATTTATTTATTTATTTTGGCAGGACCACTTTTGCTTGGTTGGTTGGAAAATGCATACTCTATCTATTTTATTTTCAGTTTTTTAATATTAATAGTTTGTAATATTTGGTCATGGATATATGGTTTTTTTTTTTTTGGAGGGACTGAATATGATATATGGTGCTTGTTGGATAATGGATAGGTTTGATGCATGGTGCTTGTTTTGAACAGAAAAATTGTTGGTGGATATATTTGGATAAATTTTGGTATGTTTGGTTTGTTGGATGTTTGATGCTTGTTGGATAGGTTTGTATAAGTTTATTGGATATGTTTGTTTCAACATAAACATTTTTGATAGGTTTGTTGGATATGTTTGATGCATTTTTATTTTTTAATTTTTTAGCTCTTACTAGACAAGGATTTCAAAGCCCAATTTTTTTTTTTTTTTTTTTTTTTTTTTTTTTTTTTTTTTTTTTTTTTTTTTTGGGGGGAGGGGGGGTGGTAAATAAAGCCCAATTTAATTTGATAAAGCATATGTAAAAATTATGTTTAGGTGTTGTTGGACTTTAGTTTCCAAGGCCCAAATTCATTTTTCTAATGGATAAAAGTAGGCCTAAAATGTGAGGCCCAAAAGCACAAAACCTTAGGACCGCACTGCACCCACCGAAACCGCATATAGCGGTTTGGTTCGGTTTGTAAGTGTCTTTCGGTCTGTTCAGTTTCAGAAAAAACAAAACTGATTATTTCGGTTCAGTTTAAAAACTACGAAAAAACCAGCCGAACTGCACCGATTTCACCCCTAATTAATGTATTGAATTTTGTTATTTTCTACCTATCATGTAGATTTGGACAATAAATATCATTTTTACAACTAAGACTTGTTATGTCTAGGAAAATAAGGATAAATTATACTATTAGTCCCTTTAGTTTATATGAAATTTACTTTAGTCTTCATAGTTTTAATTTAAATAATTTAAACTTTATATTTTTAATTTTGTTGCAATATATCCATTAGTCACTTATCGTTAGAATTTTGAACATGAAAATATCATGTGCAAAATTAAAGGACCAAAGTAGAATTTAAATGAAATTATAAAGACCATTTGTGTAACGAATAAATTATGGGGGATGGTTCCTATATTTTATTTTGAATTCTACTTTAATGCCTCTAATTTTTTACGTAATATTTTTTCATTAAAAATGTTAACAACACATAACGGAGAGATCACATTATAACAAAACTAAAAATATAAAGTTCAAATTGAAGCAATAGATATTAAAATGAGACTTCACTCACATTATAGGGGCAAATGATATAATTACCCTTTTGTTTTCATTTGCATTTATTTGGTTCTGAATTTTCAAAAATAATTTTTTGAATTTTTAATTCGTATTTATTTTATTTTATTTTTAGTGAACTTTTTTAATATTTTAATCAAATACTTTTACTTTTTAAATTCACTAAATCTAGACACTTAAAAGTAAAATATTTGTGAAGAAATTTTTTAAAAATTCAATAAGTACAAAAAATAAGAAAATATACTAAATTTTTGTGTTGTATTTAGTAAATTTTAAAAGATTTTTTACACAAATTTCATACTTTTTAAGTGTATCTAAATTAAGTGAAATTTAAAAAAAAATAAGAAGTTTATTAAAAAAATAAAAAAAAAAACAGATTAAAAACTCAAAAAATTATTTAAAATAACTCCAAACCAAACACAAAAAAGGTGAAACAGATAAAATTGTTACTAAAAGAATTTCGTTAGAAATAGCTTTCATATGTGATCTAACCTTGGAAATTGTTACTAAAAGAATTTCGTTATAAATCTTAAGTTGGTGATTATTCAAATAATTATAAATAAAAGTGCAACACTTACGCTCAAAAGTTCAATTATTTTGAATTATTTTCCCTAAAATGTAATTTTCTCTTTATTTTTTGTGTAAAAATATTTTTTAAAAACTCAACAAAATAGTAGTTGAAAATGTTTTCTAAAAATTCGGTGTTCTTCATAATTCTCTCTTTTTTTAAAAGCAATTTTAAAAAATCGTTGTGACTTGTCATATGGATTTTATTTTTACTTTTTGATTTCAAGAACAAAAAACAAAAAACGAAAGTCTTACCAAACACCAACCACATGAAAATATCCTTTGATGCCATTTGATGCTTATGGTACTTTGTTAGAGTGCATTTTTAATATGAGTTTTTAAATTTTTATTTTTTAATTCATATAAGATATTACAATAATAAATTATAATCATAATAATAGAGATCAAATTCTCAATAAATATAAAGGGAATGAGACTAACACGGTGGTGAGATTTGAGCCACCGATCTTCCAATAATGTGTAAGAATTCTGACCAATTGGGCTGATACGTTGATTTGAGACTATATCATTTCCGAAATGATTGGTTTGGGTTAAAAATATCAAAAAAATCAAATAATAATAATAATAATAAATGATCAAAAAAATAAAAAAATTCAATCCCAAAAACAAAGGGTCACATCGATTGATGAATCACATTTTTTATGCAACTATCTATACAATTAAATAAGTACTTTCGAACACATTAACGTTCTTCAACTCAAAGAAGTTAAAAAAACTAAAAATTTATTAAAAAAGTCAAATTTCCAAACAACCCCTACAACATCAAAATTGGTAGGAATGAAACAAACCAGCTATAATCATTGGGCTTCTCTATCGAAATTTGGCCATTTATTTATTTGTTTTACATTAAGCTAGTTAAACCTGAAAATCATTGCTAAGTATACGTCATTCATACTTTGGTATAAATACAAATGCAAATATGACATTCAAAAATCTTTTCGATTTGATAATCAATGGCCATGAAGGATCATGTTGATGATTTGAAGTTGCCAACAAAAATAGAAAAATATAAAAAATAAATAAAATTTTAAGACCGTTTTTACATGTCTAAAAACATTTTTATAGATTTTAATATATTTTTATACAATTTTATTTGTTCAACGAGACTATTGAAAATCCTTTTATCCATGATTAACATTTTTCATATATATATATATATGAAGCCGTCAATTCAATGATAAAGTCTCATGGATCCATCTTCTAATTTTGGGTAAACTCTATATAAATTTGTCACTCATTGGCCGATGCCATCTTTTCAATGAACATCCCATCTTCACTGAATGATGAACTTTGCTAGTTTTTACAGCTTTCATTCAAGCCATTCTTTGAACTTAATATGAGTGACCTTCAGGCAATTTTGAGCCAAATCCTGTTTTTCGAAAGCAAATAAAGATTTAAGAAGTGAAAAAATTTAAGAAGAAGAAAATGGGTTCAGAGACTTCATGGAAGTTGTTTTAACTAATGGAGTTGACTGCGTCGGATGAGTATTCTTGTTTATATTGCTTCGGCGATAAACACTTTCCTATTCTTATTAACAAAAATTTCTTTTTCTTTGCTCTTCCAAAACGATACAGAAATTGGTGTATTTGTTGCACATGTTCAACGAGACGATTGACAATCTTTTGATCAGTACATTTTTCATGTCTGTACAAATATATATCGAATAAATGTGTGAATTGAAGATATCGATTTAACACTGATGTCTCTTTAATCCCTCTTCTAATTTTGGATTATTAGAAGGAGATTACAATCCTCGAGTGAGTAATTCATCATTGTTTGAATGATAAATACAACTCTCTTTTTGGTGAGAATTTCACAGTTAGAAGCTTCTAAGTCTTCTCCATAAACTCAAATCTCAAGTTCCTTTTCAAGCTCTAACAAGGCCAAACTCTTTTAATATTAGAAGGTTTTAGCTCTTAGGAGGCCTAACACTTCTAATGTTCTTTTGTCACAATCCCTCTACCCACCATTCCTAACTTGCCTCACATAGGTTTTGGTTAAGCAAAACACAATCACTAGAAAGTCTCTTCGGACCATACCCAAGATGGTATTTTCATCATGTGATTTTGATGGTTCCACTACAAGTGTGGACTAACAATTGTATAACTAGGAAATAGTGATGGATATCAGGTATATGAATGAGCCCAACACCTACCATTTCTTAATTAGGTATTTGGATTGCAAGAAAAACCAAAAGAAAGAAAAAGATAAAGATAAAAGGGAATTTGGCATGTTTCCAAAAACTTTGGATTTGGATGTTAAGCAACTGTTTGGTATCCTCTCTTCGTAGGGATGGCAATCTGAACCCGGCCCGACGGGGACCTGACCCCCCGATCCCGAATTGAGCGGTTATTCCCCGAAAAATGTCCCGACGCGCCGGGAATGGTATTAAAAAATAAATCCCTGGTAATATTCGGGCCGAGGACGAGGATACATGTTTCAGTCCTGGCCTCGGCCCCGTTTGTCCCCCGAATTATATATATATCATATATGTACTTTTTTGATTTTATGTTCCTCATCTCTTCTCTTATTCATTTAGATCTACTTCATCACATCTCACTCTTTCTCTTCATCGTCTCTGGTCTCTCTTCTTCACAGTCTCTCACCACCGAATCAGACAGCGCTGCCTCCTCCTCCTTCTCCTTCGAGCTCCATCACCTCCTCCTCCGAGCAAAGAGAGCAGAGAGCAAAGAGAAAGAGAGCACCGAACATCGTCACCATTGCCGTCGTTGAGCACCACCTCCTCCTTCGGTGTTTGGTCCCTCTGCCACGACACTCACTCTCTCTCTCTCTCTCTCTCTATACTCAGATCTATCTCTCTACTCAAATCTGTCTCCCTCTTTGTGAATTTGTGATGTTGATGATGTTGTTATGAATCTGTGATGTTGATAATGTTGTTGATGTCGTTTGATGATGTTGTTGTTGATCATTGATGTTGTGAACTTGTTGTTGTTGCTGTTTGGGTTTGATTTTTTGTTTGTTTGTTTGTTTGTTTGTTTTTTTCGTCCGGGGAATTTTCGGGATCGGGGAAACCCGATCTCCGTTAGGGGGAAGGGATGGGGACGGTGATAGGTCCCCCATCAGGGATCGAGGTCGGGGGCGGGGGAAGATTTTACCATCGCGGATTGGGGATGGGGAGTGTGATTCCCGCCCTGGCCCGCCCCGTTCCCATTCCTATCTCTTCGTCTTCTTCTTCTTCTTTTTTCCTCTCTCTCTCTCTCTCTCTCGCTCTCTTATTTCTCTCTACCAGTTTTTATTTCAAACAATAAAAATGTCATTTATAACAACTATTTTGAAAAAATATATATTAAAAGAAATGCTCTACTAATTAACAATTTTTATAGGTCTGTTTCATGAACTTTGTCCAATCCAACTTGAAACAAGAAGATAAGGGTGAGTCACTACAAGAATTTACAATTTTGACGACCAAATTCGGTGAATAAAAGTATTTTAGTCGCCAAAAGTATCACTTTTGATGACTAAAAAATTTATTAGTCGGTGTTGGTTTAGGATATAACTACTAAAATTTTTCAGTCAAGAAATATTAATTATTGGCGACTGAATTTAGTTTTAGTCGGCAAAAACTTCACTTTTGGCAACTAAAAATCGTATTAGTCGCCGTAAGTCTATATTTTAGGCTACTAATTTTTTTTTAGTCATCATATATTATTTTTTGCTGACAAAATAAATTTTAGTCGCTGAATAATAAGCATATTCTTATGGTTACTCTTTGGCGACCAAAACAATTAGTCGGCATTTCTTAAGTTTTGGTGACTTAAAAAAAACATTAGTCGTGACATATGATCTTTTACCGACCAAAATTATTTTTAGTGGCCAAAAATACTTTGGGTGACTAAAAAGTTAGTCACTGTTAATATATCTTTGGCTACAAAATGGAATAGTCGGCATATATGTTTCATTTGCCAACAAAACATTGATTTAGTCGCTAAAAATGTTAAAAGTTTATGGAGGGAAACAATTTATTACTGCCCGCGCTTCCTCTGTTAGACAAAACGATATTCGAACTCTCTCACACCCAGACTGTTTCACCACTAAACCTCACACGAAATCACTTCACCGTAGCCCACTATACAAAGGATGTCGGCACGGCCACTGCTACCGCTGAAAATCACTACTACCACAGACGCAGATCACATGTTCTTTCTCTCACTCTCTTCAGTTCACTCTCTAGCTCTCGGTCTGTTTGTGTGTGTCTCTCTCTCGCTTATAGTCTCTCTCTGTCTATCGCTCTCCTCTCTCTTTCGCTCGCCCACCTCTGTTTCTTCCCTTTTTTTGATTGTTGATTTAGGGTTTAATTTCGTGTTGATTTAGACTGTTCCTTTGTTTCCTCCTTTTCTGACACCCAGATCTATTGATTTAGGGTTTTACTCTCAACGTCTTAGGCAAATGTCTAACTTTGGCTGTTAATTAGCTGCACATTTTATGGATTCCTCATAAGCTTGCATGTTGAAACAAGCAAAACAAAATGCAGAAATAGGACCTTAGGAGTCCTTTACATTTCCTAAAATGAAAATCTTCAGTTTGTGAATTTTCTAAGAGCTGACATTGTGATTGAATAACTAGCATGAATAAAGCAAATGTCTATTTCATTTTTCATGTTCATTTCCTGGATGACTACACTGTTAGCAATACTTGTGCTGATTGATATACAAAATAGAGCATGTTAGTCTTTATAAAACAGTGCAGCTGCATCATCTGAAAACCAGGTGTCTTATAGCTCAGCATTCAACTCAGCATATTGCCGTATGCAAAGATCATTGTGAATAGAGTTTTGAAGGCTTTCTTAGTGCCTTCAAGGCAAGGCAGTTCTAATGTATCTTGAGGCATAAGAATTAACAAAGGATTTTGTAAAGCCTACATCTCAAGGTTTCAAGGCTGAATTAAATTTACAATCTTTTTGTTTTTTTTTTGCATGTGATCCATTCTTAGTTTAGTGATTTATAAGTGATCCAAAGTGTTTTAATATTATGTTTTGTATTGCTTAATATATTGCCATGTTTTCACAAACAATTTATTTCTTCGATTACTTGCTCATGAGTGTATTCTTTGATTCACTTTTTTGTTTGATTCTTTCGTATTGTTACTTGTGAAATACTCTTTTTTTGGAACCCCTTTTAGATTGTCATATTTGCAAACCCGACAAATTGGTCATTCATTTCAAGAGGCCTCTGAATTTTATCTTCTATGTATTATAGTTTGTATGTGTTAGTAAATTTGTATACATACAAACAGCTATGTAAACTAGGAAACTAAGGCAACAACAATTATGGGTGTAGAAAAAAACCAACTATGCAACACCAGCAACAACTATGGTATAGAAAAAATATATTTAGGAGAGCTGTGTTGCCTTAAGGAGTAGAGAGAGCTACTAGCGGGGGTGTGATAGATAGATGTTAGGGAAGTGAGATGTAAAAATTCCAATGAGTGGGAACCCTATTAGGTTTGGGTGTCAAGGACTCAGTTATCTTTAAGCAAGAAACTAGAGTTTTGTTTTGTTTTGTTTTGTTTTTTGTTTTTGTTTTTTGTTTTTTGTTTTTTTTGTTTTTTGTTTTTTTTGTTTTTTTTTTTGTGATCTCACCATTATACTTTCTATTGTTTATAGTAGATTTACCTCTCGCTTGTGCATGTTGGTCAGTGTGGGCCAAACCACATTAAATATTGGTGTCTTTTTTATGTGTGCATGCGTGCACTATTTATTTTGGGCATGCTTCCACTTAAAAGAAATCTTGAATGTATTGGGAGTTAGAGCCGTGTAGGTTGGGAGTTAGAGTCGAAAACGCCTTAAACTTAACCGAAAAAAAGCGTTAAGGGGGAAAAAATGCAAACCAGCCCCCGAACCACTGTATAGATGTCACAGCCAGCTTCTCCATGAGATATAGGACCTGTGACAATAGATGGAATGTCATTAGCACACGTAGGTTGGGAATTAGAGCCGAAAACGCCTAAAACTTAACCGAAAAAGGGAGTTAAGGGGGCAAAAATGCAAAACAGCCCCCGAACCACTGTACGAATGTCACGGCCAGCTTCCCCATGACAAGTAGGACTTGTGACAATAGACGAAATGTAATTAGCACGCGTAAGTTGGGAGTTAAAGCTGAAAACGCCTTAAACTTATCCAAAAAATGGCGTTAAAGGGGGTGAAAATGCGAACCAGCCCCCGAACCACTATACGGATTTCACAACCAACTTTCCTGTGACAACAGACAGAATGTAATTAGCACACATAGGTTAGGAGTTAGAGCCGAAAACACATTAAACTTAACCGAAAAATAGCGTTAAGGGGGTGAAAATTTGAAACAGCCCCTTAAACCACCGTATGGATGTCACGACCAATTTTCCCGTGACATATAGGACCTATGACAATAGACAAAATGTCATTAGCACACGTAGGTTGGGAGTTAGAGCCAAAAACACTTTAAACTTAACTGAAAAAGGGCGTTAAGGGGACGAAAATGCAAAACAGCCCTTGAACCACCGTACGGATGTCACATCCAACTTTCCCATGACAAATAGGACCTGTGATAACAGACAGAATGTAATTAGCACATGTAATTGGGAGTTTGAGCTGAAAACACTTTAAACTTGAGCGAAAAGGGGCGTAAAGCGGGCGAAATTGCGAAACATCCCCCAAACCACCGTACATATGTCACGACTAGCTTTCCCATGACAAATAGGACCTATGACAATAAACGAAATGTAAGTAGCACGCGTAAGTTGAGAGTTAGAGCCGAAAATGCATTAAACTTAACTGAAAAAGGGAGAGTTTGACGTCCAATAAATGTTCAACATTTTGATTATAAATGATGCTAATGTTTCATCATATATGATGGTCATTTGGGTGGTAAACGTATTAAGAAAGCATGATGTGGTTGTAGACACCCCATTTTTGACCGACCTTAAGACTCAGACGTCACCGATTGAGCGCTTGGTGATGTTGCATATCGCGCTTGTTCGGAAGTTTCAGAGTCGCGGCCGTGCGCCCTGCCTCCGGACTTCCGAACCCTCTCCTGTGCCTTGTCTCGGTTTGCGAACCAGACTCGGTTTTCTCTGTTTTCTTTCCTGAGGGAGAGAGAGGTCTAGCAGACCGTCTGTCAATGGCCGTAGGCTACATTTCATGGTCGTAGGCCATTTTGCCCACTTCGGAGTCCGGTTCCTGGTTTTCGGAGCCGTTAGGCCGTGTGCCTCGGTTCGGGACCGCTCAACCATCTCTGTTTTCTCCGGTTTTTGGCATACATCTCTGTTTTATCCTTGTTAGGAACACTGGGGTCCGAGAACCCCACTTCGGTCCCAAGTACCACTCCCGGTGCTTGACGGCCCATTTCCGGGAACCCGAACCACGCGGTTTTGGTCCCCGAGCGCTCGTTTCGTGTTGTTGTCTGATCAACCTTGGCAGGTACCTCTGTTTTACCCTGCTAAGAAACACTGGGGTCCGAGAACCCCACTTCGGTCCCAAGTACCACTCTCGGTGCTTGACGGCCCATTTCCGGGAACCCGAACCACGCGGTTTTGGTCCCCGAGCGCTCGTTTCGTGTTGTTGTCTGATCAATCTTGGCAGGAACCTCTGTTTTACCCTGCTAAGAAACACTGGGGTCCGAAAACCCCACTTCGGTCCCAAGTACCACTCCCGGTGCTTGACGGCCCATTTCCGAGAATCCGAACCACGCGGTTTTGGTCCCCGAGCGCTCGTTTCGCATTGTTGTTTATTCATTTTTGGCATACATCTTTGATTCAGCATTTTGAGGAACACTGGGGTCCGAGAACCCCACTTCGTGGCCGAGTGTCACTTCCGGTGCTTCACAGCCCATTTCCGAGACCCCGAACCACGCGGTTTTGGTCCCCGAGCTCTCGTTTTGCATTAGTTTGCTCCGGTTTTTGGCAGGTACCTCTGTTTCATCCTTCTAAGGAACACTGGGGCCTCTGATATCCACTTCGTGGCCGAACGTCGCTTTCGGTGTCTGCAGCTCTCTTTTTCCCGAACCGCGCGGTTCTGGTCCCCGAGCTTTCGTTTTGCATCGTTTTTCGTTCAATTTTGGCAAGTGCTTCTGTTTTATCATTCTGAGGGACACTGGGGCCTCTGATGCCCACTTCGGGGCCGAACAAAATATCTCGATTTTGCCCTCAAAATATCTAGATATTTTGTCCTCAAAATATCTAGATATTTTGGCCTAGATATTTTCCATCTTCTTAGCCCTCTTTTTGACCTCTCTCTTGTACACAATGAAGAACCGAACCAGCTGGTTTGAGAGAAGAAAAAATGGCTTCAAGAGTTCCATAGCCAAAACCTTCATTTCCATAACCAAAAACCTTGAAACAACTCCAAGTCTTGTTTGATTTCTTCACCAACACCTAGCCTCACCACCACAAATTCGATTCCAGCAGCAAGGAAGTGAATTTCAGAGGTTGAGAAGCTACAAATCAAAGCCAAAAAGCAAAGAAAGACAAGTCTTCAAGGGTAAGTGTCTAAAACCAACTTTTAGGGCCTTTTCTTGATCTTTTTCTACACTCTAATTGGTTGAGAATTGAGGCTCCGACCCCTAATGCTTTTGTGCTCATTTTGAGCCCCTCTACAACATTGTAGAAGGGGTCAACTCCATTTGGTATTTGTATATACTAGTTCCTTCAATATTCATCAAGATTGTCACATTTTTGCATGCTAAAATTGACCTATTTTTGTTTGTTTTTGGGGCTCCGACCCCTACTGGTTTTGTGCTTAAAATGAGTCCCTCTACAACATTGTAGCATAGCTCAACTTCATTTGGCCATTATATATACCATTTCATCAAGTGTGCCACTTTTTGTATGCAATTTTCGACCTATTTGTGTTTGTTTTTAGGACTTCGACCCCTACTGGTTTTAGTCTTATTTTGACCCCCTTTACATGTTTCATGAAGAAGGTTTGGTCATTTGGTGTAATAGATTACATGTCTCATGTTATACTCTCTTTTGGCTCCATTTTGCCTTCCATTTCTAGCATGTTTGTCTTATGAATTAGAGGCTGCCATTTACTGCATATATGCTTATTTTTGGGCCCTCTTTCATGTTGTAGAAGAGAGTTTGTTCATTTGGTGTTTGTATATGCCATCTTCCTTTGTAATGCTCTTTTGGCCACTAATCTTGTATGATTTTGTTGCCATGACTATGTCTACATTTTGGCCATGTTTGCTACTGAAATGAGCCATTCTTGGGACTGCCTTGCTACTGTTTTTGCTTCCATGTATCAATTGTGCATGTTTAGTGTGGCCATAAGCCATTTCGGGTGCACATTATCGCATTTCGGGATCATTTTTCGCTTTGGGTGCGCTTCGGTTGTGTTTTCGGGGCTGTTTTCCCCTCATGTAGCTGCTGAAATTTCATTACCATGCTTGCATATCATTACCCACGTTATTTTGTGCCTTAATGCATTGCCTCGGTTTGCGTGCCCGCGGGTACGCATTTCGAGGCACTTCGTTTTTTATCCGACGGCCTCCTATGTGAGTGAGCTGAGGCTCTCCCATGTTGGTGTAAGCCCATCGTTGCATTTCGTATGCCATTTGTATCATTTTTGCATTGCCTCGGTTTGCGTGCCCGCGGGTACGCATTTCGAGGCACTTCGTTTTTATCCGACGGCCTCCTATGTGAGTGAGCTGAGGCTCTCCCATGTTGGTGTAAGCCCATCGTTGCATTTCGTATGCCATTTGTATCATTTTTGCATTGCCTCGGTTTGCGTGCCCGCGGGTACGCATTTCGAGGCACTTCGTTTTTATCCAACGGCATCTTATGTGAGTGCGACTGAGGTCCTCTCATGTTAGTGTAAGCCCAATCTGCATTTTCCATGTCATTGGCATTGCGTATGCCTCCGCCTCGGTTTGCGTGTCCGTGTGCACGCATTTCGAGGCAATCTATTTTATCCGATTTGCATTTCATTCATCATCGCCTCGGTTTGCGTACCCGTGTGCACACATTTCGAGGCAATCTATTTTATCCGATTTGCATTTCACATCATCGCCTCGGTTTGCGTGCCCGTGTGCACCCATTTCGAGGCACTTCGGTTTTATCCGATTTGCATTTCATCATCGCCTCGGTTTGCGTGCCTATGGACGCGCATTTCGAGGCACTTCGGTTTTATTCGATTTTGCATCGCATATCATCGCCTCAGTTTGCGTACCTGTGGGCGCGCAATTCGAGGCACTTCGGTTTTATCCGATTTTACATCACATATCATCGCCTCGGTTTGCGTGTCCGCGGGCACGCATTTTGAGGCGCTTTATTTTACCCGATTTGCATTTCATCATTGACTCAGTTTGCGTGCCAGTGGGCACGCATTTCGAGGCACCTCATTTTTATCATTCTGGCATCCCGTGTGAGTGTGGCTGGGGCCCTCTCATATTGGTGTAAGTCCATCGTTGCATTTCATGCCTTTATGTCATCGCCTCGGTTTGCGTGCCAGTGGGCACGCATTTCGAGGCATCTCATTTGCATCAGCATTGTGCATACTAGGATTGTATGTTAGTTGCATTTCATGCATATCATGCATATTGCATCGTGTTCGGGATAGGAGTTAGCCCGGACACGGGAAACGAGGCGCGTTCCGTACTCCGAGTGACGGAACGGGTCTCAATTCCCCCAGTCACCGACACTCCGGATCACCCATGATGGAGTTAGGTTTTGTTGTATCATTTATCTGCATTCATCTGATATTGAGTTGTGCAATTCGGTTCCTCGGCCATCATGCATCGATATGCGTGATTGGTGGCACGAGGATCGAGGCATGCATATATTTGTGAAATACACTGCTGTGCCCTTTTCCTGCTCTCTGTTGCAGCAAAATCCAGAGTTAGCGACTTTTCAGAATTCGGCGCGCGTTTCAAGGTAAATTGCAAACAGAGGCTAATCGGGGCATCCCAGTGGATTTCCGCGCCAGGCAGCCCAACATACATCATCTATCAGAAGCAAGGCAGCCCCTGGCTTGCATGCCAGTTTACCGCTTTTATTAATTAATTTGTCAATTAATTAAAAATTTGTATATTTATTTCGGACTGTAATATTCTTTCATTTGGGTCTGTATTATTCTTTATTCGGACCCTCTGCGCGAGGGCATAAATGTAATAAGGGTGTGTGAGTGTGATGTATGTCTTCCAACCCCCATTTCTTTCTCCCTTTTATTTACCCGCTTTGAATGGTTAGATATAGGGCATATTTCAATTAGCATACAGTATGACAGCATGTTTGCATCATTCATCTGTTTTGCACGCACCGGGCTCGGCGCATCATACAAACTGCATTGTATTTTCAATTCCAAATTGAATACGTGTTAGTTGTAGCATTTCATATGCCATATTTAGAATAGCCGAGCCTGCTATAGTTGCATTTTGCATGTGTTGCATTAGGCATTCTGTATATTTAGGATCATGCATGATTTCTAATCAGTTTTCTGTTTTGGCTCGGAGTACTCGGTGAGTTTTATGCTTTAGCATCCTTGCATGCGTGTGAGTGTTGCCATGATAGCATGCTTACCATGAGGCTAATGCTTATGTGATATAACTGCCTTGAATGCCTGTGGGTGGAGGTTGAGTTATCTGAATTGGAGCAATTCATCGAATTGTTTGTTAAGCCCACTAGATTGTGGCAAAATCTGTATTTTAAGCCTACCTGCGGGTAGCAAACCATCTTTCACAAACAAACATGAAATGTTTTGTTCCAATTCAGACGGCCCAGTCTATACTTGTTTGCTGCGAGCATCACATAGTAATCCTAGGCTAATAATCGGAATAAGAGCATACAATGTTTTCAAAATCAGATATCATGGTTAGTAGAGGCCGGTCTTTGACCGGGCGAGAGGGGGTGCTCACGATGTGACCTTCCCTAATCGTACCCAAGTTCCCGAGCCAACTTTGGTGATGACGGACACGTGGCCTTTTGGCACCGAGTCAGGGTTTCCTAAATTTCCCATTTTAAAATATTTAGGTGGCGACTCTGTTATCTGGCAAAGCAGTCCATGTTTGGTACTTCTTTCAAAAAAATCTGTTTTTCTTCAAAACGATTTGCCGGATTTGGACTCTTTGGTTCGAGATTTGGAACCGCAACAACAAAATCGAGTCCGAACTGTAGCGAGGCTCCCCGCGGGCGTGGTTACAGTTTCTGGCGACTCTGCTGGGGATTTAGAGAACTTGACTCGAACTCATGATATCTGGTTTTGACTATATTTGTGTGTTTCTTTGCATTGCATTTGCATTGGTGCGCCTAGGACACCGTGTTTGCCATATGCCTATTCCCGAACGATTTGCCGGAGGCTTGTCTTGTCAAGTCATGTCCATAAGGCTGATCGGCTACTGGGCTCTGACAGCATGGGAACACAAACCCCGGTTTTACCGGGGCACCCTTTTTGACCATTCGACCTAGTGCATATTCGGATCCATAGTGACCATTCCAAACTAGGACAGGTTGCTTACCCGTTTATAGGTTGTTTGAGACCGCTGCGTGCGTAGTGAAACCCTAGTTCCTGACAAAATAGGACAGGGAAACCCTACCCCAACATAGGGGTGTTTTGGCTCTCACTTATCTGTTATGTGCTTGTTAGAGTGTGCCTCTACAGGGAATGCATGTATCAGTTTATGAGTTTGAGCATCAGGCCTACGGGCACCAGTTCAGTATTTTGGGAATCAGTTATATCTGCGGGTATCAGATTCAGTTTTGGGGGCAATAATTTTGGGAACAGTGATCAGTGGTCGAACACAGTTATTCAGTTATGTTCATGTCTGTATTGGTGGGATTGGGCTGAGATGCTGCATGTTTTCTCTTTCAAGGTTCAGAGACTCAGTCCAGAGCAACCAGTGTTCTCCTTTGCTGAGGCAAGACAGGAAAAAAACTCACCGGTTCATCAGATCCGTCAGTCACCAGTCCGGTCCATCTGATCCGTTAGTCACCAGTCCAGTCCATCTGATCCGTTAGTCACCAGTCACATCACCTCAGTTCAGTTAGTAGACTCGTGATGACGCAAAATTCGGAAGAAATTGTGGTTATGACAACCGCAATAGACCAAGGAATCATCTTGCAGGATGAGACCAATGTTGAGGTGCCACATCCACCTAGGTCGCCTGCCGCTCACCCGATCTGGACGCCCCAGTTGTTTCAAGCTCGTGAGCCCACCACATCTGAATTAATGGGAATGATTGGTGACCTTCAGAGGTCCGTGGCAGATCTGGCTTACGGAATGTCAGTTTCATCGCCAGCTGCATCATACGCCGGGAATTTTGCACCGCAGGAGCCCCCGCTATTGGGGCGAATTGTGATCGAGCTCAGCCAACCCGAGGCTGTCTTAAGCTATGGCAATGACATGTCAACAGCGACCCAAACCCATGATCCAGCTGAGGCTAAAAGTAAGAATAAAACGAAGGCAGACACCGATCCCATCAAGCAACTGCTGCGGGCAGCCGAGGCTTTGAAAGCCGGGGGGATGAACAAACAGCAAGTATTTGCGGTCATGGCCAAAATTGTGGATGATGCTTTCTCCACTCCAGCCGAGGGCAGTTCAAGCCAGACAGAAAACCGGGATAGGCCCCGTCATGCCAGAACAGTTCCTTCCATCCCCAACTCTGCATCCGGAAAAGATCAGAAAGCCAAGACAATGCCTGCCGACCCTTTCGCTAGTGCGTCTAGCAAGAAGCCTCAGACTTCGAAGTATCCTCCTCAAGGGCGCAGAGTCTTTCATGCCCTCTATATGCCTCTGTCTAGGGCATTTCAAATTCTGGCTAACGAGGGGCATCTTACACCCCTCGAGCCTCGACCGCTGCCAAAGAATCTCCCTCTCACACACGATGCTACCCTGTATTGCGCATACCACCAACAGACCGGTCACAGCACCGACAGTTGTTTTCGCCTTCGTCATGAAGTGCAAGATTTGATCGACAATGAGGTTATCCTCCCACCCACCTCAGCAAAGTCTGCCACCGCTGAGCTGTTGGACTCCGAGGATACTGCAAGTATGTGATCATGGGTTGGTCCACCTGCGGGCGGCGCTTGGTGTATTTCAGATATGGCGTTTGGCACGCACTATGTTGAGCATCTGCGTATGCTAATTTTGTGATTTCTGGCTTGGGTGTTGAGTCAGTTTTGTCAGTTTTGTTTTGAGTCTTTCTCTTTGTTTTGAGTCAGTCTTTTGCTTAAGGGTCTGCCTTGTTGTAGCGAGTCAGTCCCATTGTATAGAGGTCGGGTGATTCCGGGAGGTGTTACCTCGGGCGTCCCCATTTTGTTTTGTGTTTGTCTTTTTGTTTGTTTTGAGTCTGTTTCTGCCAGGGAGCCAATTGTGCCAACAGATTTGAATGAAACAGCAGTGACTTTCACACTCTCGCATTTGCTTCTGCCTTGTGCTAGTTTTGCCGGAAGTTCTGAATGAGACGATAGTATTTGACTAAGGACTCTGTCTTTTCTGTTCCTTGAAGTCATTGTAATGACCTAAGTTTTCCAAAACCTTTCGAACACTGCGGTGAAAACGAAGAGGAAGGAATTCCTCGGGATTTGCAAAACTTTGATCAATTGAGAGAAAGAGAGGCGTGCTAAGCCCTTAATGAATGAAATCATGCTTGTTAGCGTGAGTACTGAGAAGGACCCTAGCTTGATCCAGACTGGTTTCGCACTATCTTCAACGCGAGCGATTTGTCGCTTTCTTAAAAACTTTCAAAAAAATGTTTTGCGCAGTCCTGCGAAGACCTGTGTGGAATCGCTCTTGGGATTGTGCAGCCTAGGATCGCTCTCAGCCTCGAGACTCAACCCCTTTGCTTCTAAACCTTGAACTTGAATTCGGAATGTTCAACGGTCAACTACAATGTGAGGCCTGTGTGGCCAGATTTGAAGCGGCCCTCGAACAAGAGGCACCAAAGTCAATTCAAGAAGGTCAGACCTCATCAGAAGAAGCTTGCAAAGCTAGAACAGAAGCACCCCTCGAACTAGGGGCAAAAAATATCCGATGTGCTCGAAGAGCCAAAGGTGCATCTTTCTGCAAGTCAATACAACAGCCACTCTCCTGGATATAGAGGGCTTCAATCTCAGAACCATTTGGCATGGACTGGTTACATTTTTACCCTTTGAGAGGCTCGCTGGGCCGAAAACCCGGAAAGGGCGACCCAGGCAAAAGTTAGAGCAAGAAAAGATATATACACGAAAAGAAGAAAAAAAAAGAAAAGCAAAAAAAAAGAAATGAAAAAGAAAAAAGAAAAGAAGAAAAAAAGGAATGAAAAGAAAAGAATGAAAAAGAAAGAAGAACAAAGCTCGCAAGGTCGAAAACCTGCAACAGGCGCCTTGGCAAAAGTTAGAGCATAAAAAGGAGAGGTTAAATACCCGAGTGTACCTTAACCCCGAACTACGTAAGGCTTGATTCCCATGTTTGGGATACGTAGGCAACTTCATTCTGAAGTCCAGCCATAAACACTTCAAAATCAAGTGTGTCCATGTAATGGTTTTAACCATCCTTGCCTTCTCTGTATCCGAGAGTTCGATTGCAATCATCGCTCTGAGGACTGACTACAATGCGCTGCGGTGCTATCCAAACAAGGGGCAACTTTCCGTTGCCATTCAATATGCCGCAGTGCCGTTCAAACAAGGGGCAACTTTCCGTTGCCATGCAGTTCTCTTCAAGCACGGGGCAGTTTTCCTTTGGATCCGAGGTTGTGCATCTCAGGAGTAGGTTTCATGCTCGTTGAGCAAGTGTCCATTTGCAAAAATAGTTTTTGAGGATTTTTACTGAGGTTGGCTAATTTTCTCGAAAATTGTTCCATCTTTTCCAAAAACTAGGCCATTTCTTGGACCCAAAAAAGGAAAATTTTCAGTGCTCATAGCCTGACTTGCATGATTTCAAATCAAAAATCGAACAAGCATGTTAATCTAACTCTCATTTTGGTCAAATTTTTTTAGGAGAAAACCAAAATAAAAAAAAATGGTCAAAATGACGAACTAGGGGCACATTTGAGTCAGGTTCTCTGTCTTTTTCCCCGTTATCAACATACTTGCCAAGAAGGGCACTCTACCTCCCAGCAAAGGCACAACTGAAGGGCACAGCAAGAGGGCAGAAAGCTCTCTCATCCTCCGACCAACGAAGTATCAAGCCAAGTGCGAAGCACAAACTGGAATGGATCAACATATTCCCATTCCCTCATCTGGGCAGATCTAACCATGTCCAAACTCCCCAGCAGGGCATCATCGATCGATGTCAGCAGCGGATCCGCTGCACACCCAATTGTAACGCAGTCCCTCTGTGGGAGAAACTCACTGTTGTGAACAAGAAAGAGAATCTAGCAGAATACTAGGGGCATGAGCCCGCATCTTCCTGTTTATCCATCAACCACTTAGGGGAGGGATTAAAAAAAATGAGAGATTGAAGAATAGAGAGATGTGCGATGAGAGGAAAAGTGAGGAAAGGGCTTTTTTCAGAAAAACAGAGCTTGAGGGCCGAGTGATGTGAGAATCACAAATGAGAAAGGGTGGGAAACACTACCCGGTGAAACAGGCTCCCTGTGCACGTCTGAGTGTCGTGTCTTTTGTTTTATCTCGTTTCTTGTTTTGAGTCGTTTCGAGTGTTACTCGATGTGTCTAGGTTGTGTGCCTTTTATTTCCTTGTTGAGTCGTTTTGCTGTGTTCAGTGGTAGGCTCAATACCTGGTCGAAAAACTCATCTCTCAATTTCAAAAACAAAATCATTTTGTGTTCCGAGTGCCGTGCCGTTCTCCACATTTGTGCAAAATAGAATTTGTTCTTTCAGAAAGCCTCAGGGTCCACCCCCGATAAGTGTGAATAGTAGAACCAGGGCCTATCTGAAGCTGTGAGTTTCGGGCTGCAAAGCAAAAGCAAAAGAAAAAGGAAAAATGTCGGGCATCTGAGTTTGTTTCAACTTCTGCAAGTTCTGTCGTCGCATCCTGCCTGTTCAGAATGAGCTGTGTGTTCAAAATTAAAAGAATACTGTGTTATGAGCCATGTGTTCAGATCGAGCAGAGTTGTGTTATGGGCTGCGTGTTCACAATCAAAACGGGCTGCGTGTTCAGAAATTCAAAAGTTTGGGCTGTGTGTTCAACCTTCTACAAAGTGTGTGCTACGTGTTCACCTTAAGATATGAGCTGTGTGTTTGACATCAAATGTTTGAGCTGTGTGTTCAGACTTCAAAGTGTGCCGTGTGTTCACCTCAACAACGAGCTGTGTGTTCGACATCAGAGATTTGAGCCGTGTGTTCAGACTTCAAAGTGTGCCGTGTGTTCACCCCAACAATGAGCTGTGTGTTCGACGTCAAATGTTTGAGCTATGTGTTCAGACTTCAAAGTGTGCCGTGTGTTCACCTCAACAATGAGCTGTGTGTTCGACATCAAATGTTTGAGCTGTGTGTTCAGACTTCAAAGTGTGCCGTGTGTTCACCTCAACAACGAGCTGTGTGTTCGACATCAAATGTTTGAGCTGTGTGTTCAGACTTCAAAGTGTGCGCTGCGTGTTCACCTCAACAGCGAGCTGTGTGCCCAAAGAATGAGCTGTGTGCCCAAAGAAAAAGGAGCTGTGTGCCTGAAAAAGGAGCTGTGTGCCCGAAGAAGGAGCTGTGCGCCCGAAAAAACAAGCTATGTGCCCGAAAAGCGAGCTGTGTGCCCGGAAAGGAGCTGTGTGCCCGAAAAGCAAGCTGTGTGCCCGGAAATGAGCCGTGTGCCCGAAAAAGGAGCTGTGCGCCCGAAAAAACGAGCTGTGTGCCCGGAAACGAGCTGTGTGCCCGAAAAAGAAGCTGTGTGCCTGAAAAACGAGCTGTGTGCCCGAAAAACGAGCTGTGTGCCCGGAAATGAGCTGTGTGCCCGAAGAAGGAGCTGTGTGCCCCAAGAATGAGCTGTGTGCCCAAAGAAAAAGGAGCTGTGTGCCTGAAAAAGGAGCTGTGTGCCCGAAGAAGGAGCTGTGCGCCCGAAAAAATGAGCTGTGTGCCCGGAAACGAGCTGTGTGCCCGAAAAAGAAGCTGTGTGCCTGAAAAACGAGCTGTGTGCCCGAAAAACGAGCTGTGTGCCCGGAAATGAGCTGTGTGCCCGAAAAACGAGCTGTGTGCCCGGAAATGAGCTGTGTGCCCGAAAAAGGAGCTGTGTGCCCGAAAAACGAGCTGTGTGCCCGGAAATGAGCTGTGTGCCCGAAAAAGGAGCTGTGCGCCCGAAAAAACGAGCTGTGTGCCCGGAAACGAGCTGTGTGCCCAGAAATGAGCTGTGTGCCCAAAGAAGGAGCTGTGCGCCCGGAAAAATGAGCAGTGTGCCCGAAAAACGAGCTGTGTGCCCGGGAATGAGCTGTGTGCCCGAAAAAGGAGCTGTGTGCCCGAAAAACGAGCTGTGTGCCCAGAAATGAGTTGTGTGCCCGAAAAACGAGCTGTGTGCCCGTAAATGAGCTGTGTGCCCAAAGAAAAAGGAGCTGTGTGCCTGAAAAAGGAGCTGTGTGCCCGAAGAAGGAGCTGTGCGCCCGAAAAAACAAGCTGTGTGCCCGAAAAGCGAGTTGTGTGCCCGGAAATGAGCTGTGTGCCCGAAAAAGGAGCTGTGTGCCCGAAAAACGAGCTGTGTGCCCGGAAATGAGCTGTGTGCCCGAAAAACGAGCTGTGTGCCCGGAAATGAGCTGTGTGCCCGAATGAGGAGCTGTGTGCCCGAAGAAGGAGCTGTGTGCCTGAAGGAAGAGCTGTGTGCCCAAGAAGGAGCTGTGTGCTCGAAAGGAGCTGTGTGCCCGCAAATGAGCTGTGTGTCCGAAATGAACTTTGTGCCAAAAAGAGCTGTGTGCCCAGATAAAGTAGAGTGTTGTGTTTCGAACTGCGTGCCAAACGAACAAAATTCTGTCGTAAGCTGTGTGCCAAGTCTTGTCCTGTGCATTTCACCTCCATCGCACTATTTTGTGCAATCATCATTCGCGCTGTTTTTTTTCGTACTTGCATTTTACTTACATTTCATCGTATTGTCTTGTGCACTCCCGGTCTAGGAGACCTTAAATCCTCTAAAGGTGCAATTCCTTTGGTGTTTGTCGTGCCCGAACGACTTCCGATGGTCTGGTATAGCCACCTGCCTGTGTTTGCGGTGAGTTCCTAGGAGACCAACTGAGACGGTGGAAACTAGAGTTCGAATGGCTCATGCCTAGAACACAAAGGTTCGGGATTTCCGAGACTAAAGTCTGGTTTAAATACCCAGGGGTATATCCTCGGCTTGAAATCTGTATGGCAGCCCCATAGATTGAGATAGCATGTATATGCGCCTCAATTCTGGATACTGAATCAACCTAGTCTGTCACCCTGTTGGAGAATAGGGAAAGCTGCAACCATAGTCAGGGAGAAAGGTAGTACCTGCAGTTCAATCAAGAAGAAGCGAGAGATCCCCAACAGCATGAGGCACGATATTGTATGTATGGTTCATTTGAGGCTGGTGCGACCAGACGAATCGCGCAGGTATCGTATCTTCTCCGTGTGAGACGCGACGAGAATTAAATGATTCTCCGCATTCTTAACTGCATGAAATGTAGTTGTTGCTTTGCATTCTTGCTTAAAACTGTTGCATCTATTGTAAATATGTGTTTCATTACAGCTTGCCGCATTTGCATGATCATTGAGTTACCCTCGGCTTCTTACATTGTCGGTTGCATTTTGCCCCCCCGCCTGCGGGCACACATCTCTTTCTGTCTTGTATGATTGTCTAAGTCTTCGGCCTTGTCAAAAATGGGTCGTCTCTGGGCTTTGACACTCACTCCCGTCATTGTTATGACTTCCGAGTTCTGTCAAAGAGGGGCAACTGTAGACACCCCATTTTTGACCGACCTTAAGACTCAGACGTCACCGATTGAGCGCTTGGTGATGTTGCATATCGCGCTTGTTCGGAAGTTTCAGAGTCGCGGCCGTGCGCCCTGCCTCCGGACTTCCGAACCCTCTCCTGTGCCTTGTCTCGGTTTGCGAACCAGACTCGGTTTTCTCTGTTTTCTTTCCTGAGGGAGAGAGAGGTCTAGCAGACCGTCTGTCAATGGCCGTAGGCTACATTTCATGGTCGTAGGCCATTTTGCCCACTTCGGAGTCCGGTTCCTGGTTTTCGGAGCCGTTAGGCCGTGTGCCTCGGTTCGGGACCGCTCAACCATCTCTGTTTTCTCCGGTTTTTGGCATACATCTCTGTTTTATCCTTGTTAGGAACACTGGGGTCCGAGAACCCCACTTCGGTCCCAAGTACCACTCCCGGTGCTTGACGGCCCATTTCCGGGAACCCGAACCACGCGGTTTTGGTCCCCGAGCGCTCGTTTCGTGTTGTTGTCTGATCAACCTTGGCAGGTACCTCTGTTTTACCCTGCTAAGAAACACTGGGGTCCGAGAACCCCACTTCGGTCCCAAGTACCACTCCCGGTGCTTGACGGCCCATTTCCGGGAACCCGAACCACGCGGTTTTGGTCCCCGAGCGCTCGTTTCGTGTTGTTGTCTGATCAATCTTGGCAGGAACCTCTGTTTTACCCTGCTAAGAAACACTGGGGTCCGAAAACCCCACTTCGGTCCCAAGTACCACTCCCGGTGCTTGACGGCCCATTTCTGGGAATCCGAACCACGCGGTTTTGGTCCCCGAGCGCTCGTTTCGCATTGTTGTTTATTCATTTTTGGCATACATCTTTGATTCAGCATTTTGAGGAACACTGGGGTCCGAGAACCCCACTTCGTGGCCGAGTGTCACTTCCGGTGCTTCACAGCCCATTTCCGAGACCCCGAACCACGCGGTTTTGGTCCCCGAGCTCTCGTTTTGCATTAGTTTGCTCCGGTTTTTGGCAGGTACCTCTGTTTCATCCTTCTAAGGAACACTGGGGCCTCTGATATCCACTTCGTGGCCGAACGTCGCTTTCGGTGTCTGCAGCTCTCTTTTTCCCGAACCGCGCGGTTCTGGTCCCCGAGCTTTCGTTTTGCATCGTTTTTCGTTCAATTTTGGCAAGTGCTTCTGTTTTATCATTCTGAGGGACACTGGGGCCTCTGATGCCCACTTCGGGGCCGAACAAAATATCTCGATTTTGCCCTCAAAATATCTAGATATTTTGTCCTCAAAATATCTAGATATTTTGGCCTAGATATTTTCCATCTTCTTAGCCCTCTTTTTGACCTCTCTCTTGTACACAATGAAGAACCGAACCAGCTGGTTTGAGAGAAGAAAAAATGGCTTCAAGAGTTCCATAGCCAAAACCTTCATTTCCATAACCAAAAACCTTGAAACAACTCCAAGTCTTGTTTGATTTCTTCACCAACACCTAGCCTCACCACCACAAATTCGATTCCAGCAGCAAGGAAGTGAATTTCAGAGGTTGAGAAGCTACAAATCAAAGCCAAAAAGCAAAGAAAGACAAGTCTTCAAGGGTAAGTGTCTAAAACCAACTTTTAGGGCCTTTTCTTGATCTTTTTCTACACTCTAATTGGTTGAGAATTGAGGCTCCGACCCCTACTTCTTTTGTGCTCATTTTGAGCCCCTCTAAAACATTGTAGAAGGGGTCAACTCCATTTGGTATTTGTATATACTAGTTCCTTCAATATTCATCAAGATTGTCACATTTTTGCATGCTAAAATTGACCTATTTGTGTTTGTTTTTGGGGCTCCGACCCCTAATGGTTTTGTGCTTAAAATGAGTCCCTCTACAACATTGTAGCATAGCTCAACTTCATTTGGCCATTATATATACCATTTCATCAAGTGTGCCACTTTTTGTATGCAATTTTTGACCTATTTGTGTTTGTTTTTAGGACTTCGACCCCTACTGGTTTTAGTCTTATTTTGACCCCCTTTACATGTTTCATGAAGAAGGTTTGGTCATTTGGTGAATAGATTACATGTCTCATGTTATACTCTCTTTTGGCTCCATTTTGCCTTCCATTTCTAGCATGTTTGTCTTATGAATTAGAGGCTGCCATTTACTGCATATATGCTTATTTTTGGGCCCTCTTTCATGTTGTAGAAGAGAGTTTGTTCATTTGGTGTTTGTATATGCCATCTTCCTTTGTAATGCTCTTTTGGCCACTAATCTTGTATGATTTTGTTGCCATGACTATGTCTACATTTTGGCCATGTTTGCTACTGAAATGAGCCATTCTTGGGACTGCCTTGATACTGTTTTTGCTGCCATGTATCAATTGTGCATGTTTAGTGTGGCCATAAGCCATTTCGGGTGCACATTATCGCATTTCGGGATCATTTTTCGCTTTGGGTGCGCTTCGGTTGTGTTTTCGGGGCTGTTTTCCCCTCATGTAGCTGCTGAAATTTCATTACCATGCTTGCATATCATTACCCACGTTATTTTGTGCCTTAATGCATTGCCTCGGTTTGCGTGCCCGCGGGTACGCATTTCGAGGCACTTCGTTTTTTATCCGACGGCCTCCTATGTGAGTGAGCTGAGGCTCTCCCATGTTGGTGTAAGCCCATCGTTGCATTTCGTATGCCATTTGTATCATTTTTGCATTGCCTCGGTTTGCGTGCCCGCGGGTACGCATTTCGAGGCACTTCGTTTTTATCCGACGGCCTCCTATGTGAGTGAGCTGAGGCTCTCCCATGTTGGTGTAAGCCCATCGTTGCATTTCGTATGCCATTTGTATCATTTTTGCATTGCCTCGGTTTGCGTGCCCGCGGGTACGCATTTCGAGGCACTTCGTTTTTATCCAACGGCATCTTATGTGAGTGCGACTGAGGTCCTCTCATGTTAGTGTAAGCCCAATCTGCATTTTCCATGTCATTGGCATTGCGTATGCCTCCGCCTCGGTTTGCGTGTCCGTGTGCACGCATTTCGAGGCAATCTATTTTATCCGATTTGCATCTCATTCATCATCGCCTCGGTTTGCGTGCCCGTGTGCACACATTTCGAGGCAATCTATTTTATCCGATTTGCATTTCACATCATCGCCTCGGTTTGCGTGCCCGTGTGCACGCATTTCGAGGCACTTCGGTTTTATCCGATTTGCATTTCATCATCGCCTCGGTTTGCGTGCCTATGGGCGCGCATTTCGAGGCACTTCGGTTTTATCCGATTTTGCATCGCATATCATCGCCTCAGTTTGCGTACCTGTGGGCGCGCAATTCGAGGCACTTCGGTTTTATCCGATTTTACATCACATATCATCGCCTCGGTTTGCGTGTCCGCGGGCACGCATTTTGAGGCGCTTTATTTTACCCGATTTGCATTTCATCATTGACTCAGTTTGCGTGCCAGTGGGTACGCATTTCGAGGCACCTCATTTTTATCATTCTGGCATCCCGTGTGAGTGTGGCTGGGGCCCTCTCATATTGGTGTAAGTCCATCGTTGCATTTCATGCCTTTATGTCATCGCCTCGGTTTGCGTGCCAATGGGCACGCATTTCGAGGCATCTCATTTTCATAGCATTGCGCATACTAGGATTGTATGTTAGTTGCATTTCATGCATATCATGCATATTGCATCGTGTTCGGGATAGACGTTAGCCCGGACACGGGAAACGAGGCGCGTTCCGTACTCCGAGTGACGGAACGGGTCTCAATTCCCCCAGTCACCGACACTCCGGATCACCCATGATGGAGTTAGGTTTTGTTGTATCATTTATCTGCATTCATCTGATATTGAGTTGTGCAATTCGGTTCCTCGGCCATCATGCATCGATATGCGTGATTGGTGGCACGAGGATCGAGGCATGCATATATTTGTGAAATACACTGCTGTGCCCTTTTCCTGCTCTCTGTTGCAGCAAAATCCAGAGTTAGCGACTTTTCAGAATTCGGCGCGCGTTTCAAGGTAAATTGCAAACAGAGGCTAATCGGGGCATCCCAGTGGATTTCCGCGCCAGGCAGCCCAACATACATCATCTATCAGAAGCAAGGCAGCCCCTGGCTTGCATGCCAGTTTACCGCTTTTATTAATTAATTTGTCAATTAATTAAAAATTTGTATATTTATTTCGGACTGTAATATTCTTTCATTTGGGTCTGTATTATTCTTTATTCGGACCCTCTGTGCGAGGGCATAAATGTAATAAGGGTGTGTGAGTGTGATGTATGTCTTCCAACCCCCATTTCTTTCTCCCTTTTATTTACCCGCTTTGGATGGTTAGATATAGGGCATATTTCAATTAGCATACAGTATGACAGCATGTTTGCATCATTCATCTGTTTTGCACGCACCGGGCTCGGCGCATCATACAAACTGCATTGTATTTTCAATTCCAAATTGAATACGTGTTAGTTGTAGCATTTCATATGCCATCTTTAGAATAGCCGAGCCTACTATAGTTGCATTTTTGCATGTGTTGCATTAGGCATTCTGTATATTTTAGGATCATGCATGATTTCTAAAAAGTTTTCTGTTTTGGCTCGGAGTACTCGGTGAGTTGTTATGCTTTAGCATCCTTGCATGCGTGTGAGTGTTGCCATGATAGCATGCTTACCATGAGGCTATATGCTTATGTGATATAACTGCCTTGAATGCCTGTGGGTGGAGGTTGAGTTATCTGAATTGGAGCAATTCATCGACTGTTTGTGTTAAGCCCACTAGATTGTGGCAAAATCTGTATTTTAAGCCTACCTGCGGGTAGCAAACCATCTTTCACAAACAAACATGAAATGTTTTGTTCCAATTCAGACGGCCCAGTCTATACTTGTTTGCTGCGAGCATCACATAGTATCCTAGGCTAATAATCGGAATAAGAGCATACAATGTTTTCAAAATCAGATATCATGGTTAGTAGAGGCCGGTCTTTGACCGGGTGAGAGGGGGTGCTCACGATGTGACCTTCCCTAATCGTACCCAAGTTCCCGAGCCAACTTTGGTGATGACGGACACGTGGCCTTTTGGCACCGAGTCAGGGTTTCCTAAATTTCCCATTTTAAAATATTTAGGTGGCGACTCTGTTATCTGGCAAAGCAGTCCATGTTTGGTACTTCTTTCAAAAAAATCTGTTTTTCTCAAAACGATTTGCCGGATTTGGACTCTTTGGTTCGAGATTTGGAACCGCAACAACAAAATCGAGTCCGAACTGTAGCGAGGCTCCCCGCGGGCGTAGTTACAGTGGTTATGGAGATAACCTCGTAGATTACTCATTTATTTTACTTTGACTAGGAAAATGGGAATGAAGAAGAGTTAAAATAAATTTACAACCAAAACATTCTAGTAATAAGCATTTACTTTATGAAGAGGCATGCTCCTAAAAAATTGTATTTTTTATAAATTGAAATCAAGTTTGGAATAAACCTTTCATGATACATACATATGATTGTATTTTGAAAAAAGGCTTTTATAGATTGTTCTACCTTAAATGCATGTTATTACAACATTTTTCCTATGTCTGAATCAATTGATATTTTGTAATAGGTCATTTTTTTTTTTTTTGTTTAATTTTTTGTAGATGGCTTTTGGCGTGGACTTGTGGATTGTCTATATTTTTGTGTATGGAGGACACTTGACACTTTCGTATAATCCTGCTAACTATGTCGTCCTCTACTTTTGTGTAGATTAGTATTACTGATACATATAACTTTTGTAATCCAACTGATAGTTGTTGGCGTGGCATATAGATCACCTTTTGTCGTAGCATATAGATCACCTTTTGTCGTGGTACAGATTACGATGGTAATTTGTACCACGCCAAATGGCAATTTCACATGGTAGTAAATATATTTTTTGTATACGGAGGATTGGATTTTTGTATGGAAATTTCAATTTAGTTTGGACAATAGTTGGTTTGTATGGAATATATACATTTAAAGTTATTCATTTTTTGATGGTTCGAAGTAATATGGATTGTGGAATGATTGATAATTTTACATTGTGAAATGATTGATAAAATATGTATTGTTTTGTTTATATACATACTACAGGTTGCATGAAATATAGATAGGTTGTGGAGAAATTAGAATTTTGTGATAAATTTTTTTTGGTGACTAAACAATTTGTAGTAAAAAAGAAAGAACATATTTTAATGCCTAAAATATTAGTAGCTAAAAATAAAAAATTTCGGAAAACAATTATGGCGACTACAAAGCTTTGTGTCAACAAAAAGCAGACATTCGGCGACTAAAACTTATAAAATAATAAGACATTCAGCGACTAAAATATTTTGTAGTCAAAAAACAAAAAACATTTGCCGACTACAAATTTAGTAGCGAAAAATGTGAGACTTTTGTCGACTAAATATTTAGTAGGCAAAACGCAAAATATTTGTCTACTAAAAGCTTAGTAGCCAAAAAGTCAGACTTTTAGCAACTAAAAAATTAGTAGGCAAAAAGAAAACCAACGACTAAAACCTTAGTAGCCAAAAACAATCCAACATTTGGTGACAAATATTTTGTAGAGAAATTTTTTTTGATGAACAATAAAATCACTTTTGCCAACTACAAATTTAATAGTGAAAAATGTAAGACTTTAGGCGACTAATATATTTAGAAGCTAAAAAAATAATAGGAGGAACCACAAAAAAATTTGGCGACTAAATCTTTAGTAGGTAGATATATGTAAGGTTTTTTGCAACAAAATATTTTTAGTTGCTAAAAAGGTGATTTTTCTCAATACTTTTGGCAACTAAAAAATTAGTCGGCATTTCAGTACATTTGGCGACTAAAATAATTTTAGTCGCCAATTACCTTTCCCGACAATCCTTCAGCGACTACTCTTGCGACCAAAAAATTCAGTCGCTAAAAGGTTTCGACGACTAAGAGATGACTTTTGGCGACTAAAAATTTAGTTGCCGAAAGTGTAAATTCTTGTAGTGAGTCCTAAGTAGACATCGATGTAGATATAATGGTTTCGGTTTAGACCCAACTCATTTAATACTCTTAGATCTGGGATTTCGCACTTTTAACTATTGTTCATATCCTTTATTATCTTGTTAGTAGTTGAGTTGGGTTATTGGTTATGTTTGAAACAAGTTGGAAGTTAGTTTTTCGAAGAGTTGATGTCCAGTTTTCTTCTTATTCGCTGGAGTGATGTTTTGGTTGCTCGAACGGTCTTTGAAATGTCCTAGTATTTTTGCAGCTCTACAAAACTTCTGAGAGTAGGATAATCTTCACTCAAGCTGTCTTTCTTGCACTCAAGCAGTCTACTACAGGTCTGCAAAACTTCTTGGAAGGGGGTCATTGTTCGCTTGAGCGGTGTTTTTTGTTGCTCAAGCAGTGTGTAGACACCCAATTTTTAACTGCCCTTAAGACTTAGGCGCCTCAGGTTGATCGCTCGATGATTAATTAGTACACTGTGCAAACATTCGTTTTCTTCAACGAGGAGCCTAAGTTTTCAGTTTCATAGCCTAAAAACCTTGTACCTCCTTTGAGCCAAAACCTGTTTTTTCCAAACCTGACCACCCAGAGGTTTGCTGGCCAACAGGTGGCCG
This sequence comes from Camellia oleifera, assembly GCA_022316695.1. Taxonomy (NCBI): domain Eukaryota; kingdom Viridiplantae; phylum Streptophyta; class Magnoliopsida; order Ericales; family Theaceae; genus Camellia; species Camellia oleifera. The sequence goes on from CM039313.1 coordinate 78,682,184, forward strand.
GTTGGCCAAAATTTGGAGGCTGGCCGGCCTTTATTTGGCCAGCCGGCCAGGTTTCCCGGCAAAACAAATATTTGTTGCTAACTGTCTCCTCATGTGCATGCACTGTACCAACTGGCTCAATACAGATATTTCCAAGATAGCAGCCAGTTTTTCTATATATAGTTGACCATACCTTATGTTTTTAGGCTAGAAATAAATTACGAAAGCTCAAATCCTTGCAAAACACACACACACACACACACACACACTCTCTCTCTGCCTCTGTCTCTGTCTCTGTCTCTCTCTCTCTCTCTCTCTCTCTCTCTATCTATCTTGCAACACACATACACTACACCAACACTTCCTAAACCAAAAATTTGAGGCTCTTTGTTGAGGTTCTTGATCTAAAATTTGAGCTCTTAAAGGTGATCACTTGTTGGTTTGTGAATCAAAGAGTAACCTCTCTTCAAGAGATATAACTTTTACCTTCTTTGCACTGCTTCTTTCCTTTCTTTTCTTACTATTTTTATACTATTTTTGGACTATTTTTATGAGCTGAAACTTGTGACTTAAAGCTACCAAATGTAGAGGGGTTAACCACCCTTCTTTGAACATTGTTCTCTAAGCTTTTGTCCTTGTGTGTCCCACTTCTTTCTCAACTTTTGGCCACTAATTTTTAGAGTTTTAAAAGGCTAAAACATGTGGTTTTGAGGTCCAAAAAGTGGAGGGGTTAGCCACCCTTCCTTAGGCTTGCGTACTAGCTTTAATTCCCTCTCAGTGTTGCTTACTTTTTTTTTTTGGCTTTTTCAAGGTATTTCTAGCACTGTTTTTGTGAGTTTTAGGACTGTTTTAGTGTGTTTACTTCATTTATGCTTTGCATAGTATGTTTGTAGTATTGTAGTCCTCATAGGTTTGGTGGTTTAGGCTTTAGACACCAACCTATTTGAGTTGATAGATTTTATTTCATGGCTTTCATATACATGTGCTCACACTTGCAATACTCACCTCTACACCCTCTCTCCTTTCTTGGTTTTCATTGTTTGAGAGTCATTTCAAATGAGTGTTGTTTGAGGCATGTAAAAGAGACCTTCTATGCTTAATGGTTTAATCTCTTCGGAGGTTCATTACCAAGGCATTACATCTCTCTCATGCCAAGAACAACTCCTTGTTTGACACTTCTCTTCATTAGTGGACATAACTCTCACTCTTTGGACTAAAATGATTAAAGAATGGAAATGTAATAAAAATGGCCAATAAAATTGGACTAAAATAGTAACAAGAGTAATAAAATTAGTTTGGGTTCAATCAGATGTTAATTGAACCTATTGCGTCTCGAGTCATTACATATTTATTAGTGATGTTAATGATTCAAAAAGCAATGTCTACCAATTCCCTAGAGAGGTAACTCCATGATAGGGAAGGGGTTTCATTGGTCTTTTATTTCCATTTATTAAGACTTTGTCCCACGCAATGAGTTTGCGTCAATTGATGGTTTGCGAATTGAGTCTACCTCTCCATTGATCTGTTTCATGATAGGGAGAGGCAGAAAGGACAAACATTCCCTAGAAACACTCTGTTTCCTTTCTGTTGCAGCAAGGCAGACCTCCAAAACAATGGCCGGCCGGCCACCTGTTCATCCGGCCGACCATTTTTCAAGGCCGGCCGACCACTTTATTTTATGTAGACAGTACCATTTTCATGGCATAACAGAGTAAAGGCTAGGGTGGAAACATATTATTTTTCAGACTGCAAAACAGAACAATTCTAGTAGTAAAACAGAGGTGTTTTAGGGTGGATATTCATGTTCATGCATACGTAATTCTCTACTTCCCATGGTTCGTGAAGTTAATGCTAATTAGTAGATTTATTTGAAACTTGTAATAGCCAGTTCATTAACTAGTTAAATTTCTTTGAACTTCTAATAGCTAGTTACTTATTTAATTAATTCCGTGTTATAATTAATTAATTAGATTAATTCAAGTTGTAATAATTAGTTAGTGTAGCTAATTTATTTGGTGTTGTATAGTTAGTTTAATTAGGACATTCATTCGGACCCTCTTGTATGAGGGCAAAATTGTAATATTGTGTATGTCTTCCAACCCCTATTTCTTTCTCCCATTTATTTATCCGCTTATCATGGTTAGCCTCATGTTTTCCTTAGCATTTTTCATCACTCGCATCCATTCATTTTGCATGCATAAGGGTTTGACTCATCATACTAATCAAATGTCAATTTCAAATTCCTTGCTTGAATACGCGCGCCATCATATGCCTTGAAATTGATCCATATGTCTTGTTAGGAAGCCGAATCCAATAGTTGCATGTTGAATACGTTGCATTAGTCATGTTGCATTTCTTAGGATGATGCATTTTCTTACTTATGTTTGTTTTCTTTGGCTTGCCTTAGAGTACTAGGTGAGCAGTTTTGCTTTAGCATATTACGTGTATGTTGGTGTTGCTATATCAAGTATGTTTACCATGAGGCTAAGTGCTTAATTGATATACCTGTTCGAATACCTATGGATGAAGGCTTTTTTACTTAAGTTGGGATGATTTGATTAATGTACATATGAGATCACTTTTCCAAGTGGTACATATTCAAAACACTTTTTCAAAACAAACATGAAATCAAAACGTTCCAAATTGGGCGCTATACTTGTGTACATCACATAGTAACGATAACATAAGAATTGAAACAAAATCATATACTGTACATAAGAATCACATCATGATTAGTTAAGGCTGATCTTTAATTGGGTGAGTGGGGTGCTCAATTCATGACATTCCCCTCTCATATCTAAGTTCTCGGGCTGAGACACTTTGGTGATGACGGACAAGTGGCCTTTGGCACGAGTCACGGGTTTCCTAAATTTTTCAAAAATATTTAGGTGGCAACTCTGAAATCTGGCAAAGCAGTTCATTTTTGACATTTTTTATTAAAACCCAATTTTCCAAGGATTTGCCAGATTTGGACTTTTTTGTGTTTTTCTGTTTCACATTGCACTTGTGAAACCAAATTCAAAACCACGAGAGTCCGAACTATAAGGCTATCATATCCGAGGAGACTAAACCCCTCTGAGGAGCACGAAAAGCAAGCTACATTTTCTGGCGACTTCGCTGGGGACTTAGAGAACTTGACTCGAACTTTATGATGTGAATTTTTATCTACACTTATATGTTCTTCGCATTGCATTTGCATTGTTACTCTAAGTCATTCTGTTTTCCATCTGCTATTCCTGGAAGATTTACCGGAGGCTTGCCCAAAAGTTTGCCAAAAGGCTAATCGATTGTGGGTTCTGCCATGTTAGAAACACAACCCTTGGATCTGGATTACTGCTGTACCGTTTGATCCTCCTTTCACTTCTCGATGTTAGGTTTGCTAAGGTACCCCTTTTTGACCAATTAGCCTAGCTACATATAATAAAGCCATAGTGATTGTTCCAACTTAAGATAGGATGCTTACCCTTATACAGGATGTTGTGAAGCTACTTGCTTGAAGTAGTAAAACCCTAGATCATGACAAAATATAGGACATGATAACCCTACCCCCTCATAGGGGTGTTTTGGCTCTCTTTTTACCTGGTATGTGCTTTATAGTGAAACTGTACAGGAATGTTTATGTCAGTAGTACAGGTTGATATCAGTTTGTGGGGACAGAGTTCAATGGAAAATACAGTGCTTCAATTGTGATTATATTTGTTGCGAATTGGGCTGAAATGCTGTCTGATTTTTTACTATTGTTTTCCTTTTCTTTCTTTTTTTTGCTAGGTAGTTTGCAATCACAGCTTCAGAGAGACCCGATATCCCCCAAGTTTTGTGGACTCGCTCTAGCAGACTTTGCAAAAACCTAAGACCCCGTTGGTGGTCAGCCAGTGTTAGTCTCGCTCTCTCCAGTTATGCAATGGAGAAAGAACAGATAGTTATCATCACCAACCCAGATCACTCAGTAGTCACCTATCCATTCTCACCCACTTAGCTCACCAACACCTAACTCTCCCAGACCTGTAATAGCGCAAAGTGCAGAAAAGGTTGCTGCTATGATGACAGCTTTCCAGAGGACCATGGATACCTTGAATCAAAGGATAGCCGCACAGGATGAAACTATCGTTGACATTCGACGCCTATCTAGGGCATCAATGTCTACTGTATATCCAGTTTCGGCAGCCGAATCTTGATCCACCTTCTCTAGTCGAAACCCCTCAGGTCTTGGATCCTTAAGAGATGTTTGCACAGGCTTCGGCTTTTAGGCCTCTAGCACAGCCTCACGGGGGACTCCTTCCTTTCAACATCAACGACATTGATTTGGCCATGATCAAAATCGCCAGGTGTAGCTCGGCTTTTCGCGCCCCCTTTCGGAAGAATGAAATAGCCCTTACAGTTCGGACTCCACTTGTGTTGGTTTTGAATCTGATTTCACAAGTGCAATGTGAAACAGTGGAAACACAAAAAGAGTCCAAATCCGGCAATTGTTTTTGGAAAATCGATGTTTGAATCAAATGCCAAAAATGGACTGCTTTGCCAGATTTCAGAGTCGCCACCTAAATATTTATGGGAAATTTAGGAAACCTGTGACTCGTGCCAAAGGCCATTAGTCCGTCGTTACCAAAGTGTCTTGGTTCGGGAACTTAGGTATGAGAGGGGAAGGTCAATAATGAGCACCCCACTCACCCGATCAACGATCGGCCTCTACTAAGTATGATGTGATTCTTATGTACAGTATATGTTCTTATTTTATCTCTAACATACAAGTATAGACTAATTTCATGAACAGTTGGAACGTTTGATTTTATGTTTGTTTTGAAAAAGTGTTTTGAATATGTATCACTTGAAAAAGTGATATCATATATACATTAATCAAAATATCCCAATGTCAGTGAATAGCCTTCATCCACAGGCATTCAAGCAGTTTATCACTTACGCAATTAGCCTCATGGTAGTATGCTTGATATGACAGCAATCACACTTATGCAATATGCTAAATCATAAAAACTCACCTCGTACTCCGAGCCAAAACAAAAGAACTAGTTAGGGAAAAATGCATGATCCTAACTATGTATTATGACTAATGCAACACATATAATATGCAATTACTAAGCTCGGCTACTAACATGGCATGTGAGTCAATTCAAGGCAGGTAATAGCGCACGTATCCAAGTAAAGAGTTTGAATTTGACATTTGCAATAATATGATGAGCCGAACTTTTATGCATGCAATACAAGTGGATGCAAACATGAGTATGCTAAATTAAACATGATGTCCTTAAACTAACCATCATAAGCTGGGAAATAAAAGGGAGAAAGACGTGGGGTTGGAAGACACACACACACACACGCACACTTATTACAAATTTGTTCGCCCTCGCGCAGGAGGGTCCGAATGTCCAAATGCACCCTCACGCAGGAGGGTCCGAATATCCAAGTCCAAATAAATATTACAAAACCGAATGAATAATAAATGAAAGGGGGGCTGTCTAATTTATTATAATAATTGATGTAAGGCAAGCCTTGACACAATAAATTCGGTATAACGTCCGACCGAATTCAATTAATCATATTGGTTCTTTATGTTGGTTGTAATCCAATTTTAACCAATTTTATTAGCCTTTTTTATTACTTGTCCATTTCTTATCTTTTCTCCTGTTTGTGCAAAAGTGATATTTACATCCACTAAGTCTGAAATGCAATAAAGGAAAATCAGTGTCGACTTAACCCGAATAAACCTTATTTTCTTCAGAGGAAATCACAAAGGAAGAGTCAAACTTATTTACAAGTTAGGGATTTTAAGTCAAACTCAAGATGTGCAACAAGGACTAGTCAAACTCAAAAGAGTAATAATGACTTAGAAAAACCCAAACTTGAGTGATAATGGCTTGAAATCCAAACTTGATGATAAGTGATAATGACACTTTCCTTGGTGATTTCCAAGGGTCAATTAACAGTAAACAAGCAGGTGATAAATTATTCGGGGGAAATTACAAAGGAAGAGTCAAACTTATTTACAAGTTAGGGATTTCAAGTCAAACTCAAGATGTGCAACAAGGACTAGTCAAACTCAAAAGAGTAATAATGACTTAGAAAAACCCAAACTTGAGTGATAATTACTTGAAATCCAAACTTGATGATAAGTGATAATGACACTTTCCTTGGTGATTTTCAAGGGTCAATTAGTCCCTTACAAGTAAACACACTGATGAATAAAGAGAAATGAAAAATAAAAGATTGTGCTTTAGTATAAGAACATGTATACATTTGGGGTAGTGAACCTCCAAAGAATTTAAACCATTAAGCATAGAAGAGTTCCTTTCTTATACTTGAATCACAATCTTAATTTTTTTCATAACTTTTTAATCAAAATAAGTAAAGAATGGAAGGAAGTTGCAGAGGTGGTTATGCAAGGTTGATTAATTGATTCATTGGTTAATATAACACAAACAAAATATATAAAACGAACTTATTGAAATAAATTAAACAGCCCCCAAATAACATACAAATGTGCTGAAATTAAAGAGATTAAAGCTAATGTAATTATAAGGAAGGATAGCGAACCCCTCCCCACTTTTACAACTTCAAATCACATAGTTTCTATGTTGAAAAACAATTCCAAAAACAGTCCCAAATCAAAATGAAAACATGGGAAAAGGACGCACGAAGATTGAAATAAAAAAAATGAAACTTTACCTCAATATGAAGGTGCAAACTTGGCGCGAAGTGGATCACGAAGTGGATCGAAGCCCTCGGCTAGCGGAATGGCAGCGTAGCAGCGGGGTAGTTGGTGGTGTGGCTGGTGGTAGCTCGGCAGTGGAGTAGTCGTGGTGGCTCGGCAGTGGACTGCTGGTGGCTCGGCAGTGGGCTACTGGTGATGGCAGAGGGCTGCTGGTGGTGTATGTTAGTTGCGGAGTTGCAGCGGTAGGTGTGCGTATGGGTATGGAGTCTTAGAGAGAGAAGAGAGATGTGTGCATGGGTATGGAGGGTGTGTGTGTTGTGTGAATATGGTGTATGTTATGAGTCTGTTTGTGTGTGTCACTGTCGTGGGTCTTGGATGTTATGTGAGGTGGGTGTGTGGTGTGTCCTAGAGAGAGAAGAGAGATGTGTGCATGGGTATGGAAGGTGTGTGTGCTGCTGCCGTGTATACCTCTGCTGGGTGTGTCGTGGGTGTGCCGTAGCCTGGAGAGAGAAGAGAGGTGTGTGCATGGCTCGGCAGTGGGTGTGTGTGGAGTGGATATATGAGTGTGCTGCAGGTGAAGCTGCCATGTATACCTCTGCTGGGTGTGTCGTGGGTGTGCCGTAGTCTAGAGAGAGAAGAGAGGTGTGTGCATGGCTCGGCAGTGTGTATGTGAGAGGATGGTGGCTCGGCAGTGGGTGTGTGAATATGGTAGGTGTATGGTGATGATGGGTGCCGTGAGAGTGTTGGGTGTAGCAGGTTGATGCCGAGAGAAGTGTAGCAGGTTGGGTGAATGAATGGTCTGTGTAGCTGCTAGTGTGTGAATGAATAGTGTGTTATGGTGTGTGGATGAATGGTGGTGGTGTTGCTGTCAAAAGCTGTGAGAAGTGTAGCAGGTTGGGTGAATGAATGGTCTGTGTAGCTGGGTTACCGAGGGTGAGAGAAAGAGGTCCCAAGAGGGAGAGGAGAGCTAGGAAATATATTTGGGTGTGTATGGTGATGGGTGTATGGTGTAGCAGGTTGATGAGGGTGAGAGAGAAAGGTTTCTGGTCTGTGTAGCTGGGTCTTGTATATCAAGTCTGTGTGTATGGAGAACCCACCACCTGTAGTAAAAATGTGTAGCTTCTCCTCTCCAAATGCCAGCCGAGAGAGAGATGGATGAGCTTGTGTGCCTCGTGCGTGTGTCTGTGTGAGCCTGTGTCCAAGGTTCTAAATATCGGCCGGTACGTCCCGTACCGGCCGGTTCGTGCCGGAAAATGGGAGGGCCGAGTCGGATACTCACCGGTATACCGGCGAGATTGAATTTCACGGCTGTATCGGCCGATTCCCGATACGTATCGGGATGACTCGGATACGCAAGCGATTTCTTTCCGATACATGCCGATACGGCTGAAGAAAAGCAAAACAAAGCTGAAGAAGTGATGCTCTGTTTTTCTTCTGTTTCTGAGTCGTTGCTGTTTTCTTCGGTGATGGCTTGGTTTTTCCAGTGCTGGTTGAAGTTGTATGCTCCTAGTTGAGCGCAGACAGCTACTTATTCGGTTTATGCTGCTCTGTTTAGAGGAATTTTTGTGTTCTCGGGTGGTTGGGCTGCCGTCCGCTGCCGTGAATCTAAGTTGAGGATGATGAAGCCTTTGGATGAGGATGTTGCACGCTCTTGCGCGAGTGGTTCTGATTGTGGCGTGTGGGCCTTGGTTCCCGCGATTGCGTGTCTGCGCTGCTTCCGGTTTGTAAGGCACGTGAGCTGTGTTTCAATGTTCAAATTTCCCACCTGGAGCTTTGGTTGGAAGTTGAGCTTATATGATGAGTGGTATATAGGGGTAAAGTTTACACGTAATGGTTATTGGCCCACGGTTGGTTTGAGGTGGGGCCTGCCACCATCACGTGATGGACACCCATTTTTGGGATGGTTTTGTTGGGTTAATAGATGCATATTATATATATGTTATATATATAATTTAGTGGGTTCATGGATGCATATTATATATATCTTATATATATAATTTAGTGTCCTTACATATCAAAATTTTGATTAAAATATAATAAATTAAGATTAAAAGAGTAAAAAAATGCAAAAAATTGAGTTTTAGAAGGATTGCTAATGATTTTTGAAATTTCACAGTCGCGACGCCCGATACCCGATACGTACCGGTCGATACTACCGATACCGATACTCCGCGACCGATACCGTTACGTTACCCGATACCGCGATTTAGAACTATGCCTGTGTCCCTCGTGTATGTCTCTCCCTTTTTTGTTTTTTTTATTGCCCACCGAAAAAACTGATTGAGGGTGAGATAGTGCTCTCTATACTTTTCAAAATCTTTGAACCTTTCTTCCATTCTCTCTGGCAGTTTTTCTCTAAAAAAGCATCCATTCTCCTCCACCCGCCAAAACATACTCATCATCATTCCACCACAAATTCTTCATCATCATATATTCCATCTGTCCCAAACCATCTGACCATACTATCTTTATTTTTTTGTTTATTATTATTTTTTCTTTTTTTTATTATTTTGTTTTAATCAAATATTATCAAATATTTATCAATTTATATAAAACACACATAAAACAAATATACACACATATAAATTTATATAAAAAAATATAAAAATATAAATTATAAAATACAATAAATTAATAAAATATTAGTGATGGCCAAAATAGGTGAGATTTAGAATTAAAACTTCAATTTGATTTTTCGGCTGCGAAATTCATAAAGTGGCATTTTCCAATTTTCATCAGCGGGTGGTCAAAAGAAAGTGCCCAAGTCTTAGGGCCGGTCAAAATGGGGTGTCTACAGTTGCCCCTCTTTGACAGAGCTCGAAGTCATTTCATGACGTGAGTGAATGTCAAAGCCTGAAGACTACCCTTTTGACAAGGCCGTAAGACTTGGGCAAACAAACAAATGTGCAAATGCAAGTGGTTGAACCAGAAGGTTGCCTACGTATCCCATTGTAAGGAATCAAACCAGCGTAGTTCAGTGGCAATATGCAGAATGATATATAAAACATAACTTATGATCGTGCAATGAAATGCAAAACTCAACTTATGATCATGCAATGAAATGCAAAACAAGACAGTGATGTGACACTGAATGAACGCATAAATGTTGGATGTAGTGAATGTGAGATCCAAACGCTTCGTCCGCGATGGGAGAAAAGTGAACTTGAGATCCAAACGCGTCTTACGCGCGAGGAGTATGTGAAATTGAGATCCAAACGCGTCTTACGCGAGAGGAGTATGTGAACTTGAGATCCAAACGCGTCTGCTGGGGAGGAGTATTTGAGATCCAAACGCATGACGTCTCACGCGAGAGGAGTATTTGAGATCCAAACGCGTCTGTCATACGCGAGAGGAGGAATTTGCTTTCCAAACGCGTGTTAGGCGGAGGAATTTGCTTTCCAAACGCGTGTTAGGCGAGAGGAGGAATTTTGCTTTCCAAATGCGTGTTAGGCGAGAGGAGGAATTTGCTTTCCAAACGCGTGTTAGGCGAGAGGAGGAATTTGCTTTCCAAACGCGTGTTAGGCGAGAGGAGGAATTTGCTTTCCAAACGTGTGTTAGGCGAGAGGAGGAATTTTGCTTTCCAAACGCGTGTTAGGCGAGAGGAGGAATTTTGCTTTCCAAACGCGTGTTAGGCGAGAGGAGGAATTTTGCTTTCCAAACGCTTGTTAGGTGAGAGGAGGAATTTGCTTTCCAAACGCGTGTTAGGCGAGAGGAGGAATTTTGCTTTCCAAACGCGTGTTAGGCGAGAGGAGAAATTTTGCTTTCCAAATGCGTGTTAGACGAGAGGAGGAATTTTGCTTTCCAAACGCGTGTTAGGCGAGAGGAGGAATTTTGCTTTCCAAACGCGTGTTAGGCGAGAGGAGGAATTTTGCTTTCCACACGCGTGTTAGGCGAGAGGAGGAATTTTGCTTTCCAAACGCGTGTTAGGCGAGAGGAGGAATTTTGCTTTCCAAACGCGTGTTACGCGAAAGGAGGTGGTGTGGTGTAAACAGACAGGTGCACCTGTTGTTTTTAACCGATTTGCAATCCAAACGTGTCTCACACGAGAGGAAAGGGGAAAGGTTTTAACTAGGTAAACATCGAATCTAGCATCATTCACATGAAAGGAGCGAAGGTAGATTCGAAGTCCAAGCGCGTCTTACGCGAATGGATGAAGGTATGGAAGAATGATTTCTTGCTGATAAGAGGTAACCTTCACAGATGCCCCTTTTCTTCCTGATCATATTCACAACTTTCCCTATTCTCCAACGGGGTGACAGACTAGGTTGGTTCAGTTTCCAAAGTTGAGGCGCATACAAGCTACCTCAACCTATGGGGCTGCCATACAGATTTCAAGCCGAGAATGCACCCCTGGATGCACCTCTGGGTATTTAAACCAGACTTTAGTCTCGGAAATCCCGAACCTTTTGCGTTCTAGGCTTTGCCATTCGAACTCTAGTTTCCACCGTCGCAGTTGGTCTCATAGGAACTCATTGCAATCACAGGCAGGTGGCTATACCAGACCACCTGAAGTCGTTCGGGCACGACAAACACCAAAGGAATTACACTTTTAGAGGATTTAAGGTTTCCTAGACCTCTGAAGTCGTTTGGGCACGACAAACACCAAAGGAATTACACCTTCTGAGGATTTAAGGTCTCCTAGACCGGAAAAAGAACACTAGGCGCACCTGTTGTTTTTAACCTATTGAATGGGCATGGATGCCACTTTACTTCCTGATCATATTTACAACTTTCCCTATTCTCCAACGGGGTGACAGACTAGGTTGGTTCAGTATCCAGAATTGGGGCGCATATACGCTACCTCAACCTATGGGGCTACCATACAGATTTCAAGCCGGGGATATACCCCTGGGTATTTAAACCAGACTTTAGTCTCGGAAATCCCGAACCTTTTGCGTTCTAGGCATCGCCATTTGAACTCTAGTTTTCACCGTCGCAGTTGGTCTCCTAGGAACTCATTGCAAACACAGGCAGGATAATACACAGATATTTACATATAAATGTACACAGATATTTACAGATAGAATACAGACATATACATAGATATATACAATATATATACAGGTATATACGACACAAACATATACGGCCCTATACACAAACATATACGGATATATATATAGATGGAGAATATTTCGTTTGCAACCGTCACCGGGTATATGCCGTTACTGAGAAGGCACATTCCGTTTGCTGACGTCAGCACACGTACGCAAAACATGCAAAAAGAAGAAAGGAAAAGCACAAAACGGATGGACATGGAATGTGGGGTTTCGAACCCCTGACCTCAAGCTCGGCCTCCGAGTCCTTAGCCACTGAGCCACGTCACTCTTGTGACAAAATATACAAACAAATATATATATATACTATACAAGACATATATATACATAAAGCCAAAACAAAACAAAAGATACATTTGTTGTGGGGTTCGAACCCCTGACCTTGGGCTCAGCCTTCCAACCTTCAACCACTGAGCCAAACCACTAAACTTAAGCCACTCTTGTGACCAAAACGTTCAAACAAATATATATAATACATAGATATACAATATATATACATATATGTATAAATATACAATTCTCCCGCCTCTCTCTCTGTTTTTGTCTCACTCTCTCTTCCGCCATCTTCTTCGAGCGTTGTGTCTAGCGCGCAATTTCAACAATCGCGGCGCCTGACCGACAGGCTATCCAATCCTGTCCCGATTGTCAATGATTGTCTCAGCCTTCTTCCCTCTTTGTCTTCTTCTTTGGCTTCATCCTCTTCTTAAGTTGAGGCCTGCGAAAGAGAGAGGCAGAGCAAAATCTTGCAAACTTTCTCTGCCACCACTCTGCAACCTCTTTCTTTTGCATTACTCTCCTCTGCCATGGCTTCTTCACACGGTTCTCTCAATCTTTTTCCAGACCTGAATGAGTCCACGATAGAGATGACCAATTCTGACTCCCCTGAACCTCAACCACGGGCTCCTCCTCCTTCCCCTGTTTTCAACTTTCCAGCAATGTCAGTTGAACAAATCATGGCGGCACAGTCTGACATCGAAGCAAACTCGTATACGCTGAGGTCTTGTGTGGAGACCGTGACTGCGGTTTCCAACTTGTCCCGTCGATTGCAAAACAGGATGTGTGAGGTACATCAGTTAAATGCAACACTCTCCCTCCTCCAACGTATGTACAAAGACGCTCAGGTAGAAATTAATGCGCTGAAAAAGCAGAACAAAGAGCTGAAACGACTGACGACCTCCGTGACTCGATTTGGAGTTCCTTCGCACAACCAACTTGATGGCCGGCGAAGAATAATCTCCTTTGGAAGCTCTGCCAAGGCCGAGGCAGAGTCTTCAAAAGCTTCGAAGGAGTAAAGATGAAACGAGGCAGCTGATGGTAAAGTCAGGCAATGAAGCTGTGTGCAAATGAAACCGGTTATAATCTTTGTCGCCGGGCTGCTGCCGCAGAAGAAAGAAGAAAAAGATCCCTCTCTCTCTCTCTCTCTTTGTTTTTGTTTTTTGTTTTTTGTTTTTTTTTTTTGTTTTGTTTTGTGTTTTTTTTTTTTTTGTCTCTGTAATAGGGGATGTCCTCCCCTGACTGCAATAAAATCAGTTTAGTTTTTGCACATCAATGGCGTGACTGGCATATCACTTTAAATTTGAAAACATTTTTGGTTGATTGAATTTGAGAGTGATTGAGTTTTGAACTCTGAATTAAACATTGATTCTATACTAACCTGAATCAAAGAATGACTAACAAGAACAAAGCAAAACGATCCAAACACACTTATATACACTGACTAGTATAAATACACCGACTGGTATAAATATACTGACTGGTATAAAAGGAACACACTTATATACACTGACTGGTATGAATACCCTGATTGGTATGAATATACACTTATATATACTGAATGGTATGAATACCTTGACTGGTATAAATACCTTGACTGGTATGAATACACACTTATATACACTGAATAGTTGACTCGAGCGGTGGAGAAGACATAATCTCTGACTCGACTATGGCCCTAGTTCATTGCCTTGATCCTTTGATTCTTTTGTAAACATGTTTTGACCAACATAAGAGTTAGATTAGCATACTTCTTCCATTTTCTGTTTTGAAATCATGTAAGCTGAGCTGTGAGCATTGAAAATTTTCCCTTTTTAAATCCAAAGAATGGTCCAAGTTTTGCAAAAATGGAATAATTTTTGAGAAAATCAATCAACTTCATTCAAATTAATCAAAATTTATTTTTGCAAGATGACCACTACCCAACCAACATGGAATCAATCATTGAGGTACATAGCCCTAAGTTGGATAATCAATGGTGATATCCGAACCAAGCCAATCCGAACCGAATGAAGCCGAGCAGAACTGGACCGGACCGAACCGAACCGTCGAACCGAACCAAACCAAGTTGAATCAAAACCAACTGAACTGAGCAGAACGAAGATACACCAATCAAAACACGGATAGGACAACCAAGTCGACTAAAGATACACCAATCAAACATGGACAGAATGAATGAGTTGAAAAATTATTGGGGCCGAACTTCAAGATGAAGCTACCTACGTATCCCAAAGATAGGAATCAGGCCACCGTAGTTCCGGCCAAAGTTCACTCGGGTATTGACACTCTCCTTTTTGTTTCATCATCTTTTCATATTTTTTTTTTATATTTTTTATCATTTGTTTTTTGTTTTTTTTTTTTTTCTGTTTTTCTGCTCTAACTTTTGCTTGGGTCGCCCTTCCAGGTTTTCGGCCCAGCAAGCCTCTCAAGGGTTACTTTCATTTTACTTTGTCCATGTTGATTGGGTGTGAAATTTCTAGGCCGTCTATCAGAACAACTACTACACTTGACCAGTAGATATGATGATGTAGGGACTAGGCTAATTGGGTCCGCATTTGGCCCTAGTGTTGCCCCTAGTGTAGTGAATAGGAACTCGACTGTCCTTCAATAATAACATTCATTCTCTCAAATTCTGGGTTTTGCCTTTCTAGGCGGTCTTCATTGGGAAACGATTCAGTTTTAATTCTTTGACCACATCCAACCTTTTGCCCCTAGTTCAAGGGCTGTTTCAAATCACATCCCACATTCTTGCCCCTAGTTCAAGGGTTGTTTCCAATCTGAATCACAGGTCCTACATAGTTTTGGCTAAGGTTCACTCGAGTATTAACACTCTCCTTTTACGCTCTAACTTTTGCCAAAGCCGCCCTTTCGGGTTTTCAACCTTGCGAGCTTTTCATTTTTCTTTTTATTTTTTATTTTATTTTTGTGCTCTAACTTTTGCCTGGGTCGCCCTTCCGGGTTTTCAGCCAAGCGAGCCTCTCAAGGTTGATACCTTATTGCCCCTAGTTCAAGGGTTGTCTCCATTTTAGGATATGTAAGTTTCACACTTTCGCCCCTAGTTCAAGGGTTGTTTCAAATTTGGAATCACATTCGACCTTATTGCCCCTAGTGGAAGGGCTGCCTCCATTTGAATCACATCATTGCCCCTAGTTCAAGGTCTGTTTCCATTTGAATCATATTCGACCTTATTGCCCCTAGTTGAAGGGCTGCCTCCATTTGAATCACATCATGGCCCCTAGTTCAAGGGCTATTTCCAATTTGACTATGCAAGCCTTACACTTTGAATGATCATTGAATACTTCGAATCAAGGTTTGAAAGCTAAGGAGCTAAGGAGGTCGGACCTCAAGTCAAGAGGGATCCTATGCTGTATAATCAATTCCCGGCATGTTTTCGTAGGACCACGCAAAAACAGTTTTTTGAAATCTTTTCACAAAGTGACTAATCACTCGTACTCTTACGAAGACAAGATAGAACCAATTTGGACTAAGTCAGGATCCTTCTCAGTACCCACAGTAACAAAAATGATTTTATGCATCAAGGGCTTAGTACACCTCTCTTCTTCTCAGTTGATCAAAAATTGCAAATCCCGAGGAATTTCTTCCTCTTTGTTTTTATCAGAGTTTTGGAAAAAGTTTTGAAAAACTTTGGTCAATGCAATGATTTAATGGCACAAAGAAGTAGGCAGATTCTATGGCTTTTTGTTTTTGTTTTTGTTTTTTTTTTTGTTTTTTTTTTAACATATATATACTCAAAAAACAAAAAAACACATTTTGTATGAACAAAAGAAAACAAATCCCTTTTTTTTTTTGTTTTATAAAAACAAAAAAAAAAATTTGGAAAACCAACAATTACTAAAACGACACAAACAAAATGATTTGATGATTTTTTTTTTTTTAATAATTTTTTTTTTGTATACAATAACAACACAAATAAAATGAGTTGACTTAGTATTTTATTTTATTTATTATTTTTTTTAAGCCATGTTTGCAAACTAAAAAAAAAAAAAAACAATGGGACCCCCAATCAGAATTTTAGCAGCGTTTCGACTCAACTGATCACTAATTATTGCTAACTCATGCTGACACACTGAACTCAACCCCACAAATTGAAATTCCAGAACCATTGTTCGGAATTTGAGAATCTCTGTATAGATCCAATACATTGCACATAGCAAGAAAGAGAACAAACACCCCTATGGAGGGTAGGGTTATCCTGTCCTAGCTTTTTGAAATGATCTAGGGTTCACTATTCAAATAAGTGGCTTCATAACATCCTGTACGGGTAGCATCCTGTCCTAATTTGAATGGTCACTAGAGCACACTATATGCATTAGGTCAAATAGTCACAAAGGGTACCTCAGCAAGACTACCTAATATACCTCTCACACCTAACACCGAAAAGTGAAAGGAGGATCAAACGGTACAGCGGTAATCCAGATCCAAGGGTTGTGTTCCCAACTTGACAGAGCCCATGATCGGTCAGCCTTTTGGCAAGCTTTGTAGGCAAGCCTCCGGCAAACCGTCCAGGAATAACAGATGGCAAACACAGGGACTTAGGCGCACCAATGCAAATGCAATGCAAAGAACATATAAATGTAGATAAAAATTCACATCATAAAGTTCAAGTCAAGTTCTCTAAATCCCCAGCAGAGTCGCCAGAAACTGTAGCTCGGCTTTTTGCGCCCCCTTTCAGAAGAATGAAATAGCCCTTATAGTTCGGACTCCACTTGTGTTGGTTTTGAATCTGATTTCACAAGTGCAATGTGAAACAGTGGAAACACAAAAAGAGTCCAAATCCGGCAATTGTTTTTGGAAAATCGATGTTTGAATCAAATGCCAAAAATGGACTGCTTTGCCAGATTTCAGAGTCGCCACCTAAATATTAATGGGAAATTTAGGAAACCTGTGACTCGTGCCAAAGGCCATTAGTCCGTCGTTACCAAAGTGTCTTGGTTCGGGAACTTAGGTATGAGAGGGGAAGGTTAATAATGAGCACCCCACTCACCCGATCAACGATCGGCCTCTACTAAGTATGATGTGATTCTTATGTACAGTATATGTTCTTATTTTATCTCTAACATACAAGTATAGACTAATTTCATGAACAGTTGGAACGTTTGATTTTATGTTTGTTTTGAAAAAGTGTTTTGAATATGTATCACTTGAAAAAGTGATATCATATATACATTAATCAAAATATCCCAATGTCAGTGAATAGCCTTCATCCACAGGCATTCAAACAGTTTATCACTTACGCAATTAGCCTCATGGTAGTATGCTTGATATGACAGCAATCACACTTATGCAATATGCTAAATCATAAAAACTCACCTCGTACTCCGAGCCAAAACAAAAGAACTAGTTAGGAAAAAATGCATGATCCTAACTATGTATTATGACTAATGCAACACATATAATATGCAATTACTAAGCTCGGCTACTAACATGGCATATGAGTCAATTCAAGGCAGGTAATAGCGCACGTATCCAAGTAAAGAGTTTGAATTTGACATTTGCAATAATATGATGAGCCGAACTTTTATGCATGCAATACAAGTGGATGCAAACATGAGTATGCTAAATTAAATATGATGTCCTTAAACTAACCATCATAAGCTGGGAAATAAAAGGGAGAAAGACGTGGGGTTGGAAGACACACACACACACACGTACACTTATTACAAATTTGTTCGCCCTCGCGCATGAGGGTCCGAATGTCCAAATGCACCCTCACGCAGGACGGTCCGAATATCCAAGTCCAAATAAATATTACAAAACCGAATGAATAATAAATGAAAGGGGGGCTGTCTAATTTATTACAATAATTTATGTAAGGCAAGCCTTAACACAATAAATTCGGTATAACGTCCGACCGAATTCAATTAATCATATTGGTTCTTTATGTTGGTTGTAATCCAATTTTAACCAATTTTATTAGCCTTTTTTATTACCTGTCCATTTCTTATCTTTTCTCCTGTTTGTGCAAAAGTGATATTTACATCCACTAAGTCTGAAATGCAATAAAGGAAAATCAGTGTCGACTTAACCCGAATAAACCTTATTTTCTTCAGAGGAAATCACAAAGGAAGAGTCAAACTTATTTACAAGTTAGGGATTTTAAGTCAAACTCAAGATGTGCAACAAGAACTAGTCAAACTCAAAAGAGTAATAATGACTTAGAAAAACCCAAACTTGAGTGATAATGGCTTGAAATCCAAACTTGATGATAAGTGATAATGACACTTTCCTTGGTGATTTCCAAGGGTCAATTAACAGTAAACAAGCAGGTGATAAATTATTCGGGGGAAATTACAAAGGAAGAGTCAAACTTATTTACAAGTTAGGGATTTCAAGTCAAACTCAAGATGTGCAACAAGGACTAGTCAAACTCAAAAGAGTAATAATGACTTAGAAAAACCCAAACTTG
Source organism: Camellia oleifera (assembly GCA_022316695.1). Classification (NCBI taxonomy): domain Eukaryota; kingdom Viridiplantae; phylum Streptophyta; class Magnoliopsida; order Ericales; family Theaceae; genus Camellia; species Camellia oleifera. The sequence goes on from CM039313.1 coordinate 78,700,584, forward strand.
AGTGATAATTACTTGAAATCTAAACTTGATGATAAGTGATAATGACACTTTCCTTGGTGATTTTCAAGGGTCAATTAGTCCCTTACAAGTAAACACACTGATGAATAAAGAGAAATGAAAAATAAAAGATTGTGCTTTAGTATAAGAACATGTATACATTTGGGGTAGTGAACCTCCAAAGAATTTAAACCATTAAGCATGGAAGAGTTCATTTCTTATACTTGAATCACAATCTTAATTTTTTTCATAACTTTTTAATCAAAATAAGTAAAGAATGGAAGGAAGTTGCAGAGGTGGTCATGCAAGGTTGATTAATTGATTCATTGGTTAATATAACACAAACAAAATATATAAAACGAACTTATTGAAATAAATTAAACAGCCCCCAAATAACATACAAATGTGCTGAAATTAAAGAGATTAAAGCTAATGTAATTATGAGGAAGGATAGCGAACCCCTTCCCACTTTTACAACTTCAAATCACATAGTTTCTATGTTGAAAAACAATTCCAAAAACAGTCCCAAATCAAAATGAAAACACGAGAAAAGGACGCACGAAGATTGAAATAAAAAAAAAATGAAACTTTACCTCAATATGAAGGTGCAAACTTGGCGCGAAGTGGATCACGAAGTGGATCGAAGCCCTCGGCTAGCGGAATGGCGGCGTAGCAGCGGGGTAGTTGGTGGTGTGGCTGGTGGTAGCTCGGTAGTGGAGTAGTCGTGGTGGCTCGGCAGTGGACTGCTGGTGGCTCGGCAGTGGGCTGCTGGTGGTGGCAGAGGGCTGCTGGTGGTGTATGTTAGTTGCGGAGTTGCAGCGGTAGGTGTGCGTATGGGTATGGAGTCTTAGAGAGAGAAGAGAGATGTGTGCATGGGTATGGAGGGTGTGTGTGTTGTGCGAATATGGTGTGTGTTATGAGTCTGTTTGTGTGTGTCACTGTCGTGGGTCTTGGATGTTATGTGAGGTGGGTGTGTGGTGTGTCCTAGAGAGAGAAGAGAGATGTGTGCATGGGTATGGAAGGTGTGTGTGCTGCTGCCGTGTATACCTCTGCTGGGTGTGTCGTGGGTGTGCCGTAGCCTAGAGAGAGAAGAGAGGTGTGTGCATGGCTCGGCAGTGGGTGTGTGAGAGGATGGTGGCTCGGCAGTGGGTGTGTGTGGAGTGGATATATGAGTGTGCTGCAGGTGAAGCTGCCATGTATACCTCTGCTGGGTGTGTCGTGGGTGTGCCGTAGCCTAGAGAGAGAAGAGAGGTGTGTGCATGGCTCGGCAGTGTGTATGTGAGAGGATGGTGGCTCGGCAGTGGGTGTGTGAATATGGTAGGTGTATGGTGATGATGGGTGCCGTAAGAGTGTTGGGTGTAGCAGGTTGATGCCGAGAGAAGTGTAGCAGGTTGGGTGAATGAATGGTCTGTGTAGCTGCTAGTGTGTGAATGAATAGTGTGTTATGGTGTGTGGATGAATGGTGGTGGTGTTGCTGTCAAAAGCCGTGAGAAGTGTAGCAGGTTGGGTGAATGAATGGTCTGTGTAGCTGGGTTACCGAGGGTGAGAGAGAGAGGTCCCAAGAGGGAGAGGAGAGCTAGGAAATATATTTGGGTGTGTATGGTGATGGGTGTATGGTGTAGCAGGTTGATGAGGGTGAGAGAGAAAGGTTTCTGGTCTGTGTAGCTGGGTCTTGTATATCAAGTCTGTGTGTATGGAGAACCCACCACCTGTAGTAAAAATGTGTAGCTTCTCCTCTCCAAATGCCAGCCGAGAGAGAGATGGATGAGCTTGTGTGCCTCGTGCGTGTGTCTGTGTGAGCCTGTGTCCCTCGTGTATGTCTCTCCCTTTTTTGTTTTTTTTATTGCCCACCGAAAAAACTGATTGAGGGTGAGATAGTGCTCTCTATACTTTTCAAAATCTTTGAACCTTTCTTCCATCCTCTCTGGCATTTTTTCTCTAAAAAAGCATCCATTCTCCTCCACCCGCCAAAACATACTCATCATCATTCCACCACAAATTCTTTATCATCATATATTCCATCTGTCCCAAACCATCTCACCATACTATCTTTGTTTTTTTGTTTATTATTATTTTTTCTTTTTTTTTATTATTTTATTTTAATCAAATATTATCAAATATTTATCAATTTATATAAAACACACATAAAACAAATATACACACATATAAATTTATATAAAAAAATAAAAAAATATAAATTATAAAATACAATAAATTAATAAAATATTAGTGATGGCCAAAATAGGTGAGGTTTAGAATTAAAGCTTCAATTTGATTTTTCGGCTGCGAAATTCATAAAGTGGCATTTTCCAATTTTCATCAACGGGTGGTCAAAAGAAAGTGCCCAAGTCTTAGGGCCGGTCAAAATGGGGTGTCTACACCAGGCTAGAAAAGGTGCTCAAGAAATCCTAAGGCTTCAATTCTATTCCAGATATTAAAGATGGTTAACCAAAGCCTCGGTCAGATTACCGAAAAAGTTCAGGATGCCTCATATTGATAGATTTGATGGTAGTGGGGATCCTATTGTTTATGTTCGCTTATTCTTAGATGTTATGAGATCAATGGGCCTGACTCGAGCTTAGAAATTGTCATTGTTCGAAAGAACTTTGTCAGACGTGACAACTATTTGGTATGCCAAGCTGGAGGATTCTACTAAGTGGAATTAGGAAAAACTATCAAAGGGGTTTGTTAACCAATACTTAGATAAAAGTGACAATCAACGAGTTGGAAGCAACCATTCAGAATCCCAAGGAACCCTTCTTCGACTTTGTTACAAAATGGAGGGTAAAGGCAACCAGGATGACAAACAGGCCCTCAGAAAGGGAACAAGTCCAGTTGGTAGTTCAAAATCTCGATCCAGATATGTTATAAAGAATGATAGTAGCACCACTGTCTACATTTGCTGCTCTATATAAGTCGGGGGTCCAAATTAAAAGTGCATTTAATAAAGGCATCATTCAGAGAACTAGCGAACCTGCGAAGAGGTCGTTCACTAGGAGTACCAATGCTAGCAGTAGCGCTATTCCTCGGCCTGTAGAGATCAGCACCATCGCCACAGCAGCCAAAATGGCCGATCCTTTCATCGCCACAACCTCGCGACCCACCAATCCAAACCGAAACCAGCGAACATTTACCCTCTTTACATAAGCCCAGTCCACGCTCTTAAACTCCTGATGGAGAAAGGGCACCTCAAATCCCTCGACCCTTGACCTCTCTCTAACCCACTCCCACCAAGACACGATCCCATTCAATACTGCATTTTCCATTAACAGCACAGTTACCCCACCGATCATTGCTATTGCTTACGTCATGATATCCAAGATCTCATGGACAATAAAATCATAGCCCCACCTGCCAAACCAAATGTGACCACCAACCCACTTCTCGCCCATAACCAAGTCTCCCACATCCAATAACATTAACCTTATCCATACACTACCGCCCAGCGCATATATCACCCCATACCATCTACCTAAGCCTGGGGTGGTTATTACAGAAAGCACGAATATGTGTATGATGGACATAACACCCAAAACCCAATCAGGGCCTATAGTGGCAGAAGCGGAAGAGAAGAGGGGTGCACTAGATAAGGGGTTGTCTGACACCCAAGTTATAGAGAAGGGGGCCTCACTCGCAGAAGAGTATGACCCCAATCGATACATTATGGTTGCTAACTAGCCAAAGCCTGTAATTATACTACAGGACTCCCTCAACATCAACGCCATTAGAGAAAATGAGCCGGGGCAGGATCTGAATCAATGGCCTGAACAAGGCCTTGATGACCTGGTAGATTAGAAGAAGACTTGGCAAAACTAGAGGAAGACCTGGAGAACCTATACTTCTTCGAAGAAGAGGATGTGGGTAATGTTTAGATTGGGTAGTGGGATCTAAGCTAGCCCGAATCCAGTAACGGGTGGTTAAGTGAAGAGGAATCAGATATGGAGGAGTAAGCAAAGGATATTGTGAAACAAGAGGAAGTTCGTGAGAATAGCACGGCCGAGGTCGTGCTTATGATTGAAAAAGAGAGAACCTTGGAGTAGTTCCAACGAGAAATGATAGAGGAATTACAGAGAAAGATAGCCCGAGAACAGGAAAAGGAGAAGAGAAAATAACGGACCGAGTCAACAGCAGATGATGTCTAAACCATGGAAAAGCCCATATAGAAGTCTAGTGATAAGGGAAGATACCGAAGAAACTTAGACAGTATCAGAAGGTAGAGATTGAATCAGTTACAAAAGAGAAGTGGTATGCCGATGGAGGAAGCGATGTGAATATGATCCGGGTGGATCTCGATAAAGGCCTGGCAATGACTGTAGGGGAATGTTGGGAAGATAGTGATCTGAGCCATGCATATACTGATAAAGGGTAGAAGTCGATACCCTTAACAATACATGGTATACAGAGAAAATTAACCACATGACCAAAAGTGGTCGGTATTTCAAACCCCCGGCCTTAGATCAACCAGAATCCTCCGGGAAAGAGGCAGAGAAATCAAGGGAAAAAGACATTGAAGAAGACCTAGTCTTAAAGTAACTTAAAAAGATCCAGGCAGATATATCGATTTGGAGGCTGCTGATAGCTTCCTAGGAGCACAGGTAGGGGTTGCTAGAGGCATTGAACAGAACTAAGATGCCTATCGACACCACCACTGACCAACTGGTGTCATTGGTTAGATGTTTGTCCGGTGTTATCTTTTACGGACAAAGAGTTGCCACCTGAGGGTGCTAATCACAACCGACCCCTGTATGTGACTCTGGAGAGCTGGAAGAAGTGGATCCTGGTGGTACTAGTGGACATAGGCTCGGCAATTAATGTGTGTCCGGCAAGAAGTACCTAGGCCATAGGTTTGAAGCCAGCTGACTTCACGTTTATAACTCAAGTTGTTCGAGTCTATGACAATACCAGCTGAGATGTCATGGGGACTTTCAAATGCCAAATACTGATTGGCTCGTCCGAGAATGAGGCTAAATTCCATGTGATGGATGTGCCAGCAACTTTCAATCTGCTCTTGGGAAGGCCTTGGTTGTACTAGAGGTGGGCAATTTCATCAACAGTTCACCAGTTGGTGAAATATCCATTCAAAGGTGGGATTGCTACTATTTACAGCAATTCTTTGATCCACCCTTCCCAGGGAATTACCACTCATTTATTAGAAATATTCCACGGATAAGCGGATGTGTTCATCTCTGGCTTCTCCTTGGCAGAGGCACGGCTAAGACAATCTATCATGGCGGAGAATGACAGGAACTATGTATGCACCCAGTCCATGTATATGATGAATAAACAAGGACACATTCCCAGATCGGGACTGCGTAGAAGTGGTAGGCAATGAACTACTGTTGCTAAAGAGATAATTCACAATCCCCATGCTTTTGGGCTGGGGTACACGCTAACTGTAGAAGACTAGAAGAGAAAGGGGGATGAATTGAGAGAGAGAGTTAAAGCAAAAAGGGCCGAGAGGCAATATGAATTGGTCCACAAGCCAATACGGGGAACCTTGAACGAACGCTTTGTTCGCCAAGGGGAAGATTTCCCTTTCTGTGGATTTTTGGAGCTCCGGCTGACCTACTAGTGAGCTCCAAAGCCAAGGCGGAGCCCGTTAACTTGAGGGATAGTGTTACTATCTCTATGATTAGGAATAAACCAGCAGTAGATTACTCTAGTCTCATCGTGGACGCAACCGAGGCTCCACATCTAGTCTGGCAATTTGAGAAGGGCACCATTGGCAATTTGGAATCGGATAATGATTTCGAATCTGATTACACCGAGTCTGTTGAGTCGAGATCAGATTCGAGTTTTTCTAAGGAGTTTGAGTCTGGTACTTTCAGGGGTGGTAACCTAGATACTAAAGTCCTGTCGAGGTCTTCTTTTAGTTTTTCTTTTGAGTCGACTGTAACAGAAGACCCGAACTTTACTAATGAGAATGCAGTAAATTTCATTTACTTCTCTATGCCCTTAGTTTGTTACACGAATCTTGATTTTCAAAATTTTAACTTAAACGAAGAAGAAAAAATACCTCGGGCTTTGAAAATTTTGGTTGGCCAAGAGGAGGAGAGGCGTGTTAAGCCCTGCACAAATGAAGTCATTGCAATTAATGTGGGTACTGAAGAGGATCCTCGCTTGGTCCAGATTGGGTCCATGTTGTCTTTAGAGGAATGTGAGCATTAAATCGCTTTATTAAAAGATTTCAAAGATATTTTCGTGTGGTCCTACGAAGACATGCCTAGGATCGATCCTAAGATTGTACAGCACCGGATCCCTCTTGACCTTGGCCCGACCAGTTAAATAGAAACTCCGTAGAGTCCATCCAAATTGGGCGTTGAAGATTAAAGAGGAGGTCACTAAACAGATTGATGTGGGTTTTTTGATGGTATCAGAGTACCCGACTTGGATGGCTAATATCATTCCGGTTCCGAAGAAGGACGGCAGAAGTAGGATTTGCGTCGACTTTCGAGATTTGAATAGAGCTAGTCCAAAATATGACTTTCCATTGCCACACATCGATGAGTTGGTAGATTTTACAGCCAGCCATGTGTTGTTATCGTTCATGGATGGGTTTTTCGAGTATAATCAGATTTGATGGCATCGGAGGACAGAAAGAAGACTGCTTTCACTACGCCGTGGGGAATTTACTGCTATAGGGTCATGCCTTTTGGGTTGAAAAATGCTGGGGCTACATATTAGAGGGCTACGACCACAATCTTACACGACATGATCCATAAAGAAGTTGAGGGTGTAGATGACATGGTTGTCAAGTCCAAAGAACGAAAGGGCCACTACGCCACACTGGAAAAATTCTTTGAATGGATCAGAGAGTACAGACTGAGGTTGAACCTACAGAAATGCACCTTTGGTATGACTGCAGGGAAAATGCTGGAATTTCTGGTTACGCAAAGGAGAATTGAAGTCGATCCTTCCAAAATTAAGGCCATTTTAGAAATGCCACCACCAAGACTGAAAAGGAGGTGCGCGAACTTTCTAGGCAAAGTGCAATTCATAAGACGGTTTATTTCAAAATTAACCTTGACTTGTGAACCACTGTTTGGTCTCTTGAAAAAAGTGAAGAAGTTTCAATGGGATGATCGATTTCAATTCGCCATTGAGCAGGTCAAGCAGTACCTTTAGAATCCACTTGTATTGTCATCGCCAGAGCCAGGAAAGCCGCTGATCTTGTATTTGTCAGTAACATATTCGACCATGTGGTGTATGTTAGCTCAAGAATCAAAAGCTAAAGTGGAGAAAGCCATTTACTATCTGAACAAGAAGATGCTGGATTACGAGACCCGATATACTTCCCTAAAGAAAGCTTGTTTAGCTTTGGTTTGGGTGATAAGGAAATTGAGACACTACCTGTTAGCTCATTCCATAATTCTGGTTTTGAGATTAGATCTCATCAAATATCTCTTTGAGAAACCGGCACTTACAGGTAGGCTAGCTCGTTGGTTGCTTCTTCTCTTTGAGTTTGACCTCAAGTACATCACGCGCAAATCAACCAAAGGGAGAGCAGTAGTCGGATTTTTGGCAGACCACCTTGTGGAAGAAGATAAAGCAGTAGAGTACGTATTCCCAGATAAAGACATTTTGTAGGTAGAAAAGGAAACATGAACAATGTACTTTGATGGAGCATCTAATCAATATGGTTATGGTATAAGTGTGTTGCTCATAGCACCCATATACCCCTACCATTCAAACTCTGGTTTAAAGTGTCCAACAATGAAGTAGAATATAAGGCGTGTATCACTGGATTGGAAGCTGCCCTAGAACTGGGGGCAATAAGGTTGGACGCCATCAGAGATTCGAATTTGGTTGTCTCTTAAGCCAATGGGGATTGGAAGGTTAAGGAAGAGAACATGAAGGTTTATCATTAGACCTTGGATATTCTAATTCCAAGGTTTGAAAAACTGAAGTTCACACATTTGCTGAGAGAGAACAACTAGTTCGCTGATGCAGGTGGTAACTCTATCTTCCATGGTAGACATACCACTTGGAGTAAAGATGCGCCCGATCATCATTGAACAGAAATATACACCTGCTTATGGAGGCCATCTACGGAGGAGAGTGTGGAGCACACATGAATGGTGTGATGCTGGCCAGGAAGATCCTCAGACAAGGCTATTATTGGTCAACTATAGAGGGAGATTATATTAGTTTTGTTCAGTGATGCCACAAATGTCAAATCCATGCTAGTCGTATGAATATCCCACCATCAATTCTTTACAACATGACTTCGTTGTGACCTTTCCAAATATGGAGAATTGATGTCATTGGTGCAGTCTCGCGAAAGGGCTCAAATGGGCATGAGTACATTTTAGTGGCAATTGACTATTTTACCAAGTGGGTGGAAGCTCAGTCTTACTCTATGTTGAATGCGTCACATGTGGCTAAGTTCATCAGGAATAACATCATCTACAGGTATGGGATACTAAATAAGATTATCTCAGATAACGGCTCGCACTTCAAGAGAGAGGTGGTCGATTTGCTCAAAAAATACAACGTGACTTTTCACAAGTCATCAACATATAGACCACAGACCAACGGAGTTGTTGAAGCATCTCATAAGAATATTAAGAACATCCTACAGAAGATGGTAGAGACTTACAAGGATTGGCTAGATAAATTTCCATTTGCACTCTGGGGTTATAAAACGTCAATTCGAACATCTACAGAGGTAACTCTCTATTCTCTAGTGTATGGGATGGAAGTTGTTCTGCCGATTGAGTGGCCAAGTGTCAGATAACAGAGGCGGATTGGCAGCAGAGCATGTTTGAAGATTTGATGTTGCTTGACGAGAGGAGGTTGAAGGTAGTTGTATCATATCCAAGGATATTAGTGCAGAATTGCTAAGGCTTTCAACAAGAATGTCAAATCTAGAAACCTCAAGAAAGGAGATATGGTGTTAAAAGACAACCGAGCTTCTATCCATGACCCTAGGGACAAGTTCAGACCCAATTGGACTGGTCCTTACATCATCAAATCCATCTGGTCAGGAGGAGCGATTATCCTCATGGATCTAGATGGCCTAGAGTTCTCACAGTCGATCAATATGGACAAGTTGAAGAAATATTATCCCCAAGAGGCTCGCTATGCTAAAAACTCGAAAAGGCGACCTAGGCAAAAGTTAGAGCATAAAAAATTAGAAATAAAGAAAAATTGAGCTCGCAAGGTCGAAAACCCAAAAGGGCGGTTTGGCAAAAGTTAGAGCAGAAAAGGAAAATGTTAATATTCAAGTGAACCTGAACCGATTTACGTAAGACTTGATTGACATCTTTGGGATACGTAGGCAACTTCATCTTGAAGTTTGGCCATAACCATCTCCAACTCAACTGTCCTGTCTATTTATTCGATCGGTCCATCTTTTTCCGTCATCCGCTAGCTTGGTTGTGTTACCTCCATTTGGTAGAAGGGCCTAGTTGAAAGACAGAGTAGTGATTTTTACTGAATGCAGTTATGGGCTAGTTATAATCTTCTGATTCAGGGCTATACATCTTAAGGACTGATTTCGTGTGTGTGTCAAATAGTGACCAGTTTCTGAAAATTGTTTTGAAAAGTTTTAATGAATTGATTTTTCTCAAAATTTTACCTTTTTCAACACAAACCATTTTAGACCAAAAAGGAAAACTTTCAGTACTTGCAATTTTAATTCCATTGATTTCAACATAAGTACATTCTCCAACTTCTTGGTTAAATCAAAGTTGCTTTTACATCATAAAGCTTGAAGAGAAAAGTCAAAGAGATAAAACTAGGGGCACAAATAAGTCAGGTGTTAGTATTGTGTCTCTTGCTCGCGCTTGCGGAAGTCTCTACTGCCAAAAATGGCCCAACCTATGCCTCACTCTCAAGCCAAGCTAAGCACTCATCGGAAAGGGCATAACTGAAGCTAGCAGCAAGGGCTAGAAGCTCTTTCGTCCTCCAAGCAACAAGTTATCGAGGTAGGTGCGTACCACGAACTAGAAATGGAGCCAGGTATTCCACCTCCTCATCTGGACAAGTTTGATATAGCGTTGGAACCTAAATGGAAAATAGAACACATAGTGTGTAAGGCCAATAAACTGAATACCCGGTTGTTGGGTACATGCTATAGCACATCTCATTCAAGTTAAGCCAGGGGCAACGCCAAGCAATGTCAACCGCAGATCTGCTACACATCCAGTCATACCACAATCCCTCTAAGGAAAGTCCACTAGTAGTGGACAAAAGAAGTAGGCTCAGGCTGAATACTCGAGGCAAGGGTCCACCACTTTCAGCTTGTCCATCAACCACACTTGGGAAGGAATGAAAAAAATGAGAGATTAAAGAATAGAGAAATGTACATTAAGAGAAGAGTAAGAAAAGGGTTTTGAGAGCAAAAAAATAAAGAGTGAGTGCCGAGTGATGTGAAAAATCATAAGTAAGAAAGGGCGGGAAATGATACCTAGAGAAGCAGTGGACTCCCCACAAACTAAGAAGTCTCTCATCGACGGAAAGCATCTAAACCTATCAAAGTCTCTGCTAATGCCAAACCTATGCAGCTCTTACCCTCCTTGAGGCATTGGGCCATTTTGATTAACCCAATGCTAGCTCCTGTTGCAACTAGGCGCAAAAAGGAAGTATGTAAGTAAACATAAACAGAGGGCATGTTGGTAATAACTTCAGCCAGAGGAGGTCACCTCTGTCTCCAATACCAGAAACCAATGAATCAAACCGGGGCTGTCTAACTCCCCGTCATGAGCGAAGGATTAAGTTTCATGTAAAGTAAGCCCGCACATCCATTTCAAAGCCCGTGTATGGCCAAAACGAGGTAGAGCCATGATCTCCTCATCACTGCCGAGAACTCCATCAATGCCTGAAATGCTTCGAGCGTAGGGGCACATCTCCTACACTCCGAAGCAAATACATATGTAACTGGGTTCCAACATCGAAACCGCAGTGTGAAGCAATAGAAAATAAAGCGAAGTACGGCTCAACGGGAAAAGTGCCTTTATGCCGAAACCTCAAAAATTTATTTTTTCTGTGCCGTCCAAAGTGGCTATCCAATCATTGAGCCTCTCAGCAAGAAATATCTCCATTTTAGATAAAACAACAACAAAAATGAAGTTTTGTCGAAGAAATGGCAAGAGAAGACCTTTATAGAGGATAAGGTTGTGTGAGTGGATGCCAACTGTCGGCCAGCTGTCCAGCCACAACACTTGGTCTGCCGGCCACATCTCCTGGCCGGCCGTCTCTTCAAGTGGTCAAGCCAACCAACTATGTTGGCTAGGCAGTTGGGCAGCAATGTATTGTTTGATCTTTTTGCTTTCAGGTCTTGTTTTGAGCCTTTTGTTTCTAGCAAGTGTAAATAGCTGTGTTTAGGTTGTTTTTAGTTGTTTTTCCTTTATTTTGGTTAGTTGTGGCTCAATTTTCGGATTATGAACATCATTCCAATACAATCATTTTCAATTTCAAATTCAGTTCCGATTTGATGTAAATAAAGTGCCATGCTTAAGATGTTGTACAAAGTAAAATTCCTTTTATAAAACGGTAGGGTTTTACCCCTGATCATAGTTTTTACAAAAGAGAGGAATACAAGTGTTTTAAAACAAAGGTAAGGACCTATCTGAAGCTATACAAGTGCCACACTACCAAAACAAAAGAAAACAAGTAAAGAGAATACAAAAATATGTGTCAGTCGTATCAGACAGCCTGAGAGGCCCTCTTCGTCTTCTTCCGCAGAGGGGACTCAGGAGCACTATCACCGTCGGCACTGCTATCATCAGAAGAGTGGGACTCAGAGCCAGAGTCGGCATCGCCCTCTCCACTCCCTAACTCAAAGCCGGTCTCGACATCATCCTCGCTTCTTGACCCCGAGCTAGCATCATTGTCCTCGCTCAGAGGCTTAGAGCGCCTGATGGCTGTCTCCTCAAGTGTCGCTAGTCTCGGCGTCATCTCCTCTCAAAATTGGCTCTGAAAAGGAAGAGGTCCCATCTGTCTCGGACTTGATGCTCTGACTCTGGGCACCCCTACCTCTGCCCCATCCTTGATTCTTATTCCGGCCGCATGCTGGAGCTTGTCTACCTCTCCCCCCTATCGCTAAAGGAGGTGCCGCTGGCGCTATCGATTCTACTGGTGCCACAGGTACATGAGGAAGCTGAAACTAAGAAACAAGAGATCAGTATAGTACAGAATCAGTACAAAACAATACAGAGTATCAAAATAGTATAAGGCAGAGTTTGTATGAGTGTGAATCAAAGCGGTTAAATAAATGAGAAAAAGGAGAATACTTGGATATGGTGGACAGTAAGCAACATCTTTCTTCTCTACACCATCTAGACCAGAAAGGACGATCTGAAGGAGGCCGTCTGTATACTCTAATGGCATCAATAAATAAGTGTGAACATCAATATCTAGAAAAGGGAATGTGAAATAAAGTGCTAGGCAAAGTACATACCTGCTGTACGTCAGGATCCCTAACATATCCATGCTCTCTTTTCGGCAGATCGAGGAGAATCTGATAGATCATCCCGCTCGGCCGCCAACATAGGATCACAGTCGGAATCCCTGGTAAACCGGCTATGTGCACAGTAGAGAGGCCCCTCCTAATATCAACCTCGGCCGCACGAGTAACCTCTCTGGCCACAAGGACACCTGCAACACCTCCCGCACAAACTCCAGTCAAGGGCGACATGAGATGAGTCCGAATAAAGGCCACATATTCCTCGACCCCTCAAAAGAAATCCACATCATGTTCTGCCATATAATGTATGATAGTCTCAATTAGGGAGGCTATCAGCTGTTCTCATGGATGCCAAGGGAGGGATAGGAACAACCGGAGTCAAGGTAGGCCTAGTGTTTGGCGCCCGAACCGCTTTCCTTGATACCAAGTCCGGCAGAATGGACCCTAGAGTAAGATCAGAAATTGGGAGGTAGCTTAGGACCCAGCATACTGATCTCGCATCACGGCCGACATCGCCGCCCACGGCTGCCACGCGATCTGCAAATAAAGAATTCACAGTTGTTAGTTGCCATCAGTTGTCAGAGTATGAATCAGAGCAAGTAGCAATGAACATGAAGCAAAAGTGAATATGGGCTTCAGATTACCTCATGAGCCATCACAGTGTCAAAATATCAGCAGGTAGTAAGCAAAAATGGTGTCGTCATGGCGCCTAGGATGGCACTAGCCATCATAATGCCAGGAATAAGGCACAATCGATTCTACCTCGTCTCTCGGAACTAGGGCAAGGGCCGGGAAATATGCATATACCTAGAGCTATGAAGGAGAAATCAATTTGTGAGTCAACATGTATGAACAAAAATAAAGACAGAAAGTGCAAAGCAGAAAGCACAATGCGTAAATAGAAATAAAGACGAAAAGTGCAAAGTAGAAAGCACAATGTGTGAACAGAAATGAAGACAGAATGTGTAAAGCAAAAAGAAACCGAAATGAAAGTGTAGATGTATACCTCCAAGGCTCTCCAGTAACTGCCAGTCCTTGTTCTCCTTCTTGCGGGAACCAAAGCTCATGTAGTCGTACAAGGTGGCAAGGCTAGTGCCACCCCAGTCATAGAACTGTACCCGGGGCAGGACCACAAGGGCACTCAGTAGGTACAAGCCTAGGTATTCCACCTGTTCGCAAACAAGGTGGTACCAAGAAGATAGATCAAAAAGCCCCGGGTGTACTGCTCCACCTCCTTTTGAGTCTCTGGCTGACTCTGAAAACGGTCATAAAACCAACTGTAGCGTACCATAGTCGGCCTGTGCAGTGGAGGGCATGCACCGAGTAGATGAATCCATGTAGCCTCCCACTAGCCCATGTCCATGTCGAAAAGGATTGGATCACCCCCTACTCTCAAGCCAGTAATCATAGAAAAGTTGTAGGGAGTCATCATCATCTGCTCGGTAGAAGAGAAATAGAAGAAGTTAGTGGTGTCCCACCACCTCTCCACCAAAGATCTGAGTAGAGCCTGACTAGCCAGTAGTCACGAAAGCCCAAAGCAAAATAGGTCAAAGCCCACCTCGTCAACCAGCTCGTGGACTTAGATAGGAAGCTCATGATACCAATCTCTAGTGGTAACCACCCCATATTCTCTCCAAGAGAGAGCGACACCTTGTGTTGACAAGGAAAGAAAGTATCAGATGTGTACATAATGAAAGACAGTAATGAAATGCAGTAATGGGATGGCAAGACAAGCAAAGTGCAAGAAAGTAAAGTTCTTACCTCCACGATATCATGAGAAAGATGGAAGGCCCACTCCCTCAGCAGAACATCCTTGGGTATGCCCATCACAAATCCTCGAATCGTAGCATCTCCCCAGGGGCCATCACATGTGTCTGGGGGGTGGTAAGTGGCTGGATCAAAAGGTCTCACCCTCAACGGTGGCAACTCCGGCTCATGTCTTGAAGGGTATATCTTATCTGCCTTAATGTCAGTAACAATGTCCTCCGCCGCCTCGCCAGGCCTCGTCAACTATCGACTCCTCACCCTCTGCGATAGGTGGAAGTATCGGTGCCTTGGAAGGAGCACCATCATAAAGAATGTCATCCGTTATGAGTAATGTAGTAGATGGAGAGTGAAAATGGGAAAAATGAGGGAAAAAAGTGTGAAAAAGTCAAAATTCAAACCCTAGGAGAGAGAAAATGAGAGAAAAAGTCAAAACCCAAGAAAAAGTGTGGGAACCAAGAAACACACGAGGGAAATGAGCCCAAAGTGATGAAAAACCCAAAAAACTCGACCAAATCAAATTCCAATCGGTTCAAAACGTAGAGGACCACAAGTGTTTCACTGAATAAAGTTTGCTGAGGGGGGTAGGTAATGAGAGTAAAATACAAATCTGGAGTAAGAGAACATCTAGAGAGAGAGAAGGTTTTCGGATGTGTAGGAATGGGAAATGAGGCTTAAGTTATGTTTTGAAGAAGCCTTGCAGCCAAAAGGTCATATCTGCCCCCGAAACCCATCGAGTGGCTGGCTGGCTAGTTATGTGGCCAACCGTCCAAGTCTTGTGGCCAACTAGCTCTGCAGCTGGTCCAAAGCTGGTTTTTGCTGAGGCCTTGCCTGTTCTGTGCATAGAGAGTCCTGTATGCATCCTAAAGTGAAGAATTGAAGAAATTGGGTTTGTTTTGGGTTACAGAAAAGTTCGAAATGTGATTTCGGATATGCTGTTTCAAGTTCCGTTGTTTCACTAAAATGAAAAATGCCCCAATCTCAAGTTTGAGCAAGTTGTATCCTTTTTTTAACATTTGAGGACCTCTAAGCGGTAAGTCGGAGATCTTTATGAGGTGTTTTCGAATGTCGCTTTTTGTTTACCTTTTCCAATTATGTTGCCTATTATCACATGGAACATGCATCACATCATATTTTTTATCAATTATATCACATTATGCTGCATTCATATGCATCATACTCTTTATCTATTCTCCTCTCTGTGTGAGACGCAGTTTGGCTTGCACCCTCCACCCTCTCTGTGTGAGACGCAGTTTAGCATGGAGCTTTTCCTCTCTCTGCGTAAGGCGTAGTTTGGCTTGCACCCTTTACCCTTCTGTGCGTGAGACGCAATTTGGTATGAAGCTTTACCCTCTCTAAGTGAGACATAGTTTGGCTTGCATTTTCTTACAACTTTTCTACATGAGATGTAGTTTGGCTTGCATCTTTGACCCTCTCTACGTGAGACGTAGTCTGGCTTGCATCTTTGACCCTCTTTATCTGAGACGTAGTTTGGCTTGCATTTTCTCACATCTTTTCTACGTAAGACATAGTTTGGCTTGCATCTTTAACCCTCTCTACGTGAGACGTAGTTTGGCTTGCATCTTTGACCCTTTCTACGTGAGACGTAATTTAGCTTGCATTTTCTTACATCCTTTCTATGTGAGACGTAGTTTGGTTTGTATCCCTCATTCTCCTTTCACATGAGACGTGTTTGGAATTGTTGTTTGCTTACTTTTTCTATGTGAAACATGGTTGGATTTATTTTGATTTAAGCTTGAGGCTTGTTTTATTCATTTGCCGTCATCTTGTCATATTTATTGTCACGACCCAAACCCGCCCTCTATAGGTTTAGTGTCGTAACCGGCCAGTAATTTGAGATTACCAAAGGCCTTCCTGTACAATCAAAAAAATAATCAGGGCTAGCAGAAGCAATATACAAAAAATACACCAATAGTCCAATGAGCTGTGCATCTATATGAACAAATATTAATCATGCAAAAACGATAATTTACCCACATTCAGTACATAACTTGTAACTTAAGATTATATACATAACATATTGTAATAACCCTCACCACTATTTATCGATAAACTACTGATTACTGTTAAACTGAGACTGATTATGACTGATAACTGAATTGATTGAAATACTGAACCGACTGACTGAAATCCGAAACTGATTGAACGGCTATATCTGTTTAAATGCATATTCTATCTGTTGACTGTCTAATTATCTGTTCATGTCTTTATGTTTAAATTACAAATTGAAGGCCTTATCGGCGGCCAAATATGAAATTGATTGATGTTCTATGTCCATTGGAATTTATAGGATTTTATGGCATATTATCTGAAAAGTGATTTGGTATAATTAAATTAGATTAAATAACATTGTATTACCAAGTCCAAGTATTTACCAACTTGCCATTGTGAGTGGTCCACTACATGATTCATTTGTGAGTTTCATTACACTTGACCAAAACAATTTCATCAGCCATATTTCTTGTTCTAACCGACCATAGAGAGAGAGAGAAAGTGAGAGAAATTGAGCTCAACTTGTAGATTTTCTTGGGACTTGAAGGAATTGAAGTAGAGATTTCATATTTGAGCTTCTAGTCTTGTGATTGAAGACCTAAGGTAGAGTAACTACCTTCTTAATTGTGAATTCAAGTTAGCTTGTGCATGGTTCATGGTAAATGAGAGCCTAAGGCCATAAATTGGAGTTAAATTGTTGCCATGAAGCTTAATTGTTGCATACATGTATATATATTGAAGTTTTGAGGTGATAGTTCATAATTCCTCACATGCATGTCTATATTTTGAGAATAGACCATGATTTCATCATGTCTTTGTAAGAGTTAGCTCATTTGAGCTTGTATTTAAAGCTTTGAAATAGGTTTAAATTCATGCATGTCACTTTGTCGCATGTTCATGAAAAATTGGTTTCAAATTGGATTTAATCGAAGCACCCTTGGGCCTTGATTTCTCAAATTGACCTTTGAAACATGTTGTTCTCTGAGTTTACAAACTGTTTTCCAGAAAATTGGCCCAAGAGGATCGAAATTTATGCATCTAAACTTGGTTTTGAGCTTGAGGTTCAAATCTAGAATTTCCAGATTTTGGACCCACGCTCGAGCGTACACTCTGTGATCATGCCTTCCTGCTCGAGCGAGTAAAGCGACGCTCGAGCGTGAAATGCGTGCATCCAGTACTTTGCATGAGCTTACAGTTCGCTCGAGCGAGAGAATTCACGCTTCGAGCGAGGAACTTGTGTCTCACTGCTCGAGCAAGGGTCGAGCGCCCGTCGAGCGTGAATTTTGAGCATCCAGTATTTTCACTGTAGCTTGCAGTCCGCTCGAGCGACGTAAGTCACGCTCAAGCGGAGATCCTTTGTCTGCATGTCCGCCCGAGCATAGAAAGCCACGCTCGAGCGAGACCCCTGTTTTCTGAAAATTCTGAAAATGTTTTCTGAGTGCATCTTTGCATCCTCATTTCATTCTAGGCATTCTTAGGCCTAGTTTAAGTCATCTTAATGAGGATATAGATGTAGAACCACACCGAGTCTAAGTAAGGACTAAGTCTTTGATTTCTAAACGTGAAGTTAGTGTGTGTTCGTTCTGTCACTGTATAGGGTTGGCCTTCGGAGACGCGCCCTAGCTGCATGTAGCCCAGAACTCTGTGAGTAACAATTGTGTAAAGATATGTTCAACTGTGAATATTTCTGACTGTTTAACTGAACTGCTTTCTGAACTGATACTGTTAATCGAATGAATGTATGTCCTATATTTTGAACTGTATTGTGGCATCCTTAGCAACTACTGTTTACTATTACTATTACAGAGATCTCTGTCGGTTCCCTTGTTGGAACCACTACTGTTTACTGATTGATGGCCATCATTTACTATTCGGTCTTTAAGACCTACTATTTACTGTACTGCTATGCTAATGGATGTACCACATATGACTGTTATGACTGAATGACTGTTATACTGAATCAATGAACTGTTTTCATTACTGTAAGGACATTCATTCTTAACCTCTTTACGCATTATGTTATTCACTGGGCTTTAGCTCACTGTTTATATATATATATATATATATTTAGGTGTTCAGGCACCAGATCGGAGCTAGGAGTGTGGGTTAGACTCTCCTTTTTGTTGAGCCAACCACTGTGCCTCACTGCGAGGTTTCGAGCCTGCCAAGCTATGGCTTAGAGGTGTTTTAATATCCCCCGTCTGTCTCTGTATCTGTTTTGGGTTATTGTATAGACTGATAGCACTGTTACCGTACTGTTTAAATAGGGACTTAGTCCCTTTCCTGAACGATTATAAATGTTGTGTATACTGTTTTGCACTGATTGTACATATGTATGAAAAGTCTTTGTGCATACAGACTGTCACAGCTCATTAGGACATTGTTTAATTACTGTATTGGCTTCCGCTATGCCCCTGTACTCTGTATTACTGTCTTACTGTTAAGCAGGCCTTCGGTAATCTCGGATTACTGGCCGGTTACAGTACTAAACCCATAGGGGCGGGTTTGGGTCGTGGCACGTATGCACATAACGGAAGTTTACTTCACGATCAAAAGCTTGACAACGGCCTTCCAGGCCTAGCCCCAACTCAGAGGCACACAAAACAACTTGGTAGGCTTCAAAACGATGACTCAGCTATAGACCCCTTCTAGGCTTGCCTTCCAAAATGCTCACCTATACATATATATAAAAACAGTGAGCTAAAGCCCAGTGAATAACATTAACGTAAAGGGGTTAGTAAACGAATTCCAAATATAATATCTGTAAAACAAATCATATCACAATCAATCATATCAGTCTCATATTAGAACATAACGTAATGGTACATCTCATAGAACATATCACATATCGTCTTCCGACTAGAGTAATTGGTTTCGGATATCGATTAAACACATATCACTACAATGAAGTGGCTAACGAGATCTCGTAAACAATCATATGTCATGGACCCGCATTTACATGCCGTCTCCCATGACTTGGGACTATCTGTGGATGCCATAATATATTTGCAAATAGGACATTCGTTCACTATGATCAGAATAGCATTTCAGAACTTATCACTTAACAGTAACAGTTAAAACATAAGTCAAATCAACATATCTTTGCAAAAATGTTACTCACAGTGGCCTTTCAATACCTGTTGTTCGGTCTTCGAGTCTTGATCTATAAACACAAATATTCATAGCAAAATTTCTCAATATACATCGACATCGAGTCATTTAGTTGATTCTTAACTTTATTCGGTTATCCAATACTCGGTCGTTCAATTACTTATATTCTTTTCTTACTTTATTTCATGCTCATGAGATGCTAATGGATGTATATGTCATGTGAGAACCATGTAAATGAAGGCCTAGAAGTCAGAAAACAAAAAGAGAACAAAACTGGAAAATCTGCCCTATTTGGCCACACGTGCGGTGATAAGGCAGTGTGCAACTTTGGCCAAATCAAGGTTGGCCACTCAAGCAGTGGCCCAGGCCGCTCTAGCAGTCTGGGTGAAAAACTAGTCCGAAAATCTATTTTGGACCAAAACTCGTTCTTTTGCAAAATCAACGTCAAATTCTTGAAAATCAAGGCTCAAAACACTTGAAAACAACTTTAAATTAGAATGTTTGGATATCAAACACAAATTATGGTTACAAAGAAACCTCCATTTCCATGCAAAAATAATCAAACCTTTGAATTGAGATATATAGTTCTAAACATACAAGTTTAAGTGCTAAATTTCCAAATCTCATGAAATTCCTCACTCTTGAAGAACTAGACATGAATTAAGGTGTGAAAACAATTCTCATGAAAACCATGTCATGCATGTAAGGATTATGAGCTAATTCATTCAATTCTTCCATATATATATATATATACATGCATGTCTTAATTCTTAGCAATATTAGCAAAACCTTCATTTGATCATCAATTCTTCTTAATTTCAGCCTTAATCTTTAAAGATATTGCATGTGTAAATCTCAATTTCAAGAAATTAGAGAGAGAATGCTTACCTTACTTGTTGAATTATGAGAGTCCAAGACTATCTTCTACTTAAGTTCTTCTTTTCCTCCTGTTGGTGTTCTTTTCTTTCCTCTCTTCTACTCTTTGAACTCTCCAGCACAATCTCTCCCTCTCCTTCTACGTGTGTAACTTGTATGACACCCAACAAGACCCACTAAGCTCTCTTTTTCTTTTCTATTCAATTTTTGAGTAAAAAGCTCTATAATAATAATAAGGAAAAATTACATATACCCCCCTCGAGGTTTAGTAAAATTACAGATACCTCCCTGAGGTTTGAGAAATTACAGATATCTCCCTGAAAGTTATATTTGCATAACAAATTAGGAGACAAATTGTTATGAAAATATAAATCTCATGGGGCAATTTGTTATGAAAATATAAACCTTAGGAGAGGTATCTGTAATTTTTGAAACCTCAGGGGGGTATCTGTAATTTAACTAAATCTCGAGGAAGGTATATGTAATTTGCCCTAATAATAATAATTCATTTCATTAATTAAATTACAGTCAAGTAATTCAAATGCATTTAATCTCATTATCTCATAATCTTAATTACACCAAATTAAATTATACTAAGTGAATTAGGCTTTAACTAACCATCTTTAAATTCAATGCAAGTAATGAGAACCAAACATAACTTTACGAATCAGACAAAAATCAATTTTTAATTAAACTTACCAGATAATTCTAAAAATTTCAATTAACATATCCATGTACTCAATTTCAATTTTTGAACCCAGTAAGGTCGTTAATTTCAATTCCAAAGTTGTATTCTCAACAAATAATTGCCCAATTTGGACAAGATATACACTAATTAAATCATATAATCCGTAATTAACACATGGATAATTCAAAAAATTATAATTTGCATTTTTGGGGTGTTACATTTATTGTCTTATTGCATTGTCTTGCATGATCATGAATTTTCAAAATAACCGGTGTCGCGAAGCGTGTAAGTCAGCTTTCAATTATAGTCTCGGGCATATCATTTGCATCTTACTCCTAAACTACGTTGGTTTCATTCCTTGCAAATGGATACGTAGGCAACTTTCGAGTTCAACCAATTGCATTTGCATTTTGATTTCTTGCCTAAGTCTTACGGCCTTGTCAAAATGGGCCATCTCTTGGACTTTGACATTCACTCACATCATTTCATGACTTCAAGCTTTGTCAAAGAAGAGCAACTGTAGACATTCCATTTTTGACCAACCTTAAGACTCGGACGCCTTAGGTTGATCACTCGATGATGAATTAGTACGCTGTGCAAAAGTTCATTTTCTTCAGCAATGAGCCTCGATTTTGAGTTTCATAGCCTCAAAATCTTGCACCTCTTTTGAGCCAAAACCTGTTTTTCGAAACCTGACCACCCAGAGGTCTGCTAGCTAACAGGTGGCTGGCTAGCCAAAATTTAGTGGCTGGCCGTCCCTTACCTGGCCGGCGAGGTTTTCCGGAAAGAACATATATTTGTTGCCAGCTGTCCCCCCATGTGCATGCACTGCACCGGCTAGCTCAATACAGATATTTCTAAGATAGCAACTAGTTTTTCTATATATACTTGATCATACCTTATGTTTTTAGGTTAAAAAAAAAATTACCAAAGCCCAAATTCTTACAAAACACACTCTCTTTCAATCTTGTAACACACATCCACTATACCATCACTTCCTAAACCAAAAATGTAAGGCTCATTCCTGAAGTTCTTGAGCTAAAATTTCAGCTCTTGAGGGTGATCACTTGTTGGTTTGTGAATCAAAGGGTAACCTCTCTTTAAAAGGTATAACTTTTGCCTTCTTTACACTACTTCTTTCCTTTCTTTTCTTGATATTTTTATACTATTTTTGGACTTTTTTTATGGGCTAAAACTTGTGACTTAAAGCTATCAATGGTAGAGGGGTTAACCATCCTTCTTTGAACCTTGTTCTCTAAGCTTTTGTGCTTATGTTTCCCACTTTCTTTCTCAACTTTTGGCCACTGATTTTTAGAGTTTTAAAAGGCTAAAATATGTGGTTTTGAGGTCTAAAAAGTGGAGGATTTAGCCACCCCTCCTTAGGCTTTCTTACTAGTTTTAATTCTCTCTCATTTTTGCTTACTTTTTTTTGGCTTTTTCAAGGCATTTACAGCACTATTTTTGTGAGTTTTAAGACCTTTTTAGTGTATTTATTTCATTTATGCTTTGCATAGTATGCTTGTAGTTTTGTAGTCCTCATAGGTTTAGTGGTTTAGGCTTTAGACACCAACCTATTTGAGTTGATAGTTTTTATTTCATGGCTTTCATATACATGTGCTCACACTTGTAATACTCACCTCTATACCCTCTCTCCTTTCTTGGTTTTCTTTGTTTGAGAGTCGTTTCAAATGAGTGTTATTTAAGGCATACGAAAGAGACCTTCCATACTTAATGGTTTAATCTCTTCGGAAGTTCATTACTGAGGCATTACATATCTCTCATGCTAAGAACAACTCCTTGTTTGACACTTCTCTTCATTAGTGGACATAACTCTCACTCTTTGGACTAAAATGATTAAAGAATGTAAAGGTAATAAAAATGGCCAATAAAATTGGACTAAAATAGTAACAAGAGTAATAAAATTGGTTTGGGTTTAATCGGACGTTAATTGAACTTGTTGCGTCTCGACTCATTACATACTCATTAGTCATGTTAATGATTCAAGAAGCAATATCTATCACTTCCCTAGAGAGGTACCTCCATGATAGGGAGAAGGTTTCGATGGTTTTTTATTTCCATTTATTGAGACTTTGTCCCATCAATTCATAGATCATCATGAAACAAGTTTGTGTCAATTGATGGTTTGCAAATCGAGTTTACCCCTCCCTTGATCTGTTTCATGATAGGGAGAGGCAGAGAGGACAAACATCCCCTAGAAACACTCTGTTTCCTTTCTGTTACAGCAGGGCAAATACCCAAAACAGTGGCCGGCCGGCCACCTGTCCATCCGGCCGACCACTTTTCAAGGTCGAGCGGCCACTTTATTTTATGCAGACAATACCATTTTCATGGCAGAACATAGCAGAGGTTAGGGTAAAAGTAGATTATTTTTTAGACTGTAAAACAAAATAGTTCTAGCAGCAAAACATAGGTGTTTTCGGGTGGATATTCCCGTTCATGCATACGTAATTCTCTACTTCCCATGATTCATGAAGTTAATGCTAATTAGTAGATTTATTTGAAACTTGTAATAGCCAGTTCATTAACTAGTTAAATTCCTTTGAACTTGTAATAGCTAGTTACTTATTTAATTAATTCCGTGTTGTAATTAATTAATTTGATTAATTCAAGTTGTAATAATTAGTTAGCATAGCTAATTTATTTGGTGTTGTAATAATTAGTTTAATTAGGACATTCATTCGGACCTTCTTGTATGAAGGCAAAATTGTAATATTGTGTATGTCTTCTAACCCTCAGTTCTTTCTCTCTTTTATTTATCTGCTTATCATGGTTAGCATCATGTTTTTCTTAGCATTTTCCATGACTTGCATCCATTTGTTTTGCATGCATAAGGGTTTTGCTCATCATAATAATCAAATGTCAATTTCAAATTCCTTGCTTGAATACATGTGCTATCATATGCCTTGAAATTGATCTATATGTCATGTTAGGAAGCCGGATCCGATAGTTGCATGTTGCATGCATTGCATTAGTCATGTTGCATTGCTTAGGATCATGCAATTTCCTACCTATGTTTGTTTTCTTTGGTTTGCCTTGGAGTACTAGGTGAGCGGCTTTGCTTTAGCATATTACGTGTATGGTGTATGTTGGTATTGTTATATCAAACATGTTTACCATGAAGCTAAGTGCTTAATTGATATACATGTTCGAATGCCTATGGATGAAGGCCTTTTCACTTAAGTTGGGATGATTTGATTAATGTATATACGAGATCACTTTTCTAAGTAGTACATATTTAAAACACTTTTTCAAAAAAAACGTGAAATCAAAACGTTCCAAATTGGGCGAATTAGTCTATTCTTGTGTGCATGTCACGACCCAAACCCGCCCCTATAGGTTTGGCACCGTAACCGGCCAGTAATCCGAGGATTACCACTACTACAAAAATAGTTAAAGATCACACTTTGACAAAAAAAAAGATCTCACTTTTATTAGAAGTGTGATAAAAAAAATTAGATTGATGTTTTAATCACACTTAATTTGATTAAGTGTGATAATATTTATTTTTTATGTCACTTTTCAATTAAGTGTGATTATATATATAGATTTTTAATCACACTTTCTAATTAAAGTGTGATTATATACTTTTTAATCACACTTTTTAAACAAGTGTGATTGTATATATATTTTTTAATCACACATTCTAATTAAAGTGTGATTATTTATATATTTTTTAATCACACCTTCTAATTAAAGTGTGATTATATATACACTACTACTTTTTAATCACACTTTTTAAATAAGTGTGATTGTATATATATTTTTTAATCACACATTCTAATTAAAGTGTGATTATTTATATGTTTTTTAATCACACCTTCTAATTAAAGTGTGATTATATATACAGTACTACTTTTTAATCACACTTTTTAAATAAGTGTGATTGTATATATATATTTTTAATCACACATTCTAATTAAAGTGTGATTATTTATATATTTTTTAATCACACTTTCTAATTAAAGTGTGATTATATATACACTACTACTTTTTAATCACACTTTTTAAACAAGTGTGATTGTATATATATATTTTTAATCACACATTCTAATTAAAGTGTGATTATTTATATATTTTTTAATCACACTTTCTAATTAAAGTGTGATTATATATACACTACTACTTTTTAATCACACTTTTTAAATAAGTGTGATTATATATATATTTTTTTATCACACATTCTAATTAAAGTGTGATTATTTATATATATTTTTTAATCACACATTCTAATTAAAGTGTGATTATATATACACTATTGCTTTTTAATCACACTTTTTAAATAAGTGTGATTATTTATATATTTTTTAAGGTAATTAAAATGTGATTATATATATACATTACTACTTTTTAATCACACTTTTTAAATAAGTGTGATTGTATAAAATATTTCAAATTGATTTTTATATAAAATATACAATTCCCAAATTTTTAATCACACTTAATCTGATTGAGTGTGATATTATTTATTTTTTATGTCACTTTCTAATTAAGTGCGATTATATATATATATATATCTATATAGGGTAAATTACACGAATAATGCTTGGGACCCCCTTGTGGGGGTCACCCCTCACCTTTTTGCCACGTGGCGGGTGGTGATTGGAGGAGCAGAAAAAGAAAGAAAAAGAAAAAGAAAATGTAACCAATGAGAGAGAGAGGGGGTCAAAGGGGGTGGGGGAAAAGGGGGGATGAATCATTGCTCAAATTACACTGACACCTTCTAAGGTTTATGTTTATTACAGTTCCCTCTTCACGTTTTGGAAATTACATCTCCCTCCCTAAGGTTTAAAGTTTCATTACAGATTCCCCCCTTAGCAATTTAATTTTTTTAAATGCTAATTTTGCCCTTACTGGGTAAATTACATTGACACCCCTTACATTTTAGAAATTACAATCCCCTTCCTAAGGTTTAAAGTAGCATTACCAATTGCCCCCTCGGTTAGTATTAGTTGGAAAAAAAATTCATTGAAAAAAAATCAATTGAAAAAAAAATTAATTGAAAAAAAAATTGTTAGTAAAATTTTTAAATTTCTGTTTAAAAATCAACATAAACTTATTTTTTGAATTTACGTTTTTTCCTCAAATTTACAAACTAAGACAACCATTTATAAATCAAAAAAAAATATCAAATAAATTTTTATGACAATTTTAAAAAATTTTGTAAATATAAATTGAAAACTGAAAACGAAATGGTTACCAAACAGGCTTCAGATGGTAAAAATGTCGTAAAATTAATAAATAATTAAATAAGTTACCAACATAAGAAATGACTTATCAAAAGATTCTTAGGCTATGTATGGTTTGATTTTTAGAAAAAAAAATTAAAAATTAATTTGGTTAAAAAATAAAAAATAAAAAATAATTCTCATTTTTATATAATTTTTATCTTTCGAGTGGTTAAAAATAATTTTTTACTAATTAAATTGAAACAGCCATATGTATGTATATAACCAGCTCAAAAATTAAAATTATAATTATTTTTTACCCTTAAATGATAATTATTTTTTAGTTTTTATTTCTTAACCAAATTAATTTTTAATTTTTAATTTTTTTTTCTAAAAATCAATCCATATATGTTTAACATTTTGTATTTTTAAATTTTGTTAAACATTTTGTCAATTACCAAACGCGTTTGTAGTTTATGTTTTTCTAAAAATAAACAAAAACCAGTTTATAAAATTTTTGTAAATATAAACTGAAAACGTAAACGATATCAAACAGACACCATTTTATTTTCAGTTTTCAATTTATATTTACAAAAATTTAAAAAACTGTTATAAAAACTTGTTTGATAATTTTTTTGATTTATAAATGGTTGTCTCATTTTGTAAATTTGAAAAAAAAATGTAAATTCAAAAAATAAGTTTACGTTGATTTTTAAATAGAAATTTAAAAATTTTACTAGCAAAATTTTTTTTTAATTAATTTTTTTTTTTCAATTAATTTTTCTTCAAATAATTTTTTTCCAATTAATTTTTTTTGGTAAATTACACTAACACCCCCTGAAGTTTATGTTTATTACAGTTCCCCCTCACCTTCTGGAAATTACATTTTCCCCCTAAAATTTAAAGTTTCATTACAAATTTTTCCCTTTAGCAATTTAATTTTTTTAAATACTAATTTTGCCCTCAGTGGGTAAATTACATTGACACCCCTCACATTTTAGAAATTACAATCCCCTCCCTAAGGTTTAAAGTAGCATTATCAATTGCCCCATTGGTTAGTATCAGTTTGAAAAAAATTTCATTGAAAAAAAATTTCATTGAAAAAAAATTAATTGAAAAAAATTTATTAGTAAAATTTTTAAATTTCTCTTTAAAAACCAACGTAAACTCATTTTTTGAATTTATGCTTTTGGTAATTGAAACACAAAAAATGTGTTTCTGTTTTGAGTTTTGAGTTTTTTTTTTTTTTTTTACCACCCAACACTAGTCACCACCTGCCACCATTTTCCACCACCGTCTTCTACCACCACCATCCACCACCAACCCCTCACCACCACCTGCCACCACCACTCACCACCCACCTGCCGCTACCACCCACCACTCGCCACCACTACGCACTAGCCACCCACCACCCACTCGCCACCACCACCAACCCCTCACCACCACTCACCACCCACCTGCCGCCACCACCCACCACTCGCCACCACTACCCACTAGCCACCCACCACCCACTACCAGCCACCACCCACTCGCCGCCACCACTCACCCCTCGCCACCACCACCACTACCACCCACCACTCACCTGTCATCTACCCGCCACCACCCACCACCCGCCACTACCATCTACCGCCTGCCACCACCACCCGCCATCGTCACCCACCCACCACCACTACCACCCGCCACCTATCCGTCACCACCAGCCATTCGCCACCTACCACCCGCCACCACCACCAACTTGCTACCACCCGCCACCGTTACCCACTCATCCACCCACCATCACCACCCACCACCCACCCACCGCCACCGGCCATCCGCCACCCACCTGCCACCGCCACTCACCACCACTACCACCCACCACCCGCTACCACCACCTGTCATCCGTCACGCATCCGTCACCACCACCACCACCACCCACTCGCTACCACTCACCACCCGCCACTGTCACCCACCCACCCACTCTTTCACTCATCACTCTTCTCTGTCTGTCTTTGTCTCTGTCTCTTTCTCACAGACAGTGATGGAAAAAGTCAAAGCGTCAAACTTCAAAGCTATCCCCATTTTTTCTGTTTGTCTGTCTCTCTCTTGTTTTCTCTGTGTCTCTCGTCCATCTTTATTCTCTTTATTTCTCTCATCTCTTTTCTCTATTTCTTCTCTTTATCTCTCTCTATCTTTCGCTTATCTCTTTCTGTCTCTCTTTCGTTTATCTCTTTTCGCTATTTTCTCTCTCTCTCTCTCTTTCTCTGTCTATATCTTTTCATCAATTTTCTTCATCTCTCTCTTCTCTTTCTCTCTCTTACTCATCACTCTTCTCTCTTTGTTTGTCTGTCTGTCAGTATATTTGTCTTTCTCTCTCTCAGTGTCTCTCACTCATCTATCTCTTCTCTCATCTCTTTTCTCTCTCTATCTCTGTCGTTCATCTATCTTCTCTTTATCTCTCTCATCCATCTCTCTATCTCTCTTATCTCTCATTTTTCTCTGTCTTTCACGCTCATCTCTCTTCTTTCTATCTTTCTCTCTTCTCTCTCGTTCATCTCTTCTCTTTATGTCTCTCTCGTTCATCTCTTTTCTTTTTATCTCTCTCTGTCTCTCTCGTCCATCTCTTTTCTTTCTCTGTCTCTTTTCTGTCTCTCACTCTCTATCTATTTCTCTTTCTCTCTCTCTTTCTCTCTCTTCACTATGTTTGCGTTGCTCACTCTCTCCTTCCCGTCTTCTCTATTTACTGAGCTCCCTCTCAATTTATCGATCCACTACAAGAAAATGTACTTTTAGCGACCACTTTGTCTCTCTCTCTCTCTCTCGCTCATTACTCTGTCTATCTTTCTCTCTCTCTTTCCTCTATCTGTCTCGCACTCATCTCTCTCTCTCACCACCCACTTCTTCTACCACCTTCACCACTACTGCAAACGCCATTCCACTACCACCACTACTTCCACTGTCGCCACTTCACCTCTACGGCTACCATGACTACTACCATCGCCACCACTCCACTACCACTACCACTACTACCACTACCACTACCACTACCACTACCACTACCACTACTACTACTACTACTACCTCTCATCTACCGCCGCCATAACATCTCTCATACCACTACCATAACTTCATCACTAATCTTCTTCGCCACCACCACCACCTCTTATCCACCACTACTGCCGCTCCCTATCCTGTACTACAAAAAATTTGTTTGATTATGGTTTTTTAATAGAGTGTTGAATTGAGTTTTGACCGCCGCCATTCCATCTCTCATACCACTACCATAACTTCGTCACTAATCTCCTTCGCCACCACCACTACCTCTTATCCACCACCTTCACCACTACTGCCGCTCTCTCTCATGTACTACAAAAAATTTGTTTGATTATGATTTTTTAATAGAGTGTTGAATTGAGTTTTGAATTGTATGTGGAATTGAGTTTTGAAAGTTTGATGTGACATGTGAAATAAAAAAATTTGTTTGGTGATGAATTTTCAAAATAGTTTGCAAAACTTAATTCAACTATAATTGATAATCAAACACACAACTCATAACTCGATATCTGTATTTTTGATCAACAGTCATAACTAAACTATTTTTAAAATACTCAAATAAAAAAATATTTTTTTTTCAATTAATTATTTTTAAGTAATTTTTTTTGAATATTTTTTTTCAAATCATTTTTTTTAAATAACTTCTATGTCAATTATTTTCTGTCAATTAATTTTTTTGTCAATTAATTTTTTAAGCCTATATAAATATTAAAAATATTTAAAATATTTAAAAAATTTTAAAAATTAAATATTAAGAATATTCCAAAAATCAAAATATTAAAAATATTCCGAAAATCAACCGTCTCCCCCCCCCCCCGGTCTTTCCCCCCTTTTTTTTCCGTCTTTTCCCCTTTTTTTTTTTCAATTCCTTTCAGGTTTGTAGAGCCCTAATTCGTATCCCTAAAACAACAGTCTCTCTCTCTCTCTCTCTCTCTCTCTCTCTCTCTCTCTCTCTCTCTCTCTCACTCAGAGCATCTCCAGAAGCCTCTCTATTCCTCCATATTTGTTACTATAGCTAGCTTGGAAGGGAAACAATGGCTCCAGCAGACTCGCGTGTGCATCGCTAAGATGATTGTGAGCTACAGTACCTCGCCAGGACAAGCGAGGTACTGTTCATGCACCTTTTAATTTTTTATTCGTTTTTGGCTCCTGACTTTGTTTTTGGCGGTAAAATTTTTCATTTCTGTTTATTTTGTTCATTTTGTTTTTGCTCACAAGCTCTGTCATCCTCTCTATCTTTTTCTCAAAGTTTTTGCTCAAGGGAGGTAATAAATTTTGTCATTTCTGGTTATTTGTCTATATATTTGTATTGCACACCATGTGTTTGTTGTAATTTCTGTTAGAATATAGATTGTAATTATTTGGGTTCCATGAATGGAGAACCTAGTTGAATTTATGGTATTGTAGCATAGGTGGCTGTAACATCGATTAATTGATCAAATTTTCTGTCAAATTTACTAATATATGTATTATCTCATAAATTTTGATCAAATTTCTGTCAAATTTTCTGTCAAATTCTCTTAATTTCTGTCAAATTTTCCCTCTTTAAGTTACTAATATATGTATTATCTCATAAATTCTAATTTGATCAAATTGATTATTCACGTAACTTATCTACAGGAGGATGAAATTATAGTTGAATTGGTGGATAAGTTATGTAACTTTATCAATATTCTGTACTGTATTCTCCTTGTCTTGTTATAAGCAAATAACCATTTGATTTCTATACATGAAATATTGCAATCAAAGGAAAATTTTGCTACTGACACTATGTACAGGATTTGGAACTTCTTTATTTGTTGTTGGATTGGTTATTTGATTTGGAAATTGCCTCTATTTTGTCACCAGTTCAGTATTCTATGCAAACTTTCCCATCTCACCTCTCCTCCCCTTGAGCCAGTAGCCCAGTCATTGCTACTTGTGGCAAATGCTTTGCTTTTAATTTATATTGTTTTGTTATTGTGAAGTTTCTGTGTTTCATCCATTCCTATGGGTGTTGGTGTCCTATATTTATCTAAAAGCTGTATTTTCTGTTGGCATTAGCTCACTAGAACATATATCTAAAAGCTGTATTTTATTCCATTTCATTACTTTTTTAAATTCTTTTATCTGTGTTAGGAAATTGGTGGTTTAATTTTTTTGATATGCAAATGATTTCCTTTTCCTAGGTGGCATAATCACCTTAATCCAAATATCAGCAAGGAGGCCTGGACGCAAGAAGAGGAATTGACTTTGATTAGTGCCCATCAAATTTATGGGAACAAGTGGGCAGAGTTCACAAAATTTTTGTGCCTTGCCCAGATTTTCTATGGTTCTATGTTTTGATTCCATATTTTCTCTCTTCTCTGATGTAAAATCTTTGTAATCTGAAATAAATATAATGCTAATAAACTAAAACAATATATATTAACAATATCTCAAATCCAATGTATTCTTGAGGAAGAATTGACTTATTCTATGGGTTGAAAATAAAATAAAAAGAATGAAAGACTTTGTTGATTCTAGAAAGTAATAGTAACCGACTAAAAAGGTCCAATAGTCGGTGATGGGGAGGAGATACTTTAATTAAGCCAAGTTTAGGGGAAGTCTTTGTGGTGAGGGTTTATTAGTTAGCTGCCATGAGAAAGGTTGACAAGTATCTCTCTGCATTCACACTCAATTTTATAAGCTGGTTTGGTTTTAGGGACCCATTATAATTTGAATCCAGGAATTGTGCTGGTACACCCACTAACTACTACTCACCTCCTATTACCTAAATTGTTTGGTTGATTTTACCAAGAAAAATAAAATGAAATAAAATAGTAAGTAGTCATATATAATAGTATATGTTGAATTCAATCATGGTAAACCTTCTTTTAAAGAGACAATAATGCTAGAAAGAGTATTTTGTTATTGTATTTGGTTTATTATGTCATATGGTACACATTCATATTTGTTGTATATTAATGCCATTTATTGTCCTCTTTTCCTCTTTTCCCTTGACCCCAGGGAATTACGGGAGAGCATCCACATCTTGGCTGGAATGCTTAGCACATACTTCAATGTCGTGGTTTGTATTTGGTTTTATCTTCTTTATCCATTTGGTCATTTTTTCTGATGTACTACTATTCTGTAACATTGCAGGTGCAACTGAATGTTGTTTTCCAATTTGATAGATTGGTGGAAGAATGTGGTTTTATTTATGTTAATTTTCAACCACTTACCTTTAATGAAGGTTGTTGATAATTTGCTAGATTGATTGACAACTGTGACATGTTGCTCCCCTTTTTTCATGGTTGTTGGTGCAGAGGACATGCACCATTCAAAATCATTTTGATGATGGTGTGGAATGTTAACCACCAATTTAACATGATGAATGTACTGGTAGACATGTTTTATGCACATGGGACCATTTGACTTCCTCTTTCCAAACAGTTTTGAGAATAATGATATGTATCTTGAAATGAGAGTGGGAGTAGGGGGTGGTTGCATCTACCCTAGTTGCAGCCCAGATTTTGTTGCAGAAATAAGTAATTTAGAACTCAGATTTTGTTGCAGAAAAAAAAATTGGATTAAAACTCAGATTTTGTTGCAGAAATAAGTAATTTAGAAATTGGTCAAGTGTTTTGTAAGGATGGAATAGTTAAATGCATGACTAGTGAAGTAGTTTTATGTACGTGGGTGTTGATTAAATTTCACCTTTTGGTTACAGGAGTTAGTGTCTCAGTTTCAGAATGCAACTAGTGAAGGTATATGCTCTGTGTCAACATTGTTGTATTTCTGTGATTTTTCCATTTGTATTCTCTTTTGAAATCTTGAAATTAGCTTTGCTTTTTTTAACACAAACAAGAGTTGATAAGATTGCAATTTCGTGGATGTGAATTTAGTGGCAAGTCTTGAGTCCACCTCCCCTTTTTCCAATCACTAGAAAGGCTCTGAGTAATAACTCAGCATTGCAGATTGTTCACATAAGGGGTCCATTTTAAAACAAAATGGACCATATTTTAATTTTAGTAGTATAGAGGGTAGTTTGGGTTTTGATTACCTAGTGTGGTAGTATATTGAGGTGGATGTTTGGTCGTGTGTTATGAAGACCAATAAGTGCCCCAGTTAGCAAGGGTGACACCATCCATGTTGAGGGTAATGTTAGGAAACAAGGGGAGACCAAAATTAATTTAGGTTGACAGAAAGACATGTTAGCTTGTAGTTTAACTGAAATTCTGACCCTTAATTGAGCGGAATGAAAAAAATACTAGTCCTGGGGACATGCGTGCTTTTGAACACATTACCTAAGGTGAAAAGAATTTCCAGATTTTCTCATCCTTCTTGATACTTGTTTTTAGAGTGATATATGAGAGTATTGCATACCTCATTTGAAATAATATGATGATAACTGGTTCAGGATCGGTTCTGGTGGAAAAGTTCACAAAAATATATATGGTTCAATAGTAATAATAATATATATTTACAAAAAAATCGTACACAAGTTGTATTGAGATTTATCATTTTTAAATACTGTGCTTATTAGTGACCTCCTAATTACAATGTCATTGACACTGAGTTGCTATGGCATCTAATTGTTAACAGGGAAGTTACTTTTAAAATGATTAAGATCAAGCATAAATGATTAATATTCCTATTTTGGTTTGCTGAATTAACTTTTTAGTTTATTCATATGCATCAGCGGTTTTTGGATTAATTTGTGTTTTTATTTTTCAGGTCAGAAATTTTTTGGAGATGCAAAATATGGTCCAAGAATTGAAGAACTTAGTTTTTTAAGTTTTTTTTATTTTTTAATATATGTAAGCACAGTTAATTTTTTTTTATTTAATTCCTTTGTATATACTTTTGAATATTTAATTTTCATTTATGAAATATGACGTTATTTTATTCAGTATGTGGTTATGATTCAAAATATAGTATATAGTGTGTATTACATTCTTTAAATGTGCGTACAAAAATAATATTAATTATTTTTTAAATATGTCGAATTCTTTTTTTATTATAGATTTTATTAGTTATTAATCACACTTAAAAAGTGTGATCTAAATGTTATTAATCACACTTAAAAGGTGTGATCTAAATGTTATTAATCACACTTAAAAAGTGTGATTAAAAATGATCATTTTTAATCACACTTCTAAAGATCACACTTTAAAGGTGTGATCTAAATATTTTTAATCACACTTAAAAGGTGTGATCTAAATGTTATTAATCACACTTAAAAAGTGTGATTAAAAATGATCATTTTTAATCACACTTTCAAAGATCACACTTAAAAGGTGTGATCTAAATATTTTTGATCACACTTAAAAAGTGTGATCTAAATACTTTTAATCACACTTAAAAGATGTGATCAAAATATTTTTAATCACACTTAAAAAGTGTGATCTAAATACTTTTAATCACACTTAAAAGATGTGATCAAAATATTTTTAATCACACTTAAAAGGTGTGATCTAAATATTTTTAATCACACTTAAAAAGTGTGATTAAAAATGACCACTTTTAATCACACTCCCAAAGATCACACTTTCATAAAACTTAAAAAGTGTGATTAAATAATATACATCACACCAAAAAAGTGTGATCTTTATCTGTTTTTGTAGTAGTGTACCTACAGCCTCTGAACAAATTAACAAATAGTAAGGGGCTGTGGAAGCAAATATACAAAATAACAGGGTCCAATGAGCTATGAGGACGTACATGGGACAGAAAATTTAAAACTTATTTATATACATAAGCATGCTAGTCAGATACACCAAATATGTACAAAGTATTTACAACTTGTATTCCTAAGATCCGACGTTACAACATGAACCTTGACTAGCATGAAACAAAACAGCCATGACAAGGCTTCGACCGGAACCTCCTCGGGAGGCACAACAGTTGGCTGACAAAAAAGAACAAAAGGCCCTCAACTCTGGCCCTGATCATGTGCCGGCTCACCTACATATATATAGTAAACTGTGAGCGAAAGCCTCAGTGAATAATAAACAGAGTAAAGGGTTGCAATGAATGAGTCCATACAGATTTTAGAAATCAATTCATATTGTATCAAAATCATGCTTGATCAGATCGAAATCATAATTCAGCTTTATCAAATTCATACTTGATCAGATCATATATATATACAGAAATCTTAAGTCATGGTTACATTTACGTGACACATCCATTAGCATAACTAAAATGGACGCGCAATGCGTAAGGTTATGAATAACCTCCATAGTTCCCGCGAAAGAACCTCCGGATTCGGGTAACAAGACAGCTAAGCCCCCATGGCAGGCCTCCGGTACTGGGCATCAGTGCACAAACAGGACGCATAAAGCGTAACATAATAGGATGCATAAAGCATAAAGTTCCACGAGGAACCTCCGATACTGGGTTACGGCTGTAGATCTCACATGATACTAAGGATGTCACGAATACATGTCAGAAATTGGACAATCATTCATTATACATAACATATCATTTCAGAAAACAGATCTCATTTTGTCACACAGAAAATAAGTACAGTTGAACATATCTTTACTAAATTATTACTCACAGTGGGCGTTGAAATAGATAGACGGAGCCAAACGGTCAAACAGAATGCGGCACACGACCTACATAACATATCACAGATACACACTTGAAACACGCAATCCAATTGTACAAAACTCACATCAATGATCCTAAGTGTGTACCTAACCTCTTATCCTTATTATGGAGCCTTAAACATGGCCTAAGAATGCCTAGGATGAGATGAGGATGCAAAAATGCCTTAGAAAACATTTTTCAAAAGTTGCTGAAAACAGGGGGTCTCGCTCGAGCAAGCCTTCCTTTGCTTGAGTGGGCTTACCAAAACAAAGGGTTCGCTCGAGCGAAGCCTTCTTCGCTCGAGCGGTCTGCAAAAATGAAAAAAAAGTACTGGTTGCTGATTTTTTCCGCGCAATGCTCGCTTGGCGCCCGCTCGAGCGTAAGACACAGTCCTCGCTCAAGCGTAGGTTTTCTCACTCGAGCGTGCGTCTGCGTACACCAAGATTCTGAAAGCTTGAAATTTACGCTCGAGCCACCATTCCTTCGCTCGAGCGGAGCTCAGAGTAAACGGTGGTCGCTCGAGCGTAGAATCCTTTGCTCGAGCGAAAAAGCCAAATTCTAGAATTTCCAGATTTGTCTCCCAAGCTCAAACCAAGCATTCTATAGCTCAAAACTCGACCTCTTGGGCCCAATTTCTGGAAAAACATTTTAAACTCATAGTATATCAAGTTTCAAAGCTCAATTTGTAAAACCATTGCCCAAGGGTGAGTCAAATTGAACACAAATTCAATAAATCACCAAAAACAAGACTTAAACAAACATGTATGAGTCCAATTGAATTTCAAAGCTCCAAAACATGATCCAAAACAAAATTAAACTTACCACAGTCAGAACAAACTGGAGGAGACCCACTATCTTTACTAAGTTATTACTCACAGTGGGCGTTGAAACAGATAGACGAAGCCAAACGGTCAAACAGAATGCAGGCACACGACCTACATAACACATCACGGATACACACTTGAAACACGCAATCCAATTGTACAAAACTCACATCAATGATCCTAAGTGTGTACCTAACCTCTTATCCTTATTATGGAGTCTTAAACATGGCCTAGGAATGCCTAGGATGGGATGAGGATGCAAAAATGCCTTAGAAAACATTTTTCAAAAGTTATTGAAAACAGGGGTCTCACTCGAGTGAGCCTTCCTTCGCTCGAGCGGGCTTACCAAAACAAAGGGTTCGCTCAAGCGAAGCCTTCTTCGCTCGAGTGGTCTACAAAAATGAAAAAAAAGTACTGGTTGCTGATTTTTTCCGCGCGATGCTCACTCGGCGCCCACTCAAGCGTAAGACACAGTCCTCGCTCGAGCGTAGGTTTTCTCGCTCGAGCGTGCGTCTGCGTGTACTAAGATTCTGAGAGCTTGAAATTTATGCTCGAGCCACCATTCCTTCGCTCGAGTGGAGCTCAGAGTAAACGGTGGTCGCTTGAGCGTAGAATCCTTCGCTCGAGCAATGAAGCCAAATTCTGGAATTTCCAGATTTGTCTCCCAAGCTCAAACCAAGCATTCTACAGCTCAAAACTCGACCTCTTGGGCCCAATTTCTGGAAAAAACACTTTAAACTCATAGTATATCAAGTTTCAAAGCTCAATTTGTAAAACCATTGCCCAAGGGTGAGTTAAATTGAACACAAATTCAATAAATCACCAAAAACAAGGCTAAAACAAACATGCATGAGTCCAATTGAATTTCAAAGCTCCAAAACATGATCCAAAACAAAATTAAACTTAGAATTTTGATGAATTCATGGACTTTAGTAAAAATATGGGCATGCATGTGAAAACTTGATACAAAACAACTTCAATTTCTATGAACATGTACATGCATGCACTCATTAAGCTTAAATTTAACATGTTAAACCCAATTCCACCCTTAAATACCAAATTAACCAAGAACCATGCAAGAAGTGATCTTAAACTTGAAATTAAAAGGATACTCCCCTACCTTAAACCTTGAATGCAAGATGTGTAAAGTTGAATATGCAAGACTCCTTCAATCCTCCTAATTTCCAAGCAATTCCTTAAAGACCACAAGATTTCTCCTATTTCTCTCTCTCTCTAGTCGGTTAGGAGAACAAAAATGAGCTGAGGAATGTTTGATTCAATGTAATCAAGTCTCTAAATGTGCAAAGTAGTGGGCCACTCAATGGCATAATGGTAATTAAGCTAGGTTCATTATTAAAACGTTATTTAATCTGATTTAAACATTCCAAATCGAACTTCAATTGAACCTACCATAAAATCACATAAAATCTAACTAGTCTAAAACACTAATCAATTTCGAAATCTAGTGCCGATAAGGCTTCCAATTCGCAATTTACAAGTTTAAAACATGAACAGATATTTTGACACTGAACAGATAAAAGCACATAAATCATGCAATTCACATGCAAATTGATTTCAGATTTTCCTCTTAATTACTATTAGGCATAATCAAGTCCCAATTAACGTTAATCAGGGTCAGGGTTATTACAGTGCATCACATAGTAAAGATAGCATAAGAATCAGAACAAAAGCATATACGGTACATAAGAATCACATCATGATTAGTAGAGGTCAATCTTTGATCGGGTGAGTGGGGTGCTCAATTCAGTGATCTTCCCTCTCATTCGTAAGTTCCCAAGCCTGAGACACTTTAGTAATAATGGACAAGTGGCCTTTGGCACAAGTCACGGGTTTCCTAAATTTTCTAAAAATATTTAAGGTGGCGACTCTGAAATTTGGCAAAGTAGTCCATTTTTGGAATTTTTGATTAAAACTCAATTTTTCAAATATTTGTCGGATTTTGACTATTTTGTGTTTTTTTGTTTCACATTATACTTGTGAAACCAGATTCAGAACCACGAGAGTTCGAACTGTAGGGCTATCGTATCCGATGTGACTAAACCCCTCTAGTGGAGCACGAAAAGCAAGCTACACGGTGTCACTTATTGTGTCTTACGCTTGAGCGGTGTTTTGATCGCTCGAACGCTCTGTGTGTATATCAATTCGGAAAAAATGAATTTTTGAATCACTTTTTCATTCATGTCTCTCTCTAAAACATTCCAAAACCGACTTTGTTTGGTTGTGATTTCAAATCACGATTCCACACCTTAATTCAAGTATGGTGTTTGGTTAGAGTTCTCAAATGATGTTTCCAAAACTCTACAGAAAACACACCCTGTCTGAGGCGCAGTTTTTTGTTTTGACAGATGCGTTTTTCAATTTTTTTTTCTTCAAAATTTGGCCTAACGAGACGTCCGGCTGGTTGACCAGAATAGTGATTGTTTTTTTTTTTACATTTTTTTTTTGAAATTGATATATAA
This sequence comes from Camellia oleifera, assembly GCA_022316695.1. Lineage (NCBI taxonomy): Eukaryota > Viridiplantae > Streptophyta > Magnoliopsida > Ericales > Theaceae > Camellia > Camellia oleifera. The sequence goes on from CM039313.1 coordinate 78,739,520, forward strand.
TCGAAAAAAATATTTTATGAAATTTTTAAAAATATTTATGTGCTTTAAATAATTTTGAGTTGTATGAGTTGTAAATTTTTGTATCAAATTTCAAATGTCACATCAACAATTCCCCACTCAAATCAAAACTCTTTTCAAAACCATTTTCAAAACTCTTTACCAAAAAAATTTTCTACACTCAAATCATAATTTCATAACACACAAACTCAAAATACAACTCATACTCTCAAATCACATTTACAAAACTCTACCAAACGCTACCTAGTTTCTTCACTTTTTCTCTCTAGTTATTGCTTAAAACCTCAAATACTCCATCATCCATTGATTTCTCCACTATTGCTCTTTGAAGGAAAAAGTAGAGCTCATTGTAAGCTTCAATCTAATCGGAGAGAATCTCGTTTTCAGTTCCGCCAAAGTTTCACTCTTGCTCTCTTCCTTTTCTCCTCTTAAGGTAGGAATTTCTTCAACCTCTAGTATGTTTTTTAGCTTAGTTATTTGCTCTTTGAAAAGTATTTGGTGATTTGGGGGTTTTGGTGCTTGAAAAGTAAAAGAGAAATTTTCAAAATAAATTATTGAGAAGGGTTATGAATGTGTGTATATTGATGGATTGTGTTGAAATATGGAAGGAACTCTCTTTAAAAGTGATTTTTGGAAATAAAAGAAGCTTTGTTTGAAAATTATTAATGTTTGTTTTATGAAAAAAAAGGGAAAGATGTTATATTTTGAAAGATATGGAAAATATATCTGTTGATGATGAGAGTGGAGTTGAATATGTATTATTGCTCCCATTTTGAAATTTATGAGATTTATCTGTTATTGAAAAATTATCTGTTGAGTAGAAATATCTGTTGTGGGCTATCGGTGGAGGATAGTCTTAATTGTTGTAAAAATGGCATGAGAATTAAATTAAATTAAAACTACTTTCTCATACATTGTGCATCAAGTATTGTTTCATGCTTAAACATTGAAAATGTATTGTTTTTCAGAAAAAATGAGTGTATACCTTGGTGAATCTGGTTAGGGGGTGTGGTTATGGTTTATATTGTTGGCATGTGTGTCCTTAGTGAAAGTCAAGAAACTCACGCGGTTAGGTGTCGATCTTTCTAGTTAGTATCGGTAAGATGGCTTTAGTAGTGCTTATATAGCCTACTAGCAGACACATACCTAGAGATTCCCAGTAGTTTTGTATTCACTGCCTTATTTTCTAATATAAAAGTATATTTTTATGAATTGAAATATATTGATAAAGACATTTCATTGTTTTGAAATGGAAAAGTATAATGTTTGATAAATGACATGCATGTGCATTCACCTTATAACTTTGCTAAGTTCCATACATTGTGTTAAAGTATCTCTAATAGGTTTTAGCTCACTCTATGTGGGAAACAACATTCAGGTGCTGATGATATGCCTCCACTAAGGACTTAACTTGGGAGGATCATGGAGCTGAAGGCTCATTTTTTATTTCTTGTTGTAATTATTTTGTACAAGCCTTGGGCTTTAACAATATTGAATAGAATTTACTTTTGTTGTAACCAAGCATTATTTTTAAAAGTTGTAGCTATTCAGGCATTAATTTATCTGTATGATTTTTTTCTTCAATTTACTCATATGTGGCACATGCTATAGATTCAGGATTAGAATTTATGAATGTATACTCGCATATGTCATCTTTTGTACGGAAAAAAGATATGAATGAAAAGTTATCATTTTGCATGTGATGTTACTATTAAATATCATAAAATGAATTATTATTATTATTATTATTTTAGAGTGTTACAGTGGAGCTAACCAAGGATCCTCCGTCGGTTAAGTAAATAAGCTAGGAAGAAGATAATACCAACATATGGTTTTTTGGGATTGGAAAGAATGGCTTACCTTGCATATTTGTATTTGCCTTCTTTATATAGGGTATTTCTCCTGTGGTACAATTGGGACCCTTATATATCCTTTAACTACCACATTTGCACATATTAGCACCCTATTTATCTTGAGATTAGGCAATAACCTCCACGCGCTGGTGCCACCTAGCTTCATCTATACCTTTATCCCGATCTCGAGTTCGTTTGCAGTTGGTATGACTAAGCTACCTCCCCTTAGGCATGAGTAAGAAATTCATGAAATTCGTAATTTGATTCAGTTTAGTCTAATTTAATAGGTTTGGATTGATATTTTAAATCCGTGGTTTGATTCTGGATTGAAAAATTAAAAATTAATAATCCATGAATCGGTTTTGGATTAAATCCTACGGTTCCAGATTGGAACATATCTGAACCGTATACAAATAGCCTATATTTATATTATATACCCTCCCATATAGTATCTTCTCTTATTTCATATAAAACCTAAACTCAAACCTAAACACGCATAGTATCTTCTTTTATTGCTTTTGTTTGTTAGTTTTTAGTTTTAATTTGTAGTGATTTAAATATTTATGGCGGAACTAGTTTTCTTATGGTTATTTAAATTCTAGAACAGTATGTCACTATTGTTAGTGTATAGCCGTTATAGCATTATAGCTGTTATAGCATTATAACTTTATATTTCTTATTTCTTTCTTAATGTAAAGTATGTAAAGAACAGCTTTTCCTTTATGCTTTCATTTATGCTTTCGGTGCCTACATTTGGCATCCTATGTATCCTCTCATCTGTATAAAGAGAGTGAACTTCTCTTTGTAAATGAACACACACATAACAGATCAATATAGAGTTATTCCTTCTCTCTCTCACTCTCTCTCTCTCTACCAAACTATTGTTTAATGGTATCAGAGCCCAGTTATACAATTCTGGCATTTTTCAATTTTGATGCTTAGTCCTGTACACAGTGGCACTACACCAAACAGCTCAGAATCTCCTTACGATCCCAACGGCACCACGACCGTCATCAAAAACTCCCTCACGCGCTCCCACGCGCCTCCTTTGTGATCGGCGCATCTCTGCTTCCGTCACCACTCTCACACGCACCTTCATGCACCTTCAGGTCTGCTCTTTCGTGTGCCGTGCCTGCTACCGTGTACCCACGTGCGCCGTCCCTCTATCGTGAGTCACATCTGCGCCGTTCCGCCATCATGCACCCGCGTGCGCCATCCCTCTACCGTGAGCCGCGCCTGCGCCGTTTCGCTATCGTGCACCCGCGTGCGCCAGCCTACTACCGTGAGCCACGCCTGCGCCCGTCCACTAACGTGCGCCGCTGACATCATTTTACATTCTATTGACATCATCTCTGCACAACACCTTTCCTAGCTATTTTCGACCTTCTGGACTCACTGGTATACTCTGTTTTACCTAATTTTGCTCCTACAGGTCTATTCCTATTGATTTAGCCTTACTCAACTATTATTATGGATCGTTATGATGCCACCCATCCCATTTTCGTTATTTTGAATGGTTCCAACTATGTTCTGTGGGCCTAAGCCATGTCTTCCTTCCTCAAAGGAAAGAAGCTCTGGCGAATTATCACCGGGGATGTGACCCAACTGGTGAAAGACACTGACACTAATGAAACTACTGCTACTACTGCTACTGCTTACCACTACTACTACATATGAAGACCGACTTGAGGACTGGAACAGTAAGAATTACCAAATCATTACCTGGTTTCGAAATACCTCTGTTACCTCTATCAGTCTTCAGTTTGGTCGCTTTCAGCTTGACTCTGTAACTACTCCTGCAAAAGATATTTAGGGACTTTTGAAAGAACGATACCAGACTACTGGTCTTGCCCATTAATATCAACTTTGGAACTAACTTCACCGCATGCGCTAAGAATCCAGTCAGTTCATTATTGACTTCCTTTCTCAAATGTACTCTGTTTGGGACCAGCTTGCTCTTTCAGAACCAACTTGGCCTCACCGAGAAGATGCTATTTTATTTACTATCTATCAGTAATCAGTAAAGGTTGGTGCACTTTCTCATGGCTCTTACTTCCTCTTTTGAGCCCGTACGTGCCTCTCTGCTTCATCGCCATCCATTGTCCCACTCTTGAACAAGCTATTTCTGAGCTGCTATCAGAGGAGACTCGTCTCGGTACTCTCCAAACTCATCGTGTGGACTCTGTTCTTGCCACTCCTCTGTACCGGCCATCATTTACCCAGCAGGACCACTTCATGTCTCTATTGTCAAAATCGGGGCCTTCCTTTAACACATCTCCTGGTCAATTGCCCCGTCAGATCCTGCCGATACTGCAACAAACTTGGTCCTGGTCATCTGCAATAGGATTGTTTTCGCAATCCATCCCGATCATCCTCCAATAGCCACTCCTCTCGTGGTGGTTCTTTCCGGGGGAGCTTTTATCGTTCCGGGAATCAGTCTCATCACACTGCTGCTACTGCTGCCTCTGAGGGTTTCTCTGAGTCACCTGCTCCGTCTACCCCTCTATTTTCTCAAACGGATGTAGAGGCCATGTTCAAACACCTTCTCTCCCCTTCTGGTACACCTCCTCCTACTGCTTTGTCTGTGATCCTAGGTAACTCTTCTTGGTATTTTGACTTTGCCTGTTGTAATCATATGACCTCCAGTTCTACTATATTTTCTTTCATCTCTTCATCTCCTTATATTCCCTCAATTCATACTACTGATGGTTCTCTCATTTCTGTCCATCATGTTGGTACTATTTCCACATCTTCTTTATCTTTATCTCAATTTTTTATCATATCCCTGCTCTCACCTTAAACTTTATTTCTATTGGTCAATTATGTGAACTTAGTCTAACTGTCACATTTTCTGCTACTGATTGTTTGGTGCAGGACCCTCAGACGGGGCAGACTATTGGGATCGGTCGTAAGCACAGACGTCTCTATGAACTCATTCACCTTCATGTTCCTGACTCTCCTCAGATCGCTGCTCCTGCATCTGCTTCCTCATTATCTCCTTTTCATCTTTGGCATTGTCGCTTAGGGCATATTTCTGTTAATCGCTTAAAGTCTTTGGTTTCTAGTTGACAATTGGGTCATGTAATTCCAGATAATTTTCGATTGTATACTCTGTCAACTTGCCAAACAACCTGCTTTATCATTCAATAAAAGTACTTCTGTTTCCCATGCACCTTTTGATCTTATACATTCGGATATTTGGGGCTCCTCTCTTACTACTACTATGGAGGGATCTCGTTATTTTGTTGTTTTTATGATGATTTTTCCCGGTTTACTTGGCTTTTTCTCATGAAAACTTGGTCTGAACTTAAACACCTTTATTATAGATTTGCCCAAATGGTCCACACCCAATTTTCCAAAACCATCAAAATCTTTCGCTCTGACAATGCTATGGAATATCGGGATTCAGATTTCCTTTCTTTTCTTCAGAGTCATGGTACACTGCCTCATCGTTCCTGTGCTAGCACGTCCCAGCAAAATGGTCGTACTGAACGGAAACATAGGCATATTGTTGACACTACTTGCACTCTCCTTCTATCTTCTTCATGCCCTGAAAACTTTTGGGGGAAGCTGCCCTCACTGCTCTATACACTATCAATTGTGCTCCTACCCCTGTCATCCATAATCAAACTCCCTTTGAATGTCTGCATGGCACTCCCCCTCCATACACCAATCTTTGGGTTTTTGGCTCTGCCTACTTTGTTCTGCTTCAATCCCATGAACACACCAAGCTTGAACCTCGTTCTCGTCTTTGTTGCTTTCTTGGGCATGGAATTGAACATAAAGGCTTTCACTGTTAGGATCCTCTCTCTAAACGTCTTCGTATCTCCCAACATGTCGTTTTCTGGGAGCACCAAATGTTTTTCTCACTATCCTCCTTTCACTTACCCGCACTTTCCACTAATGTACTATTTACTAATCCTTCCATAGATCTCTTCTCTGATGATTTTGATACAGGTTCCTCCTTCATCCAGACGCCCTTGTTCACTCCTGATCCGGTCCAGACTGCTCTCCCTGAAGGTCCACCTCTCATTGCACCACCTCCTTCTCCACCGGTTTTTCCTCCCACTGATCCTCCTACGGGTTCGACCATGCCGGGATAACTCAACCTCCTATCCATCTTCGTTATTATATTATTGGATCTTCTACCTTTTCTACTTATAATAAACCTTCCTCCTATCGTGAGGCTTGTACTAATCCTCTTTGGCAGCAAGCTATGACTAATGAACTCCAGGCCTTGGACAAAACTCATACTTGGGATCTTGTTGATCTTCCTCCTGGCAAGATTACGATTGGCTGCAAATGGGTTTACAAAATCAAGACTCATTCTGATGGCTCTATTGAACGCTACAAAGCTCGTCTTGTTGCCAAGGGTTTCAACCAGGAATATGGTATTGATTATGAGGAGACATTCTCCTATGTTGCTTCGGCTTACCTCTGTTTGCAGTTTACTTGCTGTTTGCTGCTGCTTGCCACTGGGAGCTCTTTCAGATAGATGTCAAAAATGCTTTCCTCAATGGTAATTATAACGCCCTCAAAATAAACCCATTTAACATACATTCTTAACATGCTTTGACAAGAGAGAATAAAGCATAATTACATTTCATTAAATTATTCATTACAAAATATATTACATGTTGACATCAGAAGTAAATGCCCTACGGGCTTACAACTTTCCAAGTCAACACTTGGTTACAAAAAGAGAGTACTAACTCTACACAAAATAAGCCCTTGGCTTGATATACATGTAATACAACAAAAATAACAAAAGAGTCTTTAACTCCCACAACAATCCGTGCTAAGATCTCAGAGGCGGCATAGTACCTGGACCTGAAAATAATGTCCCATATAGGGTCAGCCAACGCCCAGTAGAGATATGTTAAACATAATATGAACAATAACTAAAACATGTGCATTTGATAAATGTTTAATTCGCATAACTCAATTCACAACTATGGCTCAGAACCTGGCCAAACAATTTAAACGCGATTACGTTCCCTATCAACAATATTTCCATTTCACTTAAGATAGTAACTCAAAATAAACACTTCCATGATTCACATTAGATACATATTTCAGTGCTGTATCAATATCAAATTCAAACACTTCCATACTTCACAAGTGATACACATTTTAGTGCTGTATCAATGTCAAATTCAAACATTTCCATACTTCACAAGTTATACACATTTTAGTGTTGTATCAATGGAGTCCATTCCCTATCTCCTCCCAAACAAAATCCGGTTTAGGAGTCCATCCCTTATTTTCCCCTAAACTATGGAGTACATCCCCTATCTTCTCCCACACAACACAATGTATATAAACACACATCATATACATAATCAATCAATACATAAAGTTAATGTATTACTCAAACCGTCATATTCAATGAGACATCCAATTGATTAGTTTTAGTTTGCCTAATCATCATGCATTGTCCACAACAATCAAGACTATCCTCCACCGATAGTCCAAAGCAGTTATTTCTAAACAGATAATAAATGCATCAATAGATAATCTTAGTAACAATTACCAAAGGTGAATGATTAATCAATCAAACTCCACCATTCTATTTCTCAATGAGCCAATTTCATTATTTCCGACTCAATTTCATAATTTCACAACAGTTGTCATTAATTACATTAATGACCCAAATATACCCAAACATGGCATTTTTCCCCTTTTTCTCAATATTGACCCAAAGGTTCAAATATTATCAACAACACCAAATACCTCATTTTGAAACCCAAAATACACATTTTGTGGTTCAAAGATTTGAAACCCCTCTTTACACATTTGAAACCCTAGCTTTCAAAATCAAACCATTTATGCAAAATACCCAACATTTATGTTAAAGACCATAGAAATGAGTAGGAATCCCTATCTCAAATTCGGAGCCCAAAGGAAAAAGAGGAAGAAATTCAAGATGCCAAAACCCAAGATTTTCGGATCAAAGTGTAGCCCTCAACAATCCCCACAACTTTTACAAAGGCCCAAGGTGAGGAAATAACTCCTACTAGATCAATCCCTAAAAAGAAGGTAAGGTTTTAGAGAGAGGAGCTCTCAAATCTATGTTTGGGAAAGTAAGAGAGAGAAAGAGTGTTGAAAAAGTGATTCAAAAAGTGAAATCTCGGAATGATATAATCGTCTCCTCGCTCGAGCGTGGAAACCCCCGCTCGAGCGTTAGACACAGACTCACGCTCGAGTGTGAAAAACGCCGCTCAAGCGTCGATTACACACTCTCAGAAGTTTTGCAGACATGGTCCCTGCTCGAGCGTCAAACTCCCCGCTCAAGCGGAGGGACAAAATCAAAGGGTCACGCTCGAGCGTCAAAACTCCCGCTCGAGCGTCTGAAGACCTGCAGATAAAAGTACTGGGAGTTTGAAATTTACGCTCATGCGTCAAAAACGCCCGCTCGAGCGGAGAAACAACAACTAAGGGCCCGCTTAAGCGTTAAAAGCCCCGCTCGAGCGTGAAGGCCAAATTGTGGGCATCAACCAATGGTTCCAAAGCACAACCAACCTATTTCAAACCTGCCCAACACAACCCAAGACTCAAATACAAAGAGTAAGGGAAAGAAATGAGAATGAGACCACAACACAACCACGGAACCAAGTCCGGAATACAATATATAAAAGAAAGGAAAATCGAGATCGCTATAACCTTCTTGAGGAGGTCTACATGTAACCTCCACCTGGGTCCACTTTTCCACCTCATAAGGTTTGCAAACTACAGCGTACCCTCTATGGCCTTAAGCAAGCGCCCCATACTTGGTTTGCTAAGTTCAGTTCTACCATTCATGACTTTGGGTTCACCTCTAGCTCCTATGACTCTGCTCTTTTTATACGGACTACTCCTCATGGTACCACTCTTCTCCTTCTGTATGTGGATGATATGATTATCACTGGTAATGATGAAACTGGTATTCTCCACCTCAAACGTTTTCTCCACCGTCAATTTGAGATGAAGGACCTTGGTACTCTTAACTACTTCTTAGGCCTTGAAGTCTCTCATGATTCTACTGGTTCCTATTTGTCACAGGCCAAATATGCATACGATCCTCTGGCCCATGCTGGTCTTACCGATTGCAAAACTACCTCTACTCCAGTTGATCCTCAGATTCGTCTTACTCCTCTCGATAGGGATCTCTTCTCTGATGCTACTCTTTATCGCCAGCTCGTCGGAAGTCTTGTCTATCTCATAGTGACTCATCCTGACATTGCCTATGCTGTTCACATTGTCAGTCAGTACATGTCGGCTCCTCGCACTCCTCACTCTACTGCTCTACTCCGCATCATTCGCTACCTCAAAGGCACTCTGTTCCATGGCCTTCACTACTCATGCTTCCTCCTCTCTTGAACTGCTGTGCCTTTTCTGATGCTGATTGGGCTGGGGATCCTACGAATCGACGCTCTACCACGGGATTCTGTTTCTTCTTAGGGGATTCTCTTCTTACTTGGCGTAGCAAAAAACAATCCCTCACTGCCCGCTCTAGTACCGAAACTGAATACCGAGCTCTTGCTGATACTATTCAGGAACTTCTCTGGCTTCGCTGGCTCCTTGCTTGATATGGGTGTTTCTTCTTCTGGTCCTACCTCTCTCTATTGTGACAATCAGAGTGCCATTCAGATTGCTCACAATGATGTTTTTCATGATCGCACCAAACATATTGAGATTGATTGTCATTTCATTCGCCAGCATGTCACCTGTGGTACTGTTCATCTTCTCCCTATTGCTTTTGCCGATCAACCTGCTGATATTTTCACCAAGGCTCATCCTCCTGGACGCTTCAGTGATCTTGTTTCCAAACTCAACTTGGTTGATGCTTTCCCTCATTGAGTTTGCAGGGGGATGTTAGTGTATAGCCGTTATAGCATTATAGCTGTTATAGCATTATAACTTTATATTTCTTAATTCTTTCTTAATGTAAAGTATGTAAAGAACAGCTTTTCCTTTATGCTTTTCTTTGTGCTTTCGGTGCCTACATTTGGCATCCTATGTATCCTCTTCTTTCTGTAAAGAGAGTGAACTTCTCTTTGTAAATGAACGCACACATAACAGATCAATATAGAGTTATTCCTTCTCTCTCTCTCTTTCTCTTCCAAACTATTGTTTCAACTATTATGAAAAGATATGTTGTCATTGTGGAACAAATATGATGATATATTTATGCTTTTATAAAATTAAAATGTTCTATTTTTTTATTATTTAATTATATGAATTCGTGAAGCTAAACTAATCCAATCTCTATTTAAATTCGAATTGATTCCATGATTTAAACAAATTGGATTGATTTCAATTTTTTAAAATCATAAATAACAAATTAATCCTAATTTTATTCCAATCTAAACCAATTCAGACCATACTCACCTTACTCTCCTTTACTTTGGTTGTTGATCATTACAATTGAGTTGATCAAAAGGTTCAAACCTTCAGGCCTAAGATATTGATCTGCTGGTCAGGCTTTTCTGGATCAGTCTAAGGTAGACTAGAAGTTCTGGTTAGGCACAATCGAGGCCTCTACAAGCTCTTGGCTTCGCTTCATTTGATCGCTTGGGTCGACCTCTGGCCTAATCCTTGTAGTGTTTGATGATTGTGCTGGCTCTAGGCCCTATTTGGGCATACCTGGCCCTAATCAAACTGTGCTACATTCATACCCATGAATTAGTAAGACAATGATGAAAAACATTGGGGGAAAAAATAAACTTTTTTTTATTTATTTATTATTTTTAAAGCAAGAGAATCCTAGAAATTGTTGGAAAGTAAAATTTTCTCTACAACCTTCTTAAGCTTCTAAACTTGTATTTGAATTTCTCGCAAAATATGAGAGGAACTTTTTTCCCATGAATGTCGGGAACAATTATTACATTTTCCATATCTTTACATGATTCTATCCAATTTTTAAAAAAGAATAAGGACAATATAAGAAAACCAATTCATCAAGATACATCCAAGTTAATATCCAGTTATTTCTAGTAAATGTCGGTCCGTCTTTTTTACAATTTCACCAAGAAATGTCATGAAGGGATGTATCAGCTGGTTTCGAAACACTCATTTTTAGCTTAAAAATTAAAAAATTACCAAAAAAAAGTTAAAAAGTTAATAAATTATATTAAAAAAAAATCAAAACTTCTCTTTTTTCTCTATTTTTTTGAAAGTTTTTTCATAAAAAATAAAAAATTTGTTCTAAACATACCATTTTTTTTTTACCTCATGTTTTAATAAAATATCAAAAAGTTATTAGAAAAATTTGTTCCCAAACAAGTCAACATGAGGCTTATATGATGTATAACTTTAAGGGAGTTTTCTTAGGTGTGCAACCCACAAAAAGTGTAAGTGGGTTGCACACCATGTGCCACTCACACAAAAGGTGTAAGTGTAAGGTGTAAGTGTAAGGTGTAAGTGTAAGTGGAAGGTATAAATGAAATGTATAAGTTGCACACCATGTGCCACTTACACAAAAGGTGTAAGTGCAAGGTAAAATAGGTGTAAGTGTAAGGTGTAAGTGAACACAAAAAGGTGTAAGGTGTAAGTTGCACACTATAGCATTACCCAACTTTAAGACTCGAAGTTTTTGATTCGTTGGAGATAATAGGACAAAATCTAGATTAGAGCACATGAAAGCGCCTGGAGATAGAGTACAGTTTGGCGGATTAAATTTGATGAGATTATGAGTTACAATAGAATTGAACAAAGAGATTAGTAATGTGATAGTATTAAATTAGAGAGGTAAGATAAATAGTTTTTATTTGTACACTACCAGATTAGTAATACCATTCAATGCGTTTGGTTTCAATTTTCTGAATTCAATTTTTTAGAAATTGAGTTTTTTCTTTTTTGTATTTTTTTATTTTTAGTGAATATTTTTAAAATTTTAAACAATTTTTTCACTTTTTTAGATGTACTTTACTTAGATGTATCTAAATAGTAAAATATTTATGAAAAATATTTTAAAAAATTAATAAATAGACAAAAATATGAAAAATATACTGAATTTTTGTATTTTTTGATATTTAGTGAATTTTTTAAAGATTTTTTTCACAAATATTATACTTTTTAAGTGTATTTATGTTAAGTGTGTCTAAAAAAATTTTAAAAAAAAATTAGCTTAAAATATTAAAAAAATTCAGTAAAAAAAAACTGAAAATAAAAAAGTAAATTTTTTAATTTTTTTTTTATTTTATCATCTTTAAATGGAATTTATATACGAAATTTCATAAATATCTTTTTACATTATATTATGTATATATACGTATTATATTATAAATATAATAACATAAAATAAAGGTCAAATTACAAACACACCTTCTGAAGTTTATTTAAATTAAAAATTACACCATGTGGTTCTAGAAATTACATTATGTCCCTAAGATTTCAAATTTCATAACAAATAGATTCTTTTATTAATAAATTATCAAATTAATTAATAGTTTTTAATAATGTTATCAATTAATAATTCAGATAATTTTATTATTATATAGGTGAACAATTAGAAATTTCACTTTTTCAATAAATTCTGATAAATAAAAAATTTTAACTGGGAGATATTTGTAATTTTTCAAACCACAAGAGATAATTTATATTTTAAATAAATCTTTAGAGATGTATTTATAATTTATCCTAAAATAAATAAAAAAAAAACTTTGGAACATTATACCGTTGGATTGAAATTTCAATCCCAGCCCCAGTGAAGGCATCCTAATCCCACCATAGTGGAGGACTACCACTTCCTTTGGAGTAAGAATCCAAGCGCTAGGAAACCAACCAAACAAAATTTGTGTGGGACTTATTTCATTCATAATTCACTCTCACTCATCAGTCAGCAGCGAAACACACGTGACCATAATATTTGAATTGCACTTGAAAGAGTAGAAGAGGTGAGATTAGAGCATCCCTTGCAGGCCCCTTCATTTCATCAAAAATTCTACAGTAACAAAGTTAAAGGCTTAAATTTATTTTCTAACAACCAAACTAATGTGAAACTAAACTAACTGTGTAAGTGATTTTCCGACCACACTGTTAACTTAGTACTCAACTGGAGAACATCGGTAGAATAGATGACACCTGTCTGACCTGTAACAGAAAGAAGAGTCTCTGGCAGTGGCTCGTCTACCCGGGGGTACTCCGACGATCAAGTCAGTACTCCATATCTCTCAAAGATAATCAATAGCTAAACTCATAAGCTTGAGCATAAAAGCATACCTTAGACCCATGGGGGTGCCTCTTTTTTATAGCCAATACAATCCTAGTCCCAATAGGAGCCTAGCCCTAATAGACTTAAGATTACTGCTAATCTGGGACTCCTAGTGGGATTAAGATAAACTCTCTAAGAGTCTTATCTTTACCTAAACTGAAGTCTTCTCCCAATCTAGGACTCTTGTCCCATATCCGCTTATCTCTGGATTCTGGTATCCTCGCAGATAACCTCGACCTAGCCGAGATAATCTCGGCATCATAACCAGGACATGTGGTACCTCGGCTGACACGTCGGTGTCACTTTGGTCACGTGTTGGTACTCAGAAAATATATCCTCACAACTGCTCCCTAGATTCTATTACCTCGGCATTTTGAGGTGATGGAACCTATATCAGTACTTTCCAGTATGTCGGCTTAAAGTATCGCAGTCGAGATCATCGTTAAGGCCGACATGTCTCTTTAAAGAACAAGAATTCCAAGAACCCGTTCACGCGTATGAGCTGTCATACATAATCTCGGTTTAACTTTAACTTGTAAACTTTTTTCAAGTTTCAACAAGTGTTAAACAATGATCTCGGTTTAACTTCAACTTGTAAATTGCTAGAAATTTCAACAAGTGTTAAACATCATCTCGGTTTAACTTCAACTTGTAAATTGCTACAAATTTCAACAAATTTAAACAATAATCTCGGTTTAACTTCAACTTGTAAATTGCTACAAATTTCAACAAGTGTTAAACATAACATCGGTTTAACTTCAATTTGTAAATTGCTACAAATTTCAACAAGTGTTAAACATCATCTCGGTTTAACTTCAACTTGTAAATTGCTACAAATTTCAACAAGTGTTAAAACATAACATCGGTTTAACTTCAACTTATAAATTGCTACAAATTTCAACAAGTGTTAAACATCATCTCTAACTCTCTGCCCCCTAATGTGGACTTATGTTCACATTAAGTTTGTGCATGTGATCTTGTTCGCCGAAGTTGGTTTCAAGCCGAGGTTGTTAGCCTTGATTTCTCTATTGATCTTACTTGGTTTCAACCTGAGTTTGATTCTGCCAACATGGCAAGCCTATCTTACTCCAACTTAGTTCAACTCCATTACATGCAAGATTCGACTCTGCTAGATAATGAGTCTAAGTTATTCATCATTACCTCGGCCTTACATCGGAGAGCCGTTTTTCTTCTCGAACTTAAGTGCCGAGATCTTGTCTTCCGAAATCTTGGATCTGCTCACTCAGGTTGAGTTCTTCTCTTCTCGGACCTATTCATCCAGGTCGAGATCATGTCTTCTGGAATCTTGAATCTGCTCACTCAAGTTGAGCTCTTCTCTTCTTAGACTGGCTTATTTAGGCCGAGATCTTGTCTTTCGATCTGGGGTCCGGAGCCTAAAATCCAGGATCTGCTTACTTAGGTTGAGCTCTTCTATACTTGAATGTCATCTCCTTGGGAGCGCTCATGCCCCCTGTCTTCGCATCCCTTCTGGAAGGGTCTTCATGCCGTTTATGTCGACAGACTCTCCATCTTCGCTAAACTCATCGTTTTCAACACGTTGATCTTGTACGGTGATGGCCATCTATTCTCCTTTCTTTCCCACAGACGGCACCAAATTGTGTGAGTGATTTTCCGACCACACTACCAACTTAGTACTCAACTGGAGAACACCGGCAAAATAGATGACACATGTCTGACCTGCAACAGAAAGAAGAGTCTTCGGTAGTGGCTCGTCCACCCGAGGGTACTCCGACGATCAAGTCAGTACTCCATATCTCTCAAAGATAATCAATAGCTAAACTTATAAGCTTGAGCATAAAAGCATACCTTAGACCCATGGGGGTGCCTCTCTTTTATAGCCAATACAATCCTAGTCCCAATAGGAGCCTAGCCCTAATGGACTTAAGATTACTGCTAATCTGGGACTCCTAGTGGGATTAGAATAAACTCTCTAAGAGTCTTATCTTTACCCAAACTGAAGTTTTCTCCCAATCTAGGACTCTTGTCCCATATCCGCTTATCTCGGGATTCCGGTATCCTCGCAGATAACCTCGACCTAGCCGAGATAATCTCGGCATCATGACCAAGACATGTGGCACCTCAGCTGACACGTCGGCGTCACCTTGGTCACGTGTTGGTGCTCAGAAAATATATCCCCACACTAATATTTTGTTACAGTACCTTGCTAGGAAAGACGAGATACTGTGCACTAACTTTTAATTTCTTTTTTATTCTTTTTTAATTCAAACTTTTGTTTCTAAGAATATTTTAATAAAAGATAATTAAAGTATAAGAATATTTTAATAGAAAATAGTTAAAGTAGATCACATTGTTAGAGTGTATATTAAAAAATAATTAACTAAAATAATAAAATGAAATTTTAAATAGTTATTTTGACAATAAGTAATGATACATACTACTAAAAATGGTACTACAGTACCACTAGTGAATTGACACACACTAAAAAAAATAAAAATAAAAATAAAACATAATAATACTGTGACAATAAATAGAACACACTGACACATTATTAATATTTTTTTGGGTGGATAACACATTATTAATTAATGGGTAATGCTATAGTGTGCAACTTACACCTTACACCTTTTTGTGTTCACTTACACCTTACACTTACACCTATTTTACCTTGCACTTACACCTTTTGTGTAAGTGGCACATGGTGTGCAACTTATACATTTCATTTATACCTTCCACTTACACTTACACCTTACACTTACACCTTTTGTGTGAGTGGCACATGATATGCAACCCACTTACACTTTTTGTGAGTTGCACACCTAAAAAAACTCCTTAATATTATCACTAGTTAGTAATCTTAACCATCTTCCTTTCACGATTCTGGCTAGAGATCCTCTTACTCCCACCGAAAGTACATTTAAGTTGCACCGTACAGAGTGACCACCAAGCAAAAAATAGGGAATGTAGACATTGATAGACCCAACATGATTTCTCGTACCGATGCATGAGATAGAGGAAAATCGGGCAAGATGTTTCCCACTGATAGAGCGCAGAAAAAACAAAATGCATTAGGATTTGTTTGAGAAGTGAATTAATTTTTTTATTTTTTTAATTATTTTAGTTTATGATTAAAAAATTTAGTTTGTGAAGGATTTTTGACTTTTTTATGAAAAAATAAATATAATAATTATAAGTTGAATGTGATATTTTATCTTATTAGATTAAAAAATTTATTTTATTTTTTGTGACTATTTTAATCAAAAAAAATCCAAAAGTTGACTTCCTAAACGAAGCCTTAAAGAGTCCAAAGATACATATAAGGGGTAGAAAATGGGTTATGATTAGTAGAAGGGAAGCTTAGAGGGCAACTTGGGATGAGATGGTGGTTATACTTTTGATTTTTTGAATTTTCAAAAGTTAGATAAGTAATTTTGAACATATCTGTAAAGATTGAAAAATCTTTACAAAATTAATTATAAGTCAAACACTTAGCAAATGATTAGACAGACCCTCTTTTTATTTTAATGAAGAAGACTTTGCAATGAATGTCAAATTAGGAACCAGTTTTACAATGAGAGTAATTAATGCAAGTAAACAAAGAAAGAGACAAGTTTTCAAAGATAAATTACAATTGATTAACTAAAGCCAGTATGTCATAGCTTAAAAAAATTAAAAAGTTATTATTTTATTTAAATTATATCATCTTATTTAAGTCACATCATTTCTTTATTACATTATTTTAAATCTGACTTAGGGATTGTTTGAGATGACTTAAATAAGTGCAATTTTTGTTTTTTTACGAAAAGATGTTTAAAAAAGTAAAGAGATGATGTGATGAAAAAAAAGATAAAAAGATAAAAAATATGTACTTATTTTGGGTAGCCAAACTTGACTTTATACTCAACTTATATTTCATAAAAAGTCAAAAAGTACACTTATTTAAATCATATCAAACCACTCCTAAATAATACAATTACCGGTTGAGAGTACATTACTTTGCTACTCCTGCTGCTTCAACACGAAAGTACAAGTAAATGAAGTACTGGAACCACCCACCCAACCCCCCAAAAACACCCAATTAATTCTTGTTGGTCCTTTTCTACACCCAATTAATTCTTGTTGGTCCTTTTCTCTCGTAATTCTAAGGCTTCGTTTGGCATAAAAAATTTAGATTCAAATAATTATAAAAAGATAAAACATATTAAAAAATTAATAAAATAAAATATCACATTTAACTTATAATTATTTCATTTTTTCTTTCACAAAAATTAAAAAAATCAATAAATATATTCCAAATAAGATTTTTTAACTTCAAACTAAAATAATTAAAAAATCAAAAAATTAACTCACATCCTAAACGAACACTAACATGATTGGTTTGAGATATAAAAATCATGAAAAATCTTGAATTTGAGCTATATTACAATTTCATTATCACCATCGTAACTGGTCCACACCTTCTACAATGCACATGCTAAATGGCATCAAGATGTACAGTATGAAATGTGGATGCACATGTACGTGATGAAATGTATGGTCGATGATAAAACAAAGTTTGACATCGTTGTCCTGTTAAGTTGTATTTGTGTCGTATCATTTTGATTCATAGTTTAATCCGAATTCAACCCAAAAATTTTAATTCATTTACAAAAAAAAAAATCTGATTCGATAATTTGATAATTCGAATCTGTTTAATCCGTTTATTAAACGGATTAAATATGCAAAAATCCAATCCGATTATTATCAATTTGAATGAAAAAAAAAAATGAAAAAAATATATATATATATATATATTAAATTATCTAAAATTGTAGTTCAATAAATAAATTAATAGATCGGATCGGATATCCAAAATCATCGGATTCGGATCCGGGTGATCTATGATCAGATATGGGCTAAACACATTCCGATTTGTCTTAATCAGATCGGATTCAGATTTTGACAGAACAGATCCGATCCGAATCCAATCCATTTACAGGCCTACAAGTAAATGGCTCGGCTAGTGTCTGAAACCTTTGCTTCTCCTCTTGCTATGTGGCACAATTCAAAAAAAATTTATTTAAAAAAAAAAAAAAAAGAGTTATGCAAAGAAGTGAACAAGATTCGAACCTCTTACCACTTAAGCTACCTACATATTGTAATTCTAATTTCTTTATTATTTTCTTTTATTCTTACTTATTTAAATTGTACACGTATTGCGTGTACCACCCGCTAGTTTATTATTTTATATTATCGTATTATGTTATTTTTTGTCTATATCCAGTTCGTATTAGGTTAACATGTCATGTCAAAAAATTCACTATTAAATAAAAATATCAAATGTATGAAATTCCACAAATTAAATTTAATGAAATTAATCTCTATTGAATGGAATTATCATAAAAACATTTGATTTCAACCCCGATTTATTTTATTAATTTACAAAACAATATCCTTTTATTATTATTTTTATTAGATTAAATCAAATAGTAGTTAGATAGATTACTTTCAATTAAAAAAAAAAAAAACTCATATTTGTCATAAAATTATATTTTAGATATTTTTTAATAAGTTGGATTGAGTTACATAAGAGATTCAAAAATATTATGACATTTCGTAGTAAAAATAAGGGTTTTTTTATTGATAAATCCTAATTTAGAGGTGTTTTAACTCAATAAGTCCACCAAGGAAAATTATAACCTAATTAGTCCCATGTATTTATACTTTTATTCCATGAGGTCCTTTTTTCCTAATTTATATTATTTGTTGGACTATTATACCCTTATGTCTATTTGTTGATATATATTATATACAAAATAATATACATGTTTCCCTCTGTTTTTGTTGTGGTAAGATTTCGTTCCTATAAGAGAGAAGACGACGGCACATAGTTCGCGGTAGTGTTTCATTGCGATACGGTTTCATTCCTGTAGAAGAGAAGATGACGATTCAGAGTTTATGCTCTTTTTTTTTTTTTTGGCCATAGTTATGATTTCAGCTAGAAATCAAATGAAGAGAAAAGGATTTGAATCAAAGAAACAGGGGTAATGGCTTACAAACTTATTTAGTAGATTGACTAAAACCCACATTCAACTGGATTGAATCAAAGGGAAAGATGAGATGGATTTGAATACTTGTTCTTCGAAGGTGGGTTTAATTTGATTTGGATTGGTGGAATGGTGAAATTACACGGGTTGTTAATAATAGTGATATGATGAAGCTGAAGATGTGGGTGATAATATTTTGTTTTCAGAGAGATTGAGTTTTTTTTTTTTTGAATTTATAGTTCTATTACTACCATTATTTTTGTTTTTCTGTCAATCAATGTGAATGTTCACATTTCATATTGTTTGGAAGCTTAAGAAATGAGTGTTAGAATTGTAAAGAATGAGGTTTCTGATACAGTAATGTAGCTTTCTTTATAAAGAGATAATGAGTGTTTGGTTTGATTTGGATTACTGTAATGGTGGAATTGTAAGAGGTTTTAATAATAGTGATAATGATGAAGATGGAAACAAAAATTATGAAGATACAGAAGAGGATTTGTGTGATGGTTTTTTTTATTTTTTGAGAGATTGAGATTTTTGAATTTGGAGAAGACGAATACTGTGTTCTGTTTGATTACATTGTCTTAAGGTTAGTATGTAATGGATGCATGTCATTTGTGATTAGATTTATATAAAGTGTTGTATGCTCTATTTTTTGCTTCCAATTTCATTTTCTAGAATTGATGGACATACATGTTTTTTTTGGTTGTATGGGGTTATGGATTTTGGTTGGTTATGTGGTTGAGTTATGGCTCTGTTTTTTTGAATGTGGTGAATATTCACATCGCATTAAGAATGTGAATGTATATGAATGATTGTATGATCTATTTCTTGCTTTCAACATCATTATCTAAATTAAATTTTGGTTGGTTATATGAGGATATGGGTTTTTCCTGGTCATATATATTGTGAGACATGCATGTGTGTGATGTGAATATTTACATTCTTGTTACCATTGACAGTATCAAAGTAGTTAACATGAATATTTATATCACTGTAACCATTCACATTACCAACACATTACCAAATCATTTATGTGAATATTCAGATTTGTATTATGAATTGTCATTGTGAGTGTTTTTTGCTAGCAAAATGAGATGTTGTTGTGTATATTATGATGCATGCATGGGCGCAATGTGAATATTGACATGTTTGTTACCATTTAAAACATGAAAATATATGATGTAAATATTCACATCATCTGCAATATGCTATTTGATGTGAATATTCACATTCTTGTTACCACTGACAACATCAAAGTAGTTAACATGAATATTTATATCATTGTAACGATTCACATTACCAAATCATTTGATGTGAATATTCAGATTTGTCTTACGAATTGTCATTGTGAGCGTTTTCTGATAGCAAAACGGGATGTTGTTATGTATATTATGATGTATACATGGGCGCAATGTGAATGTTGACATGTCT
Organism: Camellia oleifera; assembly: GCA_022316695.1. NCBI lineage: Eukaryota > Viridiplantae > Streptophyta > Magnoliopsida > Ericales > Theaceae > Camellia > Camellia oleifera. Next base: position 78,760,024 of record CM039313.1, read on the forward strand.
GTTACCATTTACAACATAAAATCATATGATATGAATATTCATATCATCTGTAACTATTAACATCATCAAATTATTTGCTACGAATATTCACTTATGTGTTAAGAAATATGATATTCACACCAGTTACATTGTGTTACAATAATATTTTGAGTAATATTCACATCCATGTGAATGATCAACACGAAATAGGCCTCAAAATGCATATACATATATTGAATGAAAAATTGGAGTACAAGCATTGATACAGAATTGATTTACACTTAAGCTAGTCTGCTCCAATATGTCAAAACTATTGATACTAAATTGTCTTAAATGTGGATAACAATTATGGATAACAATTACAGGTGGACACCCTCCACCTATAGGTTTTCATATTGCACTGTCTTTGTGTGATTCAGAAAAATGTGTACAATGAGTCTCTTATTTGACACCATTCAAAACGATTAAGGCTGTCAACAAGTTTCTCACGGTATACATGCGCCCTGATGATGTAACACACTGCGAGCCCGCAATTCACCCTGAAAATGTAAAATTGTTATTGTTAGAATTTGAAATTTAGGTGTGTATAATGGTTGTGGAAAATGTGTACAAATTGATGTAAGGCTTACCATTGGTTTGTAATCATTATCAATATCTAACAATCTAATGTAAATATTGACATTGTGTACAATAAAATTCAGATTGAACCAAAAAAGGGTTGACAACCATTCAAGATTAGGGGCTTTTCATCAACAAGCAACAATACAAACAACTTTGTTAATATCTACATCATATTCCATTGATAACAGGAGGTGAATGCTGACATTGATTTTAGAATGTAAATATTGGCATTATGTTCAGAATGTAATTATTTCATCACCATCAACAACCAACAACATTAACAAATCTGACATTGACACAAGGGAGGAGATAGGAAGTGTATTACAAAAGAGTGTATTACACATGACAATTTAAGACAAACAAGTCATTACCAATATATAGCAGTCTGATGTAAATATTGACATTATGTATAATGAGATACACATTGAACCAAAAGAGAGTCGACAACCATCTAAGATTAGGAGCTTTAATTGCTTTATAACCATTAACACACAATAATACCAACAACTCTATAAATATTTACATCATATTCCATTGATGTTAGAAGTTGAATATCTACATTATATTGATAATGTGAATATTGACATTGAAGTAGATACTTATATCAATGTCAATATTTACACCATATTCACATCATATTTGATCATCTTTTAAATATTATACAGATTATGTATAATGGAATACACATTGAACCAAAAAAAAAGTTGATAACCATTCAAGATTAGGGGCTCTAATTGGTTTATAACCATCAACACGCAACAATACTAACAACTCTGTAAATATTTACATCATATTCCATTGATATTAGAAGTTAAATATCTACATTATATTCATAATGTGAATATTGACATTGAAGTAAATATTTTCATCAATGTTAATATTTATACCATATTCACATCATATTTGATCACCCTTTAAATATTGTATAGATTATGTATAATGGAATACATATTGAACCAAAAGAGAGTTGACAATCATCCAAGAGTAAGAGCTCTAATTGGTTTATAACCATCAACACGCAACAATACCAATAGCTCTGTCATATTCCATTGATGTTAGAAGTTGAATATCTACATTATATTCATAATGTGAATATTGACATTGAAATTAGAGATGTGAATATTCACATTACTGCTAGGGTACAAATAGGAGTGAGACAACACCAATATATGTTGATTTTTCATATTGACATAAACAAAATTTCACAACATAAAGGAAACAACACATGTGAAATAACTAGCCTTAGAATGTGAATGTTCACATTGATTGTTACTCAATAACAAATAATCAACAAACAACATAAACATTGATTGTTACTCACATTACTGTTAGGGTACAAATAGGAGTGAGACAACACCAATAGATGTTGATTTTTCATATTGACACGAACAAAGTTTCACAACATAAAGGAAACAACACATGTGAAATGGCTAGTCTCAGAATGTGAATGTTCACATTGATTGTTACACAAACATTTGAGACTATGAAACTGAGAATAAAGTAGATAATCAACAAACAACACAACAAACATCATAATTTAAATTTATAAAATGGCTAGCCTCAGAATGTGAATGTTCACATTGATTGTTACTCAATAACAAGAGAAACAATAAGATATCATTATTTACAACATGCCTACAAGAATTCACATTGAACTAAAACAACGTTGACAACCATCCAAAATTAAGGTTGTAATTATTTGATCACCATGAATAACCAAAAACACCAACAAGTCCGACATTGACATAAGGAGGGAGATACAACATACACCATAATGTAAATTCATAAAATGGCTACCCTCAGAATGTGAATGTTCACATTGGTTGTTACTCAATAATAAGAGAAACAATAAGATGTTATTATTTATAACATGCCTACAAGAATTCATATTGAACTAAAATAGGGTTGGTAACCATAAAAAATTGGGCATCAACACCAACAAAAACAATGCAAGTTTATCCAGTAATGAACAGTAATGTGAATGTTCACATCATCTATGTTTGCAAAATCAATTCCGAAGACAACAACAGTTATAGGGCAATGTAAATATTTACATGGATGATCACATTATGTTATAATTGGCTAAAAAACAAAGGGTGGAACCAACAACACCCAACAACACCAACAAGTCTGACATTGATGTCACAATGTGAATGTTTACATCATATTCCATCACATTGTTGAGTGAAGATTGGGAGTTCTATGAACATTAACAATCAACAATATCAACAGTGACAATAATGTGAATATTCACATCATTATACACTGATGTGAATGTTCACATCAGTGTCTACTAATGTAAGTTTATCCAGTAATGAACAGTAATGTGAATGTTCACATCATCTATGTTTGCAAAATTAATTTCGAAAACAACAACAGTTAGAGGGCAATGTAAATGTTTACATGGGTTATCATATTATGTTATAATTGGCTGAAAAACAAATGGTGAAACCAACAGCACCAAACAACACCAAGAAGTCTAACATTGATGTCACAATGTGAATGTTTACATCATATTCCATCACATTGTTAAGTGAAGATTAGGGGTTCTATGAACATCAACAATCAACAATATCAACAGTGACAGTAATGTGAATATTCACATCATTATACACTGATGTGAATGTTCACATCAGTATCTACTAATGTAAGTTTATCTAGTAATGAATAGTAATGTGAATGTTCACATCATCTATGTTTGTAATAACAGATATAATATGAAGTTCACACATTGAATGAATAAGATCATATACTATGAAGCTCACTATTGTAGAAGTTCATATTGATGAAATGAGTATAGGAGATTCACATGATTAAAACATACAACAACAATAACAACAACATCTGAAATAATTGGCTTCGCCCAACATTTTTTATTCCCATGTAAATGTTCACAGCTTTTGACAACACAACGTAATTGCCACTGCATTATTTTTAGGTGAACAAAACCATATACTTGAAGATTGGGATTGAGGGGTTTACATTAACAATTAGGGCATGAACAATAAAACTATGAAGTTCCACACATTGTATGAATAGAAACAGGGAATATTGAAAGTTCACAATGGTGTAATTTGAACAAGAGATTTAGGGTTTACATACAAGATTGTTGAGATTACTTACTCTTTTTCCATATTGACGGTTGGGTTGTCACAAATGGTCATCAGTGGTGATTTTGACGAAGATGGAACTTCAGGATGGTGATTTTCACGTTTCCGTAGATAGATGGTGGAGGTATGACGAAGCCGACGATGAGACGTTACGACGATAGAACAATGAGATACGTATGGGTGTGAGACGATATGGAATACGATTTTGGGTTTTCGGAAGGGTGGAGATATTGTGTGTGATTTTCTGCAAAAAAGAGAGGGGAAGAGGGACAGTTATTTGATTCAAAAAGAGAGGGGAAGAGGATAAGGGTGTTTTGGTCTTCTAATATAAAATAGGACCTCATGGAATAGTAGAAAACACTACGGGGTTTATGGAATAGGATTATTAGAGAATGGACTTATTAAAAAAGCTCCCTAAAAATAATATAAAAATGTATAACTAATTATTAATTAAATGGGTTATCCTTATCCATGTGAATTTCATGATATGCATATTAGATATTAACTTAATCTGTTTAATATATGTATTATCTAGGAATTTTATCTAAAGGGGTCATTGAACAAGTTATTATCATTGTTATGTAAAAATTTTAGTTACAAACTGATGAAACAGTGAGTCCTGGTGAATGGGTTGGACCGATCCAAGCTCCTCAAGCCCACTGGATAACCTGCAAGCAAGTCCAATCGGGGAACGGGGTTGTCCCCCGGCGAACCCTCCGGCGTGTGAATTAGAAAAGGTGATGAACAAAATGTAGAGTGTGAGAGAGAGAGAGAGAGAGAGAGAGAGAGAGAGAGTGGAGAACTTAACCTTCTTCTTGTCTTCGAGCTTTGCTTATATCCTCTGGTAATCATTTCGCTGTCTTAGTCGTTCTGACCTTTTTTGCCGAAAGCTTGCGCCGTGGTTCGTCTCGTTCAGGGTGAGGGGGCGTCGTTCCGGCTGAGAGGTGTTGTCGCAATAAATGCGGTGATGGGTTGCATTAATGGTGATGTGCTGTGGCAATAACTTTGCAGATCTTTGTCTGCTGACATGGGCTGTTCTGCACCCGCCACGTGTCCGAGCATCATTGGCCTTTCCTGCTCAGTTGGCCTCTAGCTGTGCCGGGTTTTACTGACCGGGTCGTGTAATGAGGTCTAAATAGTGGGCTTGGGTTTACCCATGATGGGTTGTGGTCCTTGTGGGCCTATCCCTGTCAGTAGTCCCCCATTCCCGAGTGCAGCTTTAGTCCAATGAAGGGAATAGTGGCAACGAGGAAAACGAGTCCAAGCGGGAGAGGCCGACCGTGAGGTGGGCCGAGCGCGAGAGGCTGACCGTGAGGGTGGCCGAGCACGAGAGGACGACCGTGAGGGTGGCCGAGCGCGAGAGGCCGACCGTGAGGGTGGCCAAGCGCGAGAGGCCGACCGTGAGGGTGGCCGAGCGCGAGAGGCCGACCGTGGGGGTGGCCGAGCACGAGAGGCCGACCGTGAGGGTGGCCGAGCACGAGAGGACGACCGTGAGGGTGGCCGAGCGCAAGAGGCCGACCGTGAGGGTGGCCGAGCACGAGAGGACGACCGTGAGGGTGGCCGAGCGCGAGAGGCCGACCGTGGGGGTGGCCGAGCACGAGAGGCCGACCGTGAGGGTGGCCGAGCGCGAGAGGCCGACCGTGAGGGTGGCCGAGCGGAAGGGCACGGGGCTCAAGAGGCGGCGTGTCACGCGGCGATTTGAAGTGGAAAAGACAAGGTGAGGGCAGAAGTCAGTGCATCTGGGCCATACACGTGGCGAAATTTTGGGGGAGGGGAAAAGTCAACCGTTAGATGAGGAGTGAAACGTCAGGGCATTATTATGGGCATTGATGATACAGTTTTGGCGGATGATTTGAAAGGTTTTCAAACTGGCGAAAATTAATTTGGACCCTTGGAATACGGGCAAACCGTGGGCTTTTGGCATCATACGATTCACCTACTTCTTTACAAAAACTGAAAACGCTCCAAGTATCAGTTCCTTTGTCGCTCACGATACTCCATTGAAGCATTTCTTCGATTTTCTGAGACCTGCATCTGAAGCTATTCGCAGACACTGCCTAGAAATGGCTAACGTAGAGACCGCAATTGTTAAGGTAGATCCATTGGGGGATGACGATGCGGAGGAGTTGGCTGCACAGTACAGGACGGAGAGGGTGGGGGAATCGACGAGGCGTTTCCATGGTTCCACCTTGGTGGCAGCTCCGACGCCGATTAGTGAGGTGGGGCCAGATCATTGGCACACAAAGGCGGATAAATCGACGGTAACTGAGGCGGAGTTGGAAGCTATCCGCGAGAAGTACCAGATTCCAGCAAAAGTGGAGTTGCTGTTGCCAACATCAACGGAGAGGCCATCAGACAGCAGGCCAGGGGAGTTCTCCTTGTACGAGGAGGCTTTGAAGGGAGGACTGAGGCTGCCGCTGCCTCAAATAGTGGTGGACGTGCTCAACCACCTGGAAGTAGCGCCGGGCCAGTTGATGCCCAACGCCTGGAAAATCGTGCTGGCCTGTGCGAGTTCGTGGGGGAAGGCGAATGAGGGGAGGGGGATGGCGGTGGAGGAGTTCTTCGCTTGCTACAAAGCCTCTGGTCAGCAAGAAACGTGGGTCACACTTCAGGCGGTGGCGGGGAAGGGGCTGGTGACTGGTCTGCCTACGTCGATTAAGGGTTGGCGTACGCGGTGGTTCTATGTTTCTGGCAGCGGCGGGGTTGGGGTGCGCACCATTTGGAAGGTGCCGATCAAGACGGTGGAGGCAAAGTTAGGGGCTGAGGCGGAGGAGAGGGTAAAAAGGGTGAAAGAATGGAGGGAAAAGGAGAAGGTTAGGTGGGACGAGCTGGTACAGCCGTCGGCGCTGTTTGAGGCAGGGCTGGGTCCTCAGCCAACCGGGGGAGATCTGGACCGAGCAGAGTTGGAGGCGAGGAGGAAGGCGCAGGAGGCTGAGGATCGAGCCCTTCTTGCCGGAGCTGCTAGGTTCCAGAAGGCTCAGGACGACCGACCTGCCCAGCCAATTGCGAAGGAGAGGATCAGGCCTCGGCCAAAACCGTTGGGAGGAAAGGACTTGAGTACTTTTGAACCGCGGAGGGCCCCTATGGATCCTCTAAAGGAGAAGGCCAGAAAAGAGGGAGAAGCTCTGAAAAGAAAGAAAAAGAAGAGGAGTGCCTCAGAAGGAGCGGCAGAGCAGTCTGGGCCCAAGAAGTTGAAGGAGACCCCAGTTGCAGTGGAGACTCCCGCAGTCAAAGATACCCCAGAAGTGGTTGGGGTCACTCCCACACTAGAGGCTACGAAGGTCGCCCCAACGATGCAAGTAGGAGTTGGGGCGACTGCAACGGAGCCAAGTGGGAGAGAGCAGATCCAGAGGGGGGTCGCACCCCTGGAAGGAGGAGTTGGTTTGGGGGCGGCCATTTACCATGCACGTGCTGTGGCGGGGAAGCTGGAGGGGGAAGAGATCCCAGCCAGGGCTGGGGCAGACCGCCTGGTCAAGATTGTGGAAGAAACTGCTCTGCGATCGGCCTCTGGATTCAACGAGGCCGACCTGTTCAGGGGGTTATGCTCCGCCCAAATGGAGGTAACTACCCTGGCGGGGACTCTACTGAGGAAGGCTGGGGCAGCCAAGGTGAAGACCGAACAGACCAAGGCGGAGCTGGCCAAATTGAAAAAGGATAGTGCAGAGTGGAAAACTGCCCATGCTGAGCTGCAAACAGTCAAAACGGATCTAGAGGACACACGCCGTCGGGTGGTGTCACTGGAATTCCAACTTTCTGGAGAGCGAAAGAAGGTGGAGGAGGCCGAAAGAGCGTGCGCCGTGGCGGTCGATCGGCATGAGGAGGCCATGAGCAACAACGAAGAGCTCGTTAGGCAAAAGGACGAGGCAGATGCTAAGGTGGAGGCTCTGCAGAAGGCGTTGGAGGACGAGCTGGCCAAGGCAGAGGAGGAGAAAGTGAAACTGAGGAGGGAGTTGGAAGTGGAGAGTGAAAAGGCGAGGGCGGAGAGGGAGAGCCTAAGGAAGGAGGTGGAGGAGGAGAAGATGAAGTTGGCTGCTGAGGGGGAGGCCTGGAAGAGAGAGCTGGAGGCTGAGAGGGCCAAGGCTGCAGCTGAGAAGGAGGCCCTACAAAAAGAGCTGAACGAAGAGAAGGCGAGAGCGGCCTCGGAAAGGGCAGCCTACCCTGATCTTTGTATAGCAGCTGTTACTCAATTCAAAGGGTCTCCTGAGTTCCAGATGGCTGTTGATGCAGCAGTTGCCAGCAGCTTGGCAAGGGAAGAGTCTGGGGGGGCTGGCCCATCACGGACGACCGCTGAAGGAAGACCAGAGTCTGAAGTTATAGAGAGCTTCCAACGATCAGATTTTGATAAGCATGAAATGGCAGAGTTCTGGGACAGCGGCTGGAGAATGTTCAAACGCAAGGCTGAAGAGCTGTTCCCAGAGCTTGACTTCAGCAGGGTAGTGGTGGAAGAGGATGATGTGGCCCAGACCCCCCTAGATGAGGGGGTAGAAGAAGCGGACCTGGTCTCCAGTGAGGAGGAGGAATGATCTGGGGGATAATTTTGTATACATATGTTGTTTTGTTGTTGTTTTTTTTTTTTTTTTTTTTTTTTTTAGAAGGGATGTATGTAACTTGTACACACATTTTTTGAATGAATAAAATGGCACTTATGGTTCTAATTGATGATGCCAGTATATCTTTCTTCTTATATTGGTTTGGTCTTGGTTTATTTTTCTTGTGATTATTTTGTGTACTGATGTGTTCAGCGAATGCTTGCATCTTAAAAACATGACTTAGTGTCAAATTACTGTAAAAAAGGTAGACTGGAATATGAAGTTGAAGATGTAATTTGCAAATGAAATATGGGCAGACCTCTTTAAAATATTTGACTAAGTGTCAAATTACCTTGAAAAAGTATGCTGAAATGCAATGTTGAACATGTGATTTGTAAGTGAAATATGGGCAGCCCTCTTTAAAATATTGACTAAGTGTCAAATTATCTGGAAAAAGTAGGCTGAAATGCAATGTTGAACATGTGATTTTTAAGTGAAATATGGGCAGCCCTCTTTAAAATATTGACTAAGTGTCAAAGTATATTGAAATTGTGGTTAAGCGTCAGACCATGACTGAGTGTTTTGTTTTATGAGCCTTCATTCATAGGTCTGACTGGGGCTTGTGAAAATGCTCAGGTCTGGCCGAGGCTTTTGAAGGTGCTCAGGTCTGGCTGAGGTTTTGAGTGCTCGGTCTGGCCGAGGCTGTTGAAGGTGCTCAGATCGGACTGAGGCTTTGAGTGCTCTGTCTGGCCGAGGCTTTTGAAGGTGCTCAGGTCTGGCTGAGGCTTTGAGTGCTCGGTCTGGCCGAGGCTGTTGAAGGTGCTCAGGTCGGACTGAGGCTTTGAGTGCTCGGTCTGGCCGAGGCTTTTGAAGGTGCTCAGGTTTGGCTGAGGCTTTGAGTGCTCGGTCTGGCCGAGGCTGTTGAAGGTGCTCAGGTCGGACTGAGGCTTTGAGTGCTCAGTCTGGCCGAGGCTGTTGAAGGTGCTCAGGTCGGACTGAGGCTTTGAGTGCTCGGTCTGGCCGAGGCTTTTGAAGGTGCTCAAGTCGGACTGAGGCTTTGAGTGCTCGGTCTGGCCGAGGCTTTTGAAGGTGCTCAGGTCTGGCTGAGGCTTTGAGTGCTCGGTCTGGCCGAGGCTTTTGAAGGTGCTCAGGTCTGGCTGAGGCTTTGAGTGCTCGGTCTGGCCGAGGCTTTTGAAAGTGGCGCTGCAAATAGAAGTTTCATGGAAGCTACATTCAGACAGTTGAATTATAGAAAGTGGGAACTCCAGTCGATATTTGTATTATGTGTTGAAAAAAGGAAATACAATAATTTTGACAATACAAAAGTAAGGATTCATTGGTAGTAACGCTTCAGATGTTCAGCATTCCAGGGATGGGGAAGGTCTCGGCCATCCATGTCTTGAAGTCGGTAAGTGCCTGGCCGTGGTCGGGCCTTCACCACGTAGGGCCCTTCCCATTTGGCTACCAATTTGCCCTCGGTTGGATTCTTTGTGGCAAGAGTTGCTTCTCTCAAGACAAGGTCGCCAATGGAGAACTCCCGCGGTCGGACTCTGCGGTTGTAGTGTGTTCTCATTTTCTGCTGGTATGAGGCCAATCTAACAGCAGCAGTCTCTCTGAGCTCCTCAATGAGATCCAGGTCTGCTCGACGGAGTTCTTCGGTTGAGGCGAGGTCTGGATGTAAGACCCTGGGGGTGGTCAGACCGACTTCTACAGGAATGACCGCCTCAGCGCCATATGTTAGGCGAAAAGGGGTTTCCCCAGTAGGAGTCTGGGCAGTAGTTCGGTAAGCCCAGAGTACATGTGGTAGTTCCTCAGCCCAAAGGCCTTTAGCAGCCTCAAGCTTAGTTTTGATGATCTTCAGGAGAGAGCGGTTGGTGACCTCAACTTGACCATTTGCTTGGGGATGGCCGGGGGAAGAGAAGCATGGTTGAATTTGGAGATCTGCACAAAATTTCCTGTATTTGGCGTTATCGAACTGCTTGCCGTTGTCGGAGACGATGGCCTGAGGGATGCCAAATCTGCAGACAATCGATTGCCAGATAAACTTGGTGGTGTTCCGCTCGGTGATTGTGGCAAGGGGTTCTGCCTCGACCCACTTGGTGAAGTAATCAATGGCAACAATTGCGAACTTGGTCTGGCCTCGACCAGTGGGAAGTGGGCCAACCAGGTCGATACCCCATTTGGCGAACGGGTAAGGGCTGCAGAGGGTGATCAGCTCGGTGGGAGGAGCATGGGGGATGTTGGCAAAGCGCTGACACTTGTCGCATTTCAGCACGAAATCAGAGGCATCTTTGTTGAGGGTCGGCCAGAAGTAGCCTGTACGGAGTACTTTGTGTGCGAGAGATCTGCCACCTGAATGATTGCCACATATTCCTTCATGGATCTCTTGCATTACATAGGTTGCTTGGGCGGGGCTGAGACATCGCAGGTACGGTCGTGAGAAACCGCGCTTGTAAAGGACGCCGTCGACCAGAATGTAGTTAGCCGACCGAGCTCTGACCTTGGCAGCCTGCTGTTGGTCATCTGGGAGTTCTCCCGTGGTCAAGAAGAGAAAGATGTCGGATGCCCAAGGGATGGGTTCCGTCTGAAGGAATTGCACCTCTTGCAGGTCGGGTGAGATGGCTGGCTGAGCCAGGTATTCGAGGCGAACTCCATGGCTGAGGTCGGATTGGTCGGCGGAGGCGAGCTGAGCCATCTCATCTGCTTTGGAGTTTTCCATCCTGGGTATGTGTCTGATCTGGAAGGTGTTGAAGAGACGACCAAGGGTGAGAGCCATGTCTCTGTAAGTCCGCATTGTGGTATCCTTGGCGTCGAATTCACCCGTGATCTGGCCGACAACAAGTTGGGAGTCACTGAACACTCGGATGTGGCTAACACCAATGTCTTTGGCTAGACGAAGTCCTGCTATCAATGCTTCGTACTCGGCCTCATTGTTGCTGGCTGCAAACAAGAGGCGGAGGGCACATTTGAAATAACCCCCTTCGGGGGATGTGAGGATGAGGCCAGCCCCACTTCCCTCCCTACGAGAGGAACCGTCAACATTGAGTGTCCAACAATGAGGATCTTCGGGCTCTGATGGAGTTGGTGCGGGTGGAGGGTTAGTGGTTGGGGCTGGATTGGTAAATTCCAAGATGAAGTCGGCTACGGCCTGCCCCTTGATTGCTGTCCGGGGGCGATAAGAGATGTCGAACTGGCTTAGTTCTACTGACCACTGCATTAGTCTTCCTGAGAGCTCGGGTTGCTGCATGACCTTCTTCAGGGGCTGGTCGGTGAGAACCACTATTGAATGAGCTTGGAAGTAGGGGCGGAGTCGTCTGGAGGCAGTGACCAAGGCCAGGGACAGCTTTTCTAATAGGGGGTAGTTCTGCTCCGCCCCCCTGAGAGCCCGGCTGATGTAATAGACCGGCCGTTGGACGGAACCGTCCTCTCTGATGAGCGCCGCACTAATTGCGGTGCTGGATACTGCTAGGTAGAGGAAGAGGGGCTCGCCGGTGATTGCCTGTGAGAGAAGGGGAGGGTTGGCCATGCACTGTTTCAACTGTTGAAAGGCCTTTTCTGATTCAGTTGTCCATTCAAAAGTCTGCCGCAGGACTTTGAAGAATGGTAGGCATTTATCCGTTGCACGGGAGATGAAACGGTTAAGGGCTGCCACTCTGCCGGTGAGCCTTTGGACCTCTTTAACGGTCTTGGGTGACTGCATCTCAATCAAGGCCTTGATCTTCTCAGGGTTGGCCTCGATGCCGCGCTGACTGACCATGAAACCTAGGAACTTGCCAGATCCTACGCCAAAGGCGCACTTCTCTGGGTTGAGCTTCATCTGATATTTGCGAAGTGTGGCAAAAGTCTCTCGCAGGTCGATGAGGTGGTCAGCGGAGAGTTTGCTCTTAACCAGCATGTCATCCACATACACTTCCATGTTCCGTCCGATCTGATGGTGGAAGACTGTGTTGACCAGGCGTTGGTAGGTGGCCCCAGCATTCTTTAGTCCGAACGGCATGACACGGTAGTGGTAGGTGCCCCGATCGGTGATAAAAGATGTGTGTTCCTGGTCGGATGAGTGCATCACGATTTGGTTGTACCCTGAAAAAGCATCCATGAAGCTGAGCATTTGATGACCGGCTGTGGCGTCGACCAGTAGATCAATGCGGGGGAGAGGGTAGCTATCTTTGGGACAAGCTCGGTTCAAGTCGGAGTAGTCGACGTAGAGACGCCACTTGCCATTGTTTTTGCGGACCAGGACCACGTTGGACAACCACTTAGGGTAATCCACATTTCGGAAAAACTGGGCCTTGAGGAGTTTGTCAACCTCCGCAGCTATGAGATTGTTGCGCTCTGGATGGAAGATACGCTGCCTCTGTCGGTAAGGTCGGAAGTGAGGCTCGATACTGAGGCGGTGGGTTATGAAAGAGGGATCGATGCCTGGCATGTCTGCATGGGTCCAAGCGAAGACATCCCTATGTTCGGTTAGGAGGGCGGTGAGGTCGGCCTTGGCTTGGGAAGGTAGCTGACTGCCGATTTTAGCGGTTTTGAGTGGGTTGGTCGGATCGATGTTAACTTCGACGAGTTCCTCCACAGGTTCGCCTCTGATCAGTTCGTCCTCATCTCGGACGTCAAGTCCTTCGATGATCATTGCCTCCTTCAGTTTGACCTCTTTAAGTGAGGCCACATAACATTCTCTGGCGACAGTCTGTTCTCCTCTCACCGTTCCGACCCCAACATCAGTAGGGAACTTGAGGGCAAGGTGGTAGGTGGATGTGATGGCTTGGAAGGCATTGAGGGCGGTGCGGCCGAGGATGATGTTGTAGGCTGAGGGGCAGTCGACAACAAGGAAAGTAAGCAACTTCGTGGTCTGCCGTGGGTACTCCCCAATGGTGATGGGGAGATCAATGGAGCCGACAGAGGTCACCCGGTCACCGGTGAAACCAACCAGAGGAGTTTGGAGTGGGGACAGGCTTTCTTCCCCGATCTTCAGTTGGCGGAAACAGTTTAAGAAAATGATGTCCGACGAGCTGCCATTGTCAATGAGGACTCGTCTGACCTTATAATTGGAGAGGACAGTGGAGATGACAAGGGGATTATCGTGAGGGTAACGGATGCCTGCACAGTCGGCATCCGTGAAGGTAATGGGCTCTGTCCACTGCTTGGGTTGCTTGGGGGGTTTGTCGACCGTGGCGACTGTCTTGTCTGAGCCTTGTCGTATCTTTCTAAGCTCTGCCCTCTGAGCTGAGCGAGACGGTCCGCCACAAGCAAGACCTCCTGAAATAACCCTGATTTCACCAACTGGGGGAGGCGGATTACCTTGAGGCCGAGGTTGTTGGTGTGGTCGGTCATGCCCCTTGTCCGGTTGGGCTTGTCGTCGCGGAGGGGTATGCCTGCGATTGTCTCTGTGGGGCTCGGTCCTTTGCCTCTGCTGAGGGCGGGTATCTGTGAATCGGCTCAGGCGCCCCTGGCGAATGAGGGTCTCCACTTGGTCTTTGAGGCTGATGCAGTCGTCGGTGTTATGGCCATGATCCTGGTGGAAACGGCAATATTTGGACTGGTCTTTGCGGTTGGAAGGGTTCCGTGGAGGGAGAGGCCACTTGAGGGGGTAGTCCCGCTGGATCTGGTTAAGAACTTGTTCCATGGGAGTATTGAGCGGGGTATATTGCTCGAACCGGCCGGGGGGTCTGACTGGCGCCGACCGGTCGGCTCGAGGAGGTCGGTCGGCATAGTGGGATGTTTGGTTATGAGGTCGGGTGTTACTGGGTTCTTGGTCTTTTCTTTTTTCTCTGGGGGTCAGGTATTTAGTTGTGGAGTCCTGCCGAGCGGCTAGAGAGTCCTCGGCGTTCATGTACTTTTGGGCTTTGGAGAGCAAAGCTGCCATGGATGTCGGGGGGTTCTTGGAGAGGGAGAAAAGGAAATCGGACGACCGCAGACCAGCCATGAAGGCTGTGAGGATGACCTTATCATCATTTTCAGCGACTTGTAGGGCTTCGGTGTTGAAGCGAGTGACAAAGCTGCGCAGTGACTCCCCCTCGGTCTGACGGATGTTGAGGAGCTGGGTCGCCGAACGTCGCTGGCGTTGGGCTCCAATGAAGTGGCTCAGGAAAGAGTCACTAAGGTGTTGAAATGTAGAGACCGAATCTGGTGGCAACTGGCTGAACCATAGCCGAGCCGATCCCTTTAGAGTTACTGGGAAGGCTCGGCACATGATTTCGTCGGGGAAAGCATGGAGGATCATGAGTGTACGGTAGGTTTCCAGGTGGTCAACGGGGTCGGTTGTTCCGTCAAAGGGGTCGATGGTAGGCATTTTGAACTTGGGGGGTAGGGGTTTGTCGCGGATGGAGGCGACAAAAGGGAAGTTTGCTGTAGTAGAGGGCTTATGTTGGATGTTCTGCATGACCCCTTGGAGTTGGAGTTTCATGGCTCGGAGTTCGGCGTCCCAAAGGGGAATGTTGTCACCGCCAGAGGGAGATAGATGTTGGACGCTGCTAGCTTCTCCCTCGGGAGCTGGGGCTATGACTGATGGACGTGGGGGTGGAGGAGGAGGATGTATATGTGGGTGAGGAGGTTGCAGGCCCCCCGAGTTGGGAGGATTGGGTTGGGGACGGTATGGCCCGGAGCTTGTTCTGGATGGGGCGGGATATCCGGAGGTGGTGGAGGAATGGGGAGGTTCTGCTGGAGCAGAGCGTTGATCAAGGCCTGGTTTTGTTCGGCCATACGGTTGATGCTGTTGGTGAGCTCGATGAAGTACTGTGGTGGGTTATTTGGATTGGGAGGGTCGGTCTGGTGATCGGCAGCATTGTGGTGGGAAGCCATGGATCTGGTCGTTACCATGCACGTGACGGATGAGATGAAAAAGGTTGCTGAGAAAGGGTCTCCGGCGACAATGAACACAACTGGCGCACAGATAAAACCAAGTTCCCACAGACGGCGCCAACTGATGAAACAGTGAGTCCTGGTGAATGGGTTGGACCGATCCAAGCTCCTCAAGCCCACTGGATAACCTGCAAGCAAGTCCAATCGGGGAACGGGGTTGTCCCCCGGCGAACCCTCCGGCGTGTGAATTAGAAAAGGTGATGAACAAAATGTAGAGTGAGAGAGAGAGAGAGAGAGAGAGAGAGAGAGAGTGGAGAACTTAACCTTCTTCTTGTCTTCGAGCTTTGCTTATATCCTCTGGTAATCATTTCGCTGTCTTAGTCGTTCTGACCTTTTTTGCCGAAAGCTTGCGCCGTGGTTCGTCTCGTTCAGGGTGAGGGGGCGTCGTTCCGGCTGAGAGGTGTTGTCGCAATAAATGCGGTGATGGGTTGCATTAATGGTGATGTGCTGTGGCAATAACTTTGCAGATCTTTGTCTGCTGACATGGGCTGTTCTGCACCCGCCACGTGTCCGAGCATCATTGGCCTTTCCTGCTCAGTTGGCCTCCAGCTGTGCCGGGTTTTACTGACCGGGTCGTGTAATGAGGTCTAAATAGTGGGCTTGGGTTTACCCATGATGGGTTGTGGTCCTTGTGGGCCTATCCCTGTCACAAACAATTATCAAAATAACTTAACGACATTATAAACTTTATACAAAATGGAAAAAAATATTTACTTAGAGTAGAGAGTAGAGACAGAGAACCAAGAGAGGGCAACACAACTGATAAAAGATAAAGATTGTGATCTGTGTATGTGAAATATGAAATAAAAATTTAAGTAAATCTATTAGTTTGGACAATTTTAGCATAATTCAATGATTAATATATATATATATATATTTGGGAAAATTACACAAAAAACTTCAGGGTTTAGCGCCTTTTTCAAATTAAACCTCAAGTTTCAAATTGTGACAATTTGTACCCCACCATTCCACCCATGTTGCAATCCAATCTTTCCGTTCATCTCTGTCTCTATTAGTTAACAGAAGACTGATTTGGGTGCCAAAATTCTCCTATCTTCACGATTTAAGGGAAAAGACACTCCTCCATGTTTATTCACTTTCAGTCAATAGAAAGATGGATAGGAATAATGATTTTTAGTATTTTGATTCGCACTCGAATGCTAGAGAACTCAACCCCAAGACTAATATCCATTTCCAAATCACAAGTATAAAAATGAAATCCAACCAAGAAGATTGAAAGGAAAATAGTTTTGGGTCTGTTGATTCACACACAAATGCCAGAAACGAAACCTTTTCTCTAAACAACCCAATTGCATCTCAAAATTCCATCACAAAAACCTATCAATTCCTCAAAACAAACCCCCAAAAAATTATCATCCACAATCAAAACACACAGAGACACATACATACACGAACACAGATACAAACACAAAAACATGAAATCATTGGTATCGACTCACATGCCAATAATTGTGATCAATTGTGAGCAATTTCGAAATAGCATACGTGCTCGCAGTGAGAACAATTGTACCATTAATAGTTTTGTCAATCAACTTCTCAAAATCCTCTTCTTCATTATTCCTCTCAATTCCAGCCGAAGAAAAAGAACTCCAAGCAAATCCTTGAAATTCACCAGCCCCTTCAAAAGATAGCCTTCCTTCATTCCCAAACCCACCCACCCACCACTTGATTCACAATCTCACCTCCTTCAACTTCCTTCTCTATTCCACTCACCATACCATCTTGTTGGTTCGTACAGTCACTACTCTGTATTGGGATTACATCGAGTTCTTTCGAAACCGACCCAACAATGACTGTTTCCCTCTGTTTGGTTCTTGAGAAAATCTGGGTGTGTATGAAACACGGAAAGGAAGACCCAGAGAGACCTTTTACGTTGATGGGTTTGGATTTGGTGTTGGAGTTGGGTTGGGTCTGGATGAAGATGGTTTTGGAGGTTTGATTGTGAATTGAGTGAGGAAGGAGGGGTATTTTGGGGATCTAAGGGTTCTGGATCATCTAAGAACACAGATTTGAAGAAATCCATGGTGAGAGAGAGAAAGAGAGATAAAGAACTAGGGTTTCTTGCATAGTCTATGAAGAAAAGAAGAATTGAATTGATGTCGTTTCAAGCAATGGATCGATGGAAGAGAGTTGATGATGTGTTTATGATATGAGTTTTATGTGGACAGAGGTTGGCAAATGGCACAAAGGTTAGCGAATGGGCGGAGGTCAGCGATGGGACATCTGTAGGTCGGCGTTCATCCTGGAAGAGAGAGAGAGAGACAAAGAGAAATGTCATAGAAAAAACGTAATTTAAAAATATAATAATTATAACAATTATGGACGAATCAAAAAGTGACACATGAGTGTAAAAAATTAACAAAAACAAACGGAGAGTCAACATTGGGACACAGTTAAAAATTTAGGATTTAAATTGTTAAAATTAAAATGTTAGGGTTTAATTTGAAAAAGGCACTAAACCCTGGGATTTTTTGTGTAATTTCCCCTACATATTATAAACTTTATACAAAATGGAAAAAATATTTACTTAGAGTAGAGAGTAGAGATAGAGAGCCAAGAGAGGGCAACACTACTGATAAAAGATAAAGATTGTGATCTGTGTATGTAAAATATGAAATAAATATTTAAGTAAATCTATTAGTTTGGACAATTTTAGCGTAATTCAATGATCTATATATATATTGAACAAATTCAATATTTGACATATATATTTATAGGTAAACTATATAAATAGTCCTTATAGTTTATACGATGTGTCAATTTAGTCTTTGTTGTTTCAAAATTCTCGATTTTGCCTCTTTAATTTAATGGATTGTGCCATTTTATTCCAAAAAAAAAATGGCTGTTAAGTTTGGTGGACGGAAAGTCAAATTATGTGTCAATTTAGTCCCTATAGTTTACACAATATGTCAATTTGGTCTCTTTAGTTTATACAATGTGTCAATTTGGGAACCAAATTGACACATTGTATAGGCTTTCCGTCCACCAAACTTAACAACCGTTATTTATTGAACTAAAATGACATAATCTGTTAAATTAAGAGGCAAAATCGAATAAAAATTGAAACAACATGGACCAAATTGACACATCATATAAATTACAAAGACCATTTACATAATTTACCCTATATTTACATATAATAGATTTCAAGTTTGCCAAGGCTTGATCCAAAATTCAAGTTGAAATTTTGAATTACTGCCCAAACTCACGCCAAGTCTAAAGAATTTCTATT